>JAMRYC010000006.1:0-1200000 GCA_024447225.1 Panagrellus sp. LJ2284
AATAACTTACACTCAACACTGCCGAAACGCGTCTGGCGGGGCTGAATCCATGGCGATGGCTGAAATTGAGGCATATGAGTACGGTATTTAGCTAATTGGCTAAATAGGTACCAAAATGGGGTCCAAAAAACGACCAAGTACGGGAAGCAAACAAAAAATTGGCGATAGCTTCCGCGTACTTGGCCTTTTTGACTTTTTGGAGGGGGAACTTTGGCCAAATTCCACCGAAATTCTCCAAAAATCGGTGAAATTTGACCAAAATAGGGGAAATAAATGTAATTCTAAAATAACTTACACTCAACACTGCCGAAACGCGTCTGGCGGGGCTGAATCCATGGCGATGGCTGAAATTGAGGCATATGAGTACGGTATTTAGCTAATTGGCTAAATAGGTACCAAAATGGGGTCCAAAAACGACCAAGTACGGGAAGCAAACAAAAAATTGGCGATAGCTTCCGCGTACTTGGCCTTTTTGACTTTTTGGAGGGGAACTTTGGCCAAATTCCACCGAAATTCTCCAAAAATCGGTGAAATTTGACCAAAATAGGGGAAATAAATGTAATTCTAAAATAACTTACACTCAACACTGCCGAAACGCGTCTGGCGGGGCTGAATCCATGGCGATGGCTGAAATTGAGGCATATGAGTACGGTATTTAGCTAATTGGCTAAATAGGTACCAAAATGGGGTCCAAAAACGACCAAGTACGGGAAGCAAACAAAAAATTGGCGATAGCTTCCGCGTACTTGGCCTTTTTGACTTTTTGGAGGGGAACTTTGGCCAAATTCCACCGAAATTCTCCAAAAATCGGTGAAATTTGACCAAAATAGGGGAAATAAATGTAATTCTAAAATAACTTACACTCAACACTGCCGAAACGCGTCTGGCGGGGCTGAATCCATGGCGATGGCTGAAATTGAGGCATATGAGTACGGTATTTAGTTAATTGGCTAAATAGGTACCAAAATGGGGTCCAAAAACGACCAAGTACGGGAAGCAAACAAAAAATTGGCGATAGCTTCCGCGTACTTGGCCTTTTTGACTTTTTGGAGGGGAACTTTGGCCAAATTCCACCGAAATTCTCCAAAAATCGGTGAAATTTGACCAAAATAGGGGAAATAAATGTAATTCTAAAATAACTTACACTCAACACTGCCGAAACGCGTCTGGCGGGGCTGAATCCATGGCGATGGCTGAAATTGAGGCATATGAGTACGGTATTTAGTTAATTGGCTAAATAGGTACCAAAATGGGGTCCAAAAACGACCAAGTACGGGAAGCAAACAAAAAATTGGCGATAGCTTCCGCGTACTTGGCCTTTTTGACTTTTTGGAGGGGAACCTTGGCCAAATTCCACCGAAATTCCATGAAAATCGGTGAAATTTGACCAAAATAGGGGAAATAAATGTAATTCTAAAATAACTTACACTCAACACTGCCGAAACGCGTCTGGCGGGGCTGAATCCATGGCGATGGCTGAAATTGAGGCATATGAGTACGGTATTTAGCTAATTGGCTAAATAGGTACCAAAATGGGGTCCAAAAACGACCAAGTACGGGAAGCAAACAAAAAATTGGCGATAGCTTCCGCGTACTTGGCCTTTTTGACTTTTTGGAGGGGAACTTTGGCCAAATTCCACCGAAATTCTCCAAAAAATCGGTGAAATTTGACCAAAATAGGGGAAATAAATGTAATTCTAAAATAACTTACACTCAACACTGCCGAAACGCGTCTGGCGGGGCTGAATCCATGGCGATGGCTGAAATTGAGGCATATGAGTACGGTATTTAGCTAATTGGCTAAATAGGTACCAAAATGGGGTCCAAAAACGACCAAGTACGGGAAGCAAACAAAAAATTGGCGATAGCTTCCGCGTACTTGGCCTTTTTGACTTTTTGGAGGGGAACTTTGGCCAAATTCCACCGAAATTCTCCAAAAATCGGTGAAATTTGACCAAAATAGGGGAAATAAATGTAATTCTAAAATAACTTACACTCAACACTGCCGAAACGCGTCTGGCGGGGCTGAATCCATGGCGATGGCTGAAATTGAGGCATATGAGTACGGTATTTAGCTAATTGGCTAAATAGGTACCAAAATGGGGTCCAAAAACGACCAAGTACGGGAAGCAAACAAAAAATTGGCGATAGCTTCCGCGTACTTGGCCTTTTTGACTTTTTGGAGGGGAACTTTGGCCAAATTCCACCGAAATTCTCCAAAAATCGGTGAAATTTGACCAAAATAGGGGAAATAAATGTAATTCTAAAATAACTTACACTCAACACTGCCGAAACGCGTCTGGCGGGGCTGAATCCATGGCGATGGCTGAAATTGAGGCATATGAGTACGGTATTTAGTTAATTGGCTAAATAGGTACCAAAATGGGGTCCAAAAACGACCAAGTACGGGAAGCAAACAAAAAATTGGCGATAGCTTCCGCGTACTTGGCCTTTTTGACTTTTTGGAGGGGAACTTTGGCCAAATTCCACCGAAATTCCATGAAAATCAGTAAAATATGACCAAAATGGGGGAAATAAATGTAATTCTAAATTAACTTACACTCAACACTGCCGAAACGCGTCTGGCGGGGCTGAATCCATGGCGATGGCTGAAATTGAGGCATATGAGTACGGTATTTAGCTAATTGGCTAAATAGGTACCAAAATGGGGTCCAAAAACGACCAAGTACGGGAAGCAAACAAAAAATTGGCGATAGCTTCCGCGTACTTGGCCTTTTTGACTTTTTGGAGGGGAACTTTGGCCAAATTCCACCGAAATTCTCCAAAAATCGGTGAAATTTGACCAAAATAGGGGAAATAAATGTAATTCTAAAATAACTTACACTCAACACTGCCGAAACGCGTCTGGCGGGGCTGAATCCATGGCGATGGCTGAAATTGAGGCATATGAGTACGGTATTTAGCTAATTGGCTAAATAGGTACCAAAATGGGGTCCAAAAACGACCAAGTACGGGAAGCAAACAAAAAATTGGCGATAGCTTCCGCGTACTTGGCCTTTTTGACTTTTTTGGGGAGAATTTTGGTCAAATTCCACCGAAATTCCATGAAAATCGGTGAAATTTGACCAAAATAGGGGAAATAAATGTAATTCTAAAATAACTTACACTCAACACTGCCGAAACGCGTCTGGCGGGGCTGAATCCATGGCGATGGCTGAAATTGAGGCATATGAGTACGGTATTTAGCTAATTGGCTAAATAGGTACCAAAATGGGGTCCAAAAACGACCAAGTACGGGAAGCAAACAAAAAATTGGCGATAGCTTCCGCGTACTTGGCCTTTTTGACTTTTTGGAGGGGAACTTTGGCCAAATTCCACCGAAATTCTCCAAAAATCGGTGAAATTTGACCAAAATAGGGGAAATAAATGTAATTCTAAAATAACTTACACTCAACACTGCCGAAACGCGTCTGGCGGGGCTGAATCCATGGCGATGGCTGAAATTGAGGCATATGAGTACGGTATTTAGTTAATTGGCTAAATAGGTACCAAAATGGGGTCCAAAAACGACCAAGTACGGGAAGCAAACAAAAAATTGGCGATAGCTTCCGCGTACTTGGCCTTTTTGACTTTTTGGAGGGGAACTTTGGCCAAATTCCACCGAAATTCTCCAAAAATCGGTGAAATTTGACCAAAATAGGGGAAATAAATGTAATTCTAAAATAACTTACACTCAACACTGCCGAAACGCGTCTGGCGGGGCTGAATCCATGGCGATGGCTGAAATTGAGGCATATGAGTACGGTATTTAGTTAATTGGCTAAATAGGTACCAAAATGGGGTCCAAAAACGACCAAGTACGGGAAGCAAACAAAAAATTGGCGATAGCTTCCGCGTACTTGGCCTTTTTGACTTTTTGGAGGGGAACCTTGGCCAAATTCCACCGAAATTCCATGAAAATCGGTGAAATTTGACCAAAATAGGGGAAATAAATGTAATTCTAAAATAACTTACACTCAACACTGCCGAAACGCGTCTGGCGGGGCTGAATCCATGGCGATGGCTGAAATTGAGGCATATGAGTACGGTATTTAGCTAATTGGCTAAATAGGTACCAAAATGGGGTCCAAAAACGACCAAGTACGGGAAGCAAACAAAAAATTGGCGATAGCTTCCGCGTACTTGGCCTTTTTGACTTTTTGGAGGGGAACTTTGGCCAAATTCCACCGAAATTCTCCAAAAATCGGTGAAATTTGACCAAAATAGGGGAAATAAATGTAATTCTAAAATAACTTACACTCAACACTGCCGAAACGCGTCTGGCGGGGCTGAATCCATGGCGATGGCTGAAATTGAGGCATATGAGTACGGTATTTAGCTAATTGGCTAAATAGGTACCAAAATGGGGTCCAAAAACGACCAAGTACGGGAAGCAAACAAAAAATTGGCGATAGCTTCCGCGTACTTGGCCTTTTTGACTTTTTGGAGGGGAACTTTGGCCAAATTCCACCGAAATTCTCCAAAAATCGGTGAAATTTGACCAAAATAGGGGAAATAAATGTAATTCTAAAATAACTTACACTCAACACTGCCGAAACGCGTTCTGGCGGGGCTGAATCCATGGCGATGGCTGAAATTGAGGCATATGAGTACGGTATTTAGCTAATTGGCTAAATAGGTACCAAAATGGGGTCCAAAAACGACCAAGTACGGGAAGCAAACAAAAAATTGGCGATAGCTTCCGCGTACTTGGCCTTTTTGACTTTTTGGAGGGGAACTTTGGCCAAATTCCACCGAAATTCTCCAAAAATCGGTGAAATTTGACCAAAATAGGGGAAATAAATGTAATTCTAAAATAACTTACACTCAACACTGCCGAAACGCGTCTGGCGGGGCTGAATCCATGGCGATGGCTGAAATTGAGGCATATGAGTACGGTATTTAGTTAATTGGCTAAATAGGTACCAAAATGGGGTCCAAAAACGACCAAGTACGGGAAGCAAACAAAAAATTGGCGATAGCTTCCGCGTACTTGGCCTTTTTGACTTTTTGGAGGGGAACTTTGGCCAAATTCCACCGAAATTCCATGAAAATCAGTAAAATATGACCAAAATGGGGGAAATAAATGTAATTCTAAATTAACTTACACTCAACACTGCCGAAACGCGTCTGGCGGGGCTGAATCCATGGCGATGGCTGAAATTGAGGCATATGAGTACGGTATTTAGCTAATTGGCTAAATAGGTACCAAAATGGGGTCCAAAAACGACCAAGTACGGGAAGCAAACAAAAAATTGGCGATAGCTTCCGCGTACTTGGCCTTTTTGACTTTTTGGAGGGGAACTTTGGCCAAATTCCACCGAAATTCTCCAAAAATCGGTGAAATTTGACCAAAATAGGGGAAATAAATGTAATTCTAAAATAACTTACACTCAACACTGCCGAAACGCGTCTGGCGGGGCTGAATCCATGGCGATGGCTGAAATTGAGGCATATGAGTACGGTATTTAGCTAATTGGCTAAATAGGTACCAAAATGGGGTCCAAAAACGACCAAGTACGGGAAGCAAACAAAAAATTGGCGATAGCTTCCGCGTACTTGGCCTTTTTGACTTTTTTGGGGAGAATTTTGGTCAAATTCCACCGAAATTCCATGAAAATCGGTGAAATTTGACCAAAATAGGGGAAATAAATGTAATTCTAAAATAACTTACACTCAACACTGCCGAAACGCGTCTGGCGGGGCTGAATCCATGGCGATGGCTGAAATTGAGGCATATGAGTACGGTATTTAGCTAATTGGCTAAATAGGTACCAAAATGGGGTCCAAAAACGACCAAGTACGGGAAGCAAACAAAAAATTGGCGATAGCTTCCGCGTACTTGGCCTTTTTGACTTTTTGGAGGGGAACTTTGGCCAAATTCCACCGAAATTCTCCAAAAATCGGTGAAATTTGACCAAAATAGGGGAAATAAATGTAATTCTAAAATAACTTACACTCAACACTGCCGAAACGCGTCTGGCGGGGCTGAATCCATGGCGATGGCTGAAATTGAGGCATATGAGTACGGTATTTAGCTAATTGGCTAAATAGGTACCAAAATGGGGTCCAAAAACGACCAAGTACGGGAAGCAAACAAAAAATTGGCGATAGCTTCCGCGTACTTGGCCTTTTTGACTTTTTTGGGGAGAATTTTGGTCAAATTCCACCGAAATTCCATGAAAATCGGTGAAATTTGACCAAAATAGGGGAAATAAATGTAATTCTAAAATAACTTACACTCAACACTGCCGAAACGCGTCTGGCGGGGCTGAATCCATGGCGATGGCTGAAATTGAGGCATATGAGTACGGTATTTAGCTAATTGGCTAAATAGGTACCAAAATGGGGTCCAAAAACGACCAAGTACGGGAAGCAAACAAAAAATTGGCGATAGCTTCCGCGTACTTGGCCTTTTTGACTTTTTGGAGGGGAATTTTGGCCAAATTCCACCGAAATTCCATGAAAATCAGTAAAATATGACCAAAATGGGGGAAATAAATGTAATTCTAAATTAACTTACACTCAACACTGCCGAAACGCGTCTGGCGGGGCTGAATCCATGGCGATGGCTGAAATTGAGGCATATGAGTACGGTATTTAGCTAATTGGCTAAATAGGTGCCAAAATGGGGTCCAAAAACGACCAAGTACGGGAAGCTAATAAAAAATTGGCGATCGCTTCCGCGTACTTGGCCTTTTTGACTTTTTGGAGGGGAATTTTGGCCAAATTCCACCGAAATTCTCCGAAAATCGTTGGAATTTGACCAAAATGGGGAAAATCGTGTAAATTTAAAAGGAACTTACAATCAACACTGCCAAAACGCGGTCAGCAGGGGTTACCCCGTCGCAATGCCTGAAAAATAAACAATTAAGCGCAACGAAATATAAAGTAACAATAAAAAATAAGAAAAATAAACTCCCTGTTTACCTGGCGCGCACGCTGCGCGATGTCTGGAAGCCTGCTATCCGCATGCCCTAAACAACTGAAAACAAAGATTAGTAAATTCCCACACACCCCAACAAAAGCGGCACAAATTGACGGATCCAACAGCCACTTTAATTTGTTTTGGGCCCAGCTGGTGTTGGATGTCTCCGTCAACTCGTACCGCGCCCCGTTGCCGTTGGCTGGGCCGCGCGTTAAAAGGACTATCCTACTGATGCGACACCAGTAGAATAGTCCTGCCACAATACAAAAGCTCAGTGGAGGTTGTGGGGGCACACCACTGAGCGACGCCCCGAGGGCGCCACCACGACACAAACAGCAAGTGTCGTGGATTTTTGAACCCACCGGATGATCAATCCGGTGGGGAATAGGACCTCAACACGTTAATGTTGAGACCCACCACGATAGCAATTCACCGTGATCCTAAATGTAGACATTGATACGTTAAACTTGGCATCCGGCTAATCAATTCTCACTTCGTTGTTCGATGTGTTCACGCAAGTCCAAAATAGTGTGGAAAATGGCTTGCGTCAACACAAAGACAAAGAAGTAAGATTTGATTAGCTTAAAGCCAAGATCAACTTATCAATGTCTACATTCAGGGTCACGGTGAATGGGTATCGTGGATTTTGAACCCACCGGATTACCAATCCAGTGGGTTTGCCGAGCCCCAACAAGTAATGTTGGGACCCACCACGGCAGATCGTGCCGTGGATTTTGAACCCACCGGATTACCAATCCAGTGGGTTTGTAGAGCCCCAACAAGTAATGTTGGGACCCACCACGGCAGATCGTGCCGTGGATTTTGAACCCACCGGATTACCAATCCAGTGGGTTTGTAGAGCCCCAACAAGTAATGTTGGGACCCACCACGGCAGATCGTGCCGTGGATTTTGAACCCACCGGATTACCAATCCAGTGGGTTTGCCGAGCCCCAACAAGTAATGTTGGGACCCACCACGGCAAATCGTGCCGTGGATTTTGAACCCACCGGATTACCAATCCGATGGGTTTGTAGAGCCCCAACAAGTAATGTTGGGACCCACCACGGCAGATCGTGCCGTGGATTTTGAACCCACCGGATTACCAATCCGATGGGTTTGTAGAGCCCCAACAAGTAATGTTGGGACCCACCACGGCAGATCGTGCCGTGGATTTTGAACCCACCGGATTACCAATCCGATGGGTTTGTAGAGCCCCAACAAGTAATGTTGGGGCCCTTTCTCGGCGTTCAGCCTTTCTTATAACTGCGCTTCAAAACTGTGATAAGCGCAGTCAGTTTCAAAGCAACATGTTCAAGTTGCTTTGAAACTGGTAACCCACCCACCCACCCAAATAAAAGAATCAAAGCAACTTGAACATGATACCTCACATTAATAAAAACGTCCGAAAAGTTTAAAAAAACATGCGTTTTAGGTCTGATTTAATAAATTCAGTGCGCAATTTAAACGTAAAACGGCAGTTTTATCTCTAATGGATATTGAACAGGTTCTTTGAGCTTTGTAATTTAGTAGTTTTATTAAGTTGTCATTGGCCTTCTCAAAGTGTAAACGTTATTTGATTCAGATTAGTATATAGTTGTGTTCAGCGATTGTAATATCATTTGTGTTTAGCATAAAGTTAAGTACACTTATTAATCGTGTTATTAGCGCAAACTTTTTGGTCTAAGTAACCGTTTTTTTAATTGAACACGGCGGTTCAAACGCAGAGTATTGAAAAGCGCAATGTTAACAATCGGATGACGATTGTTAACAAAACTTGTTATTCTTCTGTTACGACACGCACCTCGCACCACTTTTTACCGTCACTCTCCACATCACCTCGCACCACCTTCCTCCTTCACTGCTCCACTTCAACGCAACATCACCGTCAACACCTCAACTCGCACCACCTTCAGCCGTACGCCAGTTATACAGTAGAATCACCCAGTCACTATCTAAAAGGAAGGCTCTAAGCCTTGAGGGGATATGAAGACGGGGTCAGTATAATAGACGGAGTGACTGGATGATTCCGGAGGAATAGGAAAAAGGAAAGACATTTGAACCTCCCGTAGTCGGTTCGGTATTTGTTTTTTTGGTTTTTATATACCTCCCGTAGTCGGTATTCTGTTCTTTTTTTTTGGTTTTGAAGAAAGGGCCAGCATAGTAAATGACAACAAATGGGGGCAATAAAGGAGCAATCGTAATCTGATAAAACTAAACAATAAGAAAGTAAAGTAAAACATCACATTTGAGGAGTATTCATAATCAAATCAGCAAAACAAGTAAGCCCGATGATGGCTGTCGCAGAACAACAAAGCATGAGAGTATCGATGTCAAAGAACACGTACAGTTAGCAGCTACAACAGATAGTTCCTGAAAACATCAGGGTAAATAACAATGATAACAAGGATAAGTGAAGTGAAAACTTACAAAAGAAACGCATCGTTGTGTGCCATTGCTGCGATTTCCGGGAACATCAACATCGGAATTCAAAAGCAGGACGCAGCAGAGAACAGATAACACAGTTATCACGCGGCCGTGAATGCCGCCACCGCAACTCGCACAAAAACCCTCCGTCAGCTCTCCACATCACCAACTTCCACCATCACCGCTCCATCCCGTCTCAACTCGCACCACCTTCGGCCGTACGCCAGTTATACAGTAGAACCACCCAGTCACTATCTAGAAGGAAGGCTCTAAGCCTTGGGGGGAAGAGAAGACGAAGCCAGAATAATATGATAAAGTGACTGGATGATTCCGGAGGGATAGGAAAGAAAGACATTTGAACCTCCCGTAGTCGGTTCGGTATTTGTTTTTTTGGTTTTTATATACCTCCCGTAGTCGGTATGCTTTTCTTTTTTTTGGTTTTGAAGAAAGGGCCAGCATAGTAAATGACAACAAATGGGGGCAATAAAAGAGCTATCGTAATCTGATAAAACTAAACAATAAGAAAGTAAAGTAAACATTACATTTGAAATTTCCATTTTAGCATTCACAGTACGTCAGATAAAGGAAAGTCGCGGAGAGCAACAGAGCGTGAAAGAACAGCTAGCAGGAAACGTGAGATAAATGCTGAAAATAGCAATTTGAATTGATAACTTCAACAAGTAATGTGAAAACTTACAATAGAAATGCTCTGTTGCACGTCATTACTGCGGTTTCCGAGAATGACAAAACGTCAACACCGGAAGATAAACATCAACGCAGTAGCACGAAACATCAACGCAGTATCAGTCGTCTGCCCTTCATCCCTCGTCAAATCGCCACACCACAGAATCTCCTCTCAGCCGCACCAACTTCCGCCTTCCGGTCTCCATCTCAACTCGCACAAAGTTCAGCCGACATTTCAGCCATCTTAACTCAAAAGGTCTTCGCCGTCAGCAGCTCCATCTCAACTTGCACCAATGCATTTTCGAGAAAACGACAAGTTCAAATTGCAAAGTTGAATGACCATGTGTGTTGCCGGTAAAGTAAACCAGGAGGCAAACAGTATGCAGGTCGCGGTACAGTACAGATGGTGAAGAATGATTACCTGTAAAAGCAACCAATGTTAAACAGTCCGAAAAATCAAAAAAAGCAAAACCCTACCATCTAACCGCAGTGGAGCACACATCTCGCGTGTGGAGTAAGCCAAAAGACGCGAATTTGAAGGCTCAAGGGCGTCACAATTGAAATGACATAACCCGAGCAACGCCAGTACAAGTAGTTTGCCAATTTCCGGATCAATCCAGCGTTTACGAGCAAATGACAGTGTACATCCCCTGCAGAGCCGTTGACTGGCAATAGGGTGGCGAAGAAGTGGATAGGTGAACGGCGGCGTGCAACTAGGGGTCAGGTCTAAGCCACATACCGCCAACGTAATTACAGCGCCGCCGTTCGTGAATAGCCGGTACCGTGTACTGGCCCTCATGTCCCCACGGCATAGTCAGCAGAATACGGTCAGAAGTGAAGAGGGACATGAGGCACTGACACCCCCGGGCCTATTCGCGGCATCCCTGCCATCTGCAGTGAGGCTGGTCAGACCTCACGCAGGTTCCGATGCGTCATTCATGGCTGAAAAGGGCACAACGTAAGTAAAGCTCTCAAAAAAAGTGAAAAAACAAACTTACAATGAACACATGGCGTCAGTTGGGGCATGTGCGCTAGCATTACGATGCCACGATGCCCTTTGGACTGTCTGAAAAGAGAAGAATGGTAATAAGAGATGAAATATATATAAAAGTAAGTCAACTTACATTGAATACTTCAGTGACGAGCCAAATTGGTAAAGTGAGGTCAATGCCGTGGATCAAATGTATGAGAATTGTTGAATGTTGGACCACCTGAAAGGATAACCATTAATATTCACGATCCAAAAAGAAAACCACACAATAGAGCACGAAATGACACGAAATCAACGCAAAGAATGATAAAACTGGAATGAAAAGAATCATGAACGGCTATACAGCAGGTTAATCCAAAATCAGACGTAAACAGATCAATTGTGTGGCTTTATCGCAAAAGAACACGACAAAAAGGGGGACCGAGCATCAAATTCAACTTCTCAGGTCGCAAAGTACAAAAATAGTCGATAGAAAGGGTGTAAAAGTACTTCAAAGCGGGTTCACCACGGATCAGACATGCGCTGGATCATAAGAAACGTGAAAAACGTATAGAGAAGGCCGTACGGCGACGCAGAAAACCGAATTTGTCAATTGAAAGCTTGGAATATATAAAAAAAATTGCTAACGGAACGCTGTGAGCCTTCAAATCAATCTTCGGGCGGAAAAAATTGACAACAGAGGCATCAAAAAGTCGAAATTTAGGAAAAGGGACAAATTCGTAAACCCAAGCCACAATATAGAAGGGGGTAGTGGCTGATATTGGGGCTTTACCCCACGACAAAATCCGAAAGAGGCGGGCCGACCTCAAGAACAACCTTTCGGACATCCGAGAAGGAAAAGTTTTGAACGTAAAAGGGCCAAAGTCAATCAACATGAGGTAGGGAAGGCCTAGGGACAAGTAGAATAAGAAAGGAAAGCGAAAAGTATGTAAAACATGGATAGATCCGGGGTCAATGTGGATCAAGCTGGGAGAGAGCCAGCGGGACAATTTTGGAATTTACGGTCGAAAAAATGCGCCAAAAATAGGGCTCAATGGCTTAAAAACATGCATCGAGCATGGGGGATATCCTGGGGACGCAAAGGGACAAAATTGATGGGGATGTGATGGGGGGAAAGCCGTGATAAGCGGCTGATAAGCGCAGCTTTGATGACGCAATCGTCGCGCAGCAGGCTGGCTCGAGAGCAGAGCATACTCAGTGAGTCCCATTGTGCGTCCTGCGACGGACGCATGCTGCGCGCATTGTGCTTTGATCGGCGTTGCCAGTTGCGTGGTCGGTGCAGATCGATCAATACGCGCGGATGCGAATCGACGCGGCTGAAGCTGCCATGGATTGCCACAGATGGCACACCATTGATGGAGGAAGGTCGGCTCAAGTCGCTGATAACGAACGCGAACTTATTTGGGTTGAAAGGGAAGCGATCGCAGCCCCCATTGAATTCTTGACATGCAATTTTTCCTCGGATTTTATAATTCTTTTTCGTTTATTGCGCCGTTTTTTTGTTGTCGTGAGCACTATTACCACGTTGACTGTCTTCGTAACTCACGTAAACTGATTTCAGGCTGTCTAATCGGTTCCATTGTGCAAATCTTCACTCCAGCATCGCTAAAAGTCTGTCTTCGCCGATGTCGTGTTGAACCGTTCCACAGACAATCCATCCATGGCAATACCGCATCGAATGATTTTCACGGTGAGTTTTGACTTTACTTTTTCTGTTGAATTGTAGTCTTGGTTTACCGATTGGTAGCCTAATCTGCTTGAATTATATATAAAACTTCATGGTTTTAGATGGAAGCCAAAGTCCTGGAGCTTTATACCGACTGTGATTGACGAAGGTTGATTCGGAATGATCGAAGACATCATCGACTGCATGAAAAAACCCTATACCGACAACGACTACGAAGGATTCCATCGATGCTGAGGATTTGTGAACGACGTCACCGAATCTGGTGCTATTTGGCCGGCCTTCCCGCCAGCGCCAATCCGTTTGACGATTCCGGCTTTGAAGGTATGTTCAAATGCACCAAAACAGTGATAATGAACCTATTTCAGACCTTGACCCCTATCATCTGCAATCATCTATCTCTTTGTCGCCGTCACCAACATTTCGAGCTGACTACAATTGCCTCTGATACGTTGATTTATCCTCACGGTGAGTTTTTGCTTTTCATTTTACATTTCTTATTGATCTGAAGCATAGTTTATCGATTTGTAGCCTTGTTCGCTTGAAAAATATATAAAAAATTCATGATTTTAGATGGAATCCAAGCTCCTGTAGCTTCATCCCGACTGTGATTGGCGAAGACTGTTTCTGCATAGCCAAAGACTTCGTCGATTACATAAGAAACTCCAACCCCACATCGACAGCAGCTACGACCAGCAAAAGAACATCGGAAGATTGCCAGTTATGATCATGACTTCAGGAATCGGTGATGTACGACAAGCTGCTCCACCGGGATTGGATAACGACGCTTCTTGGCCAGCCTTCTCGTCAGCGCCGACGTTTTCAATGATTCCGGCTTTCAAGGTCAGTTTTAACCTTCCAATGCTTCAAAATAGTGATTATGAACCCATTTCAGAGTTAGAATCCTTTCTTCAATCAACCATCATCCATTCATTCATCGTCATCATCACCATTTCGATCGCCAACTGACTTCCCTAACCCAGGTCCCTGCGCCAAGTTCGAATGCCTCTGCCCCGAAGCCGTCCTTCGTCACTCTCTAGGCCGACACTGATGACCCCTCGGCAGAAGACAGCATCCGAAGAGAAAGACGTAAATTATGTTTTCCCCGTCTTGTGATGCGTCAATGATTGTTAAAATGTAAATAAAGTAAACAAAAATGTCCTTTTCCTATCAATCGAAATGATCAATCTAACAAAGGTTCAACCTAACGTGCAACAAATCAACCTATCTTCCCGGTCAACCTTGAAAAACGTGGCTAACATTCATCAATGAAAGTTTGCGTGGCAAGATTCCACCTGATGTGCGCCGTAGGCTTCAGCTTTGTCCAGGCATAAGTTCCGTGCAAGCTAGCATAAAAAGTTTTGAACGAGGCTACTTTATTTGAAATTACGGTACAAATAATGAGACTAGAAGCGCGTTAAGTGCGTCTTTCAGCAAACTGACCAAGGATTCGACAATGCTAGAAGGTTTGATACAAAGTTTTTCGCGGTCCTGGATGAAATCAGGGATGCTCTAACGGGGTAGCTGAGACAGTGCCATCGTGATAGTAATAAGATTCACGGTGAACCCTTCAAATCTCGAAAAAAGCTAATCGGAAACGGGGAATTTATCCCCGATTCCATCAGCAATCTGCAAGCTCGCACCGATCAGGTTGATTGCCGCAGGGAAGATGCGCTAGTTTGGATTTATTGACGTTATCAAAGCTAAAAAACACATTTTAGTGCAAGTGCAACACAACAAATAGGTTTGCAACTTACCATTTGCCGGAAATTTCTCATCAACGGGTGCGATTTCCATATTTCACGGAAAAAGCGGACTGTGAATCTCCGGAATCTCGCAAGAATGCATAATTATGGCCACAATGGAACGCTTTGACACTTTAATCGACATTACGTGCCAAGAATTTCGTAAAACGGGTAAACAAGACCCGCAATCCGAGTGTAGCAAAAGCTACCAGAACCCAAATCTTGCGATTTTTCGCGTTTTGGATTTCTGGTAAGTGCAAAAAGTTGCGATTTTCAGGTCGTTCTCATCGGCATCGGATTCCGCACGTACCAAACAGTCTTAAAACGTGTAAGATTTGCTTGAGCATCCACACTATGAACCGGAATTTCAAAAAAAGTGAAAAAAACGGGTAAAATACCCTAATTTTGACATGCGCTTGACTGATGAAGGTCAACAGTGGCATCGGGAAGTGCCAAAATGGTATCTGAAGTAATGCACAACTGAAACAGATCAGAATCACAACTAAATCGTCCAAAAGTTACGGGAAAGCTAGTTGGAAACGGCGTCATGACGCTCGTTTCGACTAGCAGATTGCAAGCTCGCGCAGATCAGGTAAATTTCCGCAGAAAATGCGCTAAGTTAAGATTAATAAATAATAAAAACGCTTAAAAACACGTTTTCACGTGCAAGTACAACTCGAAAATAAGTTTGCAACTCAATTTTTGACGGAAATCCACCATTCAACGGGTGCGAATCCCGTATTTTTCTTAAAAATTTAATTCTGAAGAGTCATAATCTAGCCTGAAGAGGCTATGTGAGCCAAAGTGAATCGATTAGTCGAACTTATCAACTACACGTGCAAAAACTCACACAATAAGGTCAAATAAAACCCGAAACCCGAATTTCGCATAAACTACCAGAACCCATTTCGTGCAATTTTTCACGTTTTGGAGTTCTGGTAAGTGCAAAAAGTTGCGATTTTTGGGTATTTCTTAACAGAATCCGATTCTGCACTGGCCAGAAAGCTTAAAAACGTGCACGACACCGCTGTGCATTCCTTAATTTGTAGCATAATGTAAAAGAAGTGATAAAAACGAGGCAAAAACCCCATAGTTGACCTGCAAATAGCCGCTGGCGGTCTTCGAAGGGGTCGGGAAGTGCCAAATGATAATCTGAGGTAATCCTACTTTGGTATTGATAAAATTCACTGATGAATCGAGTCAAAATTTATGAAAAGCTAGTCGGAAACGGGGTTTTGATCCCCGTTTCCACCAGCAAACCCGCCCAAATCGGGACTCAGACTGGCTTGAGCATGTCAATCAGTTTGATTGCCGGAGGCATTGTGAAAACGAGCTTAATTAATGGTAATAAGCGTTTGCAATGATCCAATAATAACGTTGGCATCATTGCATTCGTCCAAAAAGCATCTGGTGCAAAAATGTTCGATTTCGGAGTTATTTTGGTCAAAATGAGCCGTAAAATCTCACGTTTTGGACAATTTTGACTCATCCATAATCCTAAAACAATGGCCAAGTAGTTGCTGGTGGAAGGAAAAGTGGGTAGAAGTGAACAAATGTGCAACGTTCGTTGCGGGGGAGGTAAAGTGAGTAGGAGTGGGCGAGGGTGCAACATTCGCTGTGGGGCAGGAAAAGTGTGTAAGGGTGTACACGTGCACCGGTCGAGAGATTGCCTCTCTCGTTGTCTCGAGAGTCCGTGGACCCTCGCGCCATGAAACAATCCATGGATAGGCCCAGCATATAAGCGATATCGCTTTCATTGGCTTTGTTATTTGCTTTCTGCAACTGTTACGATGCAAAGTTGTCCCGAAGTTATCATTTTTTTGCTTTTTCTACTCAAATTTACTTCACATTTTCAATATATTAATGAAATTTTGAGGTTTACTCGTATGATTTGCCGTTTCTGAGCCTGCTGTGATCCAACGTCAACAATGGCATCACAGTATAGGGTCTATCGTACGGATTACAGACTTGGAAACTTCGATTTTGGGTAAACTTTTCACTTTTTAGCGTTCTGAATCCACTTTTGTGATTGCTTTTTAGGTGTTAAACTTGCAAATAGAAACAAAAAGGGGGAAAAGGCTGTCTGATATGCCAAGGAATGCATATTTATGGCCGATAATTTGAAACAGAAGAAGGATTTCTGAACGTGTGATTTCGACAAGATTAATGCATAAATTAACGGTAAAAATGAGCAAAATTGCCAGTTTGAGACGACGCCCGACTGACAGATTCGTCGAAATCGGGTGTGATTCTGTCAGAAGGGCGCAACAAAATGTTGGAATGCAATGCCTTTGGCAATGCTAATTAACACAACAAATAAGTCCGCCATTTGACATCGAGAAGCATTTTATGTTGACTTTTGACATGCTTCTAGTGTTTTTGATGCGCAAATTGTGTTTTGTAGCCGCCTTGCCAGAAGGTCATTCATGTGCAAGTTGGTAAGCAGGATCGATAGGATCGATCGCACGTGCAAAACGGTGCCAGATTGATGCAAAACAAAAAAGTGAAAAAACAGGCTTAAAAAAGCTACCAGAACCATTTTTGTGCGACTTTCACCGTTTTTGACTTCTGGTAAGTGCAAAAATTCTCTATTTCCACCATTTTTTCAGCGGAATCGGATTCCACATTGACCAGAAAGCTTACAAATTGCTTTGCAACTTAAATTTCGACCGAAATCCACCATTCAACGGGTGCGATTTTCGTGTATTTCATAAAAATTCGGTTTTTGAATGACCAGAATCTCACTAGAATGCTTATTTTATGCCAAAGGGAACTAATTAGTCGTACTGATTAATCACACGTGCTAAAAACTGGGTAAAACAGCCGAATAAGACATAAAACCGACCATCGCAAAAGCTACCAGAACCTAAATCTTGCGATTTTTTGCGTTTTGGATTTCTGGTAAGTGCAAAAAGTTGCGATTTTCAGGTCGTTCTCATCGGCATCGGATGTAGCACATTTCAAAAAGCCTAAAAACGTTTAATAGCCTGCTTATGCATCCACAATTTGTACCTTAATCTTAAAAATTAGTCGAAAAACGGTAAAACACCTCATATTTAACCTGTGCACAGCTGATGGCAGTCAGCGATGAAGTAAACGCCAAAAAGGCCATAAGAGTAAGTTTGAATCTAAATGATAAGATTTGCGGCTTAAAAACACGTGTTTGACCCCCGTTTCAACCGGATGACTGTTAGGCATGCACCCTCCGGTTTGATCCCTGCAGGGAATGTCCACAAATTTAGATTCATGTTAACAAATCTAATTGACAAGTTTGAAGCGCAAGTGTAGCCCCACAATGGTGTTTGCAACTTTTAATTACACGGGAATCCACCCTTCAAAGAGTGCGATTCCCGTGTTTTCCATTAAGATGCAAATTCTGATTAGCTTTCTGGTTTAGACCAATTCAGACTAAATAATCGTCAGAATTATTACAACTGGACCAAAAAAAAGAAATAAAATAGCGATGAAAAAAATAGTAATTTGTGCTCCTTACCATTCATGATGCGTCATGAGGTCAATGCCCCAATGAAAGTCCAAGAGTTGGATCTTGCTTTTATACACCCAGGTGAATGACATGCGAGTTTTGCTGCGAGAGAGGTACTTGAACTGACCTTTTTGATTCGACTTATGCAGTAAGCGACAGACAGCGAGAGACGTCAACCGGCGCTCCACGGACCGCCGTTGTTATCACCACTCTCGCGCGAGACACGTTCGAGCGCGATGGCGCCGGTACTCGTCGACGCCTGTGTTCGCGGCCAGGTTGCGAGAGTATGTCTCGCGCGAAGGTATTGATGACAACGGCGGTCCATGGCGCGCCGGTTGCTGTCTTTACGTGTCTGTCGTCTACTGCATGCTTTGAACCGAAAAGGTCAGTTTAAGTACCTCTCTCGCGATAAACCTCGCATGCCATCCACCCGGGTATATAAAAGCAAGGACAACTCCGTCGACTACGTATTGTATATTGGCTTAAAGTCACTATTACGTGTTTTTTCGACCGGTTTTTGCCCTACAAACCGAAATGGTGCAGTTTCTATTTATGAGTGCCCATTTTTTTTATTTTTTTAACTTGATTTGGTCATCCATGAATTTTATGGAGTCAATCTTTTTGGACTAATTTGATTTTGATACTGTATCCAATAGATGCAGCGTGGCTGAACTCTTTGATCTCACACACTTTCACTTTGGTCGGTCTGGAAATCAAAATGAAATGTTGATTTTACAATTATATAGGGGTTACAGAGTCAAAGTAGCAACATTGTGCTTAAGAAGTTGTAGATCTTTCGGATGAAAAAAATTGGTACCAAAAATTTTTTTGTAAATTTCATTATAGTTTTACGGCACCCCAGTCGATCGGATATATATTTATCGTGAGAGTATGTTTCTAATTAGATCGGCTCAATCAATAGGTGTGACATGGTCCAAGGTCCAAGACAAATTGGTGGACAGAAAACACTTGCTCATCCTTCGCGTGTAGACTACGCGGCTGTTGTACTTTGTCCTTTGTGTGCGTCCGTTGGTCACTTCCAATCGTTTTTCTTCCGACGACAAGGTCTGTTCCCCGGTTCATCGTGGCTTGTTTGTTATAAACATCTTTTCTCCACCTCATGCGACGTTGTTATGTCTTATTTAGTCTGAATAGTTTAGCTATTTGACGACGCGACGCATTCGCTCAATCAATGTCTTCGGACACATGGCCAAAGATAGCCATACCCAGGTCCCAGTTATTGCACTACATACTTTGAAGAATGTAGTTTAATTTTTATGTCTCTTGGCGTCCCTTCACTCGCGGTTTCTAATTACCTTAAGTAGTATACCTCTGTTTACTTGTAGTGTTTCTGGAAGAGTTGTGGACTCATTTCAGCCCAACGGATGGAGTATTCTTTAAAGATTAGTTGTTGTTTATGTTTTTCGCGTTGTCGAGTACCCTTGCTTTTTCTATTTACTGAACAGTTTATATATATTTTTTCATTCCAGCCCCTGTAACCGATCTTGAGTCACCCGACAGCATAGCAGATCATCATGTCCAACACTAACTTCATTGAAAACTTCGTTGCCGGCGGCGTTGGTGGTGTCTTCACCGTGGCCGTGGGCCATCCGTTCGACACGGTCAAGGTCCGCCTTCAGACCATGCCCAAGGCTGCCCCCGGCGCGAAGCCCATGTTCCACGGTGCCTTGGATTGCTGCCAACAGACCATCAAGAAGGAAGGCTTCTTAGTAAGTTTTTATATATCCCGGATATATAATCCAATGTGTAACACGTCTTGTTTCAGGCCCTTTACCGCGGTATGGCTGCTCCGCTTGTTGGTGTGACTCCCCTCTTCGCCATCTTCTTCGGTGGTTGTGCATTTGGCCGTTGGCTTCAGCAGAAGCATCCCGGACAGGAACTCACTTTCCTCCAGAACGTCAATGCCGGTGCGATCGCTGGTGCTTTGACCGCTGCGGTCATGGTTCCCGGTGAACGCATCAAGTGCATTCTGCAAGTCCAATCTATGGGTCATTCGACCGTCAAATACGACGGACCCATCGATGTCGTCAAGAAGTTGTACAAAGAAGGCGGAATCCGCAGTATCTACCGAGGCACTGCCGCTACCCTTATTCGAGGTTTGTTTTTTCTTTCAAAATTCCCTTCCGTATACATCTACCAACCTTTTAGACATTCCCGCGAGCGCCGCCTATCTCTCCGTGTACGAATACCTCAAGAAGTTGTTCACCGGCGGCAATAAGGAACAAAAGCTCTCCCCTCTGGCAACCCTTGGAGCTGGTGGCTTTGCCGGTATCGCTAACTGGGCGGTTTGCATTCCCGCTGATGTCGTCAAGTCCCGTTTGCAGACGGCCCCCGAAGGCAAGTACAAGGGTATGCGTTGCGTCGTCCAGGAGATCCTTCATGACGAAGGCCCCAAGGGCTTGTTCCGTGGTTTCGTTCCCGTCATGCTCCGTGCCTTCCCTGCCAACGCCGCTTGCTTCTTCGGCGTCGAGCTGACACTCAGCTTGATTCGCCAAGTTGTTTAAAAGCGACCTACGTTCAATCTGGGTACCCCTTAAACCTCCATATAGCTAATATTTTAGCTTTATAAAATACATTCAAACTAAATAAGTATAAACCATTGGTTGCGAAACGTGTCAATGTTTATGTATTCATTGAAGACAGAATATGTGGTGCATAAATAAAGATCATATATTATTACATTATTGTGTTGGCGTTACAGTTAGCCGGTTGATGCACTCATTACTTCTTCGTAGACAGTTAGCTGAAAAATGAGTTATGTTAAAAGTGATACACAGTAAGAACGCAAAGTTAGTTGCAAAAATGGTGCACCTGCACCGAGTTTGTACTTACCAAAGCGTTCAGCTGTGGATTCTGCTCGATCAAAGATAACTTGTAAGGGTTAATATTGCAAATGGTAATAGTCGGGAAAAGCATTTCTGTCACATCGAGCTACAAAATTAAAATAAGTCTCTCAACTTTGAAAAAAAACTAACCTCAAGTTCGACAGTCTTTCCAAAACTGAAAAACTGTATAATAGTGTCAATAAAGAAGTACATGAAAATACAGAAGCAAACAATCAAAATGATAATCCAGATGATCACCGCTATAGTAGAATGAGCTTCAACCATGTGTGGAATACCGTGACAACTGGACAATGACCCCCATTCGATCAGTGTTTCCTTCATTCGCCGCCATCTGGTCCTACTCTTGAAGTCCTTCTCTCTGTTTTCGGCCTCATTAGCCTCTTTGATGGCATCTAGATAGTCAGGGTCAACTTGATCTGCTTTCGGTTTTGCGACACTCGGTTCCTTCGGTGCATCGGGAACTGCATCCTTCACTGCCTGTAAAATAAAAACGATCAAACAGGTGTAACGTATGTACTCCCAGTAAACCCAAACAATCAATTAATTGACCCTATGGCAATGTATTTTCTCTTCTAATGCTGACGTGTACTTGTGGGGTTGACCATCCTAACCATGCTTGCCTTAAAGAGCTCAAACAGCACCCACTATTGTTTTTTGCAGGTTTCGTGCATCAGCGGGCACCGTTTGAACACAAAAACTGGTTTCAGGAGGCGTGCGAAATTCTGATTTCGTCGCACTCTGACGCCGAAATGACAAAAATGCACGCAGTGAGCTTTTCTAGAAGGATTCCTCAACCCACGGTTCCTTGTTATAAAATCGCACCGTCTAGAACATGCGCGACGCTGCCTCCGAAATAAGATAGATCTAACGGGGATGCGTGTATGTATAAATGGGTGCGAGATAAGTAGATACGTGAGGATCGGGGAAAAAGTTACTTACCTCGGCAGCCATTTCCTTCCAGACGTTTCAACAAACTGTTTTCTTTCTGTGTTCCGTCAAATCCTCGTTTAAATGCCATGAATGAATATTAGCTGGCGCTTGGCAACCTTTGTTCCAATTCTCACTACTGTATTGAGTTGTTTTTTTGTTTAGAAAGGGGGCGGTTTCCTTTTGTAAAGACTTGTCCAAACCTTTAGAAATACTAAAATTTACAGCACAAAAAAGTTGCGTTGTTTCTTTGCATCACAATCACTGCGGTTATCTGATTCTTTTGCGTTCGCTCGTTCAAAAAATAAAAGCACCCATTAAACTGGATAAACGGCGTTCAATCAATTTTGACAAAATTTGAAGCGTTTGGACAACTGCTTGCTTTATACTGATAGACTGAGGTAGCAATGTGTCATCGTTAACTTTTTTCTAAAATAAACTCATCAGCAATATGTATGGTTATTGGTCTTTCCGAAATGCGGTAGGAAATTGGGAGCCACTTGGTTTAGTGAAAAATGTCTAAAGAACGCCTCCATCAGTTTGTCTGCAAAGTTCAAGGTTTGCCGCAGATCGCGAGATGACGGAAGACCGGCTCCCGCTGTCGCTCCGATGTCGCTGGTGCCGACGACACCCCCAACTTGGCGGTATGGATGACCCACATCACCTTGACCGCTTTGTCTTTATGCACAATTCTCTTAAAATATCACGTCGTCATTGAATGTTTTTTTGTTGATGGTATATTTTTGTGGGCGTTTTTAGTCATTATTTTTGTATCTAACAATTAAAGTTGCTGGTGCTAAGGAGGTGAACCATCAAAAAAGAATGAAATGAAAGCGATTCTCCTCGACCCGCCACAGGGTTACGAAGGCAACAATGGCTGGAAATAAACAATCGCCACGGGCTGCATTCATTATTTTTCGGAACACGGCGCCGCTTCTTTACAATAGCCCAGTGTTCGGACTTACGCGCAACGGAAATTTGCCCCAGCAAGGTCCGGCCTCCACAGAATCGGAGTCGTCTATCCTTAGAAAACGTGCGATTTCAACGTTTGCGCGCATCGATGGCGACATCGCCTTCGGGGAAGACGACCATCTAGGCAGTTTGTTTAAAACGATTGCTTTATCCGAGGGGAAGTCGCGGCTTGCCGGTCATTCTTATTGAGCAAAATGGTGACCTGTTGTTGCCTTTGCGGACACCACCCCCTCGCGTTAAAATTTGATTAATTACGCACTTCTCTGTCCACACTGTGTACCGGTTGCCTCGTTCCAGCTGATGTTCAGTCCATTACCATCTGTCTCTAACTAACTTCTCATCAGCACATTAACACTGATTTTTCTACTCTTGATCAAAAATCAATTGTTGTTGCAAAATTTGAAAACTATAGTTGCAACCCGAGATGACGGATTAGATATGTCTGCATCAATCTCGCGTCATTTATTGTAATGTCTAGTTTAATGGCCAAACCCTGTCATCTGTTTTGCGAGTCGTGGTCAGTTAAGCTGGCATTTAGTGATTTAAGACTGAGAAATGTTCTCACTTCCGTTTATTTTAGAGTTAACATCATGAAAATTGTGGTATTACTGCCGCTGGCAGCACTTCTGTGTTTTGTTAACGGAGATGTTTTTACCGCGATGGTCGATCTGGAAAACCTCTTGAGCAGTGAAGCTGACGTGACCTCGGGCGTTATTGAGAATTACATCGCAGCTGAAAAGACTCGATTGCAGCGACTAGAGCAGTAGGTTTTAAGTGGCACACATCTAATAGACAATTGACCTTGAATGACACGTTCTAGATTCGCTCATGAGTATTTGTCAAAAAACTCGGAATCAGTTCAAGATGATGTTAACTATGTCACTAATCCTATCAACGCATACTTGTTGATTAAGAGACTTAGCTCTGATTGGAAGTACATTACTCAATTGATGAGATCAAACTCAGCTGATACTTTCATCAAGAACATTACTCAGGGCCGTTTGGATAATTCTGTCAAATACCCTGATGATGAAGATCTCGAGGGTGCTGCTACTGCTTTGCTTCGTCTGCAGGATACGTACAGTCTGAAAACAAAAGACTTGTCTGAAGGCATCGTCGCTGGTGACAACGTCGGAAAGCCACTCAGCGCTCAGGATTGCTTTGAAGTCGGTCGCGCTGCCTACAATAACAAGGAATATTTCCACGTCGTTGAATGGATGGAGGAAGCTTTGAGCAAATTGAAGACTGAAAAGCCACCAACGAAAAAGGAATCTGACATCCTGGAATACTATGCATACGCTCTCTACAAACAAGGAAATGTCAAGCATGCCCTGAAGCAGACCAAGCGACTAACTGCCATGGAGCCTGAACACCCACGTGCCGCTGGTAACGTTAAGTGGTACGAGGATATGCTTACCGAGGAAGAGCGTAAAGACATGAATGAACTTCCCCCAATTGTCAACTCCCGTGACCTACGATATGACATCACCGAGCGTACTGTTTATGAAAAGCTCTGCCGTGGCGAATTCAAAGAAAACCTCACCATGGAATCTGAAACTTACTGCTACCTCAAGCGTGATCGGCCTTTCTTGAAGTTGGCTCCGATCAAGGTTGAGATTGTCCGTTACGCTCCTTTGGTTGTTATCTTCCACGAGGTTATCAGTGATTACGAGATGTCCGTTGTGAAGGAACTTGCTACTCCTCGGGTTAGTTTTTACCAATTCTGAACAACTTTTTACCAAATCGCGTTTAGCTGAAACGCGCTACAGTCCAGAACGCCAAAACCGGCGAACTCGAACACGCTAACTACCGGATCTCCAAATCCGCCTGGTTGAAGGATCACGAACATCCGGTTGTCAATCGCATCAACAAGCGCATTGACTTGATGACCAATCTTAACCAAGAAACTTCAGAAGATCTTCAGGTAAATCACATACTTAACACCAACTTATACATCCTTGACACCTTTTCAGGTAGCGAATTACGGTCTTGGTGGTCATTATGATCCTCACTTTGATCATGCTCGGGTTAGTAACTTCACTTTTCTAATTTCAATAATTCTAGGTTGCAAATTATGGTATTGGGGGACATTATGAGCCACATTTTGACATGTCAATGGTAAGTCATTCCAATAGTTCGACAATGAAAATTGATAATTAAACTTTTAGAGAGGCGAAACAGATCCATACGCCGAAGGCACAGGCATGTCAACAAAAGTCCCCTAAAATAAAGATTCGGGCGTTTCTGCGAGTTGTGATAAACGCTTTGTTTTTTACAACTCGCAGGAACGTCCAATGATCTTAACCGTTAAATTTGCAGGCAACAGAGTCGCCACCGTTTTATTTTATGTAAGTACGAAATATTAATTTGTTGAATGTTTTACAGAAAGAAGAAACCAACGCGTTCAAAAAGCTCGGTACTGGCAATCGTATTGCAACTGTTCTGTTCTATGTACGGTTTTTTTGTCCATTTCCTTACACTAACCACTCTTTTCTTTTCTTAAAACCTGTATGAGTTACTTGTGCGTCCAAAAATTGTCCAAAAGTCAAAACTGGTGATTTGTTTTTTTCTCTCGTTCTGTGAAAGTGTCACACGTCACGAAGATGTAATACGAACGCCGACGTTGAACCAAAGATTTCCGAAAATTTTAATTGCACTAGTATCTCATAATTTTAAGTTAAATTAACACTTTTTAATTAATAATGTTTAGATGTCCCAACCCGAGAAAGGCGGCGCTACCGTGTACACTGACTTGGAAACCGGTGTGTTCCCGCAATTGCATAATGCCCTCTTCTGGTACAACTTGAAACGCGATGGTGAAGGTGATGTCCGAACCCGCCACGCAGCTTGCCCTGTGTTGACCGGTGTCAAGTGGGTGTCCAACAAGTGGATCCATGAACGTGGTCAAGAATTCCGACGTCCTTGTGGCCTGACCCCCGATGTTGAGGAACGCTTTGTCGGTGACCTCTCGCCCTTCTAATTGGGTACTGTATGGTGCATATCGGCATGTACGATTCTGCGGGTTCTAAGCGTCGTCGATGATGATGAATATCTATCCAACAGCTTCTGTGATTGCTTGACAAACATTTTGTGTGACGTATAAGGGTCATATTTACACCCAAATTATTTAATTTTACATTCACGTATTTTACGCAATAAAAAAGTTTAAAACAGTCGGAACATGTAAACACCTACAAAACTAGTAACTAACACAAAGGATTAAAAGGGCGAACGTGTAAGATTGCGATCAAAAAACAGAATACATCTGTTCGGCGGCGGAAGAGTCTGCTTAAAAGAAATGTTTACTTTGAAACATTATAAACAACTCATAAGTTGGCAGTCAAAAAAAATGTCTCAAGGTCAGCCGAGACTATTGGTCTGTCCGACACGTCCGACACAGTAATGGTAGGATCTGGTGGTGCTGCCAGAGGCGGTGGCAACGCGCGCCAATGTCAGCTTACCATCGGCGGAAAAGATGATCCCCGTCACTCATATTTCGACAAAACTGCACCGCCAACAGTTGGCGTTCGTCAGGTTTGCTGGGAGTCAGTGGCACTAGCTCTCGGGGCCTGTCTTCAACTTATCGCCGCTTCGTGAAAAGCGGAATCTTAACATCAGCAAAGGCGGCCTAGTATCGATCATTCATCTACTAGTTTGTGGTGTTTTGGTGCCGCTGGGGAACATGTATTCCACTCGATCCGGTATAACATCCCTTTTAGTTAGCTTTATCGTATTATCGTGTTCTGCGCAACGTTCATACATTAGCGATGCATGGTCAATGCTGAGTTCTGACCGGCCACAAGCCAATAAGTGCATCGACATCCCTAAGAGCCTTAGTTTGTGTTACGGTATTCAGGTCAGTCTTTCCTGTCGTTTTTAATGTTCTAATCCGCTGACTTACAGTATACCACAATGAGATTGCCGAACTTGCTTGATCATGAGACGATTGACGAAGTGATCGAGCAGAGCACAGCTTGGCAGAGCTTGGTTCAGCTTCATTGCAACCCAAACACACAAGTACGTGTTGCTTTTGATAATTTGAAAGATAATAAAGTTTATGTTTTTAGTTATTCCTTTGCTCCTTGTTTGCGCCGGTGTGTCTGCCGAAAGTGGAGAAACCAATCAAACCATGCCGATCACTCTGCGAGGAAGTTCAAAACAACTGCGAAGATCGAATGCGTTCCTATGGGTTCCCTTGGCCGGAAATGCTTCGTTGTGACAAGTTCGAGGACAATGACATGTGCATCAAGCCATTCGCGGCTCACACTACGTCCAGTGAGTACCGGGTTCTTACGGGTACCCAGATGACAACTATTACTCCAGGAGTAAATCACGCCTGTAAAAGCTGCGCACAAGCATCCACCTTTGAGAACATTCTTGATAACTTCTGTCGCGTCACGACCGGTAATTATTTTGGCTTCTCAATTTCAAAAGAAAGCCGCTTTTCGCGACTGTTCTTCGGATAAGATATCGGATGACACCCAGTCGTGAACAGATGCCGCAATGACACCTCGTTTTTTTCAGTGGTGCGAGCAAGACTTCGTCCTCACAATGATACACACGTGCTCGTCAAGAAGGCCAAAACCTTCAAAGGTACCGCGAATGACCGTAAGCGTTTGATGCAGGACAGACTCATGCGGATTTCCGATCTTCCCGACACCACTTGCACGTGTCCCATTGCAAAGGGCAACTTTTTAATCATGGCAAATGACACTGACAAGGGTGAACTAGTGGCGAAACTCATCATGCACTGGAAACACGACACGGTAAATCTCAAACTTAACCAACACAAACATTTTTTTCATAATGTGAAGTACTAATAGTTCCATTTAAGGCATTCAAAAATGCAATCCGCAAGTTCCGCACTGTCAATTGCAACACACTAGGCCGTGAAATCCGAGAATCTGTTCTGCGACAAACATACAAACGAACGGCCTATAATTAGAAACGTTTTTCGTGGTAACACAAACGACCAATCATGCGGTGTAAGGTGGTTAGCCAATTAAGCGACTTGCTCCTGCTATTTTTTGCTTAAAATTTCCTATATTCGCTTTTGCCTCATTTTAATTTTGCATGTTTTTATGACATAAATGTATTTAATGATTTTTTCTATTTAAATTTTAAATATACGTCTGTTAGCTTATGCGTTGCCACAGGTCGCAATTATAAATATAATGCGTGACAAAATTCAGTCAGTGATAAGTAAATTTTCTTTATAAAAAATCAACAGAAAACCGAAATTACATTATTTATGACACAAAAACACGGGCACTTGAGAATATTTTGAGAAATTGAGACAGCGAACATCACGATAAACATCCATTTTATGACGTCGCATTCTAGAGTTAAACTAATTCATGAAATCCACTAAGCTAGTAGTCGATCCATCGGTTCATACTCGAGACCCGGGTCAAATTGTTCTAATACATAAACCTGAAAGAAGTTGATAAGTTTTTTGACATAATTTGTTTACAATGTCTTACATTGTCTGTAGACAACAGTCTAAGCTCGGCAGGTGGGTTTGTGATGACGTATCTTTTGTTCGATTCGGGTGAAGCCTGATCATGTAATCTGTATAATCCAACACACAATTGGCCATACTTTTTCAATGCTAAACTAAACATGTCGCCATATGTCGATCCCGTCTGTAAATTGTTTTGATGCATTTGAGCCCGAGAAAAATGAAGCTCATTTAAACTGACCACAATCCCTTCGTAGGGCACTTCTTGGAGTGAGATTTGCGAAATGCGACACCGATCACGGTTAGACAGCGTTTCGGGGGTGCTGTAGCCGCCTCGCAAGCCCGCTCCTTCGGCGAGAATGAGCTCAAGCTCGGGAGTGGCACCGCCTGTGACGAGAGTTCGAATAAGTGTCAAAGCGGAATCATTGAAGTAAGTCTGAAAGTGTGAGTTTTTACATTTGCGTATTTTTTACTTCATTATTTGCTTACGGTACTCATGAGCGAGTCAAGCACAGAGATAGCGAAAGCTGTGCCGCAAGCAAACGGTTGTGTGAGGTACAATTCTGTATCCGGGTCATCATCATCGTCCTGATCGAGAAACTGGACGTTGGAATCGTTCACTGTAATGTCAAAAATAGCAAAAAACATTTTTAAAATATTGCTTGCAAACCTAATTCAGTAATCATGGGAACATTAGTGCCACTTCGAGCCCCTCGTTTTTGCATTGACATTGGACTGCCCAGAGGAGAAATTCCACCCATAGTGGACCGATTAACCCCTCCAAATCCGAGTGTATCGTCAAATTGCATTGCCTTAACGTTCAACGAAGCCAAAATGGCTTCTTTATCCGCCAGTGTAGGGTCTTCGTTTGGATTTGGTATCCTTGCGGAAACAATAACGCACATGTCACAGAGATTAATGTTGACAGCTCGCAAATCTGCTCGAGAGAGGGGATTACCCTGAAATAGAATGTTTTTGCTAGGAAAATTGAGCAAGCAGGAAATGGCTTACATTTAGTATGGAAATTTTTGGCAAATTATGTAGGGTTTTCCATTCTCGTTTCAAGTAATCGACATCGCCGACAATGACAACATGCTTAAGCTCATGGTAGTGGAAATTTGATGCTCGAAGTGGCATGATAAAGTTACGCAAACCAATAAGTGGACTGTCTTTATCGGCGAAGAGACAAACGACGACATGACCGTTAAGGACAGTCATAGCAGCTTGGCTCCGATCGAGAACACACTCTTCGATGCTTCTGCTGGGGCACCAATGGAACATGCCAGTACTGTCGTATTTCATATCTTGTTGTTCAAACTCGCGAGTAATATCGACATTACGGGGATCGAAGTTGATTACTGTTGCTTTCTGATTCGGCAAATTGCTGAAATTTTAGTGTTCTTTGTCATTTCATATGAACTAAAAATGTCCCAACATACATAATTTCCGGGTCTGTACGTCCCACATAACCATTATTTGTAGTCACATTAATTAATGAAGCCTTATGGCCGAGCGAACTCGCCAAGGCGGCCGTGCTTCGCTTGAGTAGCTGTACTTGCTTTCCACCCTTCCGGAATAACGACAAATTCTTGCATTTGCATTTCTTAATGAGCGTAACATCCATGATATCTTCATGGCACTGCTTGCACCAATAAAATGCTCTAAAACAAATGTTGTCGCTCGTTACAACGTCAGTAGAGCGAAGATACTGACCTTTTGACTTCATCCGCGGATTGGGCGATAAAGAAGCCCTGCGTCTGCGGCTGGATAATAGTGTTGGGGCCAGGATTAATGGCGACATTGCATTCCTTCTTCTCGTCGTCTTTCAATTCAATCGCTAACAGTAGCAACCCAAGACGAGTAAACAAGAGCCTAAAAACACATTGCCTTACTTGTGTTTTTAAAAACAAAGTGACAGCACAACGGCAATCAATAATTTAAGTGTCAGTCAGTAAAGTCCCTATTGGTTTTTGCATGAATTATTTGTTAGAATCTGTTATCTTTGTTTTGAAAAAAAATCATCAAAAGTTATAAATTGCACACTTTGCTTACTGGCATGCTTGAGGAAATGGCATTCCGACAAAACTGTGCGACAATGTATCTGTGTACATCTCCATTCCTGCGCCGCAAAGGTATAAACTTAGCCAATCTGGCGTATGTTTTGACTGAAAATGACGTCACAGATGTAAATCAGGTAACTGTGCCGATGGCGTTTCCTTTCAAAAATATGTAATGTGTATTCTTTCGTAAACTCCCTTGCAAATGCACTTAACATTGATGTACACGGACAACATATACCGATTATTACTTACTCGGATGCTTCGGGAAACGTTAATCCCACGCATGCGTGAGACAGTGTTTCCGTATACATTTCCATGCCAGCACCGCGGAGGTACTCATTCAGCCATTCAGGGGTGTGTGGTGACTGAAATAAACAAGCACGTGGTATTGTGGACGGACATTTCGGACGCGGACATGCATTGCATTTTTTTTGGCGAAAAAGGATAAATTTGATCCCGGAAAAAAACCAACCGTTTTGAAAGACCTCATGGCAAAAAGGTTAGCCATCATGGTGGAAAAGCCAGGTGCAAGACAACTCTGTGCAATGAAACCAAGCTTAAGCTCGGCAAGACAGATGACATCATCACCACGACGCCAGTCCCAACTTGGAATATTAAGTAGGTATGCTTTGTTGTGGTACTGCATGAGTTGAACAATGACTCGAATGTCAGATGAGTAGTTCTTGATTGAAATAACGCGCATGATGTTGGCAGCATCTTCAGCATCGGGATCACTACTGTACTTGTTAGCAAGTACGAGACACGCATCAGCTTCATCCACTTTCACTCGAGAAAGATCAATACTGTCCATGACGGTGCCAGTGAAGAACTCGACTTTTGTGAAGTGCCGTTTGAAGAGGCCCTCGAGCTCGAGATCAGGAACAACTCTAAAAATGGGAAGTATATGCAAAGTTTCTCCCAAAAAATGCAAACCTGTGGAGAAAAACAACTTCGACGTCGACATCCTCACGATCTTCGTGCAGGAAATCTTGAAGAAAGTGGCTCACAGATTCATACGTAATGTAACCACATACTACAATATGCCGTTTTCCGTGTTCACCCTTGTATTCACCGCCGTATTTTTGACGATTACCAATCAAATCCGCGATTTCAGGGACATAACTGGCAAACATGGCCAAACCACCGAGAATGAAGAACACCATAAACCCTTTTCCGAGCACAGTGGTACAGTAGATATCACCATAACCGACGGTAGACATTGTTACCAGCAGAAAATACACGCAATCAGGATAAGAAATACGGTGGGAGTTCATGAAGTCCTTCCAAGGATCTCCACTGTTTTCAAGTAAATGAATGACTCCAGCTCCCGCAAGGCACGTTGAAATAAAAATTGAAAGTAGCTGAGTCAGACGAATCGATGAGGAAGTTTTGAGAATATTTAAGTATTGCAAAATATCAGGCACTGTCATGAGGCGTAGGGCACGAAGGAAACGAAGGCCAATCCAGTTACGTTCCAAGTAGATGGCAACGAAGCTCGGTGGGATAGTAAAGTAATCGACGAAGCTATACCTGTCTAATAAAAACCATACTTTGTCGGAGGCAGCTATGAACTGTAATTGAAACAGTTGCATTTATTGATCAATTGATGATTTAAACTTACTCTAATGAAAAAATAAATTAGAAAAAATATGTTGAAACCTAAGTCAATTTGTTGAGTCGGACTTTCAGACCATGGTATACAGGTTTCAACTTGGAAACTGTCTTTATAGGTGTCAATGAAGTAGATGATCAGCGATCCGATGGACAACAGGAATACCAGGACAACTAATATTCGACCCGTCATACTCTGTCCGGAAATAAGTTCTCCTGCCCAATCTTTTGCTTCGGTCATCCACCCAATTTGCACTTGTTCTTCTTTAACATTGAGTCTGTTTAAATCGGTTTTGTTAATGGCAGCACCGATGGCAGTCGGAGGTCCCCCTGGAAGCGCCTTGAAGGCAACACTATCAACTTCAGCAGGCAGGACGTCGCGATCTGTTCTCTGGCAACACAGGTGTGCAATAATTCGCCAGACAACCACCAACAGCATGGACACGCAGAAGGTGACAATGCTGAAAAGTTTGACGAAAACGTCATCTTTTGTTGGGAAAAACTTTTGGAATGGGTAATTGCTTCTCTGAGGTTTGCGTGTGAGCGTGCTCTTTTCATCATTTCCGTCAGGACGGCCAAAAATATTGGCATTTAGTAAAATATTAAAATGCACGATCGTACTGCGGCAGTTGCAAAAGCCGCAAGATGAGTACGTTAAACCGAATAACGGAAACGTCACTCCCGAAAGAACATTATTTCTGACGATGAGCACCCATAACCGCTGTCGAGTGCCAGAAACAGACGAACCCAATTAGCATTTTTTGTTTTTACTGACGACCCCACTCAATTCTGTCATCTTCTGTGCGCTTTTTTGTGAGTTCCTATAGCTCACAAAACAATACGTCGGAGCTCGTTAGTAAAATAGCATCTAAAAGACAACCACAAAATGCAATTCGCTTATTGAGGCCTCTTTCGCTTTTGGCCATCTGGCTGTTCCTTTTTGTTTCTTCGATTAGAGAAGAATGAGAACGACATTTCTTCAGCGTGGTTTTTTAGCCGTAGCACAATGTTCAAAAGTAACGCAGACTACTCAAAAACAGAAGCATGAGCTTGCTGAGACAAATCTCATAGATTACATCGCAAACATAGGTGAAATCGGATACCGTTTAGATATGTTCATCGAATAAACTGATGTATTTCTAAAAAGCATAAAAAGGGTGCATTTTAAAATGCTATACCCGCGCCGAGACTTGGGAAAAGTGATACTTCAAAGACGTCATTGTTTTCATTTTCACGACCTTTAAAATAGGGCTTCGGGGGAGAGATCAAGGGTATCGTTTGGTGGAAATAGACTAACCTGGAGAGTAGGAAGCACCAGTATTTTCGCTCTTCAAGGCACTTCCGCTCATCATCGGTCAAATCCATGTATGCGCGGGAGATGTTACAGGCATGCATGTTGGAAAATCCGAAAGGACCTCCAGTGCCGCTGTAGGCCTTGCCAGGTGGAAGGCCGTTGCCGTGATAGTGGTCGGTCATGACTGACGACTTCGGGGTTCAGAAGTTGAACTCGGTCTGCTGGGATTGATATCCACGCACCTGGCGGCGGTGGCTCTACCAGCCGCCAGTGCGACTAAAGCCGCCTCTTCCGCCCCAGACGTTCGCCTCGTTGCCACCGTAAATACACGCCAAAGTTTTCACGTCCTCGACCCGGCGTGAGATGGCGTTGATTCGTGGAATGATTGTGGAAACGAGGAATTGTGGCGCTACAACCGGGCTTGAGTTATAGGTATTTCATATAGACAACATAAATATGCCGCAAGACTAATGGACGACAGTAATTGAGGGCTACCAGGGGGAAACAACATTGGCAATATGTCAAAATGAATGCGCCCGTTATATACAATATTTGATGCGGGTACGAGGAACGAAAAAAGAAACATGAATGAAATGAACGAAATTAATAAAATACGGCCTTGAGGGCACTGGTCGGTCTGAGTTTCTTGATGTGGCCACAGAGGCCATTCGGCCTGCGGCAAAGGCCAGCTTTTGCCGCTGGTCAGAAGCGCGGGCTTACGGAAGCTAAGGGTCGCCCAGCTGCTACTGGACTTGGTTCGTCCGTGTGGGAACTTTTGCCGTCGCCGGTGCGACTGTCAATAGCCAAAGTTATTCAACGGCAAATGCACGGAATCGATAGAGCTGGAAAAAAACGGAGGCCGGACTTAGGGAAATGTGGCGGCTGCCGCGCCAAGACTGGACTTTGATGCCAGAAGCACATTTAGCTCCCGGCTGGCAGGCCGAACTCGGCGCGCCATATCCGCGAGCTTAATTCCTCGACCGACAAAGCAACATACTAACTAAACTGCTGGTTTCCTCTTCTCCTTTTGCCGTCCCCTATTACAACACTTTCGGCGCCTGCCGTCAAGTGTCGTAACAAGCATATACTGAGTTAAAATGCGGGAAAATGCTGCGTCACTTGGCAATCGCAATGCCATCCGATGGCCTATCATTGTCGGGATGTGTCCGTTTGAAGTATCGTTTTTGACTGCAGCAAATGTCAGGTCTAACGGCAGGAGGTAAAAAATGGCTCCCATACATCATTGATAGTCAACGGAAGCTGCTCAGCTCATCAATCGCTTCATTGTTGCGGGTGAGAAAAGGGACCCGAACACATTCATCTCTGCCTAATGCCACCTGTAAGCAATAGGCGTTGGATGATACTCGAAATTCATTTGTCTTGTGGTCAGGCAACCGGGTGGCAAGATGAATCGAGTGAGTGCCATAGCTTACAATGACACGACATACGTGCACGCAAGTCTAGCTACGGTTGTTAGTTGCATTTAAATTGGTTTCCTCCAAAATCTTATGGTTGCCCTACACAGGATGATGTTTGCCGGTGACCCACCGTCTTTGTCCGGCGGGATTGGTCTTTTGAATCCATGACAACTCGGAGATTGCTTACTTCGAAAGGAGAGAAAAAACTGCTGCGGCATTGCATTGGTTTTGACGCAGTCATCCATACAAAGACCCGCATCTTGTGGCACTTTTTGTGTACCCGGAAGTCGGGGGGTATCCATTGAGACCCTCTGCTTGCTGCATGCTTGTACACATCGCTATCTCCGCTTTATCTCAAACTTTGCTGTAGGTCAAAGGCTGCTGACGCAGCAATGCTCACGCGTCTTGATGCTAATAATAAAAGACGGTTGAGTTGTCTCACCTTCAGCTGTCTAATCGAAGGAAAGTACAATTTTTTCACTCAAAGGTATCACAAAATCCGCCTTTGTTGGACGTGGACGGACGAAAGACCAAGCGTACAACTATCTAGTTGCTTATGGGGCTGATCCGGGGTTGAGGGAAAAAATGCTTATCAATTCATTCCACAGACAAAACTGAACTGGTATAGGTGCGATCAATCAGCGCCTCGTTACATGGTGAGGACCAGGATAAAAAGCACACCGACGAAAGGGGCAGTCTTTGGACATGGGCGCCACCCAGCATGGAATGGGAAACGTCATTCATTCTTTGTGTTTGATAGTGTTGAAGGGTGGTTGTACTTGATTGAAGTTAAGTTGAAGTATTTCGTTTTCAGAAATTGTTGAAAAGTTAGTTCTGGCTTTTTTGGAAGAGAAAAATTGAAAACTGATTAGTATTTGTCAAGTTAGTTATGATTTAATTAAATTAAAAAGTGTCGCAAACAAGCCACCCGGGTGTAAACAAGCGCTGCACCGTTTCACGCAACGAATGTTTCTCTGCAAAAAAGGGTTGTCCACCTCTCGCTCGCTTCGTTGTCCATCTCAAGTTGATGCGCGTTGAAAAACGTGCAAAACCTCTCCCTCCGACCTTGACTCTCGTCCATCTCTACCCCCAGCGAACTCGCCACCCTCAAGCAACGTTCTATCGTTCTCGAATCTTGCAGTTCGGCCTAATTTAGGATTACCCTCGTCCCTCCGTCTTCTGTCACTTTGTATCGCTTCTACTCATATCTATTATCTTGAACAACGTCCTGTTTCATTCAAAAAAGTCACACGTCTGTCTGGGGTTGTCTGGGTCCACCGCTTAGTTAGCTGCTTACTTGTTGATCTATCGGCTTATTCTTCACGGGGGTTGTACTCTTCCTTTATCTATCGTGCGCGATAATTTTTTTGACTTTTCGGACTGTGAAGTGGCATAAAGATGTTCAGAACACACGGGTGACCTGTCGTGTCGAGTTGTGTCGAGTATTCCTTTCCACCTGCTGATTATATATAACTTTTTTTGCAGCATCATGACCGACACCCTCACCGACGTCTCATCCGTCTCAAACTATAACGAAGTCAAGGTGACTCACTTTGATCTCGATTTGAATGTCGATTTCGAGTTGAAGCGCCTGAAGGGCAGTGTTATCCTCAGACTCGTCGGTGTTCGCCCCACAAGCCAAGTCGTCCTCGACATCCGCGGGTTGGAGATCCATAACGCCTTCGCTTCAGAGGAGGATGTGCCGTTCAAGATTGAGGATCACGGACCTCTCGGTCAAGCTTTAACTTTGTCAATTGAGCCTTTGGATGTTGGTGAAAAACGGTATGGTTTTATTTTTTATATAATGATTTGAAAAGTTTACATTGTTTTTCGTTTCAGTGATATTGAGATCATCTATTCCACCCGCAATGCCTCCGCTTTGCAATTCGTTGAGAAGGAGCTCACTAGCGACAAAGTGCAGCCATTTTTGTACAGGTAAACTTAACTTTTATATATACTTTTTTGAATTTTGATAAATATTATCATTACAGTCAATGCCAAGCCATCCACGCCCGCTCCATCGTCCCTTGCATGGATACCCCGGCCGTGAAGCAGACGTATGCCGCTCGTGTGCAGGTTCCGAAGGGCATCACCCTCTTGATGAGTGCCATCAGCTACGGCAAAGAGGAAGAAGGCAACCCTAAAGTCGCCATCTGGAAGGAGGACACCCAATACAAAGAAGAGTTCTCACAATATAAGAGCACCGTCGATGAAGGGCACGATGTCTTCCTGTTCAAACAGCCCATGCCCATCCCCAGCTACCTGCTCGCCATCGTTGCCGGTCATCTTGAGAAGCGTGACATCAGTGAGCGTTGCGCTGTCTGGGCTGAACCCTCCATGGTCGACAAGGCTCATTATGAGTTCGCAGATACCGAGGTCATGCTTACGACCGCTGAGGAGCTTGTCGGACCATACCAGTGGGGTCGGTACGATCTCATTGTCCTGCCACCTTTCTTCCCCTTCGGCGGTATGGAGAATCCGTGTTTGACGTTTGTCACTCCGACCATCATTGCTGGTATGCATTTTTATCTTTCTGCATTGATAGACGTTGATTTTTTTCCTTCTAGGTGATCGTTCCCTCACCAACGTTATCGCCCACGAGATTGCTCACAGCTGGACGGGTAACCTTGTTACAAACTACAATTGGGAGCACTTCTGGTATGTTTTTCACCCAAAAACTGAGATTTAGTCAAAATTTTTTTCGATTTCCAGGCTCAATGAAGGTTTCACCGTGTTCCTGGAGCGCAAGATCATGGGCCGCATCTACGGTGAAAGCTTGCGTCAGTTCGAGAACATCTGCGGCTGGGAAGACCGCCTTTTGCCCACCATCAAGGAGACCTTCGGATGCACGCACGAGTTCACAAAGCTCATCCCCAACTTGCAGGGCTGTGATCCCGATGATGCCTTCTCCACTGTCCCGTATGAAAAGGGCAGTGCCTTGCTTCTCGTTTTGGAGCAGAAACTCGGTGATGTCCCGCGATTCGAGAAGTTCTTGAAGGACTACATCGACGAGTACGCTGGCAAGTCTATCGTCACCCAGATCTGGAAGAGCTTTCTCTATGAACAGTTTGCCGACAAGAAGGCCATTCTTGACTCGATCGACTGGAACGCTTGGCTCAACAACGCTGGTGTTCCTCCGGACACGCCTGTCTTCGACCACTCCCACCTCAAGGACTGCCGCAAGATCGCCGAAACCTGGCAGAATGCTTCGGATGCCGAGATCGATGCTCTCGACGTGAACCAGTTTGACGAGCTGACCTCCGTCATGAAGGTCAAGGTGCTTGATTGCATCGAGTCGTCTGAGCAGTTGATTGACCCCGAGCGTTACAAGCGTATCGTCAAGAAGTACAAGTTGAGTGAGACCGGTAACTGTGAAGTTCTGTTCTCCTTCATTTTGATCGCGCTGAAGACCAAGAACACTGAGTTTGTGCCCTTCATTATCAACTTTGTTCTTCAACAGGGTCGTCTTAAGTATGTGAAGCCGATTTTCCGGTGAGTTTCTGCCTATTCTTTTTTTAGTTCACACATCAAGGAAATCATCCTCTTTAGCAAGCTGTTCGACTGGGACTTTACCCGCGAGTTGGCCATTGAAGAATTCCGCAAGAACATCCCCAAGATGCACCCCATCACTGTCCAGGTCGTCGAGTCTCTTCTTGCCAAGAAGTAAATCACCGGTTATACATACCTCGCTCAATTACTTTGGCATTTATCCTGACTACTAATTCGCCGAGCTTCTGTACAAAGCTTATCGTATTCAACTGATTGAACTGTAGACACATGTTGTTATTTATTTGAACTATTATACATGTAAAGAGTCACTTATAAACTATAAACAAACTTTAAAATTGGACAAGCTAGAGTAAGAATGCAGACAATAATCAATCTATTTCTTCTCTTCTTCAGCGTGGGGAGTCTCATAGGGGGGCTGAAGACGGATCTCGTTGGGCTTGATTCCCCAGATTTCGGTGGCGTAATCCGAGATGGTGCGGTCAGTGCTGAACTTGCCGGATGAGGCGATGTTGTGGAGGCACATTTTGAGCCATTTCGGGCGGTCCTGTAAAGATAGGATGGTTATTGGGTTACGGTAAGGAAGGAATCAACTTACGAGATAGACTTGCGAAACCTCGTCCTGCTTCTTGATGAACGATTCGTAATCAGCGCAGACAGCGAAACGGTCATTGGTGTGCAGGGCAGCGGCAACATCCTTCAACAAATCAGGCTGGTCAGGGGTGAAGAAGCCGGTGTCGATCTGTTCGACGATTTGAGCGAGTTCCTTGTTCTTCTCGATGAAGTCCTTCGGGTCGTAGCCCTTGGCGTGCAACTCGTTGACGTCCTCGACGCGCATGCCGAAGATGAAGATGTTGTCTAGGCCCATTTCTTCGGCCATCTCAACGTTAGCACCGTCCATGGTGCCGATGGTCAAGGCTCCGTTCAACATGAACTTCATGTTACCGGTGCCAGAGGCCTCAGTACCGGCAGTCGAGATCTGTTCAGACAAATCGGCAGCGGGGGTGATCTTCTCGGCGAGAGAGACACGGTAGTTCTCGATGAAGACAACCTTCAACTTGTCACCGACAATGGGGTCATTGTTGACAACAGTCGCGACGGAGTTGATCAACTTGATGATCTGCTTGGCCATGTGGTAGCCAGGGGCAGCCTTGCCGCCGAACATGATGGTACGGGGGACGATCTTGGCCGAGGGATCAGCCTTGATACGGTTGTACAAGGTGATAACATGCAAAGCGTTGAGAAGCTGGCGCTTGTACTCGTGAAGACGCTTGACGTGGACATCGTACATGCTGTTCGGGTTGATGGTGATGTCGTACTCCTCCTTGATGAAGTCGGCAACACGCAACTTGTGATCGCCCTTGATTTCCTCAAGCGCGTTGAGGAAGGACTGGTCATGATCGAACTTCTTCAATTCAACGAGCTTGCTGAGATCGGAGATCCAGGCTTCGCCGATTTTCTAAAAGGTAACCATTTAGTCAAACGCTCTTAGACAGTGATTCACAAAACTTACGGAAGTGATAAGATCAGCCAAAGGAGAGTTGCACAACATCAACCAACGGCGCGGGGTGATACCGTTAGTCTTGTTCTGGAAACGGCCGGGGAAGAATTCAGCAAAGTCCTTGAAGGTCGTTTCAACGAGGAGTCGCGAGTGCAACGCAGCGACACCGTTGGTAACGTGGGAACCGACAATGGCCAAATGAGCCATGTTGATGCGCTTTTCGCCATCTTCTTCGACGATGGACATACGTCGGAGACGGTCAAAGTCCTTCGGGTACTTCTTTCCGACTTCATCCAAGAACTTCTGGTTGATCTCGTAGATGATCTCAAGGTGACGAGGCAGCATGTTGCCCAGAAGGGACACTGGCCAACGCTCGAGGGCCTCAGGCAGGAGGGTGTGGTTGGTGTAACCGAAGGTGTTGACGGTGATCTTCCAGGCGCGGTCGTAGCTGAGGCCTGGAAACGTATCATTGTAATTGCATATAATGCGCATATTGACATACCTTCAACATCAATCAACAACCGCATCAACTCAGCAATACCAATGGACGGATGAGTGTCATTGATTTGGATGGCAACCTTCTCGGGGAAGGTGTCGAAGTCGATCCGAACGGCTTCACGGACGCCATACTTCGAGCTCTTGAATCGGCGGATAATATCCTGCAGAGTCGCGGCGACCAAGAAGTACTGCTGCTTCAAACGCAATTCCTTGCCACTGAAGATGTTGTCATTCGGATACAGGACACGAGTGATGTTCTCAGTCAAGTTGCGATCCATGACGGCTTGAACGTAGTCACCATCATTGAAGAATTTCAAGTGGAAGTGGTTCTCAGCCTTGGCTGACCATAATCGAAGCGAGTTAACAATGTTGTTACGGAAACCGGGAATCGGAGTGTCATACGGCATGGCGAACACAACAGTGGTGTCGATCCACTTGCTCTGGTTATTCTCATCCTTGACGACGCGTCCAAAGAAGTTCACCGGCAACATGTATTCAGGACGGGCTTTCTCCCAAGGGTTACCGAATCGAAGCCAGTCATCAGGCTCCTCAACCTGCCACCCGTCGCGGATAAGCTGCTTGAAAATACCGTACTCGTAACGCAAGCCATAGCCGTACGCCGGAATGCCAAGAGTGGCCATGGAATCGAGGAAGCAGGCAGCCAGACGGCCGAGACCACCGTTTCCGAGACCGGCATCCTCTTCAATCTCCTCAAGCTCTTCAATGTTCAATCCGAGTTGATACAGTGCTTCATCAACGGTCGCCTGAATGCCGAGGGACAACATTGTGTTCGACAAAGTGCGGCCCATGTAGAATTCCAAAGAGAGGTAGTAGACGCGCTAAAAGTGATAACGTCATTTTGGCCTTTAAAGGTGAAAATGAGAAATCAACAAACCTTAGGGTCATGCTCGTAGTAGTACTGTTGCGTACGAATCCACCGGCTAACCAAATGGTCTCGAACCGTATCGGCCAAAGCAAAAAAGTAATCGCGCGGGGTTGCTACATTACGATCCTATAAAAAGTCAGTTCAATTAGTCATCATTTTTATCAAAAAGCTTCCAAAAACAAACCTTGATAAGAGAGAAATGAAGATGCCGGTTAAAGTCCTTCTTAATGTTGGCAACATTCTCAACCTGGGCAATACCACGGACACTGATCTGCTTGCGCAAATCCTGATCCGTGCTCATTTTCACGTGAAGCAGTTGGTGGACTCACTAAAAACCAAAAATATGTAATCAAAGGAAATGCGCTAGCAAACGGGAGCGACCAAACACAAGCGAAATGTTAAGGCAAGTGGCAAGGGTTTCCGCAAAAAATTGAGAGAGAGAAACCATAAACATCAACCCAGGGGCGGTACTATATATGCTTTTGGGTAAATGAACGTATCGTGAGCAAGACCTGGGGGGACGAATTCAACGCTGTGTTTTTTGGTGAACCGATCTGAGCTCATATTGCGTCTTGATTGATGATATGAAAACAACATGGTCGTCGACCGACCGGACAGCCGACTGGAGAGAACACAAACGATGACCTCTCCCGAAAGGAGTTCGCTTGGTCGTCGTTGTTTTGCTGTCCGCATGCACCCTCTCGCTGCACGTGTATTTTGCCACAGTTGCTTCAAGATGTTTGCCAAGAACTATGATCACTTGTTGTTCACCGAAAGTCTTTATTGTCATAGCATGCTTGTTTATCTCGTAGGGTTAATGTCAAAAAGTTCTTGAAGAAGTGGATCCAAATCATTCGGGTTGACTTGGCTGTAGATGCGAAGGAGACTTTGATTGAGCATTCGAAGATCTTCCAATTTCTGCAGCAAAAATGAGTACGCTTGCTGTGATTCTGTTTCGGAGCACTGCGTGTCTAGGTACCTGTAAACAAATTTGTTTTTTAATTGCCAACTCATTCCAAAAAACAACTTGTACGACCTTTTGAGCAACGAATAATAGCGTTGTTGGCACTGTCCGACCTTCACTTTATCGATAATGTTTGGGCGACTTGGACAGAACAACGTAATAGCATTCAAAATTAGCATTACATTTTCATTGCGACGCCATTTTTCGTCAAACGATGTAAGAAACCTAAAAATTGCAACTTTAAAATAACATTTGCGTAGTGTACTTTTGATACCCACTTTTTATGCTCTGCATAGTGCTGATGTTCAGCAGTTTGTTTCAACACATCGACTGTCAATTGAATTTCTTTAGTGCCTTGAAAAAGCTGATGTCGCCAGGTATCTTGTGTCGGGTCAAAGACCATAACGCCTCGTAAAATCAGCAATTCGCTCAGGCTTCCTATAATAATAAGATCTTTGATTAGACCGTTAATGTTCAGGGTCTTCTCAATGTTGTTGTCTCGTCAGTTTTTGTCCGTCGTCAATACGATTACACATAATCACAAACAAACCAGGCAGGGGCTGGTGTGAGTTTTCTTTGATCATTAATAGTTAACCCTGGTCATGGTTGAGACGGTTGCAATCTATGCATGTGAAGAAAAGAAGGACAACAAACCCTTTAAGATAGCGATCTGATCACACTTTTGTTGGCTGGAAAATAAATGCAAGTCCTTGGCCATGTTGATGATGCGTCGCATGGCCAATTGACTGATGCGGACAACGTCCAACAGACTTAATGCACCGTCACTTCGATTGCTCAAGCTCACATCCATGGGTGCCTTCAGGATGAGGTTTGCAGAGACCAGTTCATGCATCAGGGCACGGTCATCCGCACTTAAGGAGGACGTCATTGAGTTGAATAGACTCCAATCGGTGCCTGCGACGACTGAAATTAGCGTATCCTCGTAGTACACTTTGAGCATTATTAATAAAGGTAAAAAAACGAGTTTTTGTCAGACGGATTGCGCATAAGTAATTAACTTTTTGGCAGATGCTTTATAAGCCCCTGGCATTACAGTGAAAAAGGGGACAGTGTCCATGAAAGTTGCAGCATGAAGACGGACTATGTCATCCAAAGATGCGTCATCGGTGCTGGCACTATTAGTGTTGTTGTAATGCTAGTTGTTGCCATTGTGGCTAACCTTATTCACAATGAACTGAATCTTACTATTAGTGAGTTTAATGCCGATTACGCTGAGTTCATGGCTGCGTCTGATCGTGCATGGACGTCCATGACGTTGCTTTCACGCGAAAACGGTGCAACTTTTGAAAGCAGGCGTACTTTTATCGACCTTATCGGGCGAGAAAAACGCGCTGTGAATTCTGGAAATACCTGCAGTAAGTTTTGCTTCTGTTGTTGAAAACAGAGAAAACAGGTTTTTATTCAGACTGTGGTCAGCGAGCGGCAAACTGTCCCCAAGGGCCTCCAGGGCCGCCGGGTAGACCTGGTGATAGAGGGGGTTAGTTGTATTTATCAATAACAATAGTGATTGTTTGTAAACTTGGTTGCTTCAGAAGAAGGATATCCTGGAGAACCCGGACGCGCAGGTCATCCTGGTGTTGCGCTTGTCTACGAAAACCCGTTCGGCGGAAACTGCGTTGTGTGTCCGGTTGGCCCGCCAGGCACACCAGGTTCTCCTGGACCTGAAGGCTGGATTGGACCACCTGGTGATAACGGTCTTCCAGGCCGTCCAGGTAACGAAGGTATTCCTGGGCCTATCGGACCACCTGGTGATAGCGGCTTTCCTGGTAAGCTACTTTAAACAATCTGAGAGCGTTCTTTGAACGACTTTGACACTTTTAGGTCGTCCCGGTATTCCTGGCCAACCTGGTGAGCCTGGAGAGGATACTGTTCGCGGTGGACGTGGTCGACCTGGCGAGCGTGGCCCACCGGGACAACGTGGATCTAACGGAGACCCCGGGCAACAGGGATATTCACCTCCGCCGGGACATCCTGGTCCAATGGGTGAACCCGGCTCAGAAGGCCAGCCTGGCTTCCCTGGATCTCCTGGTGGCCCTGGTGCTCAAGGGCCTCCAGGCCGCCATGGTCTTGATTTTGACTACTGTGCTTGCCCGCGACGAGCAGCTGGCTCCACATCCTCTTCGAATAAACCAATTCCACAAGAATATATCCACCAAGTAATCCCCCACCAAGTCATCCCTGTGATTCCATACGCAAGAGATCAGCGCCGCCAATACTACGGTAAGCAGCATCGGGCTCATGCCCATGCTCAAAAAGGTTAACTTACGTGGTCGATAATCATCGGGATTCACAGTTCTACTCGGAGTTACCAACGGAAACGCATTATATTGATTTAAAAGTGTCTGTGGTGGCGGGTTAAGACCAACTGGCGATCGTTGGTTTGCCATTCCTGTGATATCCATCATATATCTGTAAATTTGTGTTGTTTTGTCGGAATAAACAAATGTGCAACCAACTGATTTGTATCTTGAAGCGGAACATTGCCGTACCAAGAACCTGAATAAGACCCATTGCCGGTCGTAAGACGGCTATTCATAAAGTTAGCATTGGGATTCAACGGTGACTCCAATAGACTTAACATGTGTGAAGTGTTTGAAGTTGCCAGAGGCATTGATCTCGGTGGTGCTGGGGCATAGGTTGACGATGAGGGGTAAAATGGTAAATTCTCTTCCGGAGATTTGTACGGTTGCTGCGGGACAGAATTAGCTTCAGACGATGTTGCTGATGCTGGATTTGGTATTTCCTCCTTTGCGACAAGCCGAGTATCTGGCGGGTAAAATCCACAGATGCAACTGCATGTGCATTCACGGGGGCCTCTAAATGTGTGATATTTTGAAATCTTGTAATTCATAATACGAATAACAATTTACTTCTCGCTTGTGCTTTGAGCCTTGCGCACCAAGTTTTCATACACGTGTTTCGGAATAGTCACGGCACCTTCATCATTGACTTCAATGTTGTCGATTTCATTGAGTGGTGTTGCAGTTGTCGAGCACGCCTTGTAATGGCGTTTGCGCAATGGTTGTTGATTAGCTGATGTTGAGCCTTTTTCAGACCAGCCGGAGTCGCGTTTCATTCCAATCTTAATAACAATTTATGTTAATGGGGGTTTTGAATATATAATAAGTACCCTGAGACACTTTTGTAATCGACAGCTCTGACAAAACCGTCTGGAATCTTTGTTTATTTCGCATGAACTTGCAAATGGGCAACGTATTTTCTGTAAATTAGGATCGATCAATACAGATTTAAATAATGTATGATTCAAACCTCTTCACGATACGCATTTCGCCGAAAAAACGCCTTACAGCTTTCACACGAGATCACTCCAAAGTTATAACCAACTGCCCTATCTCCGCATACCTGAAAGCCTCAACTTCATTCATTTAACTCAAGTTTAACCACTACCTTACAAACACGATCTGGAGATAACGGTGGATTAATCTTGTTGTTGTTCACCGAGACGCGCATGTTATTTGGCGAAATCTGCGGTGGCGTATCCGCTTCCATCTCATCAGGACTTTCCGCGGTCATAGCTATAGCACAAGACTGACGGCAGAAGACACAACTTTCAACGAAAAAGCACACGCTCTCTTCGCTTTTCGATTACTGATAAAGCCACTGCGCGCACTGCGGTAGGTATTAGATATGCGTCCCTTTGACTGATCAATATTTTTACTGTAAATCGTTCAAGTTTACTCATGACGTTATATACAGAGACACATGATGCAACACAGTCGCTACAATACAAGTTTAAATGGTGTTATACAGTACATACAATAACATGATTGCGACCAATCGCAGTACAACGTTGAAACCGGGAAGAAAACTTAACAATAATAATAACGTTGGATGTAATTAAATAAGACTGCTAATTACTCGCATTGACCACAAGACTTTTGGCAGAAAATTTTCATGAACTTGGATTCACTCTTGCATTCACCGATCTTGGCCCAGTAGCCGCAGAAGAGGTTTTTGTCGCTGCAGTGCTGCTTTGGTGATGGCGTGACAATTTCTGAGATAGAGCATGAGATAATGAGATTGACCAGCGGCTAGTTAAAAAAAGTTTACTCACCTTTCGACTCAGCCGAGCACAAACCACATGATTTGCGACAGTAATGAGACATGTACTTGGCGGAGTGTTCGCAGTGTCCAAGCTGTTCCCACATGTCACAATGAGCATTTAGGTTTTCACATTCTAAAGCAAAATAGATTAACGTTTTGTGTTTTAACAAAATAAAAAAATAAACCACTGTGTGGAAACTCACTTTCAGAAGGCTTTTTAATAGGCTTAACACCGCTTGGTGTTGTTTTAGTTTTAACAGTGGTGGAAGTTGTAGGCTTGCTAGTGCTAGATGCCGTTGAGGCTGTGGCCACAGTTGTTTTTGGTGTCGGTGTTGTACTGACACTCGTTGTAGACGTCGGTTTGGAAGTTGTTGTCTTGGGAGTAGATGGAGTGCTAGCCCAACGGTCGCTCGTCGTTCGTCGAGGGGTCGTGGGTGTCGTTTTCGGGCGACGCGTCGTAGTGGACCCCGAATTGGAATCTGTTGTTGCTGTTTCCTCTTCCTCATCGGGAGTAACCAAATCACACTTGTACAACTTCTTAACCTTAGCCGCATCTACGTCACTCAATTTGTAGCGTTGACCAATTTCGGCATGCTTGTCCTTGGGAACAATAGTTGGTTTGCCATTGCGCGAGAATGCCAACTTATGGTAATGCATGACGCTTTCGTAATCATATGGCATTTCAAGGGGGTCAATAATCTTACGCGGATACTTTTCAAAATTTCTCATCATTCCTAAATCGTGGTGTTAATTTGATTGTTTAAATGTACAAGTAATTCTAAACATTACCCGGTCGAATGTTTTCCTCATCGATTTTGACAAAATCATCGCGGTCAGTGCGTGAATGTTCATGGAAAAATCCAAGAGCATGCATAAGTTCATGCGCAATAATGCCTTTCGTAAAGCATTTTCCCACCTCTAATGAAACCGTTTGATTGCCACCTGCTCGTCCGACGTATGAAGAACATCTGTAGGGTTAATGTATTTTGTTTTTATGTGAATCTAAATTTATGACCTACCCAAAGGCCACGTTGCGTTTAATGTAAATGTAATCGTAATCGGTTTCACGCCGTGGCACAAACCGAATACAAGTTTTACCCTTATACTCGTCAAAAGCTTGAGCAATGGCCGCGCGTTGCCTAAAACAAATGTTGTTACGTCATTGTTGGTATTTCAAAAAAGCAATGCACGTACGATTGAGTCATGCCCTCCTCGAGCATGTATGGAACGCGACCGTTAGTCCAGAGTTTATCGGGGTATGTAACCAGGTTGAGTGAACTGTGATACTAAAAAAATGTACGCTGATGAGTACATCGCTTTTCTATCGATAAAAGAATAGTTTAAAAGTCAAAAATCCTACCGGGCGCATAAAAATCTCATCATAGTTGTCGCTAAGTGGCTGGTCACGCATACGCTTCTCCAGGAATGCTGTCGGATCCTCATCAATGGGCACACCAATAATATCACCTTCGAAGAGCTCGCTGTTTTGCATGGCATCGACTTCTTCAGCGGTCGGCTTCTTCACAGGTGTTTTTTCGGCGAGGTCGTAATCCTGAGGCATTAGGAAGTGGGATGCAAACTCTGCAAAGGTAGAGTTTAAGCAAACAAAAATAAGCTGTAAAGCATACCATCGTACTCATACTTTGCCTGGCGGGCAACTTTAGTCGGTACCGGTCCAACAGAAATGGCACTTGCTTGAATTGAAATGTGTAATAGGATGATCAGGGCAAGGGTCATGGGAGTCCTGCTTCGGTTTAAAGGAAACATGGAATGGTCACTCGAAAACATGACTGCAGCCTTCTAGAAGGACGTCCACCGACTCGACTGGGGAATACCGGGAGCCAAGACTACTTTTAACAGATAGCTGAAAGCATGGGTCCTGGAAAATCCTCTCCAAGAAACCCCTTAATCTTACCTCCTCCAGGTCGGCAAGCCGTTTGTCCTTCTAGGGGTTGAGTTGTCTCCGAGTGAACCTGATCGTACAGAAAAGGCTTGACGACCCGCGATTGTTCTTTTGTTAACACAAAAACGCCAAACGAAGTTCTTTTTTGGCTGTATGCGTAGTTGGTAGATCGTAGGACCCGGAGTTTTCTTGCGAAGCCCCAAGAATAGGTACTCTTGAACTGACCGCCCGACGTTGATTGAGCAGACACAGTCACCAGGATCAGAACGCCCTGAAGGTGGGGAGCGGGAATGATTTGCTCTCTTCTAGGAGGTGTACAAACACGCGGACTCAAAAACGAGGGTCATGAGCACCTCGGGCGAGGGTCAGGAGGACCTATGACAAACCAAAGCTAGCTCAACTATAAGGATTTAAAATGCTGACGAAATACTTTTCCGACCACGATCAAAATGTGCTATCAGCCCGAAAAAGAGCTCACCACGCAAATCTCAGAATGCTACAATGGGATAATAGCCTAGATAGACACTAGGATCAGACACTACCAAATTGATAAAAAGGACGCTCTTGACATTTTGATACACAAAGCATTCCACGTAAATTTGATGTACTTGACTATGTAAGAGGACTTAAACCAAAACCGTCGCGGATTGTCTTCGCGATTAATTAGCACCGTCCGCAAACAAAAAAGTTGTCTGCATACGCAACGCTAATATGCGTTAAATCTGAAACTATGTCCTGCGATCCGCTGGATCCAACTAATTTTATGGACATTGGATCGTTGACTTCAGGACCCTCATCAGAGTCACCGCCCTATCTATCAGGATCAGATGCTAAAAACAGCGTTTTCACGTACTGTCAATGCGCGCGTCATCTTTTTTTGCGTATATTTGACAGCTTTGGCGTTGAAACACGATGAATCTCTTTGACTTGTGGGGATCCAAGTGTCTCTCAGGAGTGTTTATTGCGCAAAAAACAAATACAACAAAAGTCATGCCAAAAAATGATGCTAGATTTGCAACAGAGCGAACAATCCTCGCTTAAGGGTAGATAGAATGAAATGATGCTGCTGATCAAGATGTTCGATTGAGCAAAATCTAAAATCCGATACAATGTTATGCGGAATATTGAATAGCAACAGGATTCTTAGGGGGATAAAGGTACAGCCATCGGCCGAACACTCGAGGTTAACAACCTTTGCTCCTTCTTAGGAGATGCTTCTCAATTTCTCACCGGACTAACGGGTCTGCGAAAAAAGTGTCAACGGCCATCAATGAGGCCTAGCGGTCAAGTTCGAGGATTTGTTTGTTCAAGACTGCGGAGATGCTGCTGGGGGCGAGATTGTAAAAGCTTTGTCTTTGTTTGCAAAAAAAGAAACATGCTCACTACACTGCAGTATTCCTGGTTTCATGAACTCTGCAAATATCCAATTAAGAAGCATGACGTCAATTAAACTCATTGTATTGTTTGCAAATGGGAAATTTCACACTTTGTACCACTTAAAAGTGAATGTCAGCAGTCATGTTATTAAACCACAAAAGCCGTTACCACTATAAGCGTTCTCAGTAAAAGTACAACTTTACCAATAACAAAATGCCGTATTATAGCTCAAATTGACATGAACATTTAGTCTCGTGTCAGAACTCATTATGCGACGGTGGTTAGTCTTCCGCATTGCGCTCTTTTATCATTTTCCGCCACTATAATGGCAGACATGTGTGAATCAAATTTCTCGTAATTGTTCTATTATGCAAGAAATTGTGTAAACTTAATTTCGTTTTTGCTCTTTTAACCCACGGCTCTATGCATTTTTAATTAAATATACGTCAAGTGCGAACAGCGATAATACCTTTTCTTGACAGGTTGACAGACCTTAATTTCACCTTTTCTTTTATGTTTTTACAAAGGTATATTCCATAGGAATTCTTAATACAAGTTTCACCTGAAAGCAGCACACGCAAATTGCTTTGCACCTGTAACTATTTCTTTCTTTTTTCCAGAACTCATTGAATCTTTCGCAAGGAACCACAACCCATAGGCGTGCTTGGGCATTTGTCAACCAAACGGTTTTGCCATTTATATTACTAGTTGTAACCTATTACTCGTGTCCAGCGTGTTGTTTATTAATTTAGGGTTTAAGATTGCTAGTTACAACTGTCATTAACACTTTTTATGTTGCATTTCAGCCACATTGCCATAAATTATTGCCTCGCATTGAGCCAATGTTCCAGATTGATGTTTGTGTGAGTTTTGATGCATTTTGTTATAGCTGTCATTTTCTTGATGATAATTACGGTTATCTTAAAAGTAAAAGTACAATATTTAAATCTATATTATTTTCAGACAAGCGAGGATACTGAAAGTACATCTCTCTGTCAAGCATACAAGACTACATTAATTATTTCGAGTATTTCATTTACAGTAAATTTTCTGTTAGTCTTTCGAAGCTTCACAAAAAATGTATTATCAAATAACAGCTCCATTTTCCGAACATTAGTCGTCATTGATTTAATTACTTGCCTTGGCTACGTACTCGACTCATGTTCAACTTTGTTAAATGGTTAGTCAAACGGCACACAAACGCAGTTAATGTTGCTTTTTAGTAGGTTCAGGAAGTCGGAACACAAGCGAGGACATTGTGCCTTCTTACAAAACGATCAATATTCATTATGTTACAATTTACGACTGTGCGATCTACAAACCCTTTTTATTTCTTATCGCATTTTCTCGCCAATGGATTTCAATGATCATGTTGATTATTGGTTTGGAAAGAATTTTGTTTATCGTTTATCCCTTATGGTTTCGAAACATTCGTATTCGGTAACTTTTAATTCAGACTTTGACCCATACAGTATCAAACTTACATACCTATTTTTAGACGAACCCCAATTGTTCTTTTCACATTGTCTTTTTCGTTCATCTCTTGTGTCATTGCGTACACAAATAGCATAATTGTGTCCCCAAATGAAGAAACTTATTACTCATGTGAGCCAACATGGGCCTTCGGGGAGAACTACGGGTAAGTCAGATTAATTTTTCAACTAACAACTACATAAAAAAAATTCAGTTGGTGTCAGAGTGCAATGATCATTTCTTTCCAAGTTGGCGGGTTATTGTTGTCATTATATGCCATGTATGTCTCATTCCTACCAAGATCCATCCTTCACTTTGGAAACCAATACGAAAAACTCATTATAGAACGAAGGCGGGTATTGTAAGTAGCCCAGTTTGCTCGTACTATGATTAGCTTCACATGTTTTTTTTACAGCAAATCGATCCTTATCATTCTGCTAACGGTAGTGTTTAACTCGATACCCCAAGGGATCTTGTTAATGTTATATCTGAAAGCACCAACACAATTTACGGCAATTAAACAAATAATCTCCAGCTTGACATGCATTAAATGCGTCGGAAATCTGTATTTATACCTCCTGCTTACCCGAACAATGAGAAAATTGGTGCATAAAGTAAGTCATCATTACAGCAATTTGTAATAAAAGCCATATGTAAACAAACGATTTTAGCTCAAACAGATATTAGATAGCAGAAAAAAGCGGAAGGTGGCCACAGGGTCGACTGTCTCGGCCACCGTGTTTATTTCAGGCCTTCAATACGTTCACGGTTAATGTAATATAATGAATGTCTCTTGTATGTAGATATTATGTTCCATCCATTTGCTCATTTATAATCCTTTCTAACGTAGTTATCCAGATGCAGTGTTAAGGAAGTTGGTTGCTGCTTGCGTGGGCTTACATACATCTGGAATAAGGGGGGTCCTGCACAACATTTGTCTGGCAAAATTGTTTGAAGCTTAAAAATGGGTTCTTTGATGTTTTACGTTGAAACCTTAATCATTCCCAATAAATATTAATTGAATGTTTAATCGACATGTCCTTTTTACACTGCGATAACAAGCATACCCAACATGATGCGTTGAAAGTAAAAAATTCTCCTAACCGACTTATTTTTTACGCAGGTGTCTTTTAACTCTCCTTCTGGTCGTCTAAATGTGCCAACATTGACATTAATTGCCAGCAGATGTCATTTCTCCAAATGCTTAAGCCTTGAATTAGATTTTTAAGCCGTTTTTGCTCTCTGAATATTCTCATTTGAAATTTGATGAATCTAATATTAGGATCAATTGGAGGCAAGCAATAAAGACTCTGCGTTAGGCTCGCCGCCGTACACTTACATCACATTAGGCGCTGCTCGCATGCACTACGCTGCAGCATCGCCCACATTAGTGAGGATCATGAAAAGATTATCGACTCCGAAAAATGAATAAACTAAACTGCATGCATGCTTATTTTTTTGTTTCCGCACATCCAGCAGCGTTTATGCCATTCTTTACATGTCTAACGGCTGTCTGTCAAAAGTAACTATTCACGTGTCTGGAGCATTTAACTTTTATGTCGTAAATGTCCCTTCCGAGTTATTCATACTGTAATTTAACTATGCAATGTCGAAACGTATAATATCGAGCCTGTAAAAAGATGGCTGCAAACTTTTTTTTGTTGTTAACTAGGACAGTTTTAACAGTACATATGTCTGGGTGGCCAGCAACGGCGCCTAGTCCATATGTCGAGCGAGACCCCTCGGGCCTCATGCCTACGGCTATGTCGGTGGTAAGCCTACGCGCAACGCTTGTTCATTTTTGCTTAGTTTGTCCTGAAAAAAATTGCTCCGGTTCGATATCCAGCTCTTAAAGTGCGCATTTTTTGCTAATTTTCTTCAAGTCAAGCACCCACAAAGTCGAGCCTGAGTCCTTTGTCAATGGTAACGGAGGAATAGCAACACGCACGATGACTCGATAGACATTGTTTTCATTGCGTAATGCGCACGGAAGCCACATATCGTTTTTCAAATTTTAATGGTGGCGTCGTTAAGGAAGAAGCTTCTGCTTTCTTTATTTTGTCCTCAAACACAATAACGCTTTTGGAAAACCGTTACCACCCATTGGCTGGTAATGAGAAACAGAATTGCCTCGATTAGATGCTCCATAAATTGTCCTTTTTTGTTAGCTCAAACTGACGCGAAAGCTTTTGTAGCTTTTATTACCACAGAGGACGAGTCTTATGCCGGTTCGCTAACAAAAGCCGAGTAATCCATTTTCAACGCGGCGGTTGCTTGGATTCAGTGTTCTATTGATTTTAGGTCAATGAATACGCTAAATCGGCCTACATGTTCGTTCCTGAATTTCATTTTTTGGTTATTTGCAAATGTCTTTTTGGGTCCAGTTTTGGCCCATGTTGGGCTTAGTCGTAGAATGAGAATAGGCGCCTCTGGCCAGTGTGAATAGGTGCATTTCCGCTCTCGGAAAAAGGCCAGCGGTTTATTACTCGACTACACGAGCCTTTGTAACTTGCCTTGCATTATCCTTATCGAGTCAGCCGGCTTCCCACATCGGTTTCTAAACGTTTGATTCACGTTTTAATGTTGTGAAACCGTCGTAAAGAAGCGCATCAATTAGAGTTCCCCTCTGAACCTCAGACACGTTATTTCGGAATTGATATTTTTATTGGATTGAGGCGTGGAATTGCCTCTCGCGTGATGCTTGCTCTTTTTAACACGTATCACAGACAACGTTGAAACACCAAACTATTGATCAATTGTGATTCCAGCAATGCCGCTTGCTCCATTGTCAGATCCATTTGACATTGCATCGCAACAGAATCAGAAACGACAGAGAAACGCGGAGGTTTGTTATTTTGATTTTAAAGTTTAAAACTTTGTCGGAAAATCAAACAAGTGCCTCATGATTTCTTTCCACATTCGCGTATTCCTTTTGGATTTGCTCAGGCAAAAAAAGTTTGAAGTAGTTACTCAATAGGAAGTGAGGGGTCATCCAACTTTGTGTTTGTTTCCTGGTGAACGACGCTTTGAACGTCGAATATGTATGAAAAGCGATAAAAACATTTTTAATTCATGTGAAAAGTCCAGCAAAAAAGTTCAACAAAGCCTTACAAGCGGTGTTTTTGTATGGACGGCAGCGTCGTTTTTGTCGGTTTTCCCAATCTTTCAAAAGGGGAAGCATCCTGTGATCTCGCACTTGCACGTTCAAGGGCTTGAACACCATCTCCTGACTGAGACCTAGCATAAAGGGCGACCACACAGTGCTGATTTTTTTCATTACGCCACATGCCTGCGGCGATACTTGTGTAGATACAGGCAATTGAGCCTTGATTTTTTCATGGTGTATATTTGCCTTTCAAACAAAACGTTGGCGTATATTTCCTCTTCCTATCCCTCCGTTTATGTCAACGGAGTCCCATCACCGGAGTAGTCTGCCTTGCGCGTGTGCTCGGTTTACTCTTCGCATGATTCCTTAGCTATTGAATGCAACCACCAACTCATATCTGTCAGCGACATACATTTTCGGTATTCTCGCGTTATATAGAAACAGCTTAGTCTTTGTCTGTGTGCCGCGTAAAACATCGACACACAGCTGGTACTTTGGGGAGCCATCATTTGATAGCTTCACATTGTTCAATTTGCTGCCGAACGTCACTTTCGTCCAAATTTTTTGAATGCTTCGATCGACAACCGACCATTATTGGAATTCCACCACGACAGATTCTTCAGCTTTGTCAAAGGAGGACAACTTTGCGGTCTTCCACGACCAAAATGTCTTTCACAGGAAGCAGAACATGCCGAATCCATTCAGCTTCCTGGGTGTGGTCCGTGAAACTTTTTGCCTGTCTTGCTGCACATCCGAAGAGGTTTTCCCTGAGGTGATATCCTTTAGCATGAAACATATGGGGGTGGTCATTGTAGGCCACTTTTCTCAATCCTCACCCTCTTTTAACTATTTAAGCATGCTCTTCTAATAACAAATCACCTCAAATTTAGCCGAAAGCGTTGCGAATTTATGACCTTCCTCCCGTTTTCAGGTTCTCGCCAATTCATCGTCTTCGTCTACGGAAAACCATCCTGTCACTGAACCACTGAGCGTCCAGGTTGGTTTTTTTCTATTCTATTTATTTACCAAAATGTCAGCCTTTAATACCACCACTATCACTGCGTTTAAAATTCTAGCGATTATTTTTTCAATTCAACCCACATATGTGGAAATTCGAAAAAAACAGTTTCCATGTCGATTATTTGTTTTGCTTTGTGGGCCAGTAGTTCAAAAAAACGCGCACAAACAATATGTCAAGAAATATTTGTGTCATTGATGAAACAGATGACAAGGGTCAAAGAGTAAATCATTTCTAATTCTCGGTGATTCCCTTCTTTAGTGTTACTTGCGTCATTTTGTCATTTTCTCAGATGGATTAGTCAGTTACTCTTAAGGTTAAGAATCTCATAACTTTATTTGCCTTGTTTTACTTATATTTCAACTGTAACCAATCCATTTATCGTTTTTCTTGCAACGTTGTCGTCATTGATGAGATCAGCGTGGTCAGCTGTCAATTGTCACCGCACAAATTCTTATGTTTGAACTCTTGTAAACGAGCAATTAGTTTTTTTACGCACTCAAAACAAAAAGTGTAATCAATCAACTTTGGTGTCCAAATCGCACCACCACCCGTTTAGAAATTAACCGCGACACTTCCGTTATCGATAAATTATCTTTTTTCCGTTTCTAAAGAGATAAAGTGCCTGCTACTTTTTGTTTCAATAAAATGATAGCTGCTTTCGCTTATCGCATGATACAACTCTATTTCGTAAAGCAGATGTTCTCTGTTCGAATCGTGAGCTCATTATTTCCAACACCTGATGACATGCGTGATCGCCGACTTTTGCTTTAGCTGCAGCTTAATGTGTCTGATTGTTTCACTTTGTCACATTCCTTGCAGAACGCTCTTCTGCTCAGACACATTTGATTACTATGTAGAATTAATCAAGCCAAACTCTCTGAATTTCTGAAAACAGCCAGTATTATTGATTATAAAAAAGTGCGAGGCTCGTTTAAAAAGCGGAACAAACGTCATCAGAAACAATTTACTCCACTTGGGTCCTTTGTTGACATGTCTTTTATTTATAAAGGAAAAACACAATTAGTCATTTGCTTTGTGGCGGCCTTCCTTCAATTTCCATGTTGGTCACAATTTTTTGGTTGTTTTGTTCACCGTCTGCTGGCAATAAATTTTTACGAGGCATACTTTTGAAAGTTGCACTTGTTTTTTCGCATTTGCCCCTTTTTTATGAGCGTACTCAAATACGGTTTATATCTTGCCTCTTTTACAATGCATGTTGATTTTTTGATCAAAAAACGCCCGCCCTGGTTTGATCCGAGTGTGACCTCAAGCACTTTTTCGCGAAACTGGTAAGGTCAACAATTATTTGTGGAATTAAAAAATCGAAGTGCTGTAGTTAGTTAATCCGATTTTGACCTTATATTATTTTTCTTATTACTCTTCTCATAATGCTTTTAGTGGTCTCTGTAATACAGTCTTTTTCCTCAGAAAAACCACTTTCACACTTATTATTCTGCTAAAATTGGCTTTGAGAAGAAAAACGCCTTTAATGGCATGACCTAATGGGCCTCAGCTGGCCAGCTGCATTCAGTAAACCTGTGGCGAGGCCACACGTGTGGGTAGTTTCTGGCAAAAAGATGGATAAGAGGGGTTTCTTATTGTCAATTCGAACCCAAATCCATTCTTTTTTTCACATGAACTGGTTCTCCATCCAAGCGGTTTGAGCCGCCTATTTGGAGTTCCTTTATTCTGCATTTACGCAATATTGTTCCTCTAACAGGCGTGACGTGCTTCAAGGGCTGTTCATGGCAGTTTGTGAAAGATAGGCCAATGGCGGACTTGAAGGCCGGCTTGCTGCATTGCATTCCTAAAAGGCAAGAGGCGCCCGAGTCTTTTGCGCCCATGTCTTCATGGTTCCTGCCGAGATGGAGGAAGGTTCCACGTACAGCCCTTGTTCGCGTGCCGATGTGCGTCAAAAGCTACGAGTGCCAGAGGCTACCCCGGCATGCCCTGCAGCGGCACTGGTCGTGTCGACCGTCATAGCGTCAGTGTCCCATACATCCTCCACCCCCTCATTTGGTTATGTTACGAGCGCCTGGGGAAGTCTTTTATGGCAGTTATTTTTTTGCCGCTTATAAGCTTAAATTAAGTTGCCTACTTCGAAGGCGCAGTTTCCCAGCCAGCTGCACCAGTATCTTTTGTCATTCAAGCGAATGATCTTCAGCCGTTGGGTGCAAATGCATAACGGCTGCGGTGTTAAATGCCCCTCTACGTCTGACATAAATGATGCACTCTCCTGCTACGGACGACGACATCGATAGGTTCGAATCGCGCTATTTTCGATTGGTTCTATATTTAGGTGATCGAATTTGTTGGAATGATGGAGTGCTTCCGCTGGGTGCTTTTAAGGCGGATTCTCCCACAACACTGTATCATGAATGTTGAGCGATCGGCAGTCATGATGATCAGCCGCTAGCCATCCATTTGACAACCCATTTTGATCGACCCTTGCACGTCTCTTTGCTTACGTCTGTCCCTGCGGCGGTTTCACCCTTTGAATAGCATTCATTTGGTGGCTGACGTTGTTTTTAAACCAACTTCCGGTTGCATTGCTGCGCCCAACCGCGCTGCTTCCCTATTGGTCGTCGTTTCTACTCCATTGTTAAGAATAATGCTTCAGCTGTTAGGTATATACACCCACGATATAACACAATACTGGACAAGTCATTGGCGCACCCTCGATTACTGGATCTTTCAAGCAAACAATTGATGTCTATGCGCTTGTTAGCCATGCAATAGCATGTCAGGCATGTCAAGTGTCCACTTCCAAGCCCCATAACATCCTTGTGGTGGGCCGGTATTCGTAAGACATGGTTCATCATGTCTTACGAGGACCTATTCTATTTTTATGACCTCATCACACAAATCGCAACTTTAGCTGGGCGGTAATTCAAAACATAAGAATTACGTAGACAAACAATGCGATCTGTTTTAACAGAATAACGGCTAACGCAAATTGTTTTGTGAACAACAATTTTGACGATTCACAAGATGACAGTGCTGGCAGCGGTTACACGCCTGGGAATGAGTCGGTTTGCGGAACTAATGAATCAATCAGCCGCGGTTTGCGTGTACTTTTCGTGTTTCGCGCAGGCATCTTAGTTTAACAAAAACGTCGCCGTTGTATTTATTTTGAGATAAATGATCTTGTCACTCGGGTACCAACAAAAAGTCACACTCTCGCCGCCCTCAATGCGACCTATCGTTGTCGGAAGCCAAGTTGCGTCCATTCTTTAACCTATGATTTCACGGCCCTTTTTAAACTGCAATTCCCCTATTCACCTAAACGGGGACGAAGTGGAATGTGCGAATTGCTATTTCCATCCATCGTACGATCATTGCTGCCCTCTAGCAAGTTCGTTCAGGCATGCCCAGAGGACGTAAGGTTCAAATCACCGGCGTGGCATTTGTGAGGGTGGGAGCAGCTGACGACCACATCCTCTACCTAATCTACGTATGTCGACTTGGGGGTGGATGCTGTCGATGTGATTGCTGTTGCTGCTTTTGTCCTTTGGCTATGCCACAGGTCTCTTGAGATGTGTTCGCGTGCGGGCTTGTGAGCTTTTTTTTTCGCTGAAGGCCGCTCATTTTGGTATTAAGCGCAGTTTTTCCAAATCCATTAATGCCGAATTCCGGCCATTGGGCGGACTAGATGATGCTGATTAAATAAATACGGGCTCCGGGCTCCTGTCAGTCTGTCACGAACATTCGGTTTCATAATGAACTATTTTATCGCAATGAGTTGCAGTAGTTTGGGATCAGCATGCGATTTTGTTCGTTCAACCTGCGTAAACCAAAAATTGGGAATTAATAAAGGGGATCTGCGTCTGTTCCATCCAAAGTACTTCCGGCCCCGTGTTTACGTACAAAAGCAATGTCCGTGTTTCGAGTAGCGTGCATTACCGCGATTTTGAGCCTGGATGTCAACCATCTCTTGCAGCAAGTCTATCTGTCATCGAGACATTGCTCAACAGTCTTTCGCCCCCTCTCAGCTTCATCCTCCCATTTTTTGCTATTGAATGGTTGCCTCCGTAATCCCGGCGTTGTCGGCGCAGGAGCCGCGACGTCGTTACTTCATCAAAGACGGATTTTTCTCCCCATCTAGCAGTAGCAGTGCCACCACCACTGCCTCAGAATCGACGCCATCATCGTCGAGTGGTAGCGAAAGCGCCACACCAAAGCGGGTCAATCTTTTCAAGCGCTTTATAATGCATGGACCCACGCGATTGAAGCTAACCCACAAGTCTAGTGACCCATCATCGTCTTCCCGTAAAAATAAACTGTCAAGCAGTCTTAAAATGAATAAATCAGCGTCTGCACACGCCAAACTTACGAACAGTCACTCACTTGGTCGCAAAAGCTCGGCCGAGTCCGACCAAAGTCAGTCATCATGCGCACGCAGTGATGGTGAACTCGGCAAGAAAAACACCTTGGAGGCAATTTGCGAGAACAACGAGAAAGGCTCGTCTTTGCAGGCTCATTCGACTGTTTCAACGACTGCAGCCCCCGTCGCTGCCGCCAACGAATCGAATATGCGCGATCTGTGTGATAAGTATTCAAAACTTGGCGTTAATAATGGAGCGTCCTGGCCAGCTACTTCCTCCAATAATAATGCTGTAAAGGGCGATGGTGCCGTGCCGAATGCTTATGATGACAGCATTGTCACCCTCGACACGTCCGATCCGTCCGAGCCCTTCGACGAGTCCGCTGATGAGCCGACATCCGAAATTGAGCTGCGTGAAATCCGTAAGGAAGGCGAGAAAGCCAATGCGGGTCAATTTGAACTTTTGAAAGTTCTCGGCCAAGGCTCCTTCGGGAAGGTCTTCCTTGTTCGCAAAATTCAGGGTCATGATACTGGTACGCTTTATGCTATGAAGGTCCTCAAGAAGGCAACGCTGAAAGGTGAGAACTGATGACTTTTATATCTTTTTTACGCTAATTGGTGACCTTTTCAGTGCGTGACCGTATGCGGACCAAAATGGAACGCAATATCCTTGCTCATATCAGTCATCCGTTCATTGTTCGACTTCATTATGGTAAGTTTTATATCTTTTCGACGTGCCTGGATCATTACATTAATCATTGACTTTTTTCAGCTTTCCAAACTGAAGGCAAGCTCTACCTGATTCTCGACTTCCTCCGTGGTGGTGATCTTTTCACACGTCTGTCCAAAGAAGTATGTTGACTTTTCCCATATTATCTTTTGATTATTTTTAACCCCACTTGATTTTTTAGGTAATGTTTACCGAGGACGACGTCAAGTTCTACCTGGCCGAGTTGACACTTGCGCTTGAACACCTCCACTCCCTCGGTATCGTATACCGTGACCTGAAGCCAGAGAACATCCTTCTCGATTCTGATGGACATATCAATGTCACTGATTTCGGTCTCAGCAAGGAGTCAATCGACAATGAAGGCAAAACATACAGCTTCTGTGGCACTGTTGAGTACATGGCGCCGGAGGTCGTTAACCGCCGCGGGCATTCCGTTGCCGCTGATTGGTGGTCCCTTGGAGTCTTAATGGTAATTGTTATTTGCCTTTGTTCTCACCCGCTTGATTTATCTATCTACTTCCTCATTTCAGTACGAAATGCTCACGGGCCATTTGCCGTTCCAAGGCGAGAACCGCCGCGATACGATGACGTTGATCTTGAAGGCCAAGTTGCGGATGCCCATGTTCCTGACAGGCGAAGCACAAAGCTTGCTGCGATCTCTGTTCAAGCGCAACCCCCAGAATCGTCTTGGCTCAGGTCCCGATGGCATTAATCAAATCCGTGAACACGCTTTCTTCAGTAGCATTAATTGGGAGCTGCTTCTGGCACGACAAATCCAGCCGCCCTTCAAGCCAGCTGTCGGTAATAATGACGACACTGTTTACTTCGACTCAGAGTTCACCAAAAAGACACCCCGAGGTAAGTAAGATTTGTCCTCCGTACGCGTTATTTTGACAAATGTTCTTGTTTTCTCATAAAAGTACACTTACAGACTCACCTGCCTTGCCACCATCAGCAGCTGCTCATGAGCTGTTTCGTGGATTCTCTTTCGTCGCACCGCATCTCTTCGAAGAAGTTTCCCGCGCTGATGCCAAGAAAGGTACCAAGCCGGGTGGAGTTTGTGGCGTTGCCCAAGCTTTGCCGACCAAGTTCAGCAATGACTACGACTTGCGTGAGCAGATTGGCGTCGGCAGCTACTCCGTGTGCCATCGATGTGTCCAGCGTGGAACAGGATCCGAGCGCGCAGTCAAGATTATCGACAAATCGAAGCGTGATGTCAGTGAAGAAGTTGATGTGCTCTTCCGTCATGGCCATCATGCCAACATTGCGCGTGTCTATGCCGTCTACGAGGATGAACAGAAGGTTTACCTTATCTTGGAACTTTGCAAGGGCGGTGAACTTCTTGATCGAATTCTGTCGCGGAAGTCATTCACTGAACGTGAAGCTGCTTCTGTTTTTACCAAGATTGCCAGTGTTGTTGCTTATCTTCACAAGAATCAGGTATGTTACCGTACACTTTAAGATTGGCAATGACTCATTGTACTTTCAGGTGGTCCATCGTGACTTGAAGCCATCCAACATTATGTACCTCACGCCAAATGCCGATCCCGAGGATCTCCGCGTGATTGATTTTGGTTTCTCCAAGCAGCTGCGCGCTGAAAACGGTCTCCTCATGACGCCATGCTACACGGCCCAATTTGTTGCACCTGAAGTGCTGAAGAAGCAGGGTTACGACATGTCCTGCGATGTTTGGTCTTTGGGTGTCATTCTGTACACTATGCTTACGGGAGAAGCACCTTTCGCTCAGGGTGAATCCGACACGCCGGCACAAATCATCGAGCGTATCGGACAGGGTAACTTCCGGCCTCATGGCCATAACTGGGAAACTGTATCCCCAGCCGCGAAGGATCTGATCCAACGCATGTTGCATGTCGACCCAGGGATGCGTATTGCCGCAAAGGATATCCTCGAACACTCATGGGTTGCCATGCGTAATGTCTTGCCAAACTCCTCGATTGCCTACCGTCGTGATGCTAACACTGTCAAGGTTTGTTACTTTTCATTGTTTTCAGTTTTTTTGACAGTTTTCTCATCGCACCATTTCAGAAGGCGATCACTTCCACGTATCGCGCTCTGGAGCGTGCCAACACTCCGTCTGCCTTGCGTCCCGTGAATGCCTCCGCACTTGCTCAGCGACGTCGACGCGAACGGGCTAACAGCCTTTCGGACCCACGGCCTTAAATGAGAGTTTTAATTTTTTTGTCTGTTTTTTGGGTTTTGACATTCCTGTTCTATGTCCTCACTTGCAAACGATGCATTCAAACTGTGATAATGAATTGGTCATAATTGTTTATATTAGTTTTGTATTACGGAGCCATTGTGCAATGTTTATACTGTCTGGGTGTTGGATTTTGTAAGATAGACTAATTGATATACCAATTGAATAAATTTGACTTATATTTGGCAACATGTTTATCGGGGTCGAACAGTCTTCGCACAAAAAGTGATTTTCAAAGTATGAATAGGGCATCTTGAACGGGAGGGGAGTCCCTTTTGAAGAGTACATGGTACTCCTTCAGGCAATGCAGTGTTGTTTGTGTTGACAATTTTTGCAAGTATTGCTCTTTTTTGTCAAAGTGAGTAACCCGCGGGTTAGTTTTTGCTGTCTGATCTTGAGGTCTTCAGTCATGTAATCCGTTTAAGCATACTTTTAAAGAAGGAGGAAAAGAAGCATTTTTTTCCCGCAAGGATAACAGGATTCAAGTGGCCATCCGACAGAAAAACTTCCGATTATGCGATTTCCGGGACAACCTGAGGACAGCCTGCAGGCTTGATGCGGAAGCGATGCACCGCAAAGAGCCAGCCGCGCGATGGATGTACAAGCAGCTCTGTGGTTGGGCGGTTTGGCGCTTAAATTGCGCATACACACACCTGAGGCTGGAATCAGAACCAGTCTTGAGGAGATCACCAAAAAAGTGACTGACCAGCAAGGTGGACCTTAGGATCGTCCAGCAGTATGGTGCAAGCAAGCTTCAGAGACGCAGTGACCACCGAGGGGGGTCTGCATGCAATCATTTGAATCGTCACTCCCGCGAGAGTCCCTCCCTGGTTTTCCGGAGCAGTAGACGGATAACCTCGAGGCAGAGATCAGCTTCTGGCGGTTTCACAGGAGCCAGACGCGTCGAACGAAGCCAGACGAGGACGAGGCCAATATCCGGCTGTTCACCACCCCACTACTTCGGTAAAGTTTCTGTTCCATTGTCGAGCGTCGATGTATGATGCTGCTTCTCAGATTTTGTGGCCCCAATCCTCTTCATGGGACCACTGACAAACCAGCAAATACACATGTTTTACTCTTGTCTGCTTCGTTGAAAAAAATCGCGTTTGCTAATCTGATGGCGGTGGTCGATGGTGGAATACTCACCCACTGACTGATGCCATAAACCGGATAGGTTATGTAATCGAGGCAACTTTCTCTTCCCATTTACGTGCCCCACCATCGCAGTTCACCAAGTTTCACTCTCTTGCAGGGTAGCACAGTATCGGTGTCCGCTGACGTCGATTCCGGCACAGTTCATTATTTATTCATCTACTGCATCGCCGTTTTTCTTCAATTATAAAAATGGTGGTATAATGAATAAGTTTGAAAGCCGGTCAATTCTGGTTTGTTATATTTATTTGCTCATATTGTGTTGCAACTTTTCGACAGGTAAGTTTCAAGTCCGACGGTTTCCCCCGGCGCGCGTTTCTATTCTTACGACCTTGTCTATGACAATACAATGTAAGGTTTCCTTTTTCTTCCAGGATTATGCAAGAACGAAACATTTCTTACCGAAGAAGACTATCTTCGTCCATTGGATGGTAAGTTCAACCCCGTCTGGACTCGCTTCTTTGTCTTCTTGTTTTTTGTTCGTACCATTCAGTCGGTACTTTTTGCTATGATTCTATTGATATTTTGTAAGATCCAGTCGTTTTTTTGCACATAGCAAATCGGATTGTCCAATCGGATATACATGCATTCCTGCTTTCACATAATAGTATAACATGTTTGCAGATCAGGAAGTTGTTCAATTGACGGAAAGTGATTTCGAGAATGCAAAACGATTAAGCGATGACATCAGTAGGTGATATCTGTCTGACCTTTGACAAACTGTGTTTTTAGTCGGGCATCCAAAAGATAAACGCAATCCCCATGTATTATCTCGGCAGAAGTATTATAGGGGCGACATCCGTGGCAAAGCCGCATGGGGATCAGTGAGTTTTTATGATGTTGACGAACGATCTAGTCGAACAGATTTATTTTGCAGAAATCAAAGGAAGGTGTTCGCCGGAATGGCGTGGTGGCAGTGATTAAAAAGTGGCCAAATGGTCGAATTCCATATGTCTTGAGCGCTCAATACAACGAACGCGAAAGAGCCGTTCTTGCCCGTGCCTTCCAAGTAATTTATCAATTGACTTAAAATCAGACTTGACTTGAACGAGGCGTCACTTCCAGGAATATCACTCAAAAACGTGCATCCGCTTTGTGCCTAAAACTCCGTTCGACACAGACTATCTCTACATTGGCAAAATTGATGGGTTTGTAGTGATAAATGATCGGCCATCTGAAGGCACCACTAATCATGAAAAACCGCAATCAGTTACTTTTCAGTTGCTTTTCGGATGTGGGGCGAGCCGGAGGTCGTCAAGAGCTCTCGCTGGACGATGGATGTTTGCAATATGACACAGCTGTCCACGAGCTTATGCATTCGGTAGCGTTTTTCATAAGAGGCTCTTCCGCAATCCAAGTTTACATGTTGAGCAACAATCCGGTTTCAGGTTGGCTTCTATCATGAGCACGAACGCTGGGATCGCGATCAGTTTATTACGATCATGTGGCATAATATTGACAAGGGTAATCATTATTTGATTAGAAAAAAAATGGCAAAAAGTGTTTTACAGATGCATACGATCAGTTTGGAAAAGTTGATCTGACAGAAAGCTCTTATTACAACCAAGAATACGATTACCAGTCCATCATGCATTATGATAGCATGGCTTTCAGCAAAAACGGTTTTGAAACACTTATTGCCAAACAGCAGGAAATGACGGCTGTTATTGGCTCTGCCATTGACTTTAGTCCTATTGATCTCATCAAAATTCGCAAAATGTATCAATGTCCCGTGAGTAATTTTGCGTCATATGTGTAATTACAAAAGTAATGATGTAATTATAGTCAATCGACGTCGGTGAATCACAATCGTTGGCGTTTAACTCTCTTATCACCGGGACTAAACCGATGCCCGCATCCGTACTTGCACCCCCGCCTGCCGCACCCGTACCACCACCCCCAATCGGCGTTACGTCTGCCGGAGTACCAATCTCAACAACAACAGCAGCATCCACAGATGGTAGCTTTTCATTGTATTCATTTCGAGAAAAAAACACACATAACAGTTCCGAGAGTGATAACGTTGATTTATCACCTTTTCAGCTTGCGCCGACAAGACCACGCTGTGTTGGCGGTGGCTTGATCGCTGTCAATCATTCTTCTTTGAAAAGATTATGCGTGAATTTTGTCCACTCTCATGCGGATACTGCACCCCCACGCCGCCAGCAGGAGCAGCGACTTCGACAGTCGTTGCGATGGTACCTCCACAGCCAGTTGTGCCTCCACTTCCTCCTGTGCCTATTGTATCGCCTCAGGCACAACTTTTCAATCGAGGTGTCGGCGCTGGCGTTGCGATCGGCGGTTCGGTCAATCCCGAAGATCAACCGTACTATCAACGCTTTGGGTAACTATCTGATCATTGATAATTTAAATTTTACCTTCTTTCCTGAGTTCACGTGTACGAATGGCGTGCTCATTTGTTTATGTCTTGAACAACTGGTATCTGTTTTCCGTAGTACCTTTATTTGCGACTACTTTTACTGCCACCGAATAAATGCGACGAATATAAGCCTTGATTGAAACCTTTGCGGTTCATATTTTGAAATGAAAACAGGTTTCAAAAAAACTTGTGAACATGGTCCTTGAGAAAAGTCAAATGTTTCGATTTGCTACCTTAAATTGAGCAGTCTGAACTGTCGTTAATTTGCGTCTTAGTTTAATGTGTATTGCTCACTCTTGTCTATTCAAGTGACAAAAAAGTGAACTACCATCCAGCGGGAGTTTCAAGGGTTTTGCATCATCATGCATGGCTGGCTCTCAAATTTTACAGACTGGATGGTGGTACCTTTTTGATTGTTTTGATGCTTTTTATCCATGCTTGTTAGCAAGCACGACAAGAGGCTGTCTAACGGCCGGAGATCAGCCTTGATGTTTGACTTTACATCAGATAATATCAATAGCCATGACAAAAGAGGATCGTTGACCTCGGGTACCATAATCACAACATGTATCGTCGAAAACTTTGCCTTGAAACACGTGGTCGTTGTAGGGGATTAAAGTGATAAGATAAAAATTCATTTAAGCAATGCGGTTGCTTTGCTTGATATAATCGGTTTTGCTGTTCCACGATCGCGGCCATGCTTGTCATTATTTTTGATAATGCGCGTTGGTGCTTCAACTCTTCAAGCATTTCATGAATTTCCATGTTCTGCATCGTGAACTTCAGCAGTAAAGCGTATGTCACGTACATGCGCGGTTGCGTTGGTTGATTAATCGAAACTGAACCTTTTTGTTCACTAATTTCAAACAACAAACCCCATTGCACTGGTAAAGGTCCCAGGAATGCCTGATTCATGTTTGTCACGCCCGCTCGGTTTTGCATGTCAGAAATACGACCCGTCTTCTTGATCAGTCCGCCTATAAAAAACTTAACTGTGGCACACCACACCACATTTTATCGCAATTTTTTCTGGGTGCGGGTCAAATTCACACAGCGATCGCTAGCCGACGCTCTTGATAAGTCGTGCCTATTCTCTGCTTAAAATTGTTTGGTCAGTTGGCCCCCTATCATTATCCCCGGTCACCGAATAACACCGGCCGGGCACGACCCGTCAACACGGTACGGTGATGTATTTAAATAAAGGTAAGCAGTTGGTATTTGCCAGAACGTCGTCCTTTGACTTCCTGCAGAACTGGCGTCTCGGTTCGTGCCGCCTCAAACCAGCCATGCTTTTGTTTTTTATTTGTTTGAATTGATCAGAGGACGAACTAGCAGCCGCGAAAAAAGTTTCCTCATTAAAGAAATCCCCCCTCTGGTGCCACTGATAGACAAATGTTTAAAGTCAAAAACCAAAAAATGATCGGCGGTCGCGAGATCGTTGTCTCCGCTGGCTGCCATATATCCGGGGAACACGCGCTCGTTCACGATCAGATGTTCATTCTCTTTCACTAACTGTCGTCCTGGGCCGTTGGTTAGTTTAAATCGCGTGTTCTCGCTTTCATCAGTGTTACTTTTCGCGTTTTATGTGTGATTCATTTGAAATTTTTGTCAATTACAGATAATTAACCATGAAGGTAGTTGTTTGTCTAGCACTATTGTGCATCGTGGGCACTCTTGCCGCCACCAAGGAAAACCATCTCAAGTACAACAAGACCCCCAAGAAGGCGCTTCAATTCACCAACGTCTGTGATGAGTGTGAAGACATCGTCAAGCGCTTCGCTGATGCCGTAAAGGACCCCGCCAAGCTCGCTACCCTCAAGGAATTGCTTCTAATGATGTGCGGTGAAACCAAGCACGCCACCGAATGCCGTGTTGTCGTCAGCAAGCTCGATCTGTTCATTCACGAACTCCTTCCCTACCTGGTACGTTTTTCCACCGCAATAGTTGATTGAAACAAAAGTTACTGTAGCGCACGTGCGTCTTAGGACATTTAAAACTTGATTAGTCGTAGTCTACCCACAGGCAATAATGATCTGCAAAAATTTCTATCACTAAAAACAGTTGCTCTTTGGTGAATAACACAAATAACATGTTTTCAGAAGGACGCTGACAAGATCTGTCATCGTTTCCATATGTGCAGCAACTCGAAGATCGACCAGTTCCATCGCGTTGGTCTCCTTTACGCCAAGAAATTCCTCGGTGACGTCGATGGTTCTCGCGACCTCATCTGCGAAGAGTGCCAATTCGCTGCCCACGAGTTGCAACAAGTTGTTGACAACACCAAGACTCAGGATGATATCCGTCGTTTCCTTTCCACCAAAGTTTGCGCCAAACTCGGCCAGTACCGCGGCTCGGTAATTTTTAACATCATTTTTTTTGTTGTTTATCTGAATTCTTCTCGTTTTCAGTGTGATATTGTTGTTGACGACTTCCTTCCCGATCTGTTCCAAGAACTGCATTCGCTCCTCCAGGACTCTAAACAGGTTTGTACCGAATTCATAATAGCAGAACCGTCATGCATCATGCTTTTTATCACCCTGAACTTTCTTAAATTTTCAATCATTTCAGTTCTGCGTTGACCTGAAATTGTGCACTCGTCAACAGGTTGGCATCGAATACCAGCCTCAAACCGATAACGTCAAGGTCAGTAAGCGCATCATTTCTGGTATGCTTGTTTAAAGCAGCACCAACCAACCAATCTCCAAAGAAAATCCCAATTTGTTGCAATACAGGAAGCATAATTGTGGCTTAAAGAACAAAAAAGTGACATAAATGCAAATGCATTTGCTCGCCATTTTATTTTTATTGCAAAACTTTTACGATGTAACTAACCCGCGAAGCTTATAGTGTGATGTATACTAACAAACACTCAAGTTGTCGCATTTCGAAATCTATTTATGACCAATTCAACTTCTGAAGGAAAATAAAATACAAATTACAAGATAAATTTAGCGTATGAAAGGTCGCCATCGTTTGGCCCACATGAAGGAACGCATGCACGGTTTGTCATCGGTACATCATCCGGAATTAGCCATGTCTTGCCTTGAGTGCAAAATTTTGATTGATGGATTGTTGATTGAATTGCGCACGGATAACAGTGTGGTAGGTTGTGAAAAGTGAAAAGTTAGATTTGTCTGCAAATTGGAAGTTTGCAGAATGCCGTCGCCGAAGATCTCGCAAACGCGGTCTGTGGCCTTGTAAATAGCGAAGGTTTTAACGTAAGCTGCCGAGATTTCATTGGAATGTATGGCCCGACCGTTGTTAACATGACCATGTACCAATTCACATCGCAAAGTGTCTGCGTTCAGATGCACGCATGCCCAAGTGCTGCCGCCTGTAAGTGATAACCATCAATAATCTAAATTGAATTCGCTTCCTGCTTTTCAGTTCGGCGAATGGAAAAGCGCCTTTTATACACTCCCATCAGCAAACAACGTCTTGCCTGTGAAGCGTGCAACACAATGACCGAGTTCATTGATCGCGAATTGTCTGATGCTGACATCCGATCTGAGCTAATTCACGGACTTGCTGACCATTTCTGTGAAGTTGTACCATCATCTGCGCGCAACCTTTGCGACAATCTTGCCTTAGGTTACCTCCCGCTTGCGCTGACCAAGTTCGAACAGCTGATCGGAAATGGAGCTGTGTGTCGTGACGTTCACGCCTGCAACTAGAAGTCCGTAATTTAATCTAACGCTTGTATGTTTACAGAAAAGGGCGCTTTCTTTGACCCAGTGACAGTTTCACTTCCCTTTTGCATACCGCCATTGTAATATTATCTCTCACATTCCAATAAATTCAGGCATTCTTTCATTTGTCGATTAAGTGGAGTTACAAGGCTTTATTTTTGCTTTAAAAGACTATTGAATTTAAAGATAAAAAATGATAGCGTGGGAATGAATGAAAAAGTTTTTTGGAAGCTAAATGGGATCGAAAAAAAGTTATGAGGTCGCGGAAGATGGAGCGGATGCCACCTGCGGCGCAGGTTGAGCAACTTCGGCGGGCACATTTGCGGCCGCGGGTGCGGGTATGGGGGCGGCTGTAGGTACGGGCACGGTGGTAGCTTCAGTGAGACATCTCTCGCCAGAGTATCCAAAGTTACACAAGCATGAGAATGTGGTCGATGTTCCCATGCATAATCCGTGGCCGTTACAGTCGCGGGCGCTGTCACAGTAAGCTAAAATCATCATTTGTTACTATTAGGATCACATAATTCTTAGCCCAAGTGTAAGTGTAAGGTCAAGGATGCCATCACTTACTATCTTCACACCGAGGTCCAGCATATCCAAGCTGGCACAAACAGATGGGCGATTGTTTGGTGCCAAAGCAAGTGCCGCGGTTGTTGCAATCGGTGGAAGTGCAAGCCTGAAAAGTGATTTATTGTTGGCCTTGAAGTTCAAAGAAAACTGAAATCTGTAAAAAGACGAACTTCTGCCATGTTTGTGGGAATAGCGATGGTGGCAGGCACTGGCTGCTCCACGGGTACTGGTCCAGGTGTCGGCTCAGCTTGACGAAGCTGTCTCTTCTGGTACGTCTGTTTGATCGAAATTCGCTCCTTTGGGGTATTGTCTGCCACGGCCACGGTCAGCACAACGAATAAGGAAATAAGACAAAATCTCAGCATGGTGTGAAGTAGCAGCGGTAAAGTTGTTCAAACTGACAAAACAGCCGCTCGGCTTAGTTCTTATAACAAGGTTAATGAAGTAAATCAGGTCAAGGTTTCTAGTTATCAAAAATTAACCGGGGCGTCTCTGGATACACTGGTTGGTAAAAAACTGTCCGTATGAAGTATGGGAGTTCGCCCTTCACCCACGTTTCGACATTTGTGAACTTGGGAATATTAAAAAAAGTTTGCTCAATCTGTGGAAGTAACACACTAGGCAACATTGGGTTGTTATCCTTTGACGCCAACGGCAATTATGACAGCCCAACAGGAAGTCTGCAACCTTTGAAGGTTGAAGTTCGGGACGGAAAAAACTACTAACTGTTTCAGTAATTATGTCTTGCATTGCATTGCATTCCCCAAAAACTACCCACATAAGAAAAAACTTCAAAACATGCAAAGTCGGCTTGTCCCTCAGTCAATGAAGTCAGTAGTTTCGTTTTCAATTTGTCAACTGTGTTCTCGGTGGCAATTACTCGCATGCCTTGAGGCGAATACAACAAACGAAAGAAGAGACTGACCGCTGATTTGTTATTCCTGCGAATTTGGTGTGACACGACCTCCGCCGGGATGGCTCTTCGACGTCCCTATGGCCATTAGAGCGTGAAAAGTTGTCAAAACAGATACAATGAGCGACACCGGTGTAATCACTAATGAGTGTGCCGGAAGCCACTTGCGCACTTACTCTCCCTGCCTTGACCCGACTAAGCCATTGGACGAGGACCTTCTGGAATTTCGGGGCCTTTGTTAAACAAGGTCGAAGGATTACAACGGAAGCCTCGCTTGTCAATGAGGCCCAAACTTTGACGGTTTGTTGGCTGACAGCACGTCGGATGCCGCTATTATTCAGCAACTCATGTGTGATCAGAGGCAAGAGCCTGCCGATGGCCGCTTAGAACAAACATGCATAGACGGCCAAGGTTGCGCGAGCGTGCCGCAATCGAGATTAGCATATCGAGAGGCCACATCGATTACGCTATTCATTCTCTTGTCGTATAGAGGTCTTAATCTGATCAGCTCCCTGTTTGGCAAAGGAACATGCCGATGGTCGGATCGTCATTGCGTTGTTTTGCAAATTGGTCTATTGTCTTGTCGTTTGCGTTTGCTCATGGTGCTCATCCGTGCGCGCACTTTTTTGAACAAAGCCAGAAAATGAAATTTTCCGGAAGTCCGACATGCAAATAAGGAGCGAAGACGGTACACATTTGTTTTCCTTTTTGTCATGGAACTCATAAATAAGCACCGAAATTTCATTTCTTTGTTTCCTAAATTTGATAAATGCCATTTTACCGAAAATTACGCATTCGCTTCATTCACACTTCACCATCGGCATGATCCAGAAAGAGAGATTAATTAGTGTCTGTGTTAGTCAAGAAGCCGTCCTCCGCCCATTTTCTTCTTTTGGAGTTGCCCGAATGACTCCATAGCTTTCTCACTTGTATATCCCACCATACTCGAAGGCGGTGGTTGTGGCCAAGCGCAAGCTCTCAATGAAGTCTCCGTTTCCCGCAACTCCACCTTTTGTGTCCTTTAAGCCTGCAGGCGTCAAAATTCACGGTGAGCTGACCAGTGGCCGGTGCACTCCGGCGTGAACGTCCGGCAAGGAGGGTGAAAAGCCAGGCACCCCGTAGGGCGGAGCTAGGAGGTAAAGGCGAGCCTGGCGGCTAGCTCAACGAATGACGCCTCTTCCGAGGGTCCGTTTCCAACCCCAAGTCATAGAGTCCTTTTTTTATCTAACAATTCAACAAAATAGTCAACCTTCTTCAACCTTTTTTTACCGCGGTCAAGGTTCCTGTGCGCAGGAGTTATTTGTGGCATTTGAGGTTCTCGTCCCCGATCAGATCTTATGATAACAGAGGATCAGAGGTTGGCTGTCTCGCATAAAACCGCCCCGTCAATGACTTAATCGAGATTTCTCTCGTATTCATTGCGCTTGAGCAGTCAATTTGTTGAGGTCGCATGCCGAGATTTACTCAATATCATTGTAATTGTTTTCCCCCTTAAGAAACTCATGTTTCTTTTTGTTACCCTGCATTTCCAATGCCTTTTTTAGTGCTTATTGCCTTTTCCGAAATCTGCAATTTGTCACATCCGCGCACAACACGGCTAGTTTGTCGCCAGCCTTCCGCTCCCGTACGCCTCATTTGATAGAGGATCGTTTTTAACATAAGCGTTTTGCTGTGGCGTAAACTTTTGATTTTAATGTCCCTTTTTTGGCTTGTATAAGTCTGTAGGAAAAGCTGTATTAAGCCCGTGTTTTTTATCCATTGAAAGTCTTAAATTGCAGCTACTTAACATAGCTGTTGTATGTGCCTTTTGCGTCACTATGCCGTTTTGCAGGTACGCTCTCCGATTTCGTCTTTCTTCCTGATTGCTGCCAATTCCTGCCAATTATTATTACTGTCCCATTCTATGGCAATTCTAAGGTTCATGTTTGTTATTCAAAACACCCAGTAAAATGCCGGAGAAGAGTAGTGGGAATATAGTTACTGTTAGACACATGTCAGAATCAGACAGCGCGTCCACGTCGACGCCGACGGCATCCGTATTTCGGAATCCACGGCAATTGTTACCATCTTTTTATCGCTCAAAAGCTGACCAAGGGGTTACAAAAAGTGATGTTTTGTATAATCCAATATCCGGAAACGACTCAATTTCTTTCTGCTCTAATTCATTTCCACAGTGTATCAATTCTTTGCTGACTATATTACTATTAGTATTACTTTGCTATGTTTGGTTATCTTCTTCTTCCCAACTTGCTCTTCTTGAAAGCCGCATTGCAAGATTGGAACGGGTTTCTGTCGAATGGGTAAGTACATTGTTTTTTCACCTGAAGATCGCATACCCACTTGTCGAGATCGTCAAGTGTGACCCTAGCTAACACCTGTCTCCTAGCTCGGTACAAGATCAAAAAACGATTGGCAAAGATGCGCTGCGCATGCATGTTCATGTGTATTTTGTGGATATAGCACATCGCGCAACAGCTGCATCACTAAAAGGCATTCGAAACCGTTTCCGTTCAATAACGGCTGAGGTGCGACCGGGCGAATCGCAGTGCTAACATGCATTTAGCGCATGAAAGGGGGTTAATTGTAGCCAATTTAGCCTTTTTGCACCTTTGTCCTTTCTCGCCTGTGAACATAGCACCCCAAATCTGGATGAGCGACATGTGTTATTTGAATCGCTACAGTCGTCTGTAGGCTTTGCCCAGCGCCGCTTTTGCATTGTTTTCCACGGCACAAAAAGACCCTTTGTAAAGATACGATGGCATAAAAGTGTGATTTAGGGCATGCGACGTTTATTATCTTAGGCTAGAGGTCTATAAAATACCAAAAAGCATAAAAGACTGCCAGGATTGTAAATAGCCTGACCTAGCGGACGGGTACTAATTTGTCTTCGTACCACCAGATCAACGCACTCGGGGCCAGTCGTAATATTTAGACACTAATGAAGAAGCTTAGCACTTTTCCCGCTGGCATTGACGATTTGACACTAACGGCGAATGAGTTTAACGGGCATTTATGTGCAACTTGTGGGGCGCCCTCGCTCCGTTTCGTAAATGAAAAACAACTGGCGCCATTCCAGTGGTACGAAGCAACTTGATTCTCGATTGCGATCACCAGCAGTCCGAGAAGTGCCTAAACCTTTTGCACTTAATGCTGCGTCGTATAAACAAAGCACACAGAAGCTAGTTTGCGCGTGCTTAGTTGACCGATTTGTTGGTAAATGTTTCTGCGCTTCGGCTACTCGAACCTTGCGTCGATGGCGCCTGTGCGGTTAATACTGTCTGGAAGTCCATGATGGCCTTATGTTTCGGTCGAGGTCATTCAGGAAGACTGTGGGAAAGTGAAAAATAAAGAAAAGCATTAAAAGAGCATAAGCGCCTATAGGCATTTGACACGGCTCCTGCGCAGTCGCGTGACGTGAAGGCATTGAAACATTTTCACGCAGAGTTGAAGACTCTTGTGAACGTGCTTTAGAGTAAAGATGGCGAAGGGACACTTTGTTGACCGTCACTCAACCTTGTGAAGTGGGAGAAGGGAGTGCCGCGCTTAAACAGTGAAAAGTCTAAAATTCTGCCTGGGATACCAACTGTGGCTATATGACTTAATGATTCAATTGAACTTTATCTTCTCTTGTAAAAAAAGCATTCAAAGTGCTATACGCTTTAGCATCCTTTGAGAATGCGCCAAATTGCGCCGACACTAGGCACTAAGGGGTTTTTTGACAACTGTAATTAAATGGAAGAAGATGCCATCAAAAGCGAGCACGGGGGGTAATGCGGCCATTTGATTGCATCGACCAGCTAATTGCCGGGTTCATCCTTTCAAGTTGCGACACAAAAACACATTCACCTTGGGGGATCGACCATCATCTTCCTACTTTCCCTTCCTTTCAGACAGACTTTTTAAATGATAGTGACGGATCTCAACCCCAAAATAGCAGTAGCAGAATGCCTCGAGCAGCATATCCGACCAACGATGGATGCCGATGTGCACCAGGTGAGCTTGATTTTATTGCAACAAGTGGACCCTTGTCTTTACAACCACCACGAGAGCAACCTCAATGCAATGGATAGATTCGATCTTGCGATAACATCAAACGTACTTGTCACTTGCGGTTGTGCCAAGGAGCGTCTTGTCAGTCGCAACTTGTCTTTTTAGACTGAAAAATTGTTTGATCCGACACAAGTGCGCTGAGGTTGCGTAATTTACTTTCTTTGTCCTTCAATCAAGATTACAAGTCACAAAGAAGGGGAGAGATAGCGGTTGCCCCGGCAAAACAAAATGATTTCCTCTTCAACGGCTTAACTGAAACATTTGTTCACATTTTCAATTGCCTCCGGCATCGACAACACCATAAAAGCTGGACCTTTTTTGATAGATAGGTCGGGCGAGGGCAAGAGGCGTCAGGAGAAGTGCCCAAAGAGACACCTTATGCAACCCGGCGATTTGGCCGGAGGCCGATATGTCAAAAGAGACGCTTTTAAGATTGATCACAGTCAAAACACTGCATTCCTCGGACACCTGGGGGTGGTGGAATAAAGACAAGGGACACTACAAATTTGTATACAAATCAATCAAAATATTGAACATATCAATTTCAGGACCTAAAGGCGAACCTGGCACGCAGGTATGTTTGACAGCATTTGGTGTTATAAATTACATTACAGCTTTTCGTTTAACTTTTTTTTCATACTTTCTTCAAACGAATAATTAATCTTCTTTTTCAACTTTTTCAAGGGATTACGAGGATATCCTGGTTGGCCAGTAAGTGGTGTATACCCTGTTTGGCACAACCGGAAAGTCTGTACCCGTTAATTGTGTTATCTATCACTTTTTACAGTAAAATCTATTGTGGTGTTCTCCTTTTAGAACTGTCGCTGCCCCCTTCCACTCGCTGATAAATCTCGGAAGCGCATTCCAGCAAAACATGCCGTTGGCAAGAAAATTGTTCGTATTTAGTTTGATCGTAAATGTAGTAGCTTATTTGTGGTTGTTTTGTAGCCTTTGGACCGCATGAGCCGTCGTCAATTACGTTCCTTTGGTTTTCTATACTCTCCTGATGGCCAACAAATCCAACTTCGTGGCCTACCTGGACCTCCAGGACCTTCTGTTAGTTTTCTTCTTTTCTACCTATTCGTAAAACTTTACTATTAAAGTACCTATCATAAATGTGGTTGTAAAAGCGTTCTTATTTTAACTGTGAAATTTTCAGGGTCCTAAAGGCAGTCGCGGGTATCCAGGCTTTCCGGTATAGTTTTTTTTGTTTCCCTTTTTGCTTATTATCACCACTCCACCTACACTTGCCCCGTTTTTTGATGTTATTCCACTCAAATACCCTCACTGATGCACCTAACGATGCCATATTACGCGTGGAAACAATCATCACGCCAACATTTTCAGGGTCCTATTGGGTTGGATGGTCCACGAGGATTGCCGGTATGCACTGCATTGCACTTTCACTTTAGAATTATCGAAATAATGAATGTGGTTTTAGGGACCTCCTGGAGCAAAAGGAGATCGCGGACCTATGGGTCCTCCTGGCTTTGCTGGGCATTCTGTTCAACATGCCAGCCCAGTACCAGACGCTGGAAATCGACTTCAGGTAAGTGGAACGCATGAAAGTAACTAACATCTAACACAATGACTTGCTTGAACTAACAGGCTGACTCGGTCCCGGGCTTTGGATGGAAACCATTGGAGTCGGACAGCAACAGCAGCAATGAGCCCCCTTTTTATAGCACATATAAAGTTTATATTTTAACATTAACATTAAACTTCTTTGCTATCTTTTTTTTTTCTTTTCTCTATCTTTTTTATTTGCTTTTCACTTCATTAGCTTCAAATTTTGAAATAATAACAATGTGTATTACAGATTGGTCACCCCAGTTACCATGGTGGCACACCTGTGATTGTACAAGGTCCTCCTGGTCCGCCAGGTCCACCTGGTACTCCAGGAAAAGAAGGTGCAACCGGCCCCAAGGGTGATCGTGGATTGCCCGGTTTCGATGGAGAGTCAAAGATCGGTCCAAAAGGTGATCCTGGAGATTCAGGACCTCCAGGCCGACCCGGTATGCCTGGCCAAAAGGGTGAACAGGGCATCAAGGTTGGTTTAAGTTTTAAAATGTTTTTGCTTTATTGTGTACTATCAGTGCAAATGATGCTTTTTACTCTCTATTTATCATCGTGATTGTGAACTTTTCTTCATTTTAGGGCTCAATGGGAATATCCGGAAGAGATGGTCAGCCTGGGCTTGTTGGTCCACGCGGATTCCCCGGACCAAAGGTTTTTACTTTTCTTTCCGCTTTTGTTTCTTTTCTCAATGTTGTTTTGTCAGGGTGAACCTGGATCTCGAGGCGAAATCTCCCCACATGGCAGTCATCATCGGCATACTGTACCAGGTCCACCTGGTCCTCCAGGAAATCCAGGCCCTCAAGGTCGTCCTGGTATCAACGGTGTTGTCGGTATGCCAGGCAGAGATGGCAAGGACGGAAAAGACGGAGCTCCTGGAATGCCTGGTGCTAAGGTATTTTAATGTTGTCACTTTGTTGGATATGACATAGCAGTTTCCATTCAAATCCAAAATTTCCAAAAATAATATTTTCATTTCAGGGAGCTAAAGGTGACATGGGTGTCGTTGGCCCTCGCGGCCCTCCCGGTCCAGCAGGCATTAGCACGGTACAAAGCACTGCTAGTGGCAGTACGGTCATTCAAGGTCCACCAGGTCCTCCTGGTCGTGATGGCAAAGACGGCGTGAAAGGCGAAAAGGTAGGTTTACCACCCACCCACTATGCACCTTTTCGTTTGATTGAATTCGCACAAAATTCCCGTTTAACAACGTTTTGTTTTGCCCCGCTAATCAAACAATCCTTTTGTTTCAGGGAGATTCTGGTGCGCCCGGAAGTCCCGGATTACGTGGACCTCCCGGACCCCAAGGCGACCCCGGCAAGCGTGGAAGAAGAGTTGGTTTTTGTTTTAACCTATTTTCAAACACATTTTGTTTTGATGAGTTGTCGTGTTTACTTCAGTAACTTTCCTGTTTTTGATGTTTTCGTTGACACATCTTTCAAAGTGTTTAAAGTCGTTGTTCTTTACCGTAATACCGTAATTTAGGGCAAGCCTGGCATTGGCACAGAGGTCACAAAGGAGTTCACCCATCAACTCCTACCTGTTATCCTTCGTGAGATTAATGGAAGCTGTGCTGCCGGACCTCCAGGACCAATGGTGTGCTTCTTTTAAATGTCGTTGTGTGTTTTGTATCAAACTTTTCTTTCATTTTAGGGTCCACCCGGCGGTCAAGGCATTGCTGGACCCCGAGGTCCACAAGGATTGCCAGGCCATTCCGGCATGAAAGGAGATCGCGGTGACATTGGTCCACCTGGCCTCATCGGACCACCTGGTCTTCCAGGTTCTCCTGGGCAAGTCGTCAAAAGTGCCGGTGGCGATACATCAGTCTCCGGTCCTCCAGGCCCACCTGGTCCTCGTGTACGAGTTTTTCTTTTTTTCTTTCGCTTTTTGATGGATATCGCTTCAATGTGTTGTGTTTAGGGAAGTCCCGGCTTACCAGGTTCACCTGGCCTTAAAGGCGACTCCGGCGGACCCGGACCAGCAGGACCACCAGGGTCATTGGGTCTCCCAGGTCCTCCAGGCCCTATGGGTTTGCGAGGATCTCCTGGAAACCCCGGAAATGATGGACGAGATGTTTGTTTTCTATCTTTTTTATCTCTATCTTTCTCTAGTTTTCTTCTAAAGTGATGTTAGATGTTTTGAAAAGCTATCTCTATCAATCGTTTTTATGTAGTTTTGTAATGAGAAAGATAAGTATTTGCAGTTCGTTCATAACTAATGAATTTATAGGGCCGCGATGGCGACAAAGGCGACACTGGACCCATCGGTCCACCTGGTGAACCCGGACCTCAAGGTGAACGAGGTCACCGAGGCAAGCCAGGTGATCCCGGACCAAAAGGTGAACAAGGCATCCCTGGTTTGGATGCTCCTTGTCCAATTGGTCCTGATGGCGAATTCATGTGCAACTGGAAAACGGTCGACGTAAGTTTTGATTTAACCCAACTACCCCAAACCCTACAAATCCTACCCTTGCCCCCACCCACCCTTCCCAAACACCCCAATACCTAAAACAGCACTAAAATAATTCATTTCAGTCAAATGTAAAAACAGATTATGGGTAAGAACATAAATTTGATAATGCATTTCTACTCTGACACTTTCACCTTCTAACTTTCCTTTTGTTGACATGTTTTTATCTTTAACCTTTAACTTCACTATTTTATACTTTAATCTCGAGTGACCACTAACAATAACAATGCTAATAACGTTTTAGCAAGAAGGCAACGAAATCACCTACACTCAACGAAAGCGTCGAAGTCGAAGACTCGACGACTACTGAACCACCTTTGCTCTTTCACTAATGCATCTCACTGACACTGCCCTTCTCTTCAGATCTTCAAATTAACTTAAATTATTGTTTACACTTAATATTATTGTACATTTTGTACAAATCGTAATCAGAGTGAGTTAACGAGCAAAAGCAATTGCAATGCCTAGCACAATGCAAAAAAAGAAATTTTTTCTCTCTATCTTTTCAAATGACCGATACATGTTGTGGGAACATAAGCAAGGATTTGTCTTGCTTGTAACTTTCCGATTGGATGTGAAACTCACTCAGACAAAGTGGTAATCTAACAACCTTTCAGAGTCGGTCGCCAACTGAATGGGAACGGCGCAAATGATGCGGAAGAGGGCCTTCAATACACGCAAATGAACAGTGACCAACCACGTCCTTTCGCACCTCGCCGTGGTGGAATCGCATGACACCCACCATTATTCGACAGCTTCCTATTCAAATTTTGTCTCCAACCTTCTCTATGACTAGCTTTAAATTTTTATTATGTTTGTTTACGCAGTTTGTGACCCCAAATTGTTCCGATGTCATTGAAAAATAAAAATGACAATGAAAAAAAATGGACTTTCTTTAAACGAAAGTGAGGGTTTTATTGCCGACCATACATTTAGCGCAATGATGCATGTAAAAAAGTAAACGGCTGAAAATGCGATTAAATTTTTTCTGCACATTCTGATGTTTCTACATTCTTAGTTTTTATTCCAATCACTCCGTCGATGAGGAAACGGTGAATTGCTTCATTATCTGGCTGAACAGAACAACTGGATTATTTCCTCGCAATTACCAAAACAACTTTTTGGATCATTGGCTATATTTGTAGATCGCATAGATATGGAAGGTAGCCAGCCTGCAGAAAGCAAATTACATAAAATTTGTGTGCGTGGGTCGTGTTACGATCAAATATTTATGCATGGTTCAAAACGAACCGGTCACCGATACATTTGCTCAGCTTTTACGCTTATTTGATGACTGATCGTGCGTTCTAGACCCCCCTGAAATGCAGCCTGGCATCGGATCAGTTTGACCGCTTGGCTACTCCGATGTCGAGCGTGTTTGCGCGACGGCTGTCAAAGCGCGCCGGTGGCGAGTTTAAGTTTGTTCCTGAAATTCATAGGACCTCCCGAAGACGCGCAAATCAAAGCTTCTCTGGAAGGAGCCAGTATTTTGAATCAAATCTACCTGCAGATTGACAGTGACAAAAGCAATTAGCGGCTGCATCAATCGGAGAGAGAGTTTAGTCCTTCTTTAGACTGATTTTATGGTTTGACGCGTTATTGCTTACTGGTTTGTTGTAGGGAGCAGGTAAGCTTCAAATCACCGGTAGTGAGTGATTCGCGCACCTATGAGGCTACATTCGGGTAACCTTTCCCTCGGACAAGGGTACTCAATTAGGTAGAGTACATGCAGAAGTTGTTCGACAACAAAGTACAACGCCCCTTGCTCTTTCCGACGCTTCCCTTTTCCTCCCTCTTCGTCCACTCTTGTTTTCTGTCCGATGCCTGCGGCGATCAGCCTTGGTCACAAGCGTTCCATTCTCACCGTCACATTTTCCGTTGCAAGTAGAAAAGTGAAGGCGTTTAACTAGATTGGAACGCAGGCATCGAAAGCATTTGTCGCCTTGAGTAGTCACTTTGTATCCCGTCCTTCTGAGGCCATCTGCCTTCGATCGATGTTTTAAAGGTCCGACTCGCTGCTTATTGCCGCTATTCATTCTTGTCGCCAGCGCCAATTGCCTTGACGAAGACAGGGTAAAAAATTTGCGCACCCCCTGAAGGTCATCTGTAAAATTGGGCGATGGCGAGCTTTTTTGCTTCCAAGTTCAGCCGTGACGCATCGATTTCAGTCAGAAGGGAAGTGTTTCTACTGGCCCTCATTTGCGAGAAATCTCTTTTCCAACACTTGATCACTCAACTTGTCCTTGGAATTTGTGAAGCGAAACATAATGGCACCCCACAAATCAAACGATCCGAGCCACTTTGTCAGACGCGTGTATCCCATTGGCACTGCAGTGGTGTCAAAACGTCCTCCTCTAATCCATGATCTATAATTTTGTTTTGCGGTCTTTTTAGGGCCGTTGAACGGTCCGCGCCAACGGCTTTGTCTCCGAGGGTGGCGCTGCCAGTAAGACGACTTGAAGAGGACCCTACTCACCTCCTCTTATTTCATTTGTCTCAGAATCGGCGCAGGAAGTTGACATCTTTTGCCGCAAAAGCAAAACAAGACATATCGGGGACTTCTCTGTGATCAGCCTAGTCCCCTCACCTTTGCTTCTGTTTGGGGACTTGAGTGTAAACACCGTTCCAAGTGGATGTCGCTCTCGTGAACCGCTTCACTTTTCAAAAATGATGTTTTGTTTCGAGAACAAGCCCCCTCCCATTTCTCTCGCTCGAAAAGGACCTTTGACATTAATTTTGACGCTTTTCATTGACCCTCTACGTGATTTCACGGTGTCGCTAAAAGTCGTCACCTCCGATCGGGCTAATCCAGGCAATGTGATACTTTGTGTTGTATTTATTGTAAGTGTGTTTTAGAGCTGGCATTGGCTCATGTTTCTCATAGTTTCAATTTGACTGCAATGGTGGTGCCCAATATTAGCTCATCCTATAAGAGTAGTGAGTCTTATAAACTCTTTTATTTTGTTCTTGCCATTGTTGTGAATTTATTGGCAGTGGCATGTCTACTTATTGCATGGCATGCTAAGGGAATCAACAATGTATGTTTTTATCTTTTATTTGGGGGCTAGTTTAATCAATGTGTTTCAGGATAACCTTATTTGGGCTTTGCTACTTGTCGGTATTGTGTCAGGCTCAGGTGTGGTAGTATGTTGCTTAGCATTATTTATTTTATGCAAACCGTGGTCTCATTATGAAGCCACTAAAAGACGGGTTTTCGACGTGCAGGTAAGAAAAGAAAATGAAAACCGCCATTTTTCAACCTCCGGAAAACCAACCATCTTTCAGACGGTCTATCCTACGCCGGAGTTTCAATATTTTACCAACACAATGCTTAATCGAGTGCAGTCTAAAATGGGATCGCGAGGATCTGGTTTGTCACTTCTTTTCACTCTCTTCACGGAAACCTCACGCTGAGCTATCTTTAGACTTCTCAATGGTTTCGACGTTGCCTGCAGGATCTCCAGGCGCACGCGATGTGGACGTCAATTCAGTGCTGGACTATGTTCCTTCTCCATTGCCTCACAGCAGACCCCCGAGTCTTGCTTCGATCCCACCACAACAACAAGCATCCATTAGCGATCTCACGACAACAACAACATGCACTGGAGACAGCCTCGCATTATCTTTAGAATCGGCGTTTGGCTCCGCGCCCGCAGCGCATGATTCAAGGGAACAACAACCTGCGACCAAAAGTGCCAACAGCAATTGAAGAAAGTACTATTTTCTTTGAAATATTTTTGCTGTCGAATTGAACTTTCCCACATAGATTCCAATTTTGTTGTTTTCAACCTTTTCAACGAGAGAGTCGAAGATTTATGTGTGAAAATGTTGTTCATATTAACTATCCCAGAGAAGAATCCAGCTGTGTATAGATGATTCTCACTCAACAGTTTTTTATTGATCAACGTTCACGTAATAATGGTCACACACTTGACCGTAAAAAAGAGTCGCTCGATATCAAAAAGCTATCCTATAAACCTTTTCTCGCTCTCGGGACAGAACAACCACTTCGGGATCCTAACCCTCATGTACACTACATTTTGCTTTTTATGTTTGTTTTTATTTGAAAATGACTTTGCATTTGTCACACCGACCTCATCAGTATACGCCATCGGCATTGAAAAATAAATGATCAATCATATTTTTGACTTTTAAAACACTCCATTGACATATTCTGTTGTTTTATGGACAATCCATAAACGCCTACTTTCTTTATGCAAAAAAACGTCAGTCCCCGCTGAGATAATTTGCGTCTTCCGGTGAGGTCCAGAAGAAAACGCTATTTTTGCCAAGTTTTAGTGCAATGCCGTTCTTTACAATGTCTAGGGTATGTATCTTACTTCTATGTTTCACATATATTACATCTATATTGGCCAACTTTACGATCCATTGGGTAGAGCAAAAGTTCTACACGAAAGAAACCCGCTCACCTTCGGCTCTTATGCAGTTAAGTGACCAGGGTCATCGTCGTCCGCCAACTTTTGGAAAGCTTAAAGTTGATTCTAAAGTTAATTTACTTATTCCACAACCAATTAAACCTACCACATGTTTAACTGACACGGAGGTTATGACGAAACTGCTTGGACGTGGGTATACAAAGCATCGGGTTCCAGATGATCACGGTATTGAGGTGACTGTAGAGTTTTGGATTCAGGAGATTAGTGCCATCTCAGAGTTGACGAGTGATTTTGATGTATGTAACGTTTCTTTCTAGCACTTTTTTAACTTTGTATGCCTTAATTCCAGATGGATATCTATGTAAATGAATTGTGGTACGACAAAAACTTAAACTTTTCCGACATATTCGCATGCAATGATAACATCACCCTGGATCACGCAGGATTAAGTAAAGTTTGGATGCCAAACAACTGCTTTATAACAACGAAAGTTGCTGAAATACACGATTCACCGTTTAAGTACGCGTTTTTGAATCGATAACAATGTATAGCCACATTTTTAGAAATGTTTTCTTCACAATGCTCCGGAACGGCACCGTGTGGGTCAATTATCGTGTGCGTGTTCGGGGTCCTTGTGCTATGGATCTGAGTAAATTTCCAATGGATTCCCAGGATTGTTCATTAGGTAATTTCTCAAATTTGTTAAGTTTTAGTTACACGTTTTTATGTGTTTTTAGTGTATATAAGTTTCAATTACAACAATGCCGAAGTCAAACTACGATGGAACCACGATAGACCCGATCCCGTATATCCACTCCGAAAACTAATGTTACCAGACTTTGATTTGGTTAAAATAGTCCCTGAAATGACAGAAATATTATATCCAGCTGGTAAATGGGATGCTCTCACAGTTACATTTACTTTTAAACGACGTTATGTTTGGTATTTTATGCAGGCATTTGTGCCTACTTATTTAACTATTTTCAGTAAGTTTTAATTTGTTGATAAAACGTCACTTTGTTGACATTTCAGTATCTTGGATTGCTTTCTCGTTATCCCCGAGAGCAATTCCCGCTCGCACCTTGTTAGGCGTCAACGCTATTTTAGCACAAATATTTCAATTTGGGGCAATGCGGAATCTTTTGCCTCGAGTATCATACATCAAAGCCATAGGTTTGTCCTTTCATTTTACGACTGTCTCCAAGTGCTTTTATCTATTGCAACGTGCAATTTTTAGATGTTTGGATACTTGGATCAATGACATTTGTTTTCGCTAGTCTCGTTGAACTTGCAATTGTCGGATACCAAGCAAAAAAGGCAGATGCAGCTAAGAAAAAAGTATTCGCAGATTATACCGAAATTTCTATACCAGTGAAAAGCCTAAACACAGAGCAAGCAGTGTACGCAAATGACGACAACTTCGATGATAACGATAGTTTGCGGCCATGCTGTTTTCATCAACATGCGTTCATCGCGTTCCTCAAGTCTCAGCAAGTGGACTTTTACGCTAAGATATTCTTTCCCGCACTTTACAGCTTGTTCAATGTGAGCTTTCAATTATCACTACGAGACATGACGTTTTAACTTATTTTCATTTTAGATCTTTTACTGGTGTCATTATGGACTTAGCGATTAACCCACAATCTGTGAGTGACGTAGCTGTCAGTTTTTTGTGGAGGAACGTCGTCATAAGTTAAGCTTTTCTAAGCGTTTTTCGATAAGTGTGCGAAGTTGCCACATAAAGGTGAGGCTGTAGACACATTCAACGATCACACTCACCACCGAGCTAGTTCGCCATGTTTTTCAAGCATGATCGGGTTCTCATTTCTGTATTTTTGCTGTTTTTCTGTGTTAATATAGCCGTTTCGGCCGAAGAGTGCTTGCCCGAATACGATCTCCCAGGTTCGGCCCCATTAAAATCGAAAACCCCAACTACCTGCATTTCCCCTGCTCAATGTGAGTGTGTCGATGGTAAGATCAAAGGACAACGCTTCCGTGCCTGTGATTGCCAAGACACTCTTGATGCTGTTTTAACTACCTATTTTGACGGGGTATACGATACTGCTTTCAATTTATCTGATACTTGTTCGGTGAGTTTGCAATCTACTCGAAAATGAGATCAACTTTGTAATTAACACCTTTCAGACTAACAAATGTACAACTACGAATGATCTCACTATTGGATGCACTACCTGTAAAAGCAATTGTACAAGTGTCTGTGGCTCTGCATCTTCTGTATCAACAGCAGCACTGATTGGCGGATTATTGAGCCTTTTAGCGGCCGCTTTATTGCATTGACCTACTTAACGCGGTTATTGAATTTTTAGTTGGACTGATAACATTAATTTCGTCATATATGGAAATCTTGTTAACTAAATTTGACTTAAATTGAAATATTTGATTGTCAAATGTATTATATAAAGCACGTTTGTTTACTGACGAAACGCCTTTTACTTTAACTTTCAAATTGAATCGAAAATTGACGTGTATCTATGCACCGGACGCATGCTTTCGATATCAGTTGTATGGTGATAAGGAAGTCCAAAAGTAAGAGGTCAGTCAATTAAGTGATTAATTGGATAAAATCATCATCGGAATGACTAATATTGTACAAATTTGAAGTTTTTTGCACAATAATGTTGTAAAAATAAAAAATTGAAATGCATTTTAAACATGGAAATAGCTTAAAGTTCTATAAAATTGTTTTAAGTTTGTTATTACAACTTTAGACTAATTACTATAACTTATATGTTGTTAATTAACTGAACAAATTTGAGCACTGAATAAGCTATTTGCACTCTTCGTTTGAACAATGACAGAAGGGCGACAGACGCACGCCTTCCGGGAAGCAAGGTGGAGAGAGAGTAATCTCATTAGCCAATTTTCACCCGTTATCGCGTTTTATTACGTCCACACTAATGATAAAATATACACCTTGTTGGGCCAGCGTCAGGGAATCCATCTAGCGTGTCTCTCGCAGTACTTGTGCTCTGAAACTGCTGATCATTGACGACAATGCAGGCGATTCATACTGCATTCCTGTTGTGTGCGTTGGGTAAGTTTTGGCACGGCATTTAGGTTGCGCAGTGACTGAATTTCGAAAATTAATTTTTGTTTTTTTTTTCAGTTGGCGTCGTTTCCGGTGGATCGGTTTGTTACCAAAAACTGACTGATGCCCAAACTGCTTTCAACACGGCTCTCGGTATTAGCGGTAAGTTATTTAGTATACAAGTTTTACCAATAACGCTTATGTCAAATTTAAGGCCTTGATTGGTTTAATGACCAGTCATTGTGGAACCTTGTCGAGACCAAGTATATGAATGATGTCCCCCATGGCTTCCGTTCGGTGTGCAGTGCCGTCAAGGCTTACAAGAAGGTGCTTAACTTTGACTATATCCGCTGCGTGAACGTTGTTGAGCTTATCCGCAACGATGACGGTACCGCCACCAACGTTTCTTTGCCCCAGGCTATCCAATATATCGGATTTATCAACCATTTTGATTTCACATGTGGTGCTGGATTCGGAAGTATGTTTTCGACCAACATCTCAGTTAACTCAATAACTAATGTAACTTTTCAGTCTTCGCCAACAGCCAAAACAACTGCATCGGCCAAGTTTTCAACAGCTCTGCGGTCGCTCTTGGCCAATGCCGCGCTAACTTGAAGACTCAGTTGACCGGTAGCACTGACCCCTCAATGGCCTGCGACTACATCAAGGATTTCACTTTGTGCTACCAAAACCAATTCAAGCCCTGTGGCCCGATCGCCGAGTACTTCGGATGTGAATACGGTCGTGTTCCGTCTATCAGCACTTTCCCCTACTGCGCGGATGTTGCAACTAACTGCCGCGGTATGTTTATCTCTACTTACAAGTCCAAGATTAATAATAAAAGTCCTAATTTCAGTTGTTGTAAACCAGCACAACCACTAACCAGAGGCATCTAACTGCACGTAAACTCTCTATGAGTACACTCACAGTTTTTTCTTCGTTTAGAATATCTTTATTTTTGTTTATTGTTTCATAAAATCTTAAAATAAACTGAGAACTTATACAATGTGTCAAAAGGCGACAAAACATCAGCATCAAGATGAAGCACAAATCATGATCAAGTTCGGTTGAAGAGGTGATTTGTAAGGTCTTGCGGCACAAATTAATTGGTCTATAAAATTTACTTTTGCACCGTCGCGTCATAATCGGCGCTGATAACTAAAAATTAGCGTTGTCGGTTTTTCCGTCAAGAGCCGCCCCGCCATGCTACTCACACTAATTGTCTTATCGCATCCGTAAAGGTGATTGAATTGCCCGAGAAGGAAAGGTGCGTTGGAGCCAACCGAGTAAGAGCATCATCAGCTTGCCTTCATCTCGTAGCTGTGCACTGATTTCCGGGAAACATGGCCCGTGCACTACTCATTTTAGCCGCGTTAGGTAAGTGTATGCTTTGATTGAAACATGTCAAAACAATTGAGATAATCCATTGGATCTTTTTAGTCGTTGGCTGTGCGGCTCAGGGAGGTCCATTTAACTTCACCTGTAATACGGATAAGTTCACTCAGTGCTTGTCTACGTTTACCACAAACTTGAGCCTGACAACTGCCACACCCTACAAGAATGGCAGAGTCTTCCGTGCCGAAATTGAAAACTACTACGCCAAGGGCAGCACTAATGGTTTCCTCACACTGTGCCGCGCCTTCCGTCAATTCAAAGAATGCTTGAACTTTGACTATCCAGAGTGCATGAGCGTTTCACACCTTGTTCTCAGTGGTCTCAGTACCGTGCAACAAGCCTACGATTTCGCCTCTGTATTCAATCAGCAACACTTTGCCTGCGGCGCTGGACTCGGTGGTTTGTGATCTTTGGATGTTATCAGTTCGTCGTTAAAAACGTGTAAAATTTTAGTTTACCTTCAAAACGAAAACTGCCTCGCTGGCACTTGGCAAGATCATCGCCAACATTTCAACTCTTGCTACGAGCAGTATTTCGCTCAAATTGATGCCGGAGGCAACGGCGCTCCATGTGTTGCCGGTCGCCAATTCAGCGAATGCTTCGAATACGAATTCGGTCACTCTTGCTCCACGACCCGCGCCGATGTTATGTGGTGGGGTTGTGAGTACGGCCGTACTTTGTCCGCTACGCAGTATCCTCAGTGTACTTACAAGTGCACAAGTAAGTTATACAGTAAAACTTTAGCTTATGCTTTTAATATGATTGTTTTCAGCTATGAACGTCGGCGGTGGGATCTGAAGCATGAAGTTGATAATGTAGCATTCACTTTTTTCCGTAACAGTACTATGCTGTGGTAAACAGTTAACAATAAACTTTTTCTTCGTTAATTGTTTGAAATCAAAACTAGTAGAAATAGAAACCATTCTTAACTGGAAGTTTTCAAAATTTATTATTCGTTTTCACGAATTAAATATAACAAAAACAGGGTTACCGCAAATAATACCAAGAGAACGATTATTATTTTAAAATCAGTTAAATTCTTTACGCCGCAGTACGACGTTTAATTTTACTAAAAGTTCGAAGAGTTGAATGCAAAAAAATTTAACACCAAAACAAAGTTATCAACTGATTTAACAATAAATATCAAATAGAATCAGCTTGTTCAGTCATGTTCTTTATTGGAAATCGTTTACCTTACTTGTTTCGAGCAAGGTGTGATAACTCGACCGGCAATGTCGCCAGTTAAATCAACAACCGTTGACCTTACTAAAATTAGCTTGTAAATTTATATTCTCAAAAGTTTTGCACCCATCACAAATACATCCACCGTTCAACCGGTGCGATTCCCAGATTTTTCATGCAAACACAGATTCTGACGTCCAGAATCTGGCTAGATGTCTTTGCTTTGTGTCAAAATGAAGTTACAGATCGATTAAATGAATCGCACGGGACAAATGTAGCACACAAAAAAAAACAATTCAGCCCCCGAAAACCGAGGCTTTCAACGTAAACAGCTGGCAAGTTGCACGTATGAATCGAAGCAAAATTTGTGAAAAGCTAGCCGGAAACGAGGCTTCGACCCCCGTTTCCACCGGCAGACCGTCAGGCTTGTCCGATCGGTAAAATCCTCGCCGGAATTTATGTAAAGTCCAGCTTATTGTCGTTATTTTAGTGCAAGTTCAACCCCCAAAAGGGTTTGCAACCCAAATTTTTACGAAAATCCACCACTCAACAGGTGCGACTTGCGTGTTTTTCATTAAAAAAAGGCTTCTGAAGCGGCAGAATTTGGCGTGTATTTGAGTCGAAGCAAACCGATTAATCAAATCAGGATCTCCCCCTGAAAAGTCATCGTCGACCGAGAAGAACTCTACGATTGACATATTCGGGGCTCTAAACCAAACTACAAAGAGGGACTACGCCCACACAAAACAAGAGATTTGTTCGTGATTTCGAAGCATGTGCGTGCCTTTTCAGCCCCTGCTGGGCCATCAACCGGCCAGAATCGCCCGTTGATAAGTCATCCCAGACCGAAAAGGGGTCTTCGATAGGCACATCCGGCTCTAAACTAAACCACACAGAGGGAACACGCCCACACAAAACGAGAGATTTGTTCGTGATTTCGGAGAGCGTGCGTGCCTTTTGAGCCGACGTTGGGCCATCAATCGGCCAGAATCGCCCTTTGAAAAGTCACCCCAGACAGAAAAGAACGCTTCACTGGACATTCTCGGCTCAAAATCAAACTACAAAGAGGGAACACGCCCACACAAAACGAGGGATTTGTTCATGATTTTGGAGAGCGTGCGTGCCTTTTGAGCCTTTGTTGGGCCATCAATTGGCCAGGATCGCCCGTTGAAAAGTCATCCCAGACAGAAAAGAACGCTTCACTGGACATTCTCGGCTCAAAATCAAACTACAAAGAGGGACTACGCCCACACAAAACGAGAGATTTGTTCGTGATTTCGGAGAGCGTGCGTGCCTTTTGAGCCGGCTTTGGGCCATCAATTGGCCGGGATCGCCCCTTGAAAAGTCATCCCAGACCGAAAAGGGGTCTTCGATGGACACATCCGGCTCAAAATCAAACTACAAAGAGGGACTACGCCCACACAAAACGAGGGATTTGTTCGTGATTTCGGAGAGCGTGCGTGCCTTTTGAGCCGGCGTTGGGCCATCAATCGGTTGGGATCGCCCCTTGAAAAGTCATCCCAGACCGAAAAGGGGTCTTCGATGGACATTCTCGGCTCAAAATCAAACTACAAAGAGGGAACACGCCCACACAAAACGAGGGAGTTGTTCGTGATTTCGGAGAGCGTGCGTGCCTTTCGAGCCGGTGTTGGGCCATCAATCGGCCGGGATCGCCCCTTGAAAAGTCATCCCAGACAGAAAAGAACGCTTCACTGGACATTCTCGGCTCAAAATCAAACTACAAAGAGGGAACACGCCCACACAAAACGAGGGAGTTGTTCGTGATTTCGGAGAGCGTGCGTGCCTTTTGAGCCGACGTTGGGCCATCAATCGGCCGGGATCGCCCCTTGAAAAGTCATCCCAGACAGAAAAGAACGCTTCACTGGACATTCTCGGCTCAAAATCAAACTACAAAGAGGGAACACGCCCACACAAAACGAGGGAGTTGTTCGTGATTTCGGAGAGCGTGCGTGCCTTTTGAGCCGGCTTTGGGCCATCAATTGGCCGGGATCGCCCCTTGAAAAGTCATCCCAGACCGAAAAGGGGTCTTCGATGGACACATCCGGCTCAAAATCAAACTACAAAGAGGGACTACGCCCACACAAAACGAGGGATTTGTTCGTGATTTCGGAGAGCGTGCGTGCCTTTTGAGCCGGCGTTGGGCCATCAATCGGTTGGGATCGCCCCTTGAAAAGTCATCCCAGACCGAAAAGGGGTCTTCGATGGACATTCTCGGCTCAAAATCAAACTACAAAGAGGGAACACGCCCACACAAAACGAGGGAGTTGTTCGTGATTTCGGAGAGCGTGCGTGCCTTTTGAGCCGGCTTTGGGCCATTAATTGGCCGGGATCGCCCCTTGAAAAGTCATCCCAGACCGAAAAGGGGTCTTCGATGGACACATCCGGCTCAAAATCAAACTACAAAGAGGGACTACGCCCACACAAAACGAGGGATTTGTTCATGGTTTTGGAGAGCGTGCGTGCCTTTCGAGCCGGTGTTGGGCCATCAATCGGCCGGGATCGCCCCTTGAAAAGTCATCCCATGCTTACAAAGGTGCAACTTTCGTTGCGGGGGAGGTAAAGTGAGTAGGAGTGGGCGAGGGTGCAACTTTCGCTGTGGGCCAGGGAAAGTGTGTAAGGGTGTACACGTGCAACGGTCGAGAGGTTGTCTCTCTCGTTGTCTTGACAGTCCGTGGACCCTCGCGCCATGACACAATCCATGGATAGGCCCAGCATATAGGCGCTTTCGCTTTCACCATCTTCCAAATTGGAATACTTGGAGAAGCCCAGCTTAAAGGCACCACCGCTTCCACCAGCTTCATAGTTGGCGTTCTGGTAGAATTTGGGTGTCAAGTTGGCCCGAAGTTGTAGTTGTTTTTTGCTTTTTCTACTTCAATTTCATTCACAATTTGATTAGATTATTGAAACTTTGATTTCTATGTGTTTGATTTCCACACAGAGAGCGGAAGTTTAAATGGTTAAACACCAATGTCTTAATTTTCTGCAAAAACTGCGAATGTCTTACAAAATGTTTAGATAGTTAAACATTTTGGTTTAGCTGGTAAAACCATTAACGTCTTTGCAGAAAACAAAACTTTAATGTTAAACAATCTAAACTGTTGTTTTCTGTGTGCATGTTTTGTGAGACTGATGTGATCCAAAGTCAACTTGGCATCACATCATAGCGTCTATCAAACGGTTTACAGTACTTGTAAACCCCAAATTGGGTAAACTTCAGACTGTTTTGCATTCAAAGTCCGCCGTTTGTGGTTGGTTTTTGTAAAGTTTAACTTGAAAATGGGACTTAAAACTTGTAAAAGGCTATCTGATAAGCCGATAAATGCAAACTTCCTACCGAAACTTTGAAAAAAGTAATGAACGGTTGTGAAGTTAGGGTTTTCAGAATCCCTCCACGGACCTGCGCAATGTTGTTGGCGGTCTTGTTTGGAGTTCGGAGTGTGAATAACGGGTATTTGGGGTAAAATTCGGATAAAACTGACAAGATTAATGCATAAATCACTGGTAAAACTAAGGAAAAATGCAAGTTTGAGATAAATACCGACTGACAGATTCGTCGAAATCGGGTTTGAATCTGTCAAAAGGGCACAGATGAGTTATTTGCCACCGACAATAAGTGCAAATCAAATGATTGGAAAGTGCTAACACATTGTACTGCAAATTAAAGGGCCCAAATGGTGCTTCTCGTCACCATTTCCGCGAGAATCCACCATTCAACCGGTGCGATTCCCGGGTTTTCATGCAAACATAGATTCTGAAGGACAGAATCCGGCCATTATCTTTTGTTTTGTGTCAATATGAAATTACACGGCGCTTAAATCAACGACACGAGCCAAATCTGGCACGAAGCCAAATTTGCGACTTTAAAATTCAATTTGGCTCACTGCTGAGAAAACGTTTTGGCATAAAGTCCTCAACGTCAACTCACTCTCGGCTCGCATTTTTTCCTCGTTCTCGCACTCGTCGTAATTCTTTTACGACTACTAACCGAAGCAGTTTCCAACCTTTCATAGCCGTATTACTAACACATCAGTTTAATCATCACGCTAATTACGCCCATACACACATCAAAGCTGCTGGCGGTACTTTTAAGGATGCTAATGCTAAATTTCAATCGCACTTTGAGATTTTGTTTTGAAAGAACACCGACACTCTTGACAGACGGGTTTCATTCCATTGAACCTGATTTATCCTTCAAATCTCTTCAAATAAGCATAATTGTGAGCCCAAAGCTTGTTTGCAGCGTCCAGGCAGAGAGAGGGCCGTGTCCGGTCAAGCAATGTTGGAAAAAACCTGAATTATTGCCATCAGTGACGACTTGATGGAAGTTATATATATATATTTTTCAAGTCAGCCTTATCAGAATCCGGCTGTACATCCCTGTCTTACTGCTAGTTATGCTCTGCAACACATGGGAGACGTTGTCTGTACTAAACAGAGCCTCTACGCAAGATTTTAATCGGATTTTAGGAGTATCATTCAGTTTTTATATATACTCCTGAGGTTTCCCTATCCTATGCCTATAGGTTACATTTAGCTTAATCTTTTGACCCTCTACCCCTCAAGACAGACGTTATTGTGATTCCAGAGCTTGATTCTAGCGTCAAGTGAAAGGGCATTGTTCGATTGAGCCATTTTTGGCTGGCACCTCTTACACTCTTCGTCGAAGTCATCAAAATGCTCGGATTTATATATAAATTTGAAGCTGGCTCAATCAGAACCGGCTATAAACCTCCACCTTTCCGCTAAATATGTTTTCACAAACACGGGTGCTGTTTCCTGCTTTCAGCTAGCGTCAAAGCCCTTTATTTCACATGTTGTCGATATCAGTTTCTAATTAGCCAGCCAATATCAGTTTTCATTAAATCAGTCGGCAGTGTCGAGTGTCTGTCAGGATCTGCGGGCTGATCTTACCTGAAACCCCATCTTTCTTTTAAGTTATCTTTACAGATTGGAGAAATCCCATAACTTTCAGTGCTCATGCGCGTATTCGACTCCACGGTCCTTACAGGAAGTTCACCGGCAAAGCTAACATGACGGTTCGAACGGCCCGATCGGATCAGAGCCGGACGCGGACGACGGGCCCGCGAGCTACGAGAGGCGCTGACGAAGCCGAAACAACCGCTCTGCCGCATTGTCTAAGACCGATTTGGAAGCCTTCTTCTAGGTCCGATGCCGCCGTTCGCTGCTGTGGCTCTTGATCGTGCCATCCATCGGTAAGCCGAGTGACAGTCTTCTTTTCCACGATGACCAGGTCGGACGATAGCATTTTCCTTGGCGGGAGCGGCGACGGATTGTAAATGCAATCTTTAAGTGAATACTTTGAAAAAGTAATGGCAATTTATGAAATTGGAGGATTCAGAATCCCTCCACAGACCTGCGCAATGTTGTTGGCGGTCTTGGTTGGGTTGGGAATGAAAAAAGGGCTAAATGAATACGGCCAGGGGACAATTTGTGACAACTGAGTGGTAAAAAGTTGTTTTGTGTGGGCGTGTTCCCTCTTTGTAGTTTGATTTTGAGCCGAGAATGTCCATCGAAGACCCCTTTTCGGTCTGGGATGACTTATCAACGGGCGATCCTGGCCGATTGATGGCCCAAAGCCGGCTCAAAAGGCACGCACGCTCTCCGAAATCAAGAGCAAATCCCTCGTTTTGTGTGGGCGTGTTCCCTCTTTGTAGTTTGGTTTAGAGCCGGATGTGTCCATCGAAGACCCCTTTTCGGTCTGGGATGACTTATCAACGGGCGATCCTGGCCAATTGATGGCCCAACAAAGGCTCAAAAGGCACGCACGCTCTTCGAAATCAAGAGCAAATCCCTCGTTTTGTGTGGGCGTGTTCCCTCTTTGTAGTTTGATTTTGAGCCGAGAATGTCCATCGAAGACCCCTTTTCGGTCTGGGATGACTTTTCAACGGGCGATCCTGGCCAATTGATGGCCCAACAAAGGCTCAAAAGGCACGCACGCTCTTCGAAATCAAGAGCAAATCCCTCGTTTTGTGTGGGCGTGTTCCCTCTTTGTAGTTTGGTTTAGAGCCGGATGTGTCCATCGAAGACCCCTTTTCGATCTGGGATGACTTATCAACGGGCGATCCTGGCCAACTGATGGCCCAGCGCGGGCCCAAAAGGCACGCACGCTCTTTGAAATCATGAACAACTCCCTCGTTTTGTGTGGGCGTGTTCCCTCTTTGTAGTTTGGTTTAAAGCCGAGGACGTCCATCGAAGAGTTCTTTTCGATTTGGGATGACTTTTCAGAGGGCGATTCTGCCCGATTGATAGCCCAGCGCTGGCTCAAAAGGCACGTCGTCGGGGGATGCGAATTCAAGGATAGATCCTGCATATAGACGGTCTCGCTTTTTCCAGGTTTTTAGTTGTAATGCATGGATAAACCCTGCATAAAGGCCATTTCGCTTTCATCGGCTTCGTAATTGCCTTCTGGTACAAGTCGGGTGCAAAGATTGCTCGAAGCTATATCTTTTTTGCCTTTTCTACTTAAAATTTTAATCTTATTTTTAATAAGTTAATGAAATGTTGATTTGTATTTGCACGATTTGTGGCTTTCTGAGACTGATGTGATCCAACGTCAACATTAGCATCACATTATAGCGTCTAGCAAACTGTTTACAAAATTTGTAAATCCCGGTTTTGAGTAAACTTGTGACTTTTTTTGTTCGAAATCCGCCGTTGAGGGTTGATTTGGGGGTATTTTACTTGAAAGTGAAACAGAAAATCTACAAAAGGCTGTCTGATAAGCCAATGAATGCAAACTTTTGGAGCATACTTTGAAAAAGAAAAGCAGTTTGTGAAGTTTGGGGATTTAGAATCCCTCCACAGATCTGCGCAATGTTGTTGGCAATCTTGGATGGGATGGGGACTAAGAAAAAGAGTTAAATGAATACAGTTAGGGAAGCATTTGTGACATCTGAGTGGTCAAACAGTAGAAAAACGTTGGGGTTCAATGAATCCCATCCGTCGAAATTGGGATTGCTTTGGTCAGAAACTAATTTGCGTTTTGTAGCCGTCGAAAAAATATATATTTTTCAAGTCAGTCTTATCAGAATGCGGCTACTTATCTATTTCCGCTAATTGTGTTTTTACAAAATCGGGTGCCGTTGGCTGTACTAGAGAAAAACTTTACTCCATCGTTCTGCTAATTAGTTGCGGCAAAACTTATTTTTAAAAATACACACAGAATGTTGTTTCTATACCAGTTTTATTGAAGTGTTGAACAACATAAGGAAACAAGATGAACACCAAACCCAGGTTTTAAATAAATTCAATAAGAAAGATCAAATATAATTAGCCTATCCAGTCATGTTGTTTTTTTGCAACTCGTGTAACCTTACTTGTTTGGAGCAAGGTGTGATAACCAGACCCGCAACGTCGCCAGCTCTAAAACCAACATTTGTTGACTGAACTTATATTAGCTTGTGAACCTACTTTTTTGAAATCTCGCAAGCACTGTGTTCGAAGACGCATTTATTGCGATATGTAGTTCCATGTTGATCGCATACAGGCTCCCAAATATCTGTACAATCCAACTCGCAACACGTGCCCTTGTACGCAACTTGTAGATCACTGGCATTTCCGCCATGAATCTTTTCGTGAATACATCTGCTATTGTTGAAATGGCATACACTTTGATGTGTGACTCCTTGGGAGTCGCAAATTGGTTCTCTTTCATTAACACATTTATCAAGTGTGCAGCATGTACCTGTAGAAAATGTTAAAATACTGGACCACCAAGTAGTAGTAGTAACCTACCTAAATGGATGATTGACAGCGTTTTGGGTTGTGTTTTTTCAACGATGCATTTTTTATAATCATACTCGCATTTGTTAACGTGAGATTGACCGTCGGAGTCACAGATGGCAGTTGTATTCTGACATTCACCTGACGGAACTTCACAACAACGCCCAATGTACGCGATGCTTAGAAGATTGCCAGCCCGTTCGGATTGACATTGTTGAATTCTGAATCACAGGATGAATAATGAATGATGTTCACAAAATGGAAAACATTAATTAGAAAATAAACTCACGAAAACTGACACAGCGATTCGTGAGTAATTCCATTTGTGTCACAGATTGCTTGATCGTCTTTGTCGTCACAGGGTCGATTACAACATTCTCCAGGATGCACAACCGTTGAGTTTATACCGTTCTTTCGAGCGTCAATGCACGCCTGTTGTCGGAAAATGCATTCATTGACATGTGTTCGGCCATCAGAGTCACAGACAGGTTCAAACAGGAGGTCACATTCTTCCTGTTTGCAGCATTCCCCTAAAGGCATAAAATTGTTGCCCTTATTTGATAGTGGTCATTTAAGTCGTTCAACAAACCTGGATAATCGACAGACATTGACGTGCCACCCGAATTGTCTAGAATGCAAAGTGCCTTATTAAGCTCACACTCATTGCTAAAAGTTTCGCCGTTGGAAGCACAAATAGGGTCGTAAATTGGCGGGCATGTCGTGTTGCATGTCGTTGAAGCGCAGGCATTGTATTCTACAATAGTAATGTTTGGTCCGTTACCGCGACGCGCAGCAAGGCATCTTTCACGACCAAACTCGCAGATATTCTGGAAAAAGATCCGTGATACTCAAGATATGTGTGTCAAATTTGCAATTCATTGCTAAATGCCACTGTTCTTACCAAGTGAGTCACATTTTCACTGTCACAAACAGGGCTGAAATCAACGAGGGAGCACTTTTCCTCACAGCAGGCACCCTTGTATAGGACTTCCAGACGCAAACTGAATTCATTGCATTGTCGCTGTTGGAAATGGCATAAGTTTGTGTAAGTTTCTCCATTAGATCCGCAGATCGGGTCATACTGGTTTGTACATGCTGTTTTAAAGCAATCCGACGGTTCGCTCAATCCGATCATATCGAATTCACTATCCTCAGGGCATGGCACCATCTCAAGGGTACCGGCGGCTATTTTCGCTGTCCTGCACTTAGCTACATTAAAATAACACAGATTCCTGTGCGTATTTCCATTAGAATCACAAACAGGTTTACTCTCCATGGGGCACAGTTCATTTCCGAGGCAACAACGTCCTCCCTGAACAGGCCTCGACATTAATGAAATAATCGGGGCAGTTAACCAACTTACATATGCTTCCGTGATGTTGTAACCGAATTTGAGGTTGTAAATACAACGCAGCATGTCAAACTCACACCGACTCTTTGTCTCCCCATTTTGGTCGCATAAAAAGAGTGCGTCGTCTGCAAGAGGATCAGCTGGGCTCACGATCGGGCAAGGAACGTTAAGACATTTCTTGCATTCTCCTTTGAATAGAATGTCCAAATTGTCATTAGAGCATTGAGCAACTTGGAAATGGCACAGATTGGGGTATGTCACAAAATCAGTGGCACAAACAGGGTCAAACAGGTTTGTACAGCTTGAAATTGTAACATTTTTAGCGCATTTTACGGTTGGAGAACATGCTTCGACAGGCATTGGTGTAAGTACGATGCCTCTTTTCGCTGCCAAGCAACGGGCAAATGCAAATTCACACTCATTTCTGTAAATATAATTGGTCGTTATTACTGATTAAAAAACAGTACTCACTTATGATAAACCCCTTCACTGTCACAAATTGTATTTTCCTTCGCCGGACACTGCGGTCGAGGACAGTCAAAACCGGAATCGTTTGGAGACGGTGCGGGTGGTGCCGCTGCAGGTGTCGTCTGTGTTTCAAAGATCTCAGCGCCGAATTCTTCGTCTTGTGGACATTCGCGCAACATCAATAACCAAGAAACATATTTGTTATTCTAAATGGTCAAAGTTATTCTTTTAAAAACTTGACTTTCCCTTTTTAGACGAACCTTTTTCCTCTGTTCACAGTTAAACATCTGGAATGCGCAAAGGTTTGGATGCGTCACTCCATCGGTGTCGCACACGGGTTTGTATTTTTTGGAACATTTCGATGGACAGACTTCTTCCTACAAAAGAAAAGTATGATAGTTGGAATTTTAAGTGAGGTCACTTATTATCTGACAGACGTACCTCCATCGTAAACACTAATGAATTTACATTACATGCTCCGATGTGCACTAGTACACGTTCTTCGAGATGGCTTTCGCGACGCTCACAATTCCATCGTGCAAGGCGACAAATACTCCCGTGCGTCTGGTTGTAATTGTCGCAAACCGGCACTTGATCCACTTCATCATCGCATGAAAGGCAGTTATTAAACGTCGTTGATGGTGTCTAGAAAGTGAAAGTTATTATTGCTTTCATGTTTCATTTTTTGCAGTCTACCGTGCTCGATCGGAAACTATCTGGACGGGGAAAGTCAATATTGTCCGTTGTCTTAAAAGCTGTGATATCCGGTTTCTAAAAAGGGTCGATTTAAGCAACACTAGAAATAAGTGATTGAACACACGAACGCTTGAAATGGACGTTTTTTGATAAGCGGTCGTCGTCGGAGGCCATTCGGATGACGGATTTGTCACCCCTGTTAGTGATAAAGTAGACGATGACTGCTGAAAAATGTTGATTAGAAGCGATAAAGGATAATGATACATTTAAAGATTACCCCATTGGTGGTGGGTCTGATAGTGGTTCTTTCAGTTGGCAGTTGGCGAGACGAACCGAAGTCATATGGATCAAGTTCTGGGGGATCCACGATCGGGATAGCTGGTGGTGGCGGAAACGTGCCATAATTCCAGACAGACGCAGAAGGAACAGCATGCATGACAGGCTTTGCACGAGGTGCTAAATGTAAACAATAAAAACCACATTGTTGCAAGAAAAGAAATAGAAAAAAGTTACATAGACGTAGTTCATTGCTTTCTGATGACGCATTGCATTCACCCATATGCTTAATTTCAGGAGCCACTAAACCACGGGTAACACGTCTACATTTGGCTAATTCAAATTTGCAGAGGTTATTATGTGTATGACCCTGGTCATCGCAAAGCAATTCTTCCGTCTCATCGCAGAAAAAGTTGCAAGGTATCCGTTGAGTGCTGGTATATTTATCGCAGACACCTTTTTTGGCAATCCTTAAAGATACATTCCGTGATCGTCGAACGACGCACTGTTTATAACTGAAAACGCATTCATTTGGATGAGTTTCGCCTGAAACAATCTAATTAGACGTGCGAAAAAATGAGCTTCTGTTGACTGACCGAAGTTATCGCAAACTGGGTCAATAAAGGTAGTACAAAATTCGGCTTTAGGGCAGCACGTTCCGGCGTATGCAAGTTTTAATGCTAAAAGAATTTGTTAGATTGTTAATTGCAACAGCTAAGTCACCTGTAAGGTATCTCTGATCACACGTAAGCTGGCAGATATTCTCGTACGTTTGACCATCGGTACCGCAGACCGGTTTGAAAGTTCGGTCACACCCGCATCTGTCACCAATTTGCCCTTAAAGTTTATCTAGACTTATCAAAACTTGACACTTAATCAATGAGATTAAAACTTGAATCTATTCTCGTTTTTAAAAACGCAGATCGCCATAAGGCAGGGCAGATACTTTTTTCCGGACAGTGCAAAAAGTCACGATGTGTGCGTTGAAATTGATCATCCGGAGATGTCTATCGGTATCGGTCACCACAAAAGTTCCAAAAAGTCTTACCCTGGACTATGTAAAAAGTAATAGAGATGAAAAAAATGAATGATTGCGCTGACGTCAGCATTGGCGAAACAAAACGGCGGCTAGCCTAGTCCAACAATGTTTTCAAAACTGGCTTCAGTAGTCGTTGTCTCAAATAAATTCCGCGACAAAAAAGGACACTTTTCGTGTCTATCCGCAGAGATAGACTGCGTCGTGGTAAAGGCCAAATCCAGCAGCCTTCAGACCTTTAAAATAGCAATGCTGATTACTTCCGACAAAAAAAATCGCGTTCAATCAGGTGTCAAAATGAAGGGGGTGGAACCTTAGTCGAAATGAGGAGAAAGTTGGAAACCGGGGTTTTTTGGCGCTCAAGAACGCGAAGATAAAATGAAGTTTGCAACTCGAATGGACGGACGTCGCCAGGAGGGGCGTCCACTTTTTTGAGGAGGGGGCGACAGTGATCGAAAATGTGGGAGAAACGAAAAGGGAGTAGGATTAGTTGCATAACTTTATTAGTAGACACATTGAAACAAAGGGGCGAACACTTTGACGAAGCAATGCGCGACTTCCTGTGCGATATAGCGGCATTTCGCGCAGTAATGCTCGAGATGGAGCGCGCTTAACGCCCGTGAATGATGAACGATTTCAACGCGATGCTCACATCAGAACCCTTTTTGGGTATGTCTCGAGATACTTGTAAGATCAAATCACTTGAGGAGATATTTGCTCGATTGAGTTGGTTCACGTAATTGGGAACAATTTCCGACACTTCAGCCAAAGCTAATGAGTCAACAAGCTGCAGAAATTATTCGGAAGCTTCAAACTTTACTTTAGGCAATTAAAATATTACAACGACAAGACAAAGTTAAAATCAGTTTGCGGAACACATGCATGACTGTATTTGCATAAAACAAAGTTGTATACAATACTATTAATAAAATTATTAAAAAAATAGATAAATTACTTTACAGAAGGTTTTTCACATTGTTTGTCTGATTCTGGACTTTTTGAAGGGGTTGAAGCCGGTGGGCTCGAATATAGTACTTGCTGCATCGGCAAAAGGTTTGCAGCGGCTGCCATTGCAGGGTTGTTTAAAAAGGGTGGGCAAATGTTACTAAAATATCACTTTGTTTAAACTCATCAAAGAAAAAAGTTGATTTCCTTACTTTTGTGGATAAAACCGGAATGGTGTCTGCCGCCAAGCTTCATAACTCATCATGTATGCGGTCATTTGCTCCAATGACATTGGCACGAGCGTTGGCCGTTGTCGTTTATCTTTCATGCGACGGTTTTGAAACCATACCTAAAAAAGAAAACATTATTATCCAATAACAATAGTTTTTATTCGTATTATGTCACTTTCTTGCCCATCTCTCGAATACGGTAGCTCGGAAACGTCTCTTTTCGATACTTGTCAAATGCCGCTTTGACATAAGCTCCGAATAATCCTCTCGGCCAAATAACCCCAGCAGCGTTAGCATTATTTAAAACTTAGAAGCCATGAAGTCCCTTTGGGAGCTACCGTATTCCCGTGAGCGGAAAGAAAGAGTATCTCAGTTGAGAAAAAGTTGACAAACCTTTATGGTCCCCTCTGGCAAGTTTAACTCTGCTGCCAATTCACTGCGACGAATTTTCGAAACGTAATTTTCACGAGCGAACTCGCTCTCCAGAACGTTGAGTTGTTCACGCGAGAAGGCAGTACGATAACGACGAGCCTGATTGTCTGAAAATTACAACTATCGTAAAAACGTAAAGACACCGTCGACATGAGCTCTTCTGAACTTGGTTGTGCAAATCAACGAGTTATACCGTAATCTTGCTTAGTTTAATTGCTTGATTAAAGGGTGAATAAACAAATCAATCATGCATGAAACTGCTTGATTTGCATGTCATACATACAAAAAATAGAGTGCCCTTTTAGCTTTATCGCGTTTTTATGGCCTTAATTCAAGCGCATTGTAAACACGATCGTTCCCGTTACGCCACAAATCGCAACAAATCTCACCTGCCAGTGGCAATTTGGATGCCTTGCTTGTTTTTGGGAAGACATCAGGCATGACTAAGAAATGAAATTTGTCCCCCAGGAAAAACAGTGCAATTGTCATAAAAGGCAATCAAGCGGTTTGACTTATTTAATGACCTCTTTTAGGATCTTAGGAAACGCAATTGGAATGAGGATAGAATTTGGAAATGTGACCGAGATTGGTGTTTTAAAATAGCGTTGCAATGACTAAGCTTATCGGTTTAACACGAACATGTAAATGACGTCGCTATTTGGGTCTAGTAATTGTTAAGATAGTTTTAACAAGATAGATGAGTCTTGTAAAAACAGAATTCAGTTTAAAAGTTTAAACTTACCAAGAGGTGGCGAACGAGAATGACAATGTTGAGACCGCATCTTGCCAATATGATCGTGTTGAATGGGTTGAGACTTCAGCTCTTCTGGATAGCCAAGCTTGAGGACAGCGTAGTCAGCAGATGATGAATGTCCAAGGTTATTGTTGGCACCAGTGACAAAGGGAGGATCGCCAAAAGCATTTGAGTCGGCTGAAGACGAGCACTGACTCTCATTAACTTCTTCGGTGTCGCGGCCAGACCCAAGGCCAGATTCGTCCTTGATGCCACTCTTGGACATAGATGAAAGTAAGCGGCTTGCTTCGCCCCGAATCAGAGACTCAATATCGAAAGCCTGCATGACGAGAATAATATTCACACAAATAATCACTAACTTTGAGAGGTGGAAGAGATCGACGGTTACAGTAGATCAGTGACAATGACTGCACTGGACTGGTTTCAGGGGGCGCCGTTAGTATGCCGCTCCGCCTCTGTCGAGGTCTCTTGCCTAACGCTGACGAATCAAACGACGCATTTACGAGCTTCGAAACTCCGCCTTCCGCTATTTCGACTTATTGTAGCGTTGAAGCAGCGGAAAGGCTTTTCATCCGTTTAGCACTTCTACAATAATTAATGAGTATCCTGTCTATTCAATTTTGTAGTAATATCTCAATTGCGTGCACCTATGATTGGCTTTTATTTTTGCCGCCAGAATCCAACGAACCCCGCAAGTAAAATGCATGTCCTCGGGCAGTGAGTAATTGGTTCTAAGCCGGAATGAGAAAATGGGTAGCTCGAGTTAATAAGCTACATGTATCCATCTCAAACTGCAACAAATGTATCATACTTTTGAAAGTGCCGACACCTGGGGTAAAAAGTTTTAGTGGTACTGTATTGCCCGGGCGAACAATTCCGTTGCATTGTCGAAAGTTTTGTTTTAGTGTTTACTGCTCTTGCGTTGAGCGGATTCACCTTTCAATTAGAATCTCGTAAGACAATAGGAACGGATGGAGTTACCATGTCAAACGGCGGTCAACCGCATTCATAGCTTTTTATCCGACACGACATTAAAGATGCAAATTGCGCGCTCCGGCTAAATTACAACATATCGCAACATAAGTTCTGCCGTGGGACAACGGATGACCTCATTGGCATAGTCCTTTGTCGCGCAACACGCTCCCAACAAATGCCGTAACGCCTGTCGACAATACTGATTTACGTGCGCGCGCGACTTCGGTCTTGCACTAATAAAAACTTCTAACACCTTTCGGATGTTCTTTCCGGTCTGCCGCATCAAGGCGCGCCGCCGGAAGGAACAAGGCGTGCCGACAAAAGAGTTATGACAAATCAGCCACAATTATCTTCGCACTGTTCGATGTAGACGGTAACTGATGCCAATACATAGATTGATCTTGTTCTAACATGGTCGCCCCGGGGCCAACAAGTGACAGAGATTAAGGACATGTAACTAAGCCATAATTAAGTCGTCAAGGCTCAAAGCGATCTGTCGCATTGCTGTTTCAAAAATGGAATGCTTGTCAGGGACGCATGCAAATTACTATTCGTCGAGATGCGAAACGGCGTTCTTCAATACCATCTGTCGAATTTCGCGCACAATCGACATGCTTTCGGTGTCTATGACTCCATTTTAAGTATGCCAGGGTTTGCCGACTATTATTGTTACCCAGTTTATAACTTCTCAATTTCGATACACGAAAGAATTGTCCAAAAATGTTGCATGTCAATGACGACAAGTGAGAACAAAAATGAACAAACGCAAGCCGCTATCTTAAATCTCAATCTCATAAATTTGACATAGAATTTCAATTATACATTGCAGCTTGTTCGATGGCTGGGCGCCAATGAATTTTGCTTTGCTTGCCATATCCTCGATAAATCATGGCTGCTCCGTATTTAGAGGGCACGCGTCTTCATAAAGGCCGTGGCATTTCATTCCCGAAGGCGAGTTTGTACGGCTTTCGATTGGACCGTTGGGAGTTTCCTTATTATTCGCCTGTTCTTATGCCAAATTTTTTCACAAGCCAAGCTTGCGACAAACTATGACACTAAACGAACGAGATTTCTGACACGTGTGGATTGCAGCATTCAACGGAGACGTGTCATGAATTTTGTCGGGTACTCCCAGAAGAACAGACCTACCAACTTGAATCCGAACGGATAACAAATTCAATAACTATTATATCATGCAATGCAAAAGTGTCACTATGAGAATGCAAAATGTGGGGTTTGTTTTCAAACTTGAAAAACAATGATATTATTAACACTGTATTGCAAGATTAACAGTTTGCTAGTTATCGATTTTTAAATTCTCAAGTAAGTGACATTATTTTGTCATCAAGTTCCAGTTTGCACTTTTAACTACAGCACGCAAACGGAAACTATCGTTCGAAAAGACACCACAACTCAGTGCCATCAAAATAATTGTTCTCAATTACTGTAGCCTTAATGAACGACAAAAAGAGAATGTTCAGGAGCTTTCAACGGTGAAGGGGTTGTAAAGCAGTCGCCAATTTAACTGATAGAACCATAAAATAAGAGATGAAGAGCTCAAGGCTCTTTGTCTTCTAACTGAAACCACAATATGTTGTTTACCAAGCTAAATTTGATCAACTTGTGATGTCTAAAGTTATGATACGGTATAATTGGAACATGTTTTTGTTGTGATTGACCCGATAAAGACTTTGAAGTAGGGTCAGGCTTGTCGCCGCTTGGCAGATGTTTTTTTACGACTCTATCGACTATGCGCAAAGCTGGCTATCGTGTTCACTCGCTTATTATGTAACGGTTTACATGGCTTTTATTTTTATTACTTTTCGTATCACGAACATTTAATTGCTAGAAACCTAACGAATAGCAAATGAAGGCAATGGAACATTACACCGATGCTGCATACAAGTACAATTAGATACGTTCCAAACCATAGTGAATTTAGCAGTAGAATGGGCAAACATTGCTTGTAGTTTTTGAAGGCGGAATATAGCAGAGTATGGAGAATCTATCGCTCCGGAAAAGCGTGGTCTGCGGTGTTGTTCAGAGAGACAATCCATGATGAAAGACCAGCTAAATTTCACGTTTTAGTTAGTAGTAAGTTGGCAAGCAACTTACTAATCTGCAGGACAATGTGGTGGATATGATAGACCCCGATCAGGCAGTAAAAAACTCGATTGTATTTCATCAAATGTACGTTGAAAGTGCGGTTCTGCTCCAAGAGTGGCACACTCCCAACATAAAACGCCAAACATCCATGAATCGCTTTCGGGTCGGTGCTTCGGTGACCGATCTAGGGAACACACAATCTCTGGTGGTAGCCACGGAATGGGCAAACGTGGACCAAAGTCGATTGGTAAGCCGAAATCTCCCAACTTTGCAACACAACTGTAATTATTGTTTTCTGAGTTTGAAACATTCTATAAAAACTAACGTTTCCAAATTCCGATTGGTCAACAGAATATTCCTGCACGCTACATCAGCGTGTGTGAACTCGTTTCCTTCGTGATCTCGTGATTCGTGGATATACTTGAGTGCCTCGCCTACTTGAAGCAATATGTTAACAATATCTTTTACATAGACGGGTTTTCGTTCTAATTCGTCTTTACGCTAAAAATTAAAAAATAACAAAGTATCAAAGTGGTTTGACATACTCTGATCTCGTCTCGGAAAAACTCTGCCAATGATCCACCAGGTAACCATTCCATGGCAAACATTGGTCGAAAAGCGGTAAATGAAAGTTTGCTGACGGCAATTAGTCTTACAATATTGGGGTGATTCAGTTTTGACATCCGCGCGGCTTCTTCTAATAGGCCTAAGGACTTTTGTGGCATGGGATAACTCATCTAAACAAACTGTTAAAAAGTTGTCATAAAACTTTTGCCTTACTTTAACTGCCGCAAAAGTTTTCTGTTTGAACCGCGTTTGAGTTTTTGGAAATACATATCCTTTAAATACAAATCCAACTGCGCCTTGTCCAAGCTTACTGTCAGTTAATTCGATAAAAATGTCATCAATAAGTAAATGATTTAAAACTAAAATTTAATTTTTTTAAGTTTTATATATATTGCATGTGACTAACCTTGTTTTAGATATTTTAATCTACGTTTGTAGGGGTATATTGAATCCGGCGCCGGTAAACAAGCCTTTTTGCCATCTACAAAAAACAATGTTTTTCAAAAACGCAAAATTCAAAAACTTACACCGACAAAACCACATAAGTGCAATTGAATACAGTGTAAACATGGCAAATATAGTAGCCCATGGCGTCATATATCCTTCATAACATGCAGAATAATTTTCCATTGTAAGAGTTATATTACTTTTTTGATCCATATTTGACGAGTTGCTCATATTTGTGATCGATACAAACAAACAAAACTGCAATTTTCCAATGCAACTGATGTCCTCAAGGTTTTCTTCCTTTTCATGCATGGGTCTAACATGGCTGCGCAACTCCATCAATCGATCATACGTCAGCTGTGATACGTTCACGTCTTACGTCTCATGGCTACCAACACATTTCACGTCTTCTTACTCATTCCATACGTTTGTACAAACTTTTATCTTTAAGAGTGACCTTTTGGAATGTAAGGAAGCCTCAATTGTTTTATCTATCATTAGACACCCTCGTCTGCTCTATTTTGAAATTTTACAACTTTGGATGTCTCGAGCACTACTAAACTTTAAAACGCCGTCGTACCGATAACGATGCAAAAAACTGACATTGCACTGAGAATTGTCAATAACTATCCCGTGCACCGATCCGAACTATTTCGTCACATGACTTCCAACTAGAACGACATGATGATTATTTCATATTGACAAAAATAGCAGAAAAAATGTGTACTCAGCTCATTGAACCGCATGCGTATCACGAGTTTAAAAGGTTAATATTTTTCAAAGGTTAAATCAATGTATCTTTTATGTTTCTATGCGTTTATCTCTGAACAAATAAGTTACACGACGGTAATATGTACAACATTTAGTTTTCTTTGTCAGAAGTGCCAAAGAAGAGATCTTCCAGTAGAGATGCGCAGTGGCGAAGTTCATTTGAATCGATCTGCAAGTATTGTTTATCCCCCTCTGTGTGATCTTTTGCATGATTACTTACATTGTACATTTTCATGAGCTGTTCATAAAGGTTAAGTGAAAGCAGCCGTTCTTCATCGTCGACGGCGAGGACCGCTATGAAGCTTAGAGCTAGGATCGATGGACGGTAATGCGACATCATGCGCCAGTTGCACCAGACCTCCTCAATACGGTTACGAAGATCATCAGTCACATGTGCCATGTCTTTCAAATGTGTCAGCATCGCGAAAACGAATCGTTCGACGGTGGGAAAAAGCAATAGCCAGTCCAGCTGGCTTAGAATGATACGTTCCATACGAAGGATTTCGCTAACGGAGTAGTCGACTTCGAAGTCGATCAGGACATCATCGAGGGAGATGGATTCAAGGCTTTCCTCGTAGAGCTTGATGGCTAGATACATGGATGTAACTGCGACGCAGTTAGCATACTTTTGACGAACACTACATCGGGTTAGTACCCGATCGAAGATGGCAATCGAAGCACCGACGGTGTCGATTCCGAGACCGCTGCGACGCCCGATCTCGCAAATCCATCGGACCTCGTCGTTTCGATCCTCTTCCAAAACAAGGTTTTCGCCCTGAAGCAAACATGTTAATCAACTAATAGCATGTTAACAGGGTTAGCTCACCTTCGGCAGGTAGAGGGGATCCGTTTCTGACGGTTTCGGTTCATTTAGAAGTAAATTAGAAACAAGACTGAATTCAGTGCAGAGTGCATTACGCTTCATAAGTCGAAAACAGTCGATCAAGCAGGGCTAAAGTGAACGAAGTAACTTATATGGTCGAGAATGCACGCACACGAGACACACGCCTCTTGAGTCCTCCCTTCAGAAGGAGGGATGTCGATTTTACTTTGGCTAAAGCCGTCTCTAGCTCAGCATAGCTTACTTCCTTAGGCAGTTTTTATTTTTAAGCCGTGGTTAAAACGGAAAGAAAACCATACAACAACAATAAAAAACACGAGACGTACAATAGTTTGCAGGATCGCCGCCTGTTCTTTTCCGCCCTCTCGCTGATAAATTTCACAATGCGCCTGTGTATCCGACTGCACGTGCACTTGCCCGAGGCACGGCCTCACGAAATGTGCAATAATGAACAATTTGCATGTCGGCGAGAGTCGCTGACTCGCGCTCTGGCCTCACTGATAAATATTAGCTAGAAAAACGGCACTGACCAGCGTCATTTCCTAGGCTAATGTAAGCTACATGAAGTCACACCGCTTTTTGTCGACAACAAAAATCAATGGAGGGATGAATGCAACACCCATAGGGCAAAATAAGGCCGGTTGTAAATGGCACACAGCGCGGAGGTTGCGTTCGAGCGAAGTCTGTCGTCATTCATGTGAGTTCGCAGCTCACATGTGGGTGGACTGGCAGCAAGGCTTACAGCTCACTGCGTGCTTAAGACGGCTCAGATAAAGCGTTAATTTGTGGCCACTTAAAAATTTAAAAGTACAAACACAAAGCAATGGAAAGGTTAAAATGTGTTATTTGGATGTTGACCAACAACAAACTTGCTGGCGTGCTACTGATAACTTTCTTCCGATACGAATTAAAAAAATAACTAAAAAAACACAAAATGAGGCTAGTTTACCCTCGAAGTCCGCATGTGCAATAAAAAGATCGCCAGCAGTTGTGGGCGCATTCGTGTCCGCCACCGCCACCCAGCAGGGGTCACGAGGTTGTCCTCGATGGTGTCGCGCGACTCGATCGTCCAGGTTAGCACGTGAAATTTTAGGACTGTTTCTAAAATCCATATCCCCAGGGGAATTGTGACTGAAGGCGCCGTCTGATAAGTGCATCCAACTAGGCTCGGCATGTGACCCGCTATGTGGCCGTAATTACGCCCCGACCGGAAACTCCCCCTTTGTTTTGAAGCACATTGCAGCTCTTACAAAAGTAAACACCGAATTTTTGGAAAGACACTTACTGACGAATATCCGTCGTCTTGACACAACTGACTGAATCCGGGATGTAAACTGCACGTGTTTCCTACCAATCTTGTCTTACTTATCCACGTTTGCATTTGTTGTTCACGCCTACTACCCGTTCTCACTTTTTGATGGGTGTATTTTCATCAGTCTACTAACAAATAACTTAATGTATTGCACTGATATAGCGTGACATTATTTAACGCTTTTGAGGATCAAGACAGTAACTTTCACAGTGTTCCTTTGTGACATATGTGTTAGGTGAGTGGGCGAGGAAGGGGTTCCACTGGAATTGTTGGCACTGTTTACCGTTGAAGAACCATCGAGGAAGCCAGCCATCGATATCCAGCTCGACTCCGTCATCTGGAGAGCACGAGACTTCTAAAACGTCGTTCTTTGACCCCGGTCCACATATGTTACAAAGTGACCTACCCTGCCTCGGACAACATACTCCATTCCACTCGGGTGAGAACTGACCGATAATCTGTATGCACTCGTAATGCTTCGGGCAAGGCTTTTTGACCGAATCGCAATAGATCGCGGCGCTGTTTTCGTCTTTGAGCAGGACACGGAAGCCTGCGCCGTCAGGCAAAGGACACGACAGCGGTGGACCGATCATTGATGTCGCTGCAATGGATTTTTGGGTGGATCAGATCGGATAAGAAAAAAAGTAAACCTACATGCATCGAGCAGCGACAAGCAAATCCATCCGCGAGAATCGCTTTTTCGTCGAATGTAGTTTTCAAGACAGGCACAACGACCATTGCGACACGTAGACTGGGGCCATCGCCGCGTGCAATCTTCTTCCTTCTGGCATTCCTTGACACGAGCTGCTAAGCTACAAACCAGGATGGCCGCGATCACCAACGGCAAGTACTGCATCTTCACCGTTACCCAAAAACTGCAATCGACCACAGACAAAGACGGACTGTGTCCTTTGCGGTCACGCACCAGATACACCCTCTCCACTTTTTTGTCGCGCAACATTGACTACTGACAAACAATCGGTTTTAAATGGAATTCAAACAAATCTTCTGCTATCTGAAGCCAAATACGTTTATTTTTTTAACAACGGCTACATCAATAACAATTTGTTTTCTAATTATATGAGTTTAAACACAGAACGTAACTTTGTAATGTGCAAACTAATCTATAATACCCGTAATAGAGAAAAAGTTTGAATATCTTGAGTTTATGTCGAGGTCTGAATCATGGAAAAATAGATGTTGACTGCCGTAAGTGTTGGTCAGTGTCCATTTGCATGAAAGTTGGTGCCATTGATTGGAAGTGCGTGGATATCGTAGTTCAACGGAGCGATACCCTGCGGACTTATCTTGCATTCTTCCATTTCTTCCTGTTTAATTCCAAATAAAAGCTGTTTAGCGAACGGCGAAAAAGTCATTTGTTCAAAAAAGTCAGCCACGACAACAGCTTCCTTCATTTCGACAGCCATAGTTGCAATCACTGTTCCGAGCAATAAAAGCTTTCCAAATCGATCGGCGGCTTCTTCACTACCGCATTTCTTAACCATGTATCGATACAGAGCGTTGGTAATTGCAGAACGACCGTCAGCAATTAGGCCACGCACATTTTCGTTGAGGTCATCGGCATCTGAAATGAAAATATGTGATGGTTTTTGAACATTTGAGCATTAGAAATTCCGTACCTGGATTAAGAAAGAAAATAGCCTTAGCAGCTGCAAATTCGTTAATATCAATATTTAATTTGCGAAGTGGTTTTAGCAGATTGTCAAGCATTTGGTGTTTCTTTCGTTGAAATCCAGCAGGGCTGTAAAAAGAAATATAAAAAGAAGTTTGATATTTTTAAAATTACCGTAATGGTTCAGGTGTTTTGTCAAAGAAAGCGCCATTTGGGAAAACGATAACATCCGGTCCACGGTCTGGAGTATAGAAGCATTGAATAAGTGATGGATATGGAAAAGCTGAATGTCGCAATAAAGCAAGCTGAAAAGTGAAATTATATATATATAAATAGTTCTAATTATAAACAAACTTTATCAGTTAATGCAAGGTTATTATAAACAGGAATCATCTTCGCCCATTCAATCATAATTGCCCATTCTCGCTCATGCCAATAATGATAGTCAGTTTGCGTCGCAGGCCGAAGCGATTCCATAACATGCGGGGTTTTCGCTTGCAATTCAATAAATTGAGGGTTATTAAAAATAGATGGAGATGTCACCGCTTCAATGAGGTTGTGTTTAGTGGTCATGTGGGAGTTCCTGTAACATCTATATGTCAGTGTATTTGTATGCTTTGTTCGTTTGTACCTGATCTTTTCGATATCTCTTTCAACCTGCATAAGGGACTGTAGCAAAGCGTCCTCAGCAAGATGTTCTGCTAATACGGCGTTATGCGATTCCGTTGATAAACGGCTTTCATTAGAACCTGGTTGCGATCTTGGCACAATAGGTGCTGCTGTTGCTCCACTTTTTATATTTGTATAACGACGTGTGCGTTTTGTATATCCGATTGGGTCTCGATTTTGTTGAATTGCTAAAAGTATGTATAATAAAGATGTTTTTAATTAGTTTGAGTACCTTTTGGATCCATGCCAACGGCAAGGCATTTCTTGAACCGGCAGTGGCGACATGCGCAACGTATACCTAAAAACAAATAATTACTTTATATAATTATTTGTATGAAACTTACTTTTATCGATAATACATTTTCCTTCATATTGGCAATTAAAATTCTGCTTTTTCATAATTGTTCTTCGAAAGAATGTTTTACTGAAAATTCTTGTTATTTATAAACATAAAATTTATATATAATTACCATCCATTGCAACTCGGCGTATTATAGTGAAACCCAGTGGAGACATCATTACCTTAAAAGTGATTATGATTAGTAACTAATCAAGTAAAAGTAGCTTCAAAAAACGCACAAACTAGGCACAATTCTTGTTCGGCGGTACCATTGCCAGGAACATCGCCGTTGGATCCGGCTTCCTTCAAAGCCATTTTTAGGCAGTCAATATGACGTTGCGATACTCGCGTCCGCCTGAAACAATAACCTTAAGTGACACACGTGGGCGCGGAAGAGGAAATCGATCGCGAGGTCGTCAGACGTGATTGAACCAACAATGTTCAATAGTCAAGTGAGCGTGTGAAGAACCGTGGTCAACAAACTTCGTCGGGAGGGCGACACTTTTTCCTATACAACATAGCAGGTAGGAAATAGAGGTATACATAAGTTCTTTATTATCTCCGCACACTTTTGCTCGCAATGAGCCCAATGCGCAATAAAATAGTTGCACATGTTATTCAGTGTACGGATAATAGTGCACCAAACAACACGTCGCAGCCTCGTTGTGTCAGGTAAGAGTACGTTGCGTAAAACGACGCAACGAATTATCTATTCCCTTTCCTTATAGACAGACGTAAATAACGACGCAAGAATATAATAGTTGGAAAAAGCTGTGAAAAGCGTGTTACCACAGAACTGCCATGAGTTTGACACTCATTGCCCGCAACACCCTGATCAAAAGCACGTGTGGTTACCGCTCACGTCGATTGCAAGCATCGATTTACGCTTCCCGTGTCGCTCGATGAGGAAGAAATACACGTGGGGTTGCCTGACGCACCGATTGTACGAAACATCACCATCCCAGCTGGCTCGACAAAACCCAACAGCAGAAGTTAAATACAAACAAAACGAGGTCTTCTCAGCCTCAAATTTCTAACCGTGTTGCCAGGCACTAGCGGACTACCAGCCGTTTTATGGCCAAAATGTGCGCAGGATATCGTTTTTTGGCAACTGAAGGAGTGCATTAAAAGACGAACTAAAAACGTATTTGCACCCATTGATTGCAATCACGGGGAAAGCACGGAGGCAGGTTGAAAATTTTGAGCAATCATTGCAATAACTGATAACAGTAGGTATCGAACAAAGTCCATAAACAGTTTGAAAAAACCCGCCTTTTTTACGTGTTCTTGTGTGTCGAACGTGCAAAAACTTTAAATATGGCCTCCTTGGTGCTGTTCAAGCTATTCATAACTACTATGTAGAGTACTTAAAGCACAATAATTGATTTACTAGCATAGCATTGGCGTCAATTGGCGGAACATGCTTTTTTTCCTGCGGTGAACCAGGACAGGGGCTGAATGTCAATCATAAATAAAGTGTACGCATATACTGTGAATGTTTATCTTTTCCCTCTCATATCAATGCACTTTTACGTGCATCCTCGAACTATGCAACTTAATCCAGGGAAAAATGAATACCTGTTTTGTCCGATTGTGCTTACTTGTCTTTTTTTCGATGGACGATACCCAATTTGTGTTCTCTGTATTCGGGACAAAAAGTGAAAGTATTTCAGTAAAATCAACTAATCCTAAGTTAAAATGACATGTTTGTCAGCAGACGCTTTACCCTAGCTTATACGGCGGTGCCATCCATTATGTACTTCGCTTAATAATGGCGGTCGAAGATTGTCTGTTGTCTGAAAAACTTAAGAAAACATAGGTTTTGCGGTGACAAGGTACTCAATCTTATGTTCCGCCATCCTTAAGTTTTGAATACATCAAGCGATGACAACAGCAAAAAAATGCTTCTGTTGTACTGGGACATGTCAATAGTATTCGAAAAACAACTGCCAATCAACTTCCGACACGATCCGTGAAAAAGAAAGCTGCTTCTGAGGTCTGATGGTCTGGAATGTTTGTGGAATTTATCGACTGATAGATATCTTTCATGTTAAAACATGCACGGCTTTGATTTATTGGTCGTGCCCGCATAAAAACGCTGAGATGTACTCACTTTAACTTATCGCCGAGATGAAACAACACTTTTTTTTCACGAGGCCATCATTGTCGGATTTGCCGTCAATTGTGCGAGGGGGTGAATGTGACATGCATACCGCCACCCACGATCCGGAAAAAAGACAGCACAGAGGGAGTTGTCACGGTTCAATGGCACGCAAAAGACGTGATTTTTGACACCTTTAAAGCCGGCTGACACTGACAGCACCTACACAAATGCAAAGTTTAAGCGAGTTAGTTGAACAAATTGCTCATGAAGCCAAATGCATTGTTTTTCGTAATATCGACACGGAAGGTGTCTAAGAGGGTGGATGAATGAAATGCATCTTTTAACCCTCCTTCTGAGTGAGGGCAACTGTTCGTCGGGATATCAGCGCAGTGCCTCAGGCGAAGAGGCAGCCGCCGGCGTGCTTGCTCAACCTCCGATCATTTTGCAAGTTATGTGGAATTAACTGGGTCTAACAAAAGCTTCCCGTTTTGATAGATTTTTGCCGCGACCGCCAACATTTTGCCAATATTTGACGAGCCGTTTTAAAGATTTCTCCTAAAGTTTGATACCATCAATTTGTTCGTATTTATGCCCCGTTAAAACCTTATTTTTTTGGTAATATAACTGTTTTAATGAGTATTTTTGATCGTTCTTTTTGCTTTAATAGCTAGGCATAAATCTATAAACTACTATTTAACAGTTTTGTAACCCATATTTAACTATTTTTAAGAGACTAACAGCCAATTGAACATAAAAACTCACTGAACCGTAATTGTTTACACTTTATTTTAAACTTTGGTGACATGTTTATCCGCCCGTTTTCTTCATTATTTTTAAACTTTGCAAACTTCATTGTATTCGTTCATCATTTATAACCACTTATTTATAAACATCAAACTTTTCATAGTTCAAATTCATTCTGGCTCAATGAGCAAGCAAAGATTAACCGTCCAAGAAATCAAGTACGCCTCTTTGAAACATTGTGGCCCTTTAGTGGATTCTATCGTTGTCCCCGAAAATGATGGTCTAATGCGCCTTGAAACGTCGCCCATTAGTTTTTGCAGCTTGTAAAAAGCAAAAGGCAACACATTATTTAAGAGACAAATCCGAGACTTAAGCTTTTTGCAATTCTTTTTTGAATGTTCGTCGATGCCTTCGCAGCGCTTCGGTTCACTTATTTTTGAATGTACCTTTTTTAACGTAGCAATATGGCCTTTAATTACATTTCAGTGCGAAGTCGCTATAAAAGACGGCACTATGGGAGGGGTGGGCTTAATGGATGGTCCATTACTATCGAAAGGGTCGTGCGGATTCTTAGTAGCATGCGTTAGCGAGTGGGTTCCTCTTGGTCACCTATGATACCCCTGTCAATCGGCTGGTCGCATCGCATCGTCCACTTCCCGCTTTCATGAGTCTAATCCAAGTGGCATTTCTTTTCGTTCAATGTTGCGTCTGACAAAAAGACATGATGGGAAGACAACGCCCGAAAAATAAATGTTGTCTAGTTTTTGTGCCTTATTATGAATGTTGCCCCCAGCACTTTGTGCCTCTAAGATTAACTCATCCTGGACCGCCGTCCATGTCGTTCTATTCGGCTTTTTTGACAAACGAAGGCGGGCTAGAACGTTTTCCCCCTGGCAAAAACTTCTCAATGAGAGCAGCCGTATTACACGACTGGGCAAGCGTCGCCAATGGGCCAAAGAATGGAAAAATGAAAATGTTTAAAAGTCTGCACTAACAGTGTCGTTTTCTGATTTTTTGAATGTTGCCCTCGTCGAGCGTGTGCAGGGAGAGTGGTCCAGCAGAAGATTGATTAATGATTGGCAGGCGTGTAACTTCAGGTGCAACAACCGACCTTACCTTTTATCAATCCAATTTACATATGTCCTCATGATTGGCGGCCTCTGGCGACGCGGTGCGGGACGTGTCGCCAGTCCGACGGCTTGTGCTGCCCGTGCCGTCTACTGCGCAATGCAGCCGACGGCGCTGATCTTTCTGATAGGTCTGATGGGTGCACTGGTGCCTGGAACCGTCTCAGGCGGATCACACCGTGACTGGTCCAATTCAGCCTATCCCGATGTCAGGGGCACTACCTATGCCATGTGTGCGGAGAAGGTTCCTTCACAGGGCCTCCTCTATGTTTGCGATCCAGATAGAATTCTCAATTCGACGCAATGTAAGTTGTTTTGTCGGAACCGGCCGTGAAATTGCCAAAAATGCACGCATTCTGGAAGAAAATTGTCAAATGTACCCACGCACCGAAAATATAATATGATTTATTTCAGTCATTAGAATCAACGAAGGTCTCGAGAGACTCGCAATTGGGACACCGTGTCCTTGTCAGCGGCGGTCTCAATGTACATCCGGAGGCGAAGCAGGAAGTCCATTCCATGGCTTTGTTGTCTCGATTGCACTAGTCGATAATCTCCAAATGACTTTTCATAGTCCATCTGAACAGTATGATTAAAAAAGACATCAACATAACAATAACAATTAAAAACCTTTTAGACAGCTGACTGATCGAGCGGAAAGTTTCTGCAAAACTCTTGAAGGCCGATGGGCCCTCGGAGATTGCGGCAATTCAGTCATCGTGTTTGTGTGGAGGCATTACAAAAAAGTAAGCAGACACCATTTAAATTAATGAAATTGTAATCGTATTATTATTAGGTAATTATTTGGCCAGCACGCTTGGCTGAACGTTACATCACGCCGGAAGAACGCAAAGACATTCTCGCAAACATCAATGACTTGATTCAAACGGACCGCTGGGCAGAAGCACTTTCTCAGATCACTTGTAAGCGTAATTCACATTGGTTAAATGGACAACATTACCCCCTTAATTGACTTTTCAGATGAATTGCACACTGAACTTAAGGGTGAGCCAGAAGACCGGGTAGACACGGGTACTTTGTCTCTTATCATTGCTGTAGGCGTAGCGTCGTTGCTTACTGTATTAATTACATGTAAGATTTTCTTACCTTATTTGTCACAAAATTCTAAAAACAAATTTTTAGGCTGTGTATGCGCATTCCGTTGTTTTGGAAATTTAAATAATGATGATGATGGAAAATCACTCAGCCACTTTGAATCTATTCCTGCTCAGGTGAGTCTCTATTATTAAAATAACAAACAAGAGTTTCAAGTTACAGGATATCCTTCGTCGTGGAAGTCAAATGCGACGTTCACTATCACGTTCACCAAAGTTTCAACTGAAGAATAAAACGCCACCACCACGATCAACGCTGAGCTTTTTGACAGACGCCGATACCACTATGGTTTAAACGAGGCTGGTAATCTGAAGCTCATGCTATCAAAACTTTATGTGTCCTTTTTATTTTATCAATTGCTTGATCGTCAAATGAATAGTGGTTTATTCGCTGCTTGGTGTTTTGATCTCTTGAATTCGTCTAGTAGCATAACTTTACGTGTTTATTGTTTTTCGCACTCAATGTACGTTTTCTTAAACATGCAATGGTTCAAAAATCGTCCGGCAAACGGATTTTAAAGCGTGAATCATATTTTGTTTTCAAAGAGAGTATCACTGATACCGTATTGGCATTAAAGTTTTGTTTTTATTTTGGATCGACTTGTGGTCACAAAACATAGTGCCATTGATGTCATTTTTGGATGTAAATAAGAAAAGAAATGATAAAAAACGGAATAAATTAGAAGGGTTGCACTGTCAAGGTCGACTTCACACACTGGGGTGAGACTTGCGCTGGCCCTCACACACTCTTCGCAACCCGCCAGCACTGCAATATTGCACATTGATGCGAAAGAGATGTGGGTGGTCTTCAAAACGGAAAAATGCAACAAAAAGAACATAGTCTTACACGTTAATCATACTTCATTTAAGCATTGTGCTATGCTAAATTGGTTAATTAAAAATAGTTCTAACTACAAATGCCATTGGCGACTTTTTTTAAAACTGCCGAAATTTTGGAATTTTTTGCTAATGTTGAATTCTTCAATGTTCAATAAACACATAAATTGTAGTAATTTATCATGTGAGGACCTATAGCATTTGTAGCGGCGCAGTCTCTATGGCAACAAGGACATTAATCAGTCCGGTTTATTGGTCGTCGCCATGTGCGACATTTAATGATAATGTGCATTCTTCATTTTGTTGTTTTGTGTTATAAATCTGCAATATTTTCTTTAACAGTGTACTATAATTGAACGGTTCTTGGATCTTTAAAAACAAAATTTTGAATAACATGTTTTTATCCACATATTTTTGTAAACAAACGCAACAGCAGTGACAGAACTCAAGTCTGAAAGTGCAGTGGACGAGCGACTTATGCGCGCACACTCGCGACCACGTGACACTTCTCGCCGCGACTTGGACTTTAGTACACAATACTGCTTGGTTGTTTTGCAGTATTGTTTTACTTTTACCCGAGTGTGCAGCATCTATTAAAATGCGTTTCGCCGGATCGGAAGATCCGCTAGTTACCGGCAATGGCAACGGCAACAAGGTCAACATGCGTATCGAGATTCTCGAAAACTTGTTGAAATATGCAGGCGACGGCAGCTCAGCTAAAGTGAACTCCCTGCGGCAATCGATTCGCCGCAATAAAAGCGATGTTGCCGACGATGCGCATCGCTCGCTCGATTTGTTACGGCTCGTAAGTCTTTTTTTAATCTGGAACCATGCCAACCGACAATAAAAAAACGCCTTGCAGGTGTTTCAAGCGGAGATGACAGCTGAGATACGTCAGATTATTGATCGCTACTTGCGGACCACTTTTGCTCCTGCCTTTGAAAATCTGCGACGCAATGGCAATGTATGTTGACAATCCTTATTTGGTGTTAGAAGTCATTAAGTTTAGATGTTACAGGACGTCACTGAACGCGAAATATCCAATTTATGTGTCAGTATTCTCGATGGCGTCAAAGAGTCGTATACGGAGCCCAAGAAAGCTGTGACCATGCTGCCCGTCGAAGTTCTGAAGCCAGCTCCAGCACCTGAGATTAATGTTATCAAGGATAAGAGCTGTAAGGTGTATGAAAGCGACGACAACGAAAGCGACTGCAGCTTGATCAGTCACAACTCGACTGCCAACCCATATCGAAGTATGTTTTTCTTGCTTTGTTGTTGCTTTTTATATATATATTTTCTTTCAGGCAACTTCCCCACCGACCCAACTCAACGACCAAAGAAGCGTGGACGTCCGCGAAAGGTCGATGTTGATACTGGTCGTAGCGGCACCCCTTTGATGAATGGTTCTGACCCAGTCAGTCTGCATGAAGCTTCAAAGTGGGATCCCAACCGTCTGGGCTTGCTGTCGAAGTTCATTCTCGGCTCCAAGGTGAATAAGTTGCTGACTATGGGTCACCGTGGATTCATCTTTGTCAAGTATCCTCGGATATTCCGCTACGTTGGCGATGAAGAAGACAAATCCTGGTTATATGAGCGCAACATATCGACGAGAATGAGTGGCAAGGTTTTCTTTATGGAGTTACACGATGTTATTGAGCTGGCTCAACGTGAAAATGCACCGTAAGTTCAACTCGTTGTATCGTTTTGTTATTGGTTACCGTTGACATTTCAGGCAACACATCCAATCTGAGCTCGCTCGACATGCATTCCAAGTTCACGAGAAGATCATCGTCAAAATGAAGATGGCGATGCGACCCCTCCATGAACAGCTCATGCACAGAGTGCCACAGTATGAACGGAATGAGCCCATGAATACCATGAACAGTTTGAACAACATTACCAATATGAGCAACTTCAATCAGTACAACAATCCCTTCCTTCTTCAAAGCTAAGTCATCGTCATTCCTTCCTTTTTGTATCTTTTAAAATTTCTACACTTTATGTTTTTTGTTTTATTTGATATTTCCCAGTGGACAAAACAGATTGATATTACTATAAATTAATACAAAGTTAACAAATAAGTTGTGTGTCAGTTTGCTTATACATCTTCCTGACCGAAAACAAGGATAATCTGTCGAACGCTAGCATACGTGCCTGTCGTGAAACCGAGCAAGCCGAATCCCATCAGGGTCAAGTTTCGCAGCCAGACAGTGGGTGTCAGACGCTTCTGCGAATAGTAACACAGCAATTCGATCACAGGTGGGAACAGCAAAGCAAGGGCCGTTCCAGCAAATGCACCAACAAGTGAGATAAACAAAGCTAAGTGGGGGATCAACTCGGCTAATAGACATGTGAAAATAACCATGGCATATCGGATGGTGTACACTACGACGTTTTGTTTTTCCTCGGCGATCTTACGTGAAATCCATTTTTCGATACGTTCCATGGGGACGTAGAATTGGAGAGGGTACGATACGAGAATGCATCCGACCAACATGATCTTGATTGCTTGGTAGAATCTGTAATTTGTTTTTGTATTTTCGGGTTACTGTAATGGTTTTACAAACCCCTCATTCGGCAAGTTCAATGTAATCGTATCCTTGACGGTGGCTCCAAAAGCGACGTATCCATAGAAACCTGTAGTGCAGTACATTGCCAAAACAAGAAGGCAAGCTGTGTTGAGGACACCGTTGGAAGCGATGAATTGCTGCGGCGTGTCAAGTTGGTTTTCGATTGGCAGAATAACGGCGATACCTTCGAAGGCAAACATCACGGTACCGAAGAAAAGTGGCAAGTCACGCCAATCGCCGATAGCCGGGACACTGTTAGTGGGTTGCAGATGTGTGAGGACGTATCCCAAGATGATGCTGACAGCTACCATGTAGACGACGTTAGCTAGAAGCGCAAGCGGTGCGAGCACTTTCAGATGGCGAATCGTGCATAATCCGAGGATGGGGACCAAGAGAAGTGCGATCCAAGCTGCTTGGGAAAGATGAATTGATGATGTTTCGTCGAAGAACTAAATTTAAAAATTAACTGGAATCAAAAAGTTGAGATATTACCTGTTTCAGGTTATCAGCCATGAAGACAAAGTAGACACAGCAGAATCCGAGTTGGGCTATGAACATGTTTGCATTAACCAATTGCCTAAACATAGAGTTATAAACTATTTTATTAATGTTTCAAATCGTACTTTGCAAAGTAGCCATGGTTTCGCACCCATTCAGGCCCAGCTTCAACTGCTCCCCTCATGACATTGGCATAGTCAATCCTGTCCTGACCCTTCCGACGGCTGATATAGTGCGCAGAATATACCAGTTGCCGGCAGCAATAGGTGCAAACTGCGCAAAGAACGACGAGAAGGAACATACCAAGCTTAAATCAAATTAATTATATATGCCTAAATTTTATAGACAAACCCAAAGTCCGGAATATTTGAATGCCAGCGGCAATGAAAGCATGCCGGTGCCCATCATTACCTTGATCAGGTGGATCAACGCTTGTTCCGGCGTGATGGAAGTACTGCTGTGTGGGCGCTCTCCAAAGACATTTTCGGTAGTAATCAGCGGATCAACACTGTAACAATTATGTTAACTATAAGTTAATTTTAAAACTAAATTAACCTGGTAATGCCAGTCGAAGCGCCGGAAAAGGCGCTATCCGTTTCATGCCTAGTTCTAGGCATCGTGTTGAACGAACAGTAAAAAGGAAACACTTGGACAAATTTTGGGTCGCTAGCAGGAGTTGCTATCAAAAAGAGGTAGACAAAAAAGATAAGACGGCCTGCACGCTAATGGTGTGCCACCGATTTAGACAACCCAAAGATCAATGTTTCCATTTGTTCCTCACTTGCAGTTGTTATGTTTTCGTCTTATTTTCAAACAGTTAGCTCTGTTCTAATTACTGTCATTTGATGTAAGTATAATTTTTTGAAATAAAGCTACAAAATGGGTTAACTGTGAAATACTCTTGCGTCAAACACTTTCCTAGAGTCCCCAATGATCACTAATGAATTAATGAGCAGTGCACACAGTGTGTTAATTGGAAGTGCAGTGCGCGTACAAAACTTTGATTGGATAAACAATAAAAACAAAAACAATTGGACAACATGTTTATCAAAAAAATTAGTTTGTTTACACTGTAAGCGTAAAATGATAAATATTGATGCTACTTTTTTGCAAGTTTTTAGATTTTTTATAGTATTGTTTTGGTTTATTACAGATTTGCTTTTAAAGACTACAACTTTTGCTTATTCATACAGTTTATGGTTTAAAAGAAAAACGATAGACAGAAAACAGAAGCAAGCATAACAATTGAAGGAATTGCGAAGCTAGCGGGGTTGCAGTTGTTTGTGTCGCAGCAGTAGAGGGTGCCGGTGGTGTCACCGTGAAGGATGGTTAGCTTAGGTTCTCCCTGAAAAGAATCTGTCTGACGAAAACATTCAAAAAGTTTTAACTGACATTGCAGACGGCATTGTATTCATCCAATCCATGGGTACGGTTTGCACAACCTCGGAAAAGGAATTTCTCACTTTTGTCTGAAAGTACAAACAATCATACAACTTTCGAACTAAATAATCTGTTTCTCATTCAAAACCTACCTCCATTCTTCTGATTTCCAGTCATGTAGGCACACCATTCTTCGTGTTCACCACACGTGACAATGACATCTTTCTCAGCTTCGGGAAGTCCTCTGATGTTGTGCTGCACATTGTGGCACGTTAAAGCCAATGAGATGGCAACGCAACCCAGAAATAGAACAAGCGATTGGAAAGACAACATCTTTGACGGTGAGCAAAAACTAATGATACATGAGTTACTTTGACATTTTAAGTAGTATGATCTGTTCCCGGAAATTTGACGATAGCACTATCATGATGAAAAAAGGTAATAAAATTGATATTTTGCTCGTAAAACGCCCTATTCGCTCACTGTTAACATGTTTCTTCATTACAGATGGGGCAACAGTAGCGTGAAAAACCCATAAACAACTTGAATCCAGGGTCCAACTGATTACCACAAAGTTACGACCATTTAAACTCTTTTAATTGGTTTTAAAACACGAGTAATTATTTATTGTTTTATTCACAGTTTGCAGAATTGTATCCTTTATCTTTGTACATTGATGAAGCAAGACACATAAAAGTAGACGAAAAGTCAAGTTCTCTGAATTTTTGCTCTCTTGAAGCACGTAAAAGTAATAAAACGGCAAATTGGATGGAACAAGCACATGGGAGAATTTTGGCTTGCAGCATTGTTCGCTTGCGTAAGTACAGTTCCTGGTAACATGAGCTTGTTTTCAGTCGGCAAGCACAAAGCACGGACATTGCATGGGCACGATATTAGCTGTGAACAACTGGAAACCTTGCTATGCCACTGAGGCCGGCGGAATGACCATGGATACCGGTGTTGCAGTGAGCTCTTCCAGAGACGTTGCCGTTGGCAGTTACAACTACTGGATGTAAAGTAAAGGAAATATCCTATGCGTAACACTATTCTGACGTCGGTGACTGATGGAACCTTTTGGTGGTGCGACAAACAATATTGACAACGCGAAAAGAATCAGCGATCGTGATGCCACACCGGAAACGACTGTCATTCTGTGAGTTCGAAAAAATACGAAAACATCATACATCCCTTGGTTTGGTTTCTGTTCATTACCGATGTCGAATGCCCACAAAGACAGGATGGTTGCACAACACCGTCGCTGCTTTATTCACCATTTCCCACTCCTTCGCCCGTTCCTTGCGTTGTTTCGCAAATAAAAACCAAATATGGCTTTAGGCCATAGTGGTCGCGTATTGCAAAGTATCGATTTATTGTAGTGAAAGTTTGGATTTTTCCACGTTTTGGGTAAAAGCACAATAAGTGGTCCTTAAAACTTTTTCAAGGCTCCCAGTTCTTGGGTTCACCAAGAGCAAACCGCAAAAAAACACACGTAAATCGATTACGCTTGCAGTCGGGACGCTGGCCACTTGAAAGCACGGTTTATCGAACATAGGTCGGTGCATCCTGGCCGGCGGCAATAAGCCTTTATTATCCCATTGTCGCCGGTCGCGCGCAATCTCGATGCAACTCATCTTTCTTGAGGTGATGATGGTCCTGTATGGAATCATCCAGCTTGTGAGACGGCCTTTCGTGCAATGCAATGCGCAAAGCGAAAGCACGTTGCGAGCGACCGCCTCGACCTCGTCGGTATCCCTCCTCGTTAACTCTAACTGTCCATCTTGTAAGACTGATTTGCATTGCATCCTTACATGATGCCATGGCGGCGGTTCGTTGCGCATTGCATTCATTCGGTCATTTGTCCATCCTCAGATTCGTACGCGTAGATAACTCCCATCGCCCTCGCGTACGCCACGTTGACTCACATCAGTTTCTTTCACGTTGCAGTTCGCTCTTCCCGTTGAAACTGCATCTTACTCACTCACTTTACCCCTCAGGCTTTTCAAATGAATCAATTACTTTATTTTCAGGCCATTTATGGAGTAGTGTCACAATGCCTAAGTCCGGATCTACCTCGTCGCATTGCGACGAACCCCTCACATGTCTTCCTCGATCAGCTCACATCGAAAAGGCTGGATTCCTTCAAAAATGGACAAATTACCTCAAGGGTTACCGACAACGATGGTTCGTCCTCGATTCGAATGGAATATTGAGTTACTACAGGTCAGTGATCGAATTTATACATATAATTGCGTAATTCAATATAAATTTATATATAATTGCATAATCTAATATTAAATTATATATAATTTGGGCGTATTAGGAAACATCCCACATGTTATCCTTTGTCTTATCAACTTTCATGGTGCGCGTGATTGCCCTCTGATCTATTGGGGCTGCTCTTACTTCCATTAGGCGTAAACTACAATGAGTCAAACTTGGCTGCTTGTACCTCGCGTAAGAACTTCACGTCTTGCGCGATAGCAAATATTTATTCAGACTCGTTTTGTGCAGTCTATGGGAGCCCCCGGAGGGGGCAGTAGAATAATGGATAACGGACGAGAGTCGTATTTTTCCAGTCCAGGCTTTCTCGTTGATTTGTTTCATTTCCACTGTTACGAACTGCGCGTTTCCGGTTTTTTCCCATCGCTCTAGACGGAGTATCGGAGTCATTCCGATTGTTTGTCGGCCGCACGAAAAGTCAGATGGAAGCTCCATGTAACCCCGTGCACTTCCTATCTCTAATGCCTTTTTGATAGGCTCAAAAGCAGCACCTCTGAATTGAGACATTTTTTGCTACCATTTATACCTCACATCAGTTCGATTTGTGATAGATTGGTATCGTTTGATAAGGCTATGGTTAGACTTTTCTGACTGCAAACCCCCATAGCCATTGTTAGGTTGAATGTATGCTTTTCACCTAGACTGTCATTGGACAGACAAAGACCTCCCTTTCCATCTTTTTTCTGGTATACGTTGTTCAATGTATTTCGCTGTTCTGCGTGATTGCTGCCTTACGTGACGGCGTAAGGATAGTGCGCTCGAAACGTTTATCTGTAGGTGCCTGTGTTTTTTGGAGCGACGGTAACGCACTTCTCCGCTTTTAGGAAGCTCTTTGACATCAGCGCTTACATCTATTGTTCTTTATTTGCACGGGTTTTGTTAGTTAAATAATTATGGCACTCAAAAAACGCCTCAGAAAGGCTGCACGACATTTTAATTGCTACACCAAAAGGTTCGCCTAGTTCAAAAAACAAATATTGTCTAATCTGGAGGACTAAATGGTTAATATGGTCAATTATAGGGGTCGCGAAGAAGTTGGTCATGCATGCCGTGGATCGTTGAACCTTCAAGAATCTCAAATTCATACAGATCCAGCAACGTGTAACTTGGTTGGTTTGAATTCATGAGTCATGCTTACACGTATTTATGTTTCATAAGCCAATTGTTTGCAGACTATCTCCGCGTCCTCACAAGCTTTTCATCTCAAGGCCCAGAATGAGGTTGATCGACAAGAGTGGCTCAATGCCCTCGAATACGCTCGACATCGTGCCATTAAGAAGGCCGATTCGGATGAGGACGACGACAATGCTGCTTCGACTATTTCCGATGTCCGGAACATCCTTGAAGGTTTGAGCACCGCCATGGATCAGAGTTCTACGGATGTTCGGAGTCTGGAGACACAAATTAGTAAGTTTAGCTTATATTAGATTCTCTGTTTGAATGTAATCAGTCAATTAATGTTGATAATGTTCTCTTCAGAGAAGATCCTCCACGAAATTTCGAAGTCAGCAGGCTCCAAGGCTGAAGACAAAATCACAATTCTCAAACAACTAATTGACCAGTTAATTGTGAAGTCATCAGAAGCCGTGGTCACGACTAAGAAGGAAACTCGATCTCTCGTCAAGTACATCTCCAATGAACATGAGCAAAGAGTGCGCTTGCAAGAGCAGATTGAGACCCTAGCCAAGCAACACAGCAAACTTGAACGGGCCGCATTTAATAGCACGTCCACAGAACAGCCACGTATGTTGTATAACCTGTTTACATCTGTTCACTGGTTTAATATCGAAAATAACTTTAGTTTCAGCCTTCACCGATAGTGACGAGGAGTTCCATGATGCCGTTGACGAGTTTCACGAAGTCGATGGGAGGTTAGTCACTAAGCTTTGTTCGCCATCACCGACAAAGTTGACAATGAATGGTTTCAGCCAACAGGGATCCATCGACGAGCACGACCGTGACTTCTTCACAGCCGAGATTGTCACCCCTCGCGACAGTTGGGTATGTTTTCACAGCCTAGGGGACCGACTGGGCTCAAACGAGTTTTTCCGGGCGTTTGGGGATGGTCATTGTACTCAATCAATGGGAACCATACTTACAGTCGTCACTCGTGTTACACAATAACCCCCCTTGATTTTTGCTTCCGCTTTTTGTACGTGGTGTGGTTTAGGATAGGTCGGACCGGCTGTTTGAGGTTGATTTTTCTATCGACACACTTTCGCAGTAGCGGCGACCTACCACCACACGAGTCCTTTTTGGTTTTTAGTGCCTTGAATGCCTTGGTGATAATCGATACAAAACTACCCTCGCTATTGACTCATGTTTTGTGCTTTTGTGCTCATAAAAAATAACGTTGTTTATTTCAGGCTGGTGGTGACACGCATCCTGCTAGTCAGATGACTGCCGTTGTCCCAGCTAATGCCAAACATGGCATCAAGCAGCGTCGTGGTGCGATTCCCGAACGGCCTCAGGGTTCAATCAGCTTGTGGTCCATCATGCGAAATTGCATCGGCAAGGAACTCACCAAGATCCCCATGCCTGTAAGTTTTGTTTTATTTACACTTTGATCAGTCCGTATTGTACTTTGATCAATCCAATCTGCTACCTTTCAGGTGAACTTTAACGAGCCTCTTTCCGTTCTTCAACGCATCACCGAGGACTTGGAATACGCTTATCTGCTTGACCGTGCAGCTGACAAAGATCCGTTGCTTCAGATGTGCTATGTCGCCGCATACGCCGTCAGCTGCTATTCGACGACGGGAAACCGCACTACGAAGCCGTTTAACCCGCTTCTGGGCGAGACTTACGAGTGTGACCGGACTGACGACCTTGGCTGGCGGTCAATTACCGAACAAGTTTCCCACCACCCTCCTGCGACTGCGCACCATGCCGAAGGCACTGACTGGTCAATGTTCCAGGATTTCTATATGACTTCCCGTTTTCGTGGGAAGTATCTCTCGGTGACACCGACGGGATTGACTCACGTCAGCTTCAAGAACTCCGGAAACGTGTATTCATACCGTAAGATCACAACAACAGTGCATAACATCATTGTGGGCAAGCTATGGATTGATAATCACGGTGAAATGGTTATCGAAAATCACAAAACGGGTGACAAGTGTACGCTCAAGTTCCATGCGTACAGCTACTTCTCTTCGGAAAAGCCTCGAAAGGTTACGGGTGTTGTGAAAGATGCAAATGGCGTTGCCCGGTACTGTATCCAAGGTTACTGGGATAAGTCCATCGACGTCATGGAGGTCACAAAGTACGAACAACACGACAAGCAGTCAAAGTCCGTGATCGAGACCAACTCTCCCCGTCGCCTCTGGACAATCAATCCACCTTAGTAAGTTTACTTTTTGCATGTTATTGTACTTTGTCATTATTTTGTGAATCTTTGAACATTGACAGTTTCACCATTGTTGCTCCTTTTCAGCCCGAACAATGAGAAAATGTATTATTTCACTAAACTTGCTATTGAGCTGAACGAAGAGGACGACACCGTGGCCCCGACAGATTCACGCCGCCGTCCAGACCAGCGTCTTATGGAACAGGGCAACTGGGATGAAGCAAACAACATCAAAAACGAGGTCGAAGAGCGGCAACGAATCGCGAGAAAGAAGCGTGATGCGGAGGCCGAACAGGCAATGGTGAAAGGTATGTTGAAGTCGCGCGGCGCGTGTAATGCTTCATCTGAAACAACACTATTGTTTGCAGGATTAGCGTACCCTGAATACGCGCCTTTGTGGTTCGAGAAGGCTCAAGACGAACACACGGGTAGTGTCATCCATGTTTACAAGGGTAACTATTGGGAGTGCAAGAACAACCAAGACTGGTCAATGTGTCCTAATCTCTTCTAATTTGCCATGCTAATGCGTATATATGTGTATCCAGATGCCATTTCAATACGCTGTTGTCCCCCCACTCACCAAAGATCTTTCTTCGCTTGGTTTGTCAAGTGAAAACTGACCATGCTGTGTCACTTCTGCACTTATTATTTCCGTATTAACCCGGTCAATCTGTCTGTAGTGGTTGTTACACTAATTGAATTTTCCATTTATTATGATGAGACATTTGCTTTGTAATGCTCACAGTTTTGCATTGTGAATTCTCCTTTACATATTATTAACAGAGTAATTGGCCAAGATTTTTAATTGGAACTTATTATGAATAAAAGTGAAGATTTTTTGTTTGTTTACAAAACAGTTTGCAAAAACGAGTCTTTTGAACTTCATGCTGATGATACGTGAATGCTTCTGATAATTCTGCAGGCGTTTATCTAGGTCGGTGCTGTCATTGACGCTACTTCACGTATCCAGTGTCATTTATGGGTAAAAACGAAGATGCAAAAAATACGCTGGGTGCGGCAAGCTTGTCGGGTGAAGTGACACCATTTTAGTCGGGAGCCGTCGTTCAATCACCCAAACAATAATGAAACATCCGACGGCCGTTGATCGCTTATGCCGCCGACTTTTGTCTTGTATCACATCCGAATTGGTCCGCTTAGGAATGGATGAGCGACGACGTTATCCGCCTTTGCAACTACTATATCATTATGATTTTTTGTCACTTTCGATAATCGAAAATCACGGAAGCCGATCCACACTACCATGGTAGGGCGTCTTGCGGCGCCGTTTTTGTCCGTGCTCTGCGCGACAGTCTTCACTCCACCGTTGACGAACGGAGTGTCTAGTGCTTCGGTGGCTTCTCACTGCTTCAAGATGAAAACGACTCCTGCATTCCTTCCGCAAAGAGCGTCAAATTGACAGTTTTGGGGTGGTGCAAGAAGTGAGTTGCTTCTTGCTATCCAGAAAATCCGAGAGTAGGCGATCACCACGACTGCCGCTGGCTATCCATGCGCAAAAAGTGCGAAAACGAACGAAAGGAGTGTCACTTGCGGTTGATCGCCAGAGGCACAATTTTGCCTGCTGTTCTCGCGTATCACCAAAACCGACAAAGCGCGGATGCACACGGATGCTCCTCTCCTAAGCGATCGTGGATAACGATTGATTGTGTTGAATTTATTATGAATCAGAGTCATTAGAGTAGTTGATCGGCGTCCTTTGGCTTTCTCCTCCGGCGTCAGCGGTTTTAGTATGTCGGTGCAATTAGCTCTTGTTCGAGTTTTTCGGTGTTTTGCGCTTCCTTTCCCATCTTTTTAAACTGTTTTTGGTTTTAGAATGCAATGAACTGTAGAAGGAGATTCGGTTGGTCAGGTATCTTGGGTGTGAGTTGTTTGTTTGTTTAACACGTGTATTTTTGTTAATTTGGGTTTTCAGGCCGTGTGTCTTGTAATTTCGTTGGTCCATTTAAGTCAGGCAATTCCGATCGACAACGGTCTTATTGATTCTGAGCTTATTAAAGGTTGTTATTTTCTTAATATTTTTTTTTAAAGTTACCATTTTCGCTTATAGAATGTGTCACGAATAATACCGTCGATTTGGTTCTTATTCTTGACGGATCCGGCTCAATTGGCGACGAAACATTCCAACTACAACTCAACTTCGCTGCTCATCTTGCCAGACGCCTCAACGTATCAACTTCCACAAGTCACTTGGCCATCATCCAATATGCCGAAACCCCTCAACTTGAAATATCTCTTAATCAGTATACCACTTCGAGCCAGTTAGAATGGGCCATCCAACGCATCAAGTTCCAATCTGGTGCCACCAACACTGGACAAGCCTTGCAGTTTGCCCATGACAGTGGCTTCCAAGGCGCTCGAGGTGGCACTGTACCCCGAGTTGTCATTGTCGTCACCGATGGTCAATCCCAAGACAATGTCGCCGAAGCTGCTCAACGCCTCCGTGATGCCCATGTCATGGTTTACGCTATCGGAGTCACAAACTTGGTTAACGTCCATCAACTTCATCAAATGACTGGCAATGCATTGCGCGTCTTTACGGTGGAAACCTTCGAAGAGCTTGACAAATCACTTGCTGAATCCCTCACATGGGATATGTGCAAAACTGAATTCCGACCAGGCACGCCAGACATCATTTGCGCTCCTGATCGAATTGGTGTTCGCGCTTCTACCAAAAAACCATTTGACGGCTACGTTTTTGTAATGGATCATTTTCACGACGAGGAGTGTCGTGCTGGTCCGGAGCAATTTCCAGATCCGAAAAGTATCGGCATTACCGTTCCATTTAATAATTGTAATGTCCATCGTTACCGATCCTTGGAACCGCGTGGAATCTTCGTCGAAATGACGGTCGTATTTATGTTCCATTCACTTTTTATGACTAAAGTCGATCAGACCGTCAAGATTCAATGCTTTTATATGGAAGCTGAAAAAACTGTTACCGTACCGCTGGAAGTTAGGTGAGTCAACAGTTTGTTGTGAAAAACCGAAGTTGTGTTATTTACGATGTGCTAAAATTGTCTTTCTTCCAGCATGATCACGACGCAGTTCCGTGAAAAAATGTACGAAATGCCTCGTTGTGAATACACTTTGCGCAAGGATCATCCTAACGGACCAATTGTCCAGTACGCTACGCTGGGTCAAAGCGTCTTCCATCGTTGGGAGTGCATTGAGCAGAATAATCAGGACACTTTCGGCATGCTTGTTCACTCATGCTATGTCGACAATGGATTTGGCGATCGTGTCGATATTCTGGACAACAAGGGTTGCGGTTTGGATGCTGTATTGCTCTCAACACCTGAGTATGATGATACACTTCGACTTGCAACCAAGGCTTATCACGTTTTCAAGTATGCTGATCGACCTGTTCTCCAGTTCCAGTGCCAAGTCACCCTTTGTTTGAAATTCGATGGAGGCTGTGATAACATTACACCACCTGATTGCCCTGAAACTCAGGCTCATCATACTCATCACGCACAGTTGCAACATGGCCTGAAGCGTCTTCGTAAAACGCGTACTGTACCAACACGCCGAAATGAGCCACTTGGAAACACGCTTGACGTATTCACGAAACCGATCATGATTGTCGACGAGCAATTCTCGGAGATCACTGAATGTGCAATTTTCAATAATGTTTCCAGTTCAGTCGCGACGGAAGCACAAAACCTGACCAACCCGATTATCCTTCTAGCTGCACTTGCAGCATTTAACCTAATTTGTGCATGTGGCACCGCATTTTTCTGGCTATCAAGGCGGTTTCATGGAACAGTTAGAATAAAAGAATGAGCTTCTTTACAAAATTCTGATTTTAATTTATTGTAACTTATTCAGCTCGATATCAGCTGTGCTGTATAAATTATTTATAAAGTTTTATGTACTTCTGATTATGTTTGACCGTAGTAAACTTGACAAAGACCAGTTCAGTAAAAAAGGCTTATCGACAGAGTAATGAGATTGCAACAATGTTTCATTTTGGAAAATGAGTGATATGTCACACGTTAGCGGATACTGCTGTTGCGCAATAAGTCTTCAAAGCCCGTTTGGCGCAATCGGAGTACACAAAATGGCGGTTGCGATGTTTCTATTAACAATCGAAACGAACCTTCATGGTGACCAACCGGCGAGAAAAGTTTAGCTTCCAAAATGCTCACGCCCGTCGTAACACGGCCCAAAAGTAGGCAAAACAGGTTTACATGCGGTAATATCCGATGCCCAATGACATCGGCTTTGATGTGCAAACCCGCCTCAGTGACCACTGCCTTGAAAGCTGTGTTGGTTAGCTTGCGATTTCCTTCATCAGTTTGGCCCACGAAAGAATCATGAACGACGCCAACAGGGAAGCTTTATTGCGGGAAGCCGACTTTGCAAAAAAAGTTTGTCTTTGTCTACCTACTTAATTTCTCGTCTTCTCTATTTCTATTTTTATGTGATTGTTTTTTAGCTAGCATCCGGAACCATCATTCTTGGTACGTTATGCGTGACAGTCGCGATCTTTCTTGTTCCAAATATTTTCACCCAGGTACAGCGTCTCGAATCCGAGCTAAATGTAAGTCTGGATTTTCTTAAGTAGACTAATTTATCATGTGAAGTGTCAAATCGTTTGATTAATTAAAGAATGAAATCAATTTCTGTGGCATGCGATCAAACATGCTCGTTGTCGAACTTGAGAAGCGACCTGCCAGCGCCCAAATTCCGAGAAATAAACGCGGCAGTGAACAGGCTGAAATAAACGCAGATGCACGACGTAACGTCTTTCATGTGGTGAGTTGGATTCTGTCCGTGAAGCAAAACAATCTAATTTCACAAAAGTGTTAATCGAGGAACTTAATTAAAAACAAATTTATGTATTCCAATTACGGTTTATCTTTAGGATTTCCCTGGACATTACAAAGACGGTATCTTCAACGTCAATCAAGTCAAACGTCCTTGCTGTTCATGCTCATACGGTCCCCCAGGTGATCAAGGTCCCACTGGTGAGCCGGGTATTGATGGAAGAGACGGTCATCCTGGACGCAATGGACTCACGGGCAAACCTGCTCGACAACCAGCAAAGCCCCAAATCGACTGGTGCTTCGATTGCCCTCAGGCTCCAGCAGGCCCGCCAGGACGTGAGTTGTTAATCAGAATTGTGTGTTTTTTTACGTTTGTGGTTTTAGGACCTGGCGTCAAGGGAGAAAATGGAAAGCACGGCAAGCATGGTAAACCTGGAACCAACGGAAAGCCTGGCAAGAGAGGTGAATGTGGAGCTCGTGGTCCTCCTGGTATGCTTTTTACTTATCTTTCAAACTGTTTCATAATGTTGATAACTTCAGGTCCTGATGGCGAAGTAGGCAACGCAGGCCCTCTTGGCGCACCTGGTCAACGAAAACGTGTTGAAGGCCCCCGTGGTCCACCTGGTAAACGTGGTGTCGCTGGTGGAGTTGGACCTACCGGAGCACCTGGCTCGCAAGGCAACCGAGGCCCCGCAGGTCCTGCTGGCCAACCCGGTGTACGAGGACCCCCTGGACCTCCTGGTCGGCCAGGAGCAAAGGGTGACGACGGCGCGCCAGGTGAAGACGGTCTTTCTCAAGGCTGTGATCACTGCGCTCTTCCACGAACCCAACCAGGCTACTGATGAAGTTCTTCATCACTTCAAATCTCAACTCAATCATTCGCAATATCTGTACAGAGAGTATCGCATGTTCTATAGCACAGAGTTGTTAACATCGGCAATAAACTGTTCGATTCAACACAATAGATAGACATACTCAGTAATTTATACTTATATACGTTAGTCTCTTATTTACACAGATGTAAATTATGCGATTTGATAGGTTATTTGTTAATCGTTCAAAACAATTTATGGCTTAACAGCCTTCTTATAGCTGCCTTGATCGTCATCGGAGTAAACAGCGACTTCACCGTCATGCACCGAGGGAAGACACCCGTTGGCAATTCGCGTTGCCTCAGCCAAGGCCGGTGTGTTGTTGGAGAAGGAGGCCTCGCGCGAGGCATTCACACTCTTCTTGCTTCCGGGCACATGTCCCGAAGACATGGTACCAAAGGCAGTGGTAGGGCCCGCCGACGGCGGAAGCGATGACGTATGGCTCGTAATGGGAATACTCGTGATGTAAGCGTTCTGTCGAGCGGGAGTCGTCAAGGCGCGCATCGAGGAACGACGGCTACAAAGTTCATTCTGCGAGACGACTTCCAGCTTGGCACGAAGGATGTTCACGTAGGTGCTGTACCGATCGCGTTCGTTCTCAAGGTAACGTTCACGGTAGAAGTAGTCGTAAACGGACTTGCCCTTCGCCTTCATGGGTGGTGCTCCTTGACGGAGGCTCGCAAGACGCTCATCCATCTCAATGACCTTTTCTTGGTGGGATTTGAGTTGGTCAGGCTGGAAAGTGCATGCTTTAAGGAAGCCATTTCATTTCATGGCAAGAACTTACAATAGCCAGTTTCGTCGGGGCAGATGGCAGAAGCGGCTTGTGGAACGGCAACGCATCATTGATAGCAGCTGCGGGTGCCGGAAGTACCGGCAATGAGAAGGCAGCCGAGACGAAATTGATCGCCTCCACCCAAGACGCAACCTAAATGGTCAACATAATTAAGTACTTCACATTTCACAAAATGATTTACGCACTTCCTGTGGATTGCCCGTTTGAAACAGAAATTCTCCAAAGTTGGCCGTGCGAAGATGGAAACAATTCGCACGTTTCTTGTAATCGCGCTCCACCGAAGCAACACAATGATGCAACAAGATACACCCGTTGAAGGCAGCAAAATGGCCAGCTTCGAAACACTTTTCGTCTTTGTGGAGATACAGGACCATGCCGCGAACAGTGCCGTAGCATGTCTTCCAGTGACGGCGACCAAGGGGCGCTGAAATGAACGCAATTAACTTTCTGACCTAAAATTCAAAAAGTTAAACATACTTCGCTTGCCATCGGTATCGTAAATAGACTTCTTGACGAGCCAGCCATGTCGATAGTCAGCATGCTTATTGAAATCAGGCAAAACCGCCTTTTTGGACACCTTCTTGCTCAGACTTCGGAGCACACCAGACGCACGAGACGTCGAGGCTTCTGAGGACTTATTTGGCTTTTCATCTCTGAAACACTCTACGTTATTAAAAAAACTAAAATTTTAAAAATAACATACTCGTCATACTTAAACGGATGAGCGAGGATATCGTTGTAGAGTGTCCTAAGAAGATTCCTTTCAAATTTGCATCCCGTGTTGCCAATGTTCTCGACGAAATCGCGAAGTGCCATTTTCTTGCCAGTGTTAGGGCCGTGCAAATCCGAGTTGAGCAGAAGAAGGGCACATGTCAAGGTGTGCAGTTCATCTGTAAGTTACCCAATTTCAATAATCAATCATTAGAACAAACACAAAAACGTACCACAGCTATTATAAAGAGTAGGGTTACATTCCCAATAACGGGCAGCAAACAATTTCAACAAGTTAGCTCGATTGTCGCTTTCACCGGTCAAGCGAACATGATTGAAGAACAATCGGAGAGCAACATCCAACTTCAGCGACGCAAATTCCAACAAATTCAAAAACTCCAGCGTCACGGCCTCGGAAAACACGTCCTTCTGCATCAAAATTTGCGAAACATGCAACCGATTATACCCTTCGAGATTGAACATGCGTTGAGCTTGGACGGCAGCAGCTTTGAGATCAATAGAGACACTGTTCGTAATCGTAAGCCGACTACGAGAACGTCTGTGCTGAGGGCTGAAAGTGCCGGGAGGCGAGTAGGCATGACCATTCGTCGCCGGATGGATATCGGTGGATCGGCCAGCTTCAACGAGTTTAGGGTTGATGAAGGAAGACTGCTTATCGTCGGTCATGCGTCGAGTCAGTCGAGCCGTGCTCGAACCTGAATTGAGAATGGTGTTCTCAGGCAGGGTGGACACGGAATGGTTCTTCGACTCGGCCTCATTGACAAGCATGTTGGATGGTGAGGCTCGGTCGGCATTGTAGGCTTGACTCGAGAATTCGTCATCCTCAGACTGTAGAAGAATGCGTTCAGATTGCGATGCTGGCACGGCGGTTTCTGGTTCGAATCGGCGCTTCATGTTGCGATGCTGCATTGAAGGGAAGTCGTCAAAAGCGCCAGTGCGAGTTGGCGTCGTCGGTGGTTCGAGGATTTCGGTCGTTGGCGGCAACTGTTTACTGTATGCCTGTAAATCAAAGAGTCAAACCCATCAAATTTCAAGGTTGAAAGACATACCTGGGCAAAACTTGGCGATACTTTATTGTTAACGGTTAATATTTTATCACCCGTCATGACGTACGCCTCATAACGGGGAGTCAAGCGCTGCTTGGAGTTACTGGACGTCGGCGAACCCGAAGAAGAGTCTTCCCCGCTTCGGCCTTCGACCACGTTCTCGGTCGAAGTTTCTTGATTCGTATTCGTGGTATCCACCGAGCCACTGCCGGATTCACGTTGACGACGATCGAAACGTGGAATACGGCTTGCTCCCGGAGTCGGGCTGCCCGTCGGTTGTTGTGACTTGGCAGACATCGGAGGTGCAATCCGAGAAATGACCTCGGTCATTTCCTTTTCCCGAAAAACTGCCAAACCCGCTTGACCTGAAGCGATTTGATCCAATTAGCAGCTGATAATGCACGCGTTACACGATAATTCGCGGGCGATATTTACGGATACTTCCGAAACACGCAAAACGACTCCCGACAAAAAAAGAAAACGAAAATCGAACGAGTAAATCGATGTATAGCGGAAAAGAGGATGATGGGTGAGTCGAAAAATGATATGACCCCGTGGAAATGGCACGATTGAGACAAAAAAGCTATTAGCGAGAAAGACACTAGGAAAACGCCAAATTATTCGGGCAACGAGACTGGGACAGTGATCTGAAAGGTCGTCGGTCGCTCGAGCGAAATTCGGAAAGAAGTCAACTTCGGAGAAAGAAAAACACAAAGCAAGAAGCGCAAAATAGTCACCAATGTGGCGATCAAACCAGTCCGCGAAGCTATCAGAGTCAGCTTGCTGGCCTTCAGAAGCTAAATCCGAAGAACAAACAGCTAACCACAGGCTATCGATCCGTAATGTGGCAACCTCGAGAAGCAGGCGCAAAAAGTTGACTATTCGTATCAATTAAAAAAGGGGCGAAAAGGAGTCAAAACAAGACTGGGGAGCGAGGCGAGAAAGGTTAAAACCTCGGAGCGGGTGAGGAACGGTGTTCACGGAAGCACGGAGGCCAAATCGACTGACCAAAGTCTCGAGGGAACAGGCACCCCGGCGCTGTGATGCAAATTTACACGCATTCAAAAGTGCGCGATGATAGTAGGGGAAGTGTCAGATTGCACCCGCCCGCCCCCTTGTAGAGAGCGAGAGCGTAATGAGCAGCATGACGAAGTTTAAAGTTAAAAAAAGTCTCGCTCGGCACAAGGGCGATACTGATCGAACGACCGACGCCTCCCGTGGGAAAATCCGCTACATTCAAAACATGCAAGTCGTCTTTAAAGGGCTTAAAAGGGAAACAAAACATAGCAAGATCAACGGTCAAAGGAAGAGCGTTGCTCTTCGCGAAGGTGAGACGCCAACACCAAACAGAGACAAAAAACTGAAAACAGTTTTTTTAAAAGAATGAAGCAACAGGAGAGTGGAAGGCGCCAAAACGAGGAATAGAAATAGGGTAAATGGGGCAACATCTGCCTAGCTATGTAAATTTCGAGAGTAGCCACTCCTCAGAACAGCCTGTGACCACACATACAAGTCGACCGACTTTGGAACAGCGGACTCTCGGACGGATGAGACTCATCACACATTCATCAATTCAAAGGAGACTAGAAAGCCACCGAACGACGACAAAAGCAAGCCCACTGTTGTCGTCCAACGAGTCATTTGGATATGCCGTTGGGCTTGTTTCTTTAAATTTGACCCCAGACAGCCGCTCTTCGGTGCCCGCACATTTGCGCATCGACAGGACCGGCATTCCCGCCATTGGGTCATCCACAGGTCGGTCGACGTCTTGAGGCCCGCCGGCAGTGCTGATTGAGGAATGAATAATCGTGAGCACGCGGCGGATGGCCTTCTCCAGGTCAACAACAAAAAATCAACAATGAAACGAGCGTCTTTGCTTTTTCCGTTATAAAAATGCAACGCCCTCTCTGCCTTAACACACCGCCAAATGGCTAATGATTTTATGACACGCAAAATGCCGTCGCTCTCGATTTGCGGAAGACGTAACCCCACACGTGGCTTAAATTGGGGTCCTTCTCAAGAATGCAAAGTAAATGAAATGGTGCAAACCACATGGATCGTGAGGGTAGACTTTGGGCGTGCAGTGCACCTAACCTACGCACAACAGATGCAAACCTGAATTCCGAGGGTCTACACGTCAAAAAATAAATTTGACACGCTTTTCGCAGCAATTCGGCACAAGTAAAAACCATCGAAAAACAAACAGTCTTTTGTCCCATCCGGCCCGGGACGTCAAGCGAGACAAACATTGACGCTGCGCACTCTAACACCAGTTAAGGTGGCTCTAAACCCCAACGCTTTCAGCTCGGTACAAACGGAAATTGACCGATGTGACTGACATGACTGACAAGCTCTCGTCCAACTTTTCGTGCAAAACCCTCGCAATGGGAGAAGTCTCCTCCAAAAAACGTTGCGCTTTCATTGACCCTGGGGCTGATCCCATCATACGATTTGGTGCGGCATCTTTGGCGCGCGTCGGCACTGGTGACAACCACGTAACGGACTGGCGTACCTATTCGGGCGTGTCCTTCGATAAAGTCAATGTACTTCTTGACGCACCTTTGGCAGATGATCCCGTATGAGCCGTGTTTCCTTTGGCGTCAATCGCACTGGATAAAGGTCTCAAAACATGCGAGAACGGGGAAAGAAAGACAATACTGGGAAAGTGGAAACACTTCCGTCATAGCATAGCGTAAACCTTGGCATGACTAGAGCGAAAAGCATGGAGCAGAGTTCACGCGAAACGGAAAAAAGCAAATCATAAAAACATCTCACAAATTGAATGTACTAGCCAAAACGAAATGGTGCAAAAAGAAACAATTATGAGCGTGGCTGGCCTAAAATAGCAAGACGGACTGTAATCAAAAAACGAAATTAGGGAGACAAAAATTGCTGTTTCGCAAATCGCAGCAGCGGTGATCACGAATGGCAATCAAAAGTTGAGCCATTACCGGTTTATATCCCCAAATAATTAAATTAGACGCCTAAAGTATAATCCAGCCTGCACGAGTCTACAAATCAGTGCAGAAAACGGCGAACGAAAAGACCCCTCTCACCCTGAGGCAAAATTCCTTTCCGGAAAGATTGGGTGCTTCATCACCTCATCGCATAAAAATCAACGATAGATCGTTTTGCGCGGGTGTCACAGAAAAACTGAAACTTGTCTACCTTGACAGATAGGAGGTCCAACGCCCGCAGGACTGTTGAATCGGTTCGGCGCGAGAGAACGGATCGGGAAGGGGAAAAAAGAGCGCGTTCTCCAGTGTCCATCTCAATTTGCAGGTTGATGGCAGTCGGAAGAAACACTCACGTTGAAAAAAACGCGAACACGAATGGTCAACGTTATACATATTTGAGACAAATTTTAGGCCTTATCTATCAGCTTTGCGAAAAAAACAAAGGTTGACGAGACAGTCGGTCGCGTTCCATCAGCAAACACGTATAAACCCCAGAGACGCGGATAAAAAGAAGTGATGTAGTACGTGGCCAAGAGTGCGAGAACTATAGCTGGTTACATAAAATCGCATGAATGAACGACACCTAGCGCGAGAGGGACGAGGACGAGTCTGCAAAAAAGGCTGCCCCCGTATATGAGACAGCTATGGCCAGCTAGCTATGCAGCCGTTCGAGACACGCATAGATCTCCGCAAGTCACGACTAACCCCGAAGGCAGAGGAGGGGCAGGTTGCAGGGGCCCTCTGGAAAAGACAACGGAAAAGCCAAGCCAATGCGGGAAACTCGAACAAAACCGAACGACCCTACCAAGTGCGTGTGTTCATGGCCTTCTGCCAGTCAGTCATTCGTTTTAAGACTGGTGGGGCCTCTTCCATGTTTTTCGAGACTCGTTCGAGAGGGGTTCGCGCTATTTGCGTGTTCCACGACTAATTAAGCAAGCCAGAGTTCGTCCTGGTCCGATTTCCGTGTCAAAGTGAACTTGCACAAGTGCAGCTCCTTGCTCGGCTACTGTGTATTATTTCCAGCGACACAGATTAGTCTTCCCTTACCGCGCCCATATGTACTCCCATCCATCTACTTCCATGTCGTAATTTCTTCGGATGTTTTGTGTAACAACTACAGCAATTCATCATCTCCAACGACCGCCCTGAAGTAAAACCGATGTCTTCTCGTTATCACAATTTTTAATATTCATAGCTATAGCGGAAGCGGTTGTCTGGACATTTGGAAGGCATCTGGAGTGAAAACGGATCACGACTTTTCATTCATTCAGTTAAAAGTAAAGACCATTGCTTTCAGCGGAAACATGTGGAAACTTATTTGAAACGGGGGAACACCTAATTTTAGAACTATGCGTTATTTCGGAGTGCATTGCTGATACAAACACAAACAATGCAATTCGAAATGTAAGCGATGACGCCGCCGATGGCGATATGCGTCATTTTTTATTTTGGTTGAACTAGCGATGCACGCGTGCACAGCCGTAACGTTCTGAATTTGTCGCAATCCACAAAGTGTTTTGGAGCATCAATGTCGCTTCTAGCGGGTGAAATATGTTTTTTCTTGCCGTGATATCCGTTGCGAAGACATACCACGGGGCAGTTGTAACAATTTGCAAACAAAAACAAAGGGCTGCCGAGACTAGCTGAACACGTGGAGCAATTTAGTGTAATGAATCAGCACTATTGATAAGTCGAAAAATTTAAAGTTATTAATTTCTTTATTTTAACAGATTTGGAAATCACATGGTTAACTGAATACGTTGTGATAACAAATTGGCAGTAATGTCACAGTTTTAAAATCATAAAGCTTTTGTTAAGTATCGCTTTATTATTTGGTTTGGCTGGTCTTTGTGCTTTCTTCTCAAAGGCGGCGGTGGGGGCGCAGGTGGTGATGGAGCAGAAGTGTTGCCATTTGAAGTAATTGACGCATACTTAGAAACATTATTACTATGCGTTGTAGCATTTGCCATCAGTTTTGGGACTTTAAATTTTGAAAACAGCTTCGAGCCGGCGCCAACGTTTAAAACTTCGGGACAGTCCACATATCCGCAATGTTTGTAGAATTCGTATTTGTCTTCTGTCGATAGAAAGATCTAAAAAACAACAAATATTTATATATTTTTAGATAAAATTAAAAATATTCTACCTTTGTGAATCCCAATTCTCGAGATTTTCTTTCAACATAAGTCATAAGTAGCTTGCCAATACCTTTTCCACGGCAGTCCAAGCGCACAATCAGCGATTCCACCCAACACGCTTCAGGATCACTTGGGAGCAGACATATTCTTGCATGTCCAATAACAAGACCTGGCCTTGATTCCGATATAAGAATAACAGACATATCCGGGGTTTCGTTTAAACAGCGTTTTATGGTTCTTTCGCGAGCTACATAGCTTCGGGGCCATTCCTATAAAAATACAAATTTTATTAATTTTTCGGTCATTTAGTTATTATTATTATACCTGATTTAATACTGCTATGCAGTCTTCTATAAATTCCTGATGCAGACACAATGGCACTAGCTGCAGGGCCTCCAAGTCGGCAGACATCGCTCGCACTTGCACTAACCTGCCAAAGTGTGTGTGTTGCTAGCGGTGACAAGCTGAAATTATAAAGCTGCAGCTATCTCACTCGGCTTGTTTCGATTTTTTGTTTGCGATACATCGTTTATCCTGGCAGTTGACCTATTCTTCTAACACTGTGTATACAAAAAGTGAAAGCGTTTATTGAAAACTTAAAAAATGCAGAACAATTGTTTAAATGTGGCAACGCAGACTCCGTTGGCGTCATTGAATCCGGCTTGATATATAGGATACAAATAAATAGATGCAATTCAATTAATTTACAAATAAATAATTTTCAAAGCATCGCTTTGAAAGTTATTATTGTCGGCCAAGTTGTACAGAGAAGGGACTCATCATAATGCACGTTTGTAGACTTGAAGATGAAGGTCATAATAATAATTAGGATCTTTCAGTGTGGAAGGAAACTCGTAAAGTTGAGGTACTAGCGGCGCACAGAGGGCTGAGTAATATCTTTCTCTTATTTGATTTGCAGAAAGCTGCATGTCCTGAGGACATGGCTGATTGTGGGGCTGACTCGCGAGAGAACGATACGGCATCGGTTGCTGCGTCATCTGAGGGTATTCATACGGAGCTGGAGCAGGAGGCATCATCATGCTGCCAACGGGTTGAGGTGGTGGGAGTAATTGCTGCGTTGGAGCAGGAAGTGGAGTGCGTGGCACTGTCATATAACGAGAATCAGGCGTCTCGAACTGCTGTTGCTGTTGTTGGCCATTTGGGGGATACGGCGGCAAAAAGGAGAACTTCGAACCAGAAGTCTGTGGAGTATTCTGCGGCGACGGTGACAAGATAAAGCTCGATCCTGGTGTCACGTGGGCCACGGGGGATCGGCCTAGCATGTGCTGCGGCGTGGGTGTTGGCGACATTGGAGCAAAGCTTTGTCCGCGACCACTTGGTGCAGGTGAAGCAGGAATCGAGGGATCGGGCGAGGAGGGCGGGTTCGATAAGAGGTCCTCCTTATCGGGCTTTGACATGCGCATCTTCTTCCGCGATGGAATATAGGCCAAGTTGGGGTTTTCTTTCAAAGCTTTCTTATGTTCCTCAGCGTACTTCTTGGCTTGCTCGAAATACGGGGCCTTGGCAGCATCTGACATTTTCTTCCAAACTTCGCCCATTTGGCGGCTTATTTCATTCATTTTCTGTCTCGGCTCACGAATAATTTTTCCACGCTGCTCTACGGTCCAGATCATGTAGGCATTTAGGGGTCGTTTAATGAATTGTTGAGCTGAAACGGTAATGCCGTTACTAAATGAATGTTTGTAATAGGCTTACTTGATGAGCTGCCTTTCAGATGACCATTTTGGGGATGGATTTCGATTGTAGACGGTAAGTCCGAAAAATCGATCGGCCCTTTGACCGCGCTTGAGGCAGTAGAAAATCTCGACGATTCATCTAAATCGAGATGGCTAGCGTCAGGATCGACCTGTGAATCATCGGCATCATGATGATCATCGTGTTCGGATACGGATGTATCGTGATGGTCGACTTCTCCATCATGTTGCGATTCATCGGCATCGTGTTGCGACGCGTTGGCATCGGATTGGGATGCATTGGCATCGAGTTGAGATGCCTCCGCATCATGTGAATTCGAATTCGCAACACTTGAAGGCGGACTGGCAGACATGCTTTCTGTAATGTGCAATTTGAGTCATAACTCTTTTAGGGTGCATACATAGGCTTTGGCGCACTTTCTGTTGTACGATAAACAAAATACGCAAGAGTCAAGGAGGGAGATACATACGCGCTCAATTTTAAATTCTTCTTTAGGCGCTCGTTAGTAAAGGTAGCGGGATTTTTTTCGGCTGGTTTGTGGCATTGCCTGCAGTCACGGAAAGAAAAAAGCATCCGACAATCGACATTCGCAGCCGAAAAGCAGCAAGAGACGGTCGCAGTCAGCGTCCAATTTTCGCGTTTTACGAGTGTGTGTATCGCGCATTCGCGAGACGCGCGCTTTGGCTCCTCGCTTCCCTTCCGCCCGCTAGGCACGGACGCACCACCAGGCATTTACATTTACAGCAAAGGCCATTCGTGTGTCGTTGTGGCTTCATTGCCGTCTCCGTGCGTTCGGTGCGGTTGTCTCACTGCGTCGATGCGCGGGTTGTGATGGTGTAGGCCACGGACAATGTGCGAGGTCAAATGGTTTGCGCACTGCCAAAGTCCAGATCAAACAAAAACAGCAATAAAGTTTTTTAATTAAAATGAAACTGACTTTAGTTTAAGTAAAGGTTGACAGTTGCGATAATTGCATCGTAAAGTCGGTGCCCTTAAAAAGTGCACATCAAAGTGAGTGATAGGCAGCGGCTTTATCACTAATGGCTGTATTATCTGAACTTTCATTTGAGTTACCGTACTCGCACGTTACCACAACCCCACCTTTAAAACTAAATACACATTGCTTGCGAATCTGTTGTGTTTCGCTTTCATGTTGATTTCTCAAGCAACAAATGTCATCCACAGTGTGAAAAGAAACAAAAAAAACTTCAAATGCCCCATCAAATGCATCGTATCGTCCACCACCTTTCACCCCAAACAATCCCAGGAAGAATCCATTCAAAGAACAAACCATCTTTGAACGGAAACATTACCAAGCAAGGCGCCGATCCTCAACATATGCTAATGACCATGCCCTTCTGACATCCCCAGAATATAAATGAAGAAACAAAGTCATTTATCACCACAAATGCGTGTACATCATGACATTTACGTATGATGCAGCTAACTTGGTATTAACGCATGTGGTTTTTCAGTTTTTTGGCATCTGAGTATAAATAAGTCTTTTATTTAAAGTTCTTTCAAAATAAGCGCCACATGTGAACCCCCATAGTTTTTTTCTGCCAAATTTTTTGGGTTCGCTATCAAATGTTGAAAAATAAATTTCGTCTATGTCATTCACGGCATTCACAAAACGTGTCCACAGTCGAGTCGGTCAACGGACTCTGTTGTCGAAATTTTATGCATGTTAAAACTGGATCCTATATTATTGTATATTTTGAAACTTTACAAGTTACTGGATTTGTTTCATATTTAATGACAAAAGTGCTTATTGGATCTCATTATTATTGGTTGATTTTCTTATTTTTGCTTTGTGGCATGTTTCTGTACATAACATGGACCCATTATTACGGTACTAAAACCGGTGATGCTCGTCGACTTAAATTTATACTGATTATATTTTGCATACGTTGTGCGATATGCGTAATCTGGCTCGTTGCCATTGCCGCTGCTACCATGACTAATTATGATGCTCTTTCATACTTTAATGAATATGTAGTTGCTCGAACTGCGTATTTTGTTTCATCAATATTTTATTTAGTTATTGCGTTTATCATTGTGTATCGCTGCTACCTCTTTTATTCACGTGTTCACGACATGTCTTCTCCGGGACGCACTGATGTAGTACAGCTTTCCTGCTGCAACTTTGCTGAAATTAACGTGAGTTGGAATAGTTTGCAAGGATTTTGAAGATGGGAAAGTTTAGACTTCTTCAAACACGAAAAGCATAACAAGCAACTGTGAATATCATGCCGAAGTTGTCGAAAACCGAAGTGCCATGATGGCATCCTGCTTTTCCTGCCAACAACCCACACCATTTCGACACTTCTCCGCACAAGCCACACCTATTGTTTTGATTTCTTCTTCGGACAGTAGTGTGTATAATTCGCAGAACAGTGTCACTTAAGCTATGTACAATAAGCTGGAAATAAACCGCAAGATTCGCGTCAAGTCTTTGTTAATCCAACTGTATACACGTACCGGAAAGAGTTCGCCTCATACTAGAGACCCTCAGGCGATGTGGGGGTAGTCCCCCAAGTAGCGCGCTGTATTTTATTTAATCATGGTCCGAGTAATCCTACCGATTCCGACAAAGTATAGTCAGGGGAGAGACTTGTCTGTCATTAGCAGTATGTGCTAAGGTGAGCTAGGCTCAAGACACCGGAAGTAAATAAAAAAACTGATTGTCGTGAAGGGACACGTGCGATGGAGCGGTGGCTCCGTGTATGTGCGCAGGAACTGGACAAACCCTAGGAACATGAGATCGAGGAGGGAGCGCGAGGCGCACTGCCTCAGGACTTGAGCAGGTACACAATGATCTGATCATCCCGTCGAACAGCGGGCCGCACCACAGCTTACGCTTCTCTTATTTCGCCTGAGGCGCTCTTCCGGGATTGCAGACCAGTATTGATAAACGGTGAGGATGAATGTACAGGAGAAAGTCAAGCTCAAACATTCCGCCTCTTGATTCTTTGCTTGACGCCCGAGGCCGTGCCTTCTTCATTGTTCCTTGCGCGTCGCAGCGTTGCATGGAAAGGTCGACACTTGTTCGATTCTGGCCCCATCAGTCAACGTGAGAAGCCTCGTAATGTCTCACGAACAATCTGATGAAGGTCTCCCAGGTGGTGTTTTTGGCGTCTTAGTAGCCTTGCTACTAATGTTAGCCGGCATTATCTGGGTCGCCTTCTGCGTCGCACTACATAGGGCCTACTGGAGAATCAAAGAAATGAAAAAAGCCCGAGCACGACAGGTCCGTTGAATTGTGAATCGAATTCCACCCCCTATTTTGATTTCAAGTCGTCTATCAAAATAACGTGTTTTTGCAGCTTATCATTGCGGCTGCGTTGAACCGTGCCGTGAACCATCCTACGCGACGACACCAGTCAGCACGAGCACCCCCTGCGCAAGCCGGAATTTCGATCGCTTTCCCAGAAAGCAGAGTCAGTTTTGCTCAATTTAATTTATGTTATGGCGCAATGGCCTTACGCCGAAACCTGCCTTTTCAGATGGATGAACTTTCACCGAGCGATCTCCCGACCTATGAAGAGGCACTTCACGAACGTCCGCCCCCACCATTTCACAAACCCGAATCGACAAACAGGTAATTTTAATGGCCCCGCTCCGCATGCTTATCAATTTCGCTTCGAATTGTTTCAATAATGACTTGCCTTTAGCCATGCCAATGTCGACCGACACCCTGCGAATCCCACCCTCTTAAGGTAATGCACACTTTGCGGCGCCTACTATTTTTATGTTTGTATACACAGCACGCTTGATTTGCTTTGCCTATTCGTTCATGTTTATTACACCTATTTGTCTTAACCAAACGTGAAGTGAATGTTATCTTCACGTGGTGGTTGACCTTGCAAAGCGATAAGCAACCGTTTATTTTTCAGAGTTGCTCCGAGTCGCCCAAGCAGCAGTGCTGTCCTGTCTGGGGGCCAGAACATCTCGCAAGACCCTCCTAGCTATGAAGTTGCCACCGGGCAAAATGTTGTCTAGAACTGTCCAGCAACACGATCGTTATCGCGACTTTTCCACCGGCGTGTTTTAACAGGGGATGCAAAATGCAAACATTTATGTACTTAATTGGCTACGCAATGTCATTTGTCAATTTTCATACTATTAGGTTCACAATTGCCCCCAGGGTATCAATTTTGCCATTAACCATCGCTTCGTGTGCGCATTTACTAACATAGTAAACGCTTGAAAATTTTTATTTTACATTTATTGCTTTTTATGTTTTGTACATTTGTGATGACAACATTAATGATATCATTTATTTTTTGACAATGCCATTATTAACTGATTATTTCTATAAATAGAATCAATTACGATTGCTTTGTGTACAGACGAAGACAGATCAATGCGACCGCGGCGGCTTTTGACTCGCTCGCAGGCACTGTTACCGAGCGACCGACTATGAAACTCACGCAGACCAGGCGGAGTTCGTATCGCTCACGTGGTGAGAAAGAACCGTTTGATGATAATTGGTATGTTGATCAATCTCAACATCAAGCTGTCTCCTTGGGGGTTGTCCTCCTTTGCTCGTTTTCCATGTTGTTTTTTGATGCCCCGACCTTTCAACATTGTTTTGTTTCTAATACCACTGATCGATCACGAAGGTTGTTGTCGGAAAAGCAAGCTGCATGCCTTAGCGAACTCAAAATTCGACGATGTTCTTCGTTCTCGACACTTGGTGTCTTAGTTCATCACCATAGGGCCAGCTCACCAGCTTCTCCTCTCCCGCAAGAGCAGACAGTGGCTCGCACTAGGGCTAACGTGCCTCCGCCGCTGGCCGTTGCTGACGACGGCCTTGCCGCCAGCGTCAGTAAAAGTGTTCTTTTTGCCTTTCTACATCGACGTGAGTGCTATTTTGCGATTTTGCACGTTAATTCAATCTTCGAAAGGCTTAGATTTGTAAGCGTGTTCCATATCATCTCCCAATTTTTCAACGCGTATCGAGTCTAAACGCATCAATTTAACCCTTCTAATGGGTTTTTAATGACGTGAACGTGAAACGTGATAAACTCTGACAGACGTCAAGCATCAAAAGAAACAACAAGATCTGTTTATTTTCTACGTGATCACCGATCGCGGTATTTTGAACACCGAAAAAAAGTTGCAACAACTGATAATACGTGTGATGCGTGCGCGCGTGCGTTCGTTAACTTTTTTCATTCGATTGAATTGAGTTTCAAGGTTGCAGTCAGTAGACTTGTTTCGTGGTGAGAGTCCTTTTGAGCACACATGTTACAGGGTCATGACAGAAAAGGAAAACGGCTCTTCTGCCGCCTTCACTCGCAAGTTTTCGTCTTCGCGACTGGCGAAACAATTTGCTGAACTCAACTTTGACGATGGCGACACCATCGATCAGGGTGCCACTGCCAAGCAGGAAAACCGTTTCGTCTTCGAATGCGCCTGGGAGGTCGCTAACAAAGGTCAGTTTGTTTGAATCTGTCACACTTCATCTTCAGAAACCTTCAAAATGAGTTATTTCAGTTGGTGGCATCTACACCGTGCTACGTACGAAGGCTCCCGTAAGTACCGAGGAATTGGGCGACCAATACTGCATGCTCGGTCCCTACAATGAGGAACATGTCAAGCTTGAGGTAATTTTTCAAAAAAAAGCACCAAATTATATATAATTTTCCATCTTCAGGTTGAAGTCCTTGAACCCGACACGGCCCACATGAATTATGCCCTCACCCAAATGCGAAGCTGGGGATTCAAGGTCGTCTATGGTCGTTGGCTCATTGACGGATACCCGAAAGTCGTCCTGTTCGATATCGGATCGGCTGCCTGGAAGTTGGACACTTGGAAGCATGAGGTTTGCCTTTTTGACCTAGGCTGCCAAATGTATGTTTATATAATTTCAGCTCTGGGAGAAGGTCAGCATCGGTGTGCCATGGTACGACAAGGAATCCAACGATTGCATCATTCTCGGCTTTCTCGTTGCCATTTTCCTGAAGCTGTTTACGGAAGCCGACGAATCTCGTGAGGCGTTCGTCACTGCCCATTTCCATGAGTGGCAAGCCGGCGTCGGCTTGATCATGGCCCACGTATGGAAGCTCAAGATCGCCACTGTCTTCACCACACATGCTACCCTTCTTGGACGGCATCTGTGTGCTGCTGGCGCCGATTTGTATCATAACTTGGATAAGGTATGTTTGTTTATACCATTTTCTTCCAAAATACGATACAAAAATGTCATTTTTGTAGTTTAATGTCGACGAAGAAGCCGGTGAGAAACAAATATATCACCGCTACTGTCTCGAGCGTGCTGCCTGCAACATGGCCCACATCTTCACCACAGTGAGCGAGATCACCGGCCTCGAAGCCAAGTACCTCCTCAAGCGCGAACCCGATGTTCTCACCCCGAACGGTTTGAACGTGGTCAAGTTCGCTGCGTTGCACGAATTCCAAAATCTGCACGCCAAGAACAAGGAAAAGATCCATGACTTCGTCCGTGGCCACTTCTACGGTCACATCAACTTCGACCTCGACAAAACCCTCTACATGTTCACTGCCGGACGGTACGAGTTCTCCAACAAGGGCGGAGACATGTTTATCGAAGCCTTGGCTAGACTGAACCATCTCCTTAAGGTGGGTGGACATTTTTGTCTTGTTATTCTTGTCAGAAACATCTGTCGAAGTAGCTTTTACTCTTTTACGCTGTCTTTCTTTTTGTTCATTAGCATGTGTCATCCACGACATGGAAAAACGTGCTATATAGTTTTTTTGTATGTGATTTTCTAGTTGTTTGAGCCTTTTATTCCCTGAAAAGCGTTCCCCATAGACGCTCGTTAAAATACCCCCTACGGATGTTGCGAGGCGTATGGTGACACTATACGTACTGTGCCATACAAAGTTTACTTCTTAAGTCGCGCGGCTTCAGAATGAGTAACTTTTTTTAAGAGGCTTGTTTTAACCATTAAGGAGAGTTCGTTGGTCGGATAAAGAGTAGAACGGCGTGTCTTCCTTGAAGCTGCTGACAACCTTCACTTGTATCTTAATAGTTCGTGTCTTTGTCGGAAGCTAGAGCTGTTTAATTGGTCTCCGCTGACATGGCATTTATTTATAGTACTTTCGCCTTTTTGTTGTTATGTATTTGCTATAGAATGCGAGCGCATGTTTTTTTCAAACGCGCAAATTTGTTAATTTTTTTACTTTAAGCCTTGTTTTTCTCGTGACATCATCACATATTTCATTAGTTTTGATACAGATCTCTTATATGTTATATGTTTATGTTTTTTCGACGCGCAATTTTAACACTTTTGAGCATAACGGGGAACAAAATAATTTTTTTGTGGGATTATTTTTCTTAATGCCACTACAGGTTTGATGACGGGGTTTAGTATTCTTGTGGTATCCGACGCATTTTGTCTCACATTTTCACACGGGGTTAGGCATATAATTGTTTGAATTTTGATATTTTTCCACACCTCGCAACATACAATGTGCCAAAATTTCCCAACCTCATTTCTTAAGTGTGCATTTTGTAGCCTAAAGCGTTCGTCTATGTCACACGATGTAGTAGCGTAAAATTAGTCGCCTTTTCCGGTTTTATACTTATGCTGTTGATCTGTTTTATATTCCCTAGTGACGATAGGGCATTCACGAGTTCATGACTCGCTTTTTCACCTGCACATGAACTCATTAAGGGCAAAAAGGACATATGCGCCATAGGTAGAGTACGCCTCTTCATTTTGGTTGCAAAAGACCGCCCTCACTTTCCATGTTCTACGCCCAGTGGACATCACTGGTTGACTCTTTGTCGTTGGCGTCGTTATCCTTAGAAATTGTAGTCTAAATTTGCCTTATTCATCTCGAAAAAAAGGGTGGACAAACTGTCCGGTGTCTTGTCTAGGATCGATTTGGTAGTATTTTATGTCCTTTTTTGGTGGAACACACAAACCAACAGAGCGTGCCATTAGGTGACCAGCGTGGTGCAGGCTGCCAGAGGTCCGATATCAAATTTCGGGATACTTTTGCCCCGTAGTTTTTTGGGGGCGTAAAGCTGACCAACTTGGCAAGTGGCTGCTTAACTATCCTATTTCCTTTACTTTGATAAACAGCGCCGACAGTACTCATAGCCGTTTCATGATGCTGCTCTCTCTTTTCCGCTTTTCTGTGTATAGCATCGAACGTTGATTAAACTATCATGTGCGCGTTGTCGGCCAGGCAATGTTTATCTTAAACCCCCTAGAGATCAGCTGAGATTGCGTCGTGCCTTACGTGAGAATCAAACATTACGTATGTTAACCGTTGACTTTTCACAGGATTGAGACTTCTTATGTCGTCTGAAGCGCCGAAATTATTCGACAATGGCATAGTGTGTATTTGCTGAAGAGGCGCGGTGAATTTTACGCTTCCTCTCAGTCCACTCAGCGTTACTTTTGTCTTCGGCAGCTTAGCGCCTTGGGTTGGCAGAACACATCTGTTGGTTGGAGTCGTTGAAACATTTGTCGGTAGAAGAACCTTTATTTTTAAGGTTTTTGAGAAGGCTGGTCTATAGCATCGCTGTCTTACAAAAAAGTTTTTTCCTCGCGGGTTTACCATGGAATTGCCTCTAACAGCCATTATTGTTCTGTATTCTTCGTTGGCCCTTTCTAGTATACTTGGTAACATTTGGGTAATGACCACAGTCATCAGCCAATTAGTTGGCTGTTGTATGTCTCCAAACTTTCGCGCACGTCGACGAGCGCCAGTTGTTGGTGTTCAATCATCAGCGTGCTTATACCTGTTGTTGCTTTCCATCGTCGACATGGTGTCCGTATTCCCGGTACCATTTATCGTAAGCGACATGACCACTGGTAAATTTAACCACGGAAAATGGGTCTGCAAATTTCTATATTTTTGCGAAGCAGCAAACAAATCGTTATCACCCTTCGTCTTGACGGCCTTAAGCGTTGATCGCTACATTGCCGTGTGTCGACCGACGCTAATATGGATGCGACAAACCAGATTTGCCCTCGGAATCATCCTGCTTTGCCTTGTTTGCTCCATGTTCTTCATCATGCCGATATCCATATCAGCAACAGTCTCGAACATGCCCGTTCAAGGCATACCTGGAGGCATTCCAGACAAATGCTGGGTAGACATGGCGCGCACATTCGCATTCACGTTGAGCCTTGTACTTGTATGCTACGTGATGCCATTAATATTTATCTGTCTGGTTTATGTAGCCATCCTTCGTCGACTTTACCGACATACTCATCTGAGCACTGTCGGTCGGCGTACAAGCATCAGTTTGAGTCGCGTCGTCAAATGCTCCGTGCTCGTCGTAATGTTTTATTTCATTTGTTGGACACCTTATTGGATTCAACAAATTAACATCATCATAAGTGGTGGTGCGTTTTTCTTGTTTTGGCTATTTTCAGCAAAAATAGTACGGTGCTGCACTATAAGTGGGATTGCTTAACACAAAACTCAAGGGGTAACATTGTCCGGTTTTCTCATGGTGCGCGGCTTTTTCAATGTTATGAGTAGGCAGCGAGCGTTTTTGGAATCCGTTTCGAGTGTGGACCGCGTTCCCACGTCTTTCCGCTTGTGTACTCTGTGCAGGTTGGCACAACATTACTAAATCACAATCTGCAAAAAATTCATGTCCGTTTTCTTTTACGTATATCATCACAAGCGCCTACCGATGCTTTGAAATGAAACATCGGGGCAAGATTGAAAGGCTTCTTGCTCGTTTACATGCAAAGACCAATTTACTTTGCGTGTGCAGGAGGGCAGCCGTACGTATGGATAGACTGGTACCGTCTGGTAGTAATTTGAGACAAACAATGTAAATTAGAATGCTTTGCCATTGTTTTTGGGAGCGCATTTCAGCCTGCCACTTGTGCGGTAGTCCATGGCTGCCCACGGCAACTTTTGAATTGAAATGGTCTTTGCTTCGAAACGGACATTTTTGATGAAACTGAGCTGAAAACATCAGAATTTTAATTTCCCTTTTTTGTGCACTGCAATTATGTCTGCTTTAACTGGCGCTAATTTTGGGTCAAACTCATTAGACTTTCAATCAAAAGTAACTAGACTGGGGGATTAAATGGAAATGCAAAACGTATTAAATTTTGCAGAAGATGTTTATAACGATAACGGTGCTAACCTTACCGCTGATAACGCCAAAAATGCGAAATCTTCCCACAATTTCTCGTATGGCATCGAAAATAATGCGTCGGTGATACCAAGCAACCAACAACTTGATGGCTTCGTCGATATGCCGTCGCCAAAGCAGAGCTACAGGCTTCAACAAATGTTTATGTACTTTATCCATGCTTTACCGTACACTCAAAGTGCATTTAACTGGCTATTCTATGCGTTTTTAAATCACAACTTGCGTCACTCTTCGCGCTGCTCGTTGGGCGCTCGTTCTGCAACCGTCACTTGCGGTGATAACAACGTTCACACGACGTCAGGGACGGGCTCAACCGTACCGTTGTGGAAAAACATCCAAACCGTAGGCAATTACTTGAAGACGGCAAGCATTGACACGGGCAATACGATTTTACGCTATTCGCCGTTCCGACCACGATCTCGCATACGTTCACGGTAATTCATTGCGACATACAAATAGATTCTTTGTGTAACAACGGTCTTTTTTTCGTTTTAGCAGTACGACGTGCCTGGGCTCCACGAATGATGTTGCCATGCCGGCACTCACTACAAATGGGCTTTTAAGCGTTACGGGGGATGGATCCACATTCTTTACATCTGTTGTTGATCTGCCCGGCAAAGATTCCATTAAGAACGACGTTCCGTCTTTGTCTGTGCAAAACATATCTGGTGGTGGTGGCAGCCGGCGAAGTGTAGGCATCCTTCAAACTAATTCGTTTAATCATCGACCAAAATGTGATTTTCCACTGCTTGGGTTCTCATCTGCACCCAACACTTCGAACCCTAGCTCACTAGGTCCAACTTTACGAGTGCCATCAAAGAGCCCTCAGAGCATGACTGATGGGAGTAGTGTCTCACTGAATATGGCTTCCTCCTTTTCAAGTACCGCCCCAGCATCGCCCAACTTGGACGATGCTGTTCATAGCGATGAATCTGAAACTTTTGTCGAGTGGCTTTAATTGAATACGTTTTCATACATATCTCTCTTTGTACATTTTGTAAATCATGATAGTGTGCAGTAAGCATTTTGTGCTATTACCCGACACGTCTTATTCGACCCATTTATTCTAAAGCCCTTGGATTGTGTTTGTTTTGCATTAATGGTTTAACCATAAATAGGTCCCTATTTGCCTTGAGTCTAGGCTTTGCGACTGGTGTTTTGTCTTTAATGCTTTTAACCATGAAGATCTCCTAAAATGTCTTTGCTTACTGACTACTGAACAGTGTATTATGTGTGTGGTTTTAATGCAGGTAACAATAAAACAATGTATCATGGCTTCGACAGATGTTTCTTTCTATCTATCTCTGGCGTTTTATGCATTTCAAACTTAATTTTGTTATCTTCAGCATTCCGATGATGAAAAAATCCGTGGCACTACCGTCGTTGCTTTCTTTATTTACCCAGCCAGGGCAAACTCCTTCAACGTCGATTCCCTTCGCGGCCAAGCTGTCTGCAAGCAGCTCAAAGAGACCATTGCCAGAATCAAGGAAGACATTGGCGACCGTATGTTCGATGCCTGCGTTCAGTAAGTTGTCATTTTCACCTATTTGAAAAGGTTTACTTTAACTTGAATCTTTACAGGGGCCATATCCCGTCCATGGAGGAACTCCTCCACCCTGCTGAGCGTGTTAAGCTGAAGCGTTGTATCCTGACTGCCAAGCGCGACTCCCTTCCTCCCATTTGCACCCATAACATGGTTGATGATGCCAACGACCAGGTGCTCAACGCCTTCCGTCGTTGCCAGTTGTTCAACAATGAACATGATCGCGTCAAGGTGATCTTCCATCCCGAATTTTTGAGCTCCGTATCACCTCTCATCGGGCTTGACTACGAAGACTTTGTCCGAGGTTGCCATCTGGGTGTCTTCCCATCCTACTACGAGCCCTGGGGCTACACACCGGCCGAATGCACCGTTATGGGTGTTCCATCGGTCACGACGAACTTGTCTGGCTTTGGTTGCTTCATTGAGAAGTACGTCGAGCAACACGACAACTACGGCATCTTCATCACCGATCGACGCTACAAGAGTGCTCACGAGTCGTGCGATCAGTTGGCTCATTGCTTGTATAAGTTTGCGTAAGTTTGTTTAACTTCAAGTTTATGTTATCAGATGACTGAGGTTCTGATTTAGGTCCTTGTCGCGTCGTCAACGTGTTATTCTTCGTAACCGTACTGAACGCCTCAGTGATTTGCTCGACTGGAAAGCTTTGGGAACCGTGAGTTAACCTTATCTTGATGAATCTTTATAATACTTACGTTCGTTTCAGTACTACCGTGAAGCCCGTAGATTGGCGTTGAAGAAGGTGTTCCCCAACTTGGAGATGAAGCTGTCAGAAACGGTTCGCAAAGTTGGACGCCCCATCTCAGCTCCGGGTACCCCGAATCACAGCCGGCCAGGCAGTCCCCACGATAGCGATTCCGATACGTCAGAGCAGGAGGAGCGTGAAAATATGGAGTTCAACAACTCTTAGATGATGAACAATCCGGCATAAAGTTGGTGCCGATGAGAGTAAGACGTAGCTATACTGTGAATGTAATTTAGTATCAATAACTGTCTTGAAAAGTTTTTAAGTTTAAAAATAGAATAAATTGAGTAATATGAATTGAATTGGAAGTTGTACAGCTACCGCGTCGCACAGGTTTCGAAAACAACGAATGAGAGATAGAAACACAGTCGTTGCCCAAAAACCTGGACGTCGGGGCACCGACGAAGGCAGGAGTGGTCGCCCGCTTGACAAAAAGCTTCAACTGAGCGAGAAAGAGAGGCTCGGCATGGACGTTTCGGGGCTGGCAGCTTCTGCGCCCACCTCCGTCTATGGACAATGTGACTCAAGCATCGGTGCTGTTAGTGCTAGTAACCCGATATCTGCGCCAATCGTCGTTGAGTGCGCGTCTCAAGCTTCCGCTTGCAATCGACCGAATGGCATGCCGCTCCAGCGGCTAGGCCTCTAGCTTTTCACTGGCTGCGCCATGTTTCAAAGCGCTCCAGTAGCATCGGTGGATGCGGTTTGCAGGAAAGTACAAAAAATCGAACATTTTAAACCAACCAGACTCCGGAACCATCCTTACAGATACGATTCCCACGGACACGAAGTTTAGTGAGACTAAACTCCTTCCGTTTCGAGGGGGTGTAAGCAGACAAAAAATCCGGCTTCTAGGTTTTGTGTAATGAACTTTGCATGTACCATGATACTCGGAAAGTAATAACTTTATACCAATTGACATTTGAAACTTTCAATATTGACAATTTTTTCATTTCATTTCGAAAAAAGTAAAATTGAAAACTGCAATCACTTCACATTCCACTTCTAAAAGTCATTCTTCGAATGTTTAATTTTTGCTTTGTAGGTATTCGGCAAGTGCAAATGGCTATTTAGCACACTTTTACGGTCTTTTTAACAGTCATTTTCGGTGGTCAAACTGACCGCAATTAAAACCGCGTCGCACAAGGTTAACAGGTCAGGGTTAGACAATTTTTTGCCGGAGCGACCTTGTAGGTCAAATCAGCGGTAAATGGTCTTCAATCAATCTTACGCACACGCCGTGGTGCTGATTTGATGGATGCCTGAACGCGACCAAAACGGATTTCCTTTTCCTTTCCCACTCGGTGATTATAGATACATCTTGCGACGGATGCGGAATGCATACATATCATCATCAAAGCTAATTATGCGATAGATGCCCCCACAAAAAGTCTACAAAATGACACTTTGAGGAAGGACAAATGCATTGCAACGAACGAACAATCGGAGCGCATCGGCATCATTGCACGGTAGCGATCTCTTGCTATGCAATGCTTCCGATACCACAGCTCAGAACAAATGTTTTTTATGTGCCCTCAAATTCCTGCCATGATGTCTGTCTGCCGGGTTCGTCGCTTTTACAAAGCGTCGAAAATCCTGAAAACAAGCGGCACGTTTGAAGATTTTGAAGGATGCTACCAGCCGCGCACCCCCCAGGCTGACTTTGCAACTGGGCGTGGCGATCGCCTTGGATGTGAACAGGGGCTGCGCGCGCAAATCACGAGCGATATTCCGGCGTAGTGACGACGGCAACACCCAAGGACTGACGCTTCAGGTTGTTCGAATCACCAGGACGACGTCGTCTGATGGGCACATCATGAAAACACTATGGGGTTACGTTATATTTTTGCTTATTTTACGAACAGTTGCTTTACGAGGTAAGTTTTGTTTACTTGATTTTTGAAATGTTGCATTTTTGCATTGCTCATTCACCACATTCCTCCTTTTCCCTTGACGCTTGACATGAATACTCCCCTTATTTGCATCCCTGCAAGTGAGAGTCTAAGTGAAGTGAACAAGGCTGACATGTGCTCTTAATTTGCTATTAACCCAAACAACACGCGAGATGCTATCACTTTTCAGAGGTGAGACGAAGACGTCAAGTTGATTTCGGTACTACCAGTACAGGCCCTCAAATTGATCTTAACATCACAGTACCGTACATATTCAGTGCGCGATTGTATCCCTATGGCCCTAGCAAGGACGACAAATTGGTTCAGGTCGATCCAACGGCATACAATCTTCAAACCCCATTGAAATTACTACAACATACGTATAATTCGATCTATGTTCACAAAGACGGTTTTGTTAGTTTGGCAGGCGACAATAACAATGGACCTGTGCCGCTAATCGCCGTCTACTGGATGAAGACCAAGACGCACAAAGTGCATTTTCGCGAAACAACCGATTCCAGCATCCTCAACGTTGCGCATAATGAAGTTAACATTCAGTACCGTTATGGATCGGAATTCAAACCCTCCTCAGTGGCTATCATTACTTGGGAAACGAACGATGGAGTGAGTCAGCAATGTTTGCAATCATTGAAAAATGAGGTCATGTTTTAGAACGGTGATGGAAACATTTTCCAACTGGCTCTGATACTCGGAGATGGTGGCTGTTTTGCACACATTGTTTACAGCAAGTTAACACTAAATTCAGATGCTGTGGTGAGTATTAAACTGCAGACAAAGTGTCAATTTCGGCGCGAATAGGCGACAAAAAGGATGCAAATTTAGTCCGAATCAAGGTCGCGCGATCTCGCAAATGCCGCACCAGTGGTTGATTTGCGCCTCTGCGTGACCACATTTGCAATGCAATGCACTGTTTCATTATTATTTACAGGCCGGATTCACGAGCGATGACGAAACGTCGACTTACTTTGCGCTCCCAGGATCGGGAACGTCGGAAGCCATCCGTCTTGTCGAAAAATCGAATATCGGTATTCCTGGAGAGTGGTTGTTCCGCATTGACGCCGAACAAATCTACCTTTGTGGCGCCGGTTTCACGGGTCTGGAATGCGTTGATTCCTGTCAACCCAACCAATGGTACCTCGATTGTGCCAAGCAATGTCATTGTGCCGATGGCAACTCGTGCAATTCCGAAACGGGTGAATGTCCTGAGGGTCGATGCAATCCAGGCTGGTCCGGATCGCCTGTTTGCGATCAAGACATTGACGAGTGCGCCCAAAATGGATCTCTCTGTCCCGTCGAACAACCCGACTGCGTCAACACCCCGGGAGCATACTTATGTCTGTGTTTCGAGTACGATAACTCGACGAATTCCTGTCTTGGTGGCACGAAGAACCAGCCGACTGCTGCCACCATTGCTGTTCCCATCATGAACTTGCAACCACAATTGCCAAACTTTGGAACCTCGCAAAAACCAACGACGACGCGGCGCCCCAGACCTGTGGTCGGCTCTAATGACAATGTTCTTATTACGACGACTCCGGTTTCAACGACACAAAAAGTGACTCAGGCTACCGTGCCGACACTGTTTACAGCACGTACACAAAGTCTGAGCTGTTTTAACTGCGCTTCCCAAGCAACTTGTCACAATGGGCGCTGCGAGTGCCGCACCGGATGGCAAGGGGATGGACACGTAAGTGACATCATTAAATCAAATCTTTTCCAATAAAAGAGTTCAACTTTAATTGTCCGAAAAACGTTTTAGACGTGCACGGATATTGATGAATGTTTGCACACTCAGCCATGCGGGGCAAACGCCGCATGTCAAAATACACCTGGATCTTATCAATGCGTGTGCAATGTTGGATTTATTGCTAATGCCGATGGATGCACCGATGTAGATGAATGTGCAGAGGGTATTGTAGAATGCCCTGGGGGCAATACAACAGCTTGTTTCAATACAATTGGAGGCTATGAATGCCAATGCAGGGAAGGTTTTGCCGGAAATGCCCAAACTGGGTGCCAAGATGTTGATGAATGCAAAAACGCAGACTTCTATTGTGGAGCCAAGTCTGCTTGTCTCAACCTTCACGGCTCGTATCGTTGCGAATGCCTTGAGGGCTATGAAAAACTCGGCAATGTCTGCACTGACATCAATGAGTGTCTTCATAATCCGTGCGACCCAGCGGCTGTGTGTACCAATGTCGAAGGCAGTTTCAAATGCGATTGTATTGATGGCTTCGTCGGAAATGGGATTGAGTGTCACGGTAAGCTCTTTATCTAATGTGAACTATTTCAAGACTTTTTATTGGCGACCTTGAAATATTGTTAATTGTTCAGAGACCATCTTGTTCCCTACGCCTGGTCACTCACACATTTCAAATGCGGCAGTTTCTTTGAACCAACCCATTACCCTATTTGGAAACAAATATGACAAGCTGTACATTGCCGATAGGGGTGTAGTCAGTTTCGATCGTCCATTTTATGAACCAATCCCAGATGCCACTGAAATTAGATCCGCAGCCTTCTTCCCGCTGTATCGTCAAAATGCGACCGCGGCTGTCTCATTTGCAGAAATCGGCGATGACGATGCCGGCAACTACTCGCTGCTAACGCGGGCTTCCCTAACGGTGCAGAATAAATTCCGTCAAAATGATTTCCGAGCAAAGACAATGGTGGTCATTACATTCCGTCAAAACACAGGATCGACGTTCCAGGTCGTTCTGGCTCAAAGCTCAAATGCATCCTACGTGACCTATTTGTACGAGAACGTCGAAGATACACATGACGCGGTCTCGGGAATTTCTTATAATGGAGGGTATTTCGGCATCCCAATGGAGCTTCTTGTGCATAATTCAAACATCGGACAACGCGGAAAATGGGCCTATCGAGTCGACAGGGCCGCGGGTATCATCACGTGTCCGGCTGGGCTTCTTGGAGCTCCGCTTTGCCAGCAAGATTGTGCTCCTGGAACTTGGGGCTTCGAGTGTGCCAACAAGTGTCGCTGCGCTGACAATATACCGTGTGACTTTGGGTCGGGCTATTGTGCTAACGGCAAATGCGCTCCTGGCTTCAAAGGGTCCAACTGTTATGACGACATTGACGAATGTGATAGTGGAATCTCGGGATGCCATGAAGAGGCCACATGCACAAACACCATTGGCTCTTATCAATGCACATGCAATGCTAACTTCTTTGGAGATGGCTTTAACTGCCTTTTGCGTGATAAGTGTCACAGAAAGTATGGCGTACCTTGCTCGATGCATGCTGAATGCATGGTTGATGAGTTCGATAATGCGGAATGCATTTGCAATGATGGATTCGCCGGGGATGGACGAGAATGCGCACCGACTAAACCAACTTTGCCTCCGGCACCTACAACTTTACCGGTTACAACTTCGACCACTCCATACACAACCACAGTTGTAGAACACAAAACTCAACCGAAATTATCCTCGGAAAGCGTTGAATCCGTGGATGAAACTCCGTTCATCATGAATAACTGGATTAGCGCAGAGAATTCTCAACCGAAGCCCTCTTCTACACAGGTGCCAATTACGACTGTACACTCTAAACATCCGACAACCACGCACATCAAGCCCAAGCTCACCCCAACACCACATGAGCCCATCGGCAAAGAATACGTCGACATTGATAATGGTATTTTTGATGAATCGATAGCCAGTATCGACGACAAAGACGACGAAACCGATGAAAGTGCAACACGTGAGTGATAAACCTTTTCAAAGTGCATACTAAATCAACCTTTGCAGTGTTTGTCATAATTCTCCCCGCAATATTGATCATTGTATGGTTGATCTTGATGGCTATCATTCTGGCCGTTTGCTGTAGAAGAAGGCAGTAAGTTTATTTTCTATTACAAAATAGCGCCCTTTAGTCCCATTTCCCATTACAAAATGGTGCAATGGTGTTTTTCATTCACACTTACTGACATACTCTTCTTGCAGGCGAACGAGAACCAACAAATACAACCTTGAAATGATGGGTTGGACAGGTCGCGATTACACAAGCCCCCGAAGTGGCCAGTTTTCTCATTTCGTGTACACATAAATGTTTCAGTTATTAATTTGATGTTGTTAGTTGTCAAACCTTCTCATAATAATGTAATTATTGCCAAAGAATAATTTGACTTTGCTCATAAAATGAATCCGCTAAACATTAATCATTGAATGACCTTACGTGAATGTAAACAGAGATGAGCCTTACGTGATAAGCGTTTTTTAACGTAGTTTATTGCACTCTTTGTCGGTGAACAGCGCTAAAACTGTGCTAGTATGTTTACGACCATATTAAAGCGTTGCAATGTTTCGTTGCAATAAAAAGCTGTTAAATTAATTGTCCCGATGAACAAATTGAATCTTCTTTAAATTCCAGACGCGCGAAAAGCCATTAGTTTACTGAGATAATTTTGATATCAAAACAAGTTTTTGTTAGGAGAAACTCACCTTTTAGTTTTGTATGTCTTCTTTTTTTTGTTTTTTGGACCTTTTTATGCGTTTCAAAACGCTGTATAACTTTGTCATTACATCTGTACTCTTTTCAGCGTTAGCTCTTCTGTATTTTTCCACAACGGCTTCCAATGATCCGAAAAACATGGAACGCATTCATTCACGTAACTTAGAACTCAAACAAGCAATCGCAACATGGTTTTCGTCAGGAAGTATGAATTCCGCCGACTTTCAGTTGTGGCAAATTTGGGCATCAAACTCTGAATGGTCTTTACTAAATATTGAATGGTATGATCAAGCAACTGAGTGCATAGCATTGAAAAATCTACTCTTAATCTATTCAAGTCGTTATGGTGATTCTAATGGTTATACCTCAACTGAAATTCAAGAGTTCGTGCAAAAATACACGACTTACAATGTCGAGTTTGTTGAAACTGTCGAGCCTTACCTCCGAATTACTGGCGCAGTGATATTTTTGCAACAAATAAAGGAAGACATAATGAAATACGTTAATGCTGACAAGGGCGATCGGAAACTTACGAAAGTGGTCGTTAACGCTAGCAAGCTAATCAATCTGGACACGAGTCTGATATTGCCCGGGATAAACGTTGTATTGACAGCTGCGAAGATTAAAATTTGGGATGAACAAACAATTGATTTATCTGGCCATGGTTTTCCAGCAGTAAAACGCGGCCCAGCTGTTGATGGCGGTGAAACTGAAGATGGCGCGGAAGGTGATTGTGGAAAAGCTGGAGAATCGAGCGGTAATTTAGAAAATGACGGTTTGCAATTTAAAACACTTATTTTTAGGAAACTGTTTGATAATAACTGATGAAATCGTCAATCCGAGAAATCTAAAAGTCGCACTAAATGGTGGGCGTGGCGAAAATGGACAACCAGGTGGAAAAGGAGGCCCAGGAAAAGACGGTGTCGGGATTACACAGGACGAATTCAATCGTGTAAAAGTTTCTTATAACACCATATACAGAGACCATGATAACGCATTGTTTAACTATGAACCGCCAAAAAGCAAGAAAACTACCAAATGGCAGAAGAAGATTTACGAAAAAGATGAGGAGGCAATGCTAATGTATTCTGAGTATGAGGATGAACATGGCAGAAGGATCATCTACAGTTATTCGGGATATCATCCACCTAATTTGACATGGCTTGATTACGTATTGTGTTCCTCAAAAATCTATGACTTGTATTTTCTAGTGCGAGGAACAGATGGAACTATGGGTGGAATCGGCGGCCTTGGTGGATTCGGCGGAAAGGGTGGTCATCCGGGAACGTTGACAACAACAAATTTAACATTGACAAATGGTTTTGATGTTCGTTTTTCCGCGATTTCTGGGGCCGATGGGGATGGTGGAACAGACGGTGAAATTGGAGCAAATGGTGAAAATGGAAATGATATATTGTATATTGACAGGTAAGAAAAGCATAACACCATTCTTAGAATTAAGTGTACGTTGTAGCGATAAACGTTGGCGAGACACAAGAGAAAAGCACTGGTTTGGTATAGAGAATCCTGTTAGAATTCAAATTACCTACAAACAACATTCATCCTTTCTTCGGCGGTTTGATCGATACCAGAAAGACATTATAGGAAACGATCGATGGTTTGCCGAATTTAATCCGGTAGACATCAATTCACAAACGCAAAATGTTAATGAGAGACAAGCTGTTCGCAGGCAACAACAACAACAAACTCAGACAAAGGCTCCCTTAGTGTTAAAAAATGAAATGGAAACTGCGATGCAATTTATTGTGGAATCTGAAGCAACGTTGAGAATTGTCTCAAATCAAGTAGAAGCTATAACTCAACATCTGCAACGAGAAATTAACATTCTAATTAAAAATCCAGTAACTGCGCCTATGCAGGTCATTCAGGAAAATAACGAGAAAAGTGATTTGTCCGAAGACAAAGACGTCGACAAAGATGAATGGTTAAAGAGGTTTTTTACTTCTGAGCTGACAAAGATAGAAATTGATAATTTAAAATCAGATTTAAACAGGTAGACTTTCAGTTTCCAAAATGATATATTGACATTGTTTTTTACAGGTTTAAATTATCTGAAGATGAAAGAAAGAAGTTGGAGCGAAAATGGATTTGCACCGTCAAACGAGCGCAAGCTCAAGAAAAATTCAAGCGTGCGAAATCGCCTCTTCATGTTAACAAAGGAAAAACGATAGTGGTAAAAGGAAAGCGTGAGTATATTGAGCACGTTCGGCCAAAAGCAAAATCGTTAAATCAGCTAAATAGTGAAGTGGTCATGAAATTTTGCAAAGCCGACAAGCTTCATAGCGCAGGTATTCCACTTCTAAAAATTGCTTATGAAGCATGGCGTCAGCTTGATACTCACGACTGGCAGCAAAATCAAATGTTTGACCTGGGCTCGGATTACGATTGGAAGAGTATGAAACGCGGTAAAACTTTAATGGATATCTATTTTCCGGAAGCAATGAACCGCTGGGCTGGAAGTGACACTCCAAACTCGCCAATCTTGGATCAAAAGCGTGATCCGAGCGTGGTACAGAACATATTGACATTCCAAACAGAGTTAACTGAAAAGTCAGACGTGTACAACAACATCTTCAGACAGTTAAGAGCTTTTGTTGATAATCCTCGAAATGCAGCAAACGTATTTGGTGATATTCCGGTACTTACTGATCAACCAGATGAATATGCCGTTGCTTTTCTGCTGAGATTTTACTTTCAATTTCGGTACATGTTAAAATATCAATGGCTTGTGTACAATGTTTGGAAGCTGAAAAATAGTGAAACTCTACTTCCTTCCGCTGATGTGTCAGTTCCCGACTTCGATCAGCAAGTTACTCCAAATTATTTGAACATTTCTGTGTCACCAACAGAGTTCAACAAGATTTTTGAATTTGTTAACAGTCATGGGCTGAACTGTACCGCCTTCCGTTTGCTTGCTGCAAACATATTGGACCTGAACATCCGTGTTTATGGAAATGAAGTCTACGGAACTTTTGAGCTCATTGAATCGTTCAACAACAAATCCAAGGTGGGGTGTCAATTGCTTCATCAAAGTGGATCCAAAACTCTTTCTTTTACTATGGCGGACATTGAACTACGAAAACTGATTGAAAGCCGAAAGCAGTTAAAAACACTATGCGTTTTGGCTGATTTCGATGATGGCATGCAGAAGTCAATTGAGTTGTCTTTTCCAGAAGACCATCGAATCATAGCCAATGAATGGATGAAGAAGTACAGACTTATTTCTAACGACCATTCATTATTACGACTGTTTTACGATCGATTTGACGTTGACGGCAACCACATGTCATTGGTTGAGTTCCAGTTTGTTCTAAACACCGCGATGTTATTGCATCAGTGCCATTTCCCCGTCAAGTTCATAGTCATGGTAGCTCTGGCAACACCACAGCAATCCCTAATCGATGTATTTCTGCACCTGCGAATTGAAACAGTATGGCGTCGCAGGATTAAGGCTGAATACAACGATAGAATAAGGAAAATGATCAAGGAAGTGTCCAATGCTTATGTTAAATCATTACTTGGAATGAAGGCAGAAGAACATGAGTTCGACGAAGAAATACTGTTGCAACTCTTGGGGTTGCTGCAAACAGCTTCATTGAAATCACTTGAAGCTATGAACTTGACTCAATGGATTGAAAATGCCCGGCAAGTTGATATTTTCAAACTGCAAAGTTTGTCATCTAACGAATGCAATGATGTTGATTATTACATCACTTCGATGATCAACACAGGATACCCCGAAGCAGCAAAATTCTTTGAGGACATGCTGTTGCCTAATCCGAAGAATGCAGTTGTCAGAAAACTTATTTCCGATGTGGCCTACATGATTACAAACGGAGAAGTTAATTTTGATGAAAACTACATCAACGCCTTGCGAACTGAATCATCACCAACAGAACGTGAAACCGCGATGCAGATTCTGTTTCCAACAAAAAGCCGTGATGTGACAGAATTAATTCGAATCATGAAAACCCAACACAAGGAGCAGGAAAGAACTTTGAAGATCATCGAAGCGGCGATACAAGATGAAACTAGCGACGTCATGAAGTACATTGATGAAGTCGACAAAATGCTTTCTGAAAGAGACCCTCCGATTAAGCTTCGTGACACCCAGAAGCTGACAATTGTTGCTGCCATCAAGAACAAGAACATTTTGACACAAGTCAAAACTGGCGAAGGAAAAACGTTTATCATCGCCGCGATAGCCATTATACGTGCCAAAATGTGTAACCAGAGTGTCGACATTATCACCAGCTCTTCAGTATTAGCCGAACGTGATTGCAAAGACCTCGAGCCCCTGTACAAAGCATTTGGTTTGACTGTCGGACACATTTGCGACGAAGATATTGAAAAACGCAAACTGGCTTACCGTAGTAATATTGTCTATGGTGACATTAGCCGTTTTCAACGTGATTATCTTATCCACAATTTCTACAAAAACGATATGTACCATGGACGGACACAAGAAGCTGTCATTATTGATGAAGTCGACAATATGCTTCTGGACAATGGCAACAATGTCCTCTACTTATCTCATAACATTCGAGGAGTAGAGTCTGTTAATTCGCTGTTTGTGTTCATCCACGAATGTGTTAATCGCACAATGTTGGTTGCTCAAAACAACAATTCAAAGCTTGACAGCGAATTTGATAACGCTTCAATCAAGCATCAAGTAAAGAGCGATATGCTCGGTGCTGTAGTTCAAACTGATCTTGGCGATGTAACCAATCTTGAGGTTATCGAGATTTACGAAAAGCTGATAAAACTCGACGTTATCGACATACAGGGCTACATTGTGGATGATTCAACCCTTCCTTCCCGGTTAAGTTCAATCAAGTCCGAACTGCAACAAATAGCCAGCCAAAAGCTTGTTACACATACAATCAGCTGCCTGAAAATTGTTTGCAACCGAGTCAAGAAGATTACCGTCCCGCGATGCTTGTTTGATTTTTGTTTCAAGCATTTGGATACTTTTATTGAAAATGCAAAGAAAAGTTATGAACTGGAGCATAATGTTCAATACGTGATCGCTTTGGATGGGCAGCGTACTTCCGCCGACGTCAAAGCTAATGTTACCATTTTGGATGTAAACACAGGTGTCGACTTGCCGACATCTCAATGGGAGAATGGTCTTCATGAGATGGTTCAACTGAAACATGGATGCAGAGTGGGTACAGCATCGCTGAAGGCTGTTTTTACTTCAAACGTCACTTATCTCAAAAACTACAAATTTCTTAATGGTCTTAGTGGTACTTTGGGGTCAACAGCTGAAAGTGAACTTCTCGTCGGCATCTATGACACTCAACTTTTACGTGTGCCAACTGACAAGCCTCGAGCTTTTAAAGAAGCTGTGCCATTGTTATGTTCAACTCAAAAGGAATGGATCAAAGCTCTTTTCAAATCAGCCAGTGAAGTGCTTGCTGATAATCGGTCTGCATTACTCATTTGTAGATCTATTAAAGATGTCCAGGCGCTGAAACATTACTTCGTTCAACAAGATCGAGCTTTTTGGACAAGTCGCATCATTACGTATGAGCGAGATTCGGAATCTTGTGAGTTTGCTAAAGGACTACCACCACAAAAAGTTGTGATTTCAACGAATTTGGCGGGACGTGGTACCGATATTGACATCAACAAGGAGCTGAAGGAAAATGGTGGATTGCATGTGATTATTTCATTTTTGCCTGAAAATCAACGCATTGAAGAACAAGCTTATGGGCGCGCCGCACGTTGTGGATGTCCTGGATCGGGGCAGATCATTGGAATGAGTGATGAGCTGATGCGTGGTTCGACTGTCAATTCAACACAGCTGAAAGAAATGCGCGACGTCTTGGAAACTGTCAGGATCAATAAAATGAATTCCATTTACAAGTTTCAAACAAGTACTGAAGAAAGCTGTCTTGAGAAGTTTAGGTAAGTTTTTCTTAAATTAAAAGTTGGTTGATCAAATACTTTACAATGACTATTTTAGAGCTTTCTGTGATAAATCTTTCACAAGAGAAAGTTTATTCCTGTTGGATCGCGAAGATTTTCCAACCTTGGTTCGAACCATTTACTTTGCATTGCTTGATGAATGGGCCCTCTGGCTTGATGAAAAGTGGAAAGACATCAACGAATGCACCAGAACAAATAATCTTGAATTGAAATCCAACATTATTGATTCAGTGGACGAATTTACTCGAACTCACCCAATTGACAAGTATAAGTTGGATAAATCATTTGAATGGATTCGTTTTCCTGAACCTTTTATTACAAAAGGTTTGATTGAGCTCCGCGACGGGAAGTATAAGGACGCTCAAGAGTCGATGGATTACGTGATTGAAAGATTTCCGGAGTTCATGGGTGAATACTATTATTATTCTGGTGTTATTGCACAGAAGCAGTTGGACTCTTCAACAGACAGAGTGGGTTTACAACCGCTAAAAACTCCTTAATTGTGCACTTATAGGCCCATGAAGTCAAGCGTATTGAGAACATGTTTCACATTGCCAGATGTTTTTTTGAATGCAAAAAGGAAGAGCGAGAACAATTGATGACACTAATCAGTCGCTTGCAAATATTGGCATCACAAAATCAACATAATGTCGACGGTTATTATCGAGAAAGCCGTGAATTCGAGTCCGTTGTGGACATTGTGCTAGGCAACATTGACGACATTGTGGGAACACGCGTCACTTTGGATTCACTGAACTTTCAAAGCCAAAACTACCCTGCAATTGCAATGGAGAAGTTGCTAAAGAAGAATAATCTCATTTCCGATCCGGTAGTGTGCGATGTAATTACACCCTATCAACTAAAAAAAATCTGCAATCGCTATTGCATCGGCAAAGATGAATTAACTAGATTTTTGGAAAACCGACGACATGGTGGATATATTACAAAACGGGATATGGAAGAGGAAGAACTTTTACTTCCGAGTGCCATGCAATTTTGGACTGAATTGCGAAACAGGGACTGCTTCATACAGAACACAGAAAGCGTCTGCTATCAGATAGATCCGGCCCAGCAACATTTGGTCCCTGAAGGTGTCACTTTGGAACCTGTTTATTTCCGTAGACGCGATAATCTTGTCGTGCTAACTACAGAAAAGATAAAAGCTGATGAACCAAAATTGTACGATAAAACATCAGTGGAAGATATTGCCGATTATGACGCTCTTTATAAGCATGGTGTATTCCGAAAATGCAATTATGCCAACATTGATCTGCTGAAGTTACAAAATATTCGTGAACTGAAAAATTACAGTTTCGTGAAAAAGAAGGAATTTGCTGACATTCTTGATGTAAACGAAGAATTCGCTCAAGCTATTTTGGACAAACTCGAAGAAGCTGATATGATTGCTGAAGCATACGCTCTTAAGAAAATTGCAAGTTCTAATGACGATAGAATTCAAGCAGTTTTAGATGTCGCGAAGAATGGACCATTCACGAAACACACTCTACTTGAACTTGTTCCGGATAGAATACCTAAATCGCTCTTGACAGATCTCGTCAAACAAGGGTATCTGGAAGTTTGCGGTTACTCGATGTCAAAAACCGAGTTAAATTACGATATTTTGCCGCAATGTATACGCCAAAATGTTCGACAATACATGGTTCACCAGTTTTCGTTCAGCATTGCAAGACAAATTCTGATTGAGCAGTTAAAGCTGAGTTCCGGTAACGATCGCTCATCCAACCATGTGTTCTTATCACTTGATCCTTATGAAGAGCTGTTCAATGACCTACAGCGTTATGGCTTAGTGGTTCCTCGACGCATTGTTCCTAATGATAATTGCAAGTTTGAGCCGGAGAACGAGAAACTACTACTTGAGCTGATTAACGAATACAAAAGTAAAGTCGATTCCTGGCCAATGGAGTTATTTGTATCTGCTACCTACCTAAATGAAAAAGATGTCATGGTACCACGATCATTACATCTGAACATAACCAGCAGTTTAACTCAAGTCGCTGTGTTTAACCGATTGCCATATTGGTGGGTCAACTGGTTAATGAGAGTTTCTGACTACGCATCATCCGTTACCAATGTCTTTGGAAGCAAAGAAACATCCACCATCAAAGAAGGCGAACTGACACCAAAACATGTTCTACAGGGCTTAACAATGCTTGAAAAGATATTTTCTGTTGGTTATTATCGCCAATGTATTATCTTCAAGCAAACCTATGACCGGTATCCAACGATTGGAATGGGTTATTCGGCTATTACACATTACCATGAAGCTGCATGTCGTGGAAGTTTACAGAAACAAAAACTTATTGCAATTAAAAAAGTAAGTTTTTTCTAACTTTGTGGTAGTCCGATCATACAAAAGATAAATTTTAGGGTATGCTGCAAAAAATAAGCAAGATCGGATCCGAAATTCGAGAAATGTACACAAATGTGGTGGCAAACAATGAGATGTTTAAAGAAGTTGCCGAAAAGTTAGCGCGCGCCATAAGCAACATTCCCGAGGAGGCGCAAGTCAGTGAAACGCATTCTACGCTGAGCGAGTTGAAAGGAACACAGTACGTTCAAGGCCATCTGAATAACTTGATTGGAGCTACGAAACAGGAATTCGATCAACAGTTATTACAAATACTAGAAGAAGGGTTACAGCAGACTGAACTAAACGTATCAGAAGTACTGAAAACGCTGAGAAACTTGTCATTTAATGTTCCGCCTTTCAACAATGTCCAAGTTCACAGTGCCGTTGAAATTGCGATGTTCTCGTATTTGAAAGAAATAGCTGAACTTGAAAAAAATTGGAAATTCAAGATGGGGACAGCACAACTTGGTATATTCCATCGTTCTGGAGTTCCAAAAGACCTGGCATATCGGATTCTTCTAAAAACAATGGACAAAATTGTTGGCGATGGCATTTTTCATGGATTTCTACAACCATTTTGGAACATGCTGAATGTTAAAATTGAAAAAATGAGTGTACAAAACAACATTTATGACAGTACAAATCTCCAAAACACTCGTGATCAGCTGTTCCGACACCACCTGATGACGGTGGCCTTATGGAAAAACAATTGGATTGCTTTTATTGACGCTGAAAACATCTTGCACTCTCATTGGATATCGACACAAAACATGGCGACTCTACGTCATTTGGTTGAATATGATCATGCCGTTCCAGCATTATCGGTTAAACAAATAACTTCAGCTGTGTCCGACAGAGAGCGACCTATTAAGCTGGAACTTCATTACTGTGGTCAACTGGCTGTCGAATGTCGGCCTTACTATGACTCTATTGATCCGATCTGTATTGCTGTTGACCTCAATGATGTCAAGTTTTATGTTTTTAGACCTGCAAAAAGCAATTTAAAACAACTAGGTGATGTGTTCAGTCTCATCCAACAAGCAGTCAAACCTGCTTATATCAATAGGCAACAATTCAAGGATGCTGTATTAGATCGTCTAAGTGATAGCAGTAACAAATCACATTACGACAACTGGAAACACAGGATGGAGAAAGTGTTAGCATTTAAACATCCGGTATTGTCTTTGTCTTCTTTAAAAGAAAATTCTTTGTAACCGTGTAAATATAAGTGCGGACAATGGATAAAAAAGATAATAAACCTTCTGTCTCTGATAGTTCTGTCTTAAGTTTGACAGATACATTTTTATTAAAGATAAACTTATTTGAGTAAAACGTGTACTTTCAAAGGGCGTGACATCGCTACTTAACTATTGACGATTTCTGAAACGAAAACATAATTTTACTGGACAATGTCGGCTCTAAAACAACATCCATAAAAAAAAACGCCCACACAAAACGAGAGATTTGCTCTTGATTTCGGAGGGGGTGCGTGCCTTTTGAGCCTTTGCTGGGCCATCAATCGGCCAGGATTGCTCATTGAAAGGTCATCTCAAACCGAAAAGCACTCTTCCATGGACGTACCCGGCTCAAAACCAGACTACAAAGAGGGAACACGCCCGCACAAAACGAGGGATTTGCTCTTGATTTCGGAGAGCGTGCGTGCTTTTTGAGCCTTTGCTGGGCCATCAATCGGCCAGGATTGCTCATTGAAAGGTCATCTCAAACCGAAAAGCACTCTTCCATGGACGTACCCGGCTCAAAAGCAAACTACAAAGAGGGAACACGCCCGCACAAAACGAGGGATTGGCTCTTGATTTCAAAGAGCGTGCGTGCTTTTTGAGCCTTTGCTGGGCCATCAATCGGCCAGGATTGCTCATTGAAAAGTCATCTCAAACCGAAAAGCACTCTTCCATGGACGTACCCGGCTCAAAAGCAAACTACAAAGAGGAAACACGCCCACACAAAACGAGAGATTTGCTCTTGATTTCAAAGAGCGTGCGTGCTTTTTGAGCCTTTGCTGGGCCATCAATCGGCCAGGATTGCTCATTGAAAAGTCATCTCAAACCGAAAAGCACTCTTCCATGGACGTACCCGGCTCAAAAGCAAACTACAAAGAGGAAACACGCCCACACGAAATGAGGGGTTGGCTCTTGATTTCGGAGAGCGTGCGTGCTTTTTGAGCCTTTGCTGGGCCATCAATCGGCCAGGATTGCTCATTGAAAAGTCATCTCAAACCGAAAAGCACTCTTCCATGGACGTACCCGGCTCAAAAGCAAACTACAAAAAGGGAACACGCCCGCACAAAACGAGGGATTTGCTCTTGATTTCGGTGAGCGTGCGTGCCTTTTGAGCCTTTGCTGGGCCATCAATCGGCCATCAATCGGCCAGGATTGCTCATTGAAAAGTCATCTCAAACCGAAAAGCACTCTTCCATGGACGTACCCGGCTCAAAAGCAAACTACAAAGAAGAAACACGCCCACACAAAACGAGAGATTTGCTCTTGATTTCAAAGAGCGTGCGTGCTTTTTGAGCCTTTGCTGGGCCATCAATCGGCCAGGATTGCTCATTGAAAAGTCATCTCAAACCGAAAAGCACTCTTCCATGGACGTACCCGGCTCAAAAGCAAACTACAAAGAGGAAACACGCCCACACAAAACGAGAGATTTGCTCTTGATTTCAAAGAGCGTGCGTGCTTTTTGAGCCTTTGCTGGGCCATCAATCGGCCAGGATTGCTCATTGAAAAGTCATCTCAAACCGAAAAGCACTCTTCCATGGACGTACCCGGCTCAAAAGCAAACTACAAAGAGGAAACACGCCCACACGAAATGAGGGGTTGGCTCTTGATTTCGGAGAGCGTGCGTGCTTTTTGAGCCTTTGCTGGGCCATCAATCGGCCAGGATTGCTCATTGAAAAGTCATCTCAAACCGAAAAGCACTCTTCCATGGACGTACCCGGCTCAAAAGCAAACTACAAAAAGGGAACACGCCCGCACAAAACGAGGGATTTGCTCTTGATTTCGGTGAGCGTGCGTGCCTTTTGAGCCTTTGCTGGGCCATCAATCGGCCATCAATCGGCCAGGATTGCTCATTGAAAAGTCATCTCAAACCGAAAAGCACTCTTCCATGGACGTACCCGGCTCAAAAGCAAACTACAAAGAGGAAACACGCCCACACAAAACGAGAGATTTGCTCTTGATTTCAAAGAGCGTGCGTGCTTTTTGAGCCTTTGCTGGGCCATCAATCGGCCAGGATTGCTCATTGAAAAGTCATCTCAAACCGAAAAGCACTCTTCCATGGACGTACCCGGCTCAAAAGCAAACTACAAAGAGGAAACACGCCCACACGAAATGAGGGGTTGGCTCTTGATTTCGGAGAGCGTGCGTGCTTTTTGAGCCTTTGCTGGGCCATCAATCGGCCAGGATTGCTCATTGAAAAGTCATCTCAAACCGAAAAGCACTCTTCCATGGACGTACCCGGCTCAAAAGCAAACTACAAAAAGGGAACACGCCCGCACAAAACGAGGGATTTGCTCTTGATTTCGGTGAGCGTGCGTGCCTTTTGAGCCTTTGCTGGGCCATCAATCGGCCATCAATCGGCCAGGATTGCTCATTGAAAGGTCATCTCAAACCGAAAAGCACTCTTCCATGGACGTAACCGGCTCAAAAGCAAACTACAAAGAGGAAACACGCCCACACAAAACGAGAGATTTGCTCTTGATTTCGGAGAGCGTGCGTGCTTTTTGAGCCTTTGCTGGGCCATCAATCGGCCAGGATTGCTCATTGAAAAGTCATCTCAAACCGAAAAGCACTCTTCCATGGACGTACCCGGCTCAAAAGCAAACTACAAAAAGGGAACACGCCCGCACAAAACGAGGGATTTGCTCTTGATTTCGGTGAGCGTGCGTGCCTTTTGAGCCTTTGCTGGGCCATCAATCGGCCATCAATCGGCCAGGATTGCTCATTGAAAGGTCATCTCAAACCGAAAAGCACTCTTCCATGGACGTACCCGGCTCAAAAGCAAACTACAAAGAGGAAACACGCCCACACAAAACGAGAGATTTGCTCTTGATTTCGGAGAGCGTGCGTGCTTTTTGAGCCTTTGCTGGGCCATCAATCGGCCAGGATTGCTCATTGAAAAGTCATCTCAAACCGAAAAGCACTCTTCCATGGACGTACCCGGCTCAAAAGCAAACTACAAAAAGGGAACACGCCCGCACAAAACGAGGGATTTGCTCTTGATTTCGGTGAGCGTGCGTGCCTTTTGAGCCTTTGCTGGGCCATCAATCGGCCATCAATCGGCCAGGATTGCTCATTGAAAGGTCATCTCAAACCGAAAAGCACTCTTCCATGGACGTACCCGGCTCAAAAGCAAACTACAAAGAGGAAACACGCCCACACAAAACGAGAGATTTGCTCTTGATTTCGGAGAGCGTGCGTGCTTTTTGAGCCTTTGCTGGGCCATCAATCGGCCAGGATTGCTCATTGAAAAGTCATCTCAAACCGAAAAGCACTCTTCCATGGACGTACCCGGCTCAAAACCAGACTACAAAGAGGGAACACGCCCGCACAAAACGAGGGATTTGCTCTTGATTTCGGAGAGCGTGCGTGCTTTTTGAGCCTTTGCTGGGCCATCAATCGGCCAGGATTGCTTATTGACAAGTCATCTCAAACCGAAAAGCACTCTTCCATTGACGTACCCGGCTCCAAAGCCAACTACAAAGAGGGAACACGCCCGCACAAAACGAGGGATTTGCTCTTGATTTCGGAGAGCGTGCGTGCCTTTTGAGCCTTTGCTGGGCCATCAATCGGCCAGGATTGCTCATTGAAAAGTCATCTCAAACCGAAAAGCACTCTTCCATGGACGTACCCGGCTCAAAAGCAAACTACAAAGAGGGAACACGCCCGCACAAAACGAGGGATTTGCTCTTGATTTCGGAGAGCGTGCGTGCCTTTTGAGCCTTTGCTGGGCCATCAATCGGCTATCAATCGGCCAGGATTGCTCATTGAAAGGTCATCTCAAACCGAAAAGCACTCTTCCATGGACGTACCCGGCTCAAAAGCAAACTACAAAAAGGGAACACGCCCGCACAAAACGAGGGATTTGCTCTTGATTTCGGTGAGCGTGCGTGCCTTTTGAGCCTTTGCTGGGCCATCATTTCATTTTTTCATTTATTTCCGTAATCAACCAATTATTGGTGACGGCAACACTACAAGTCAAACAATCACATAATTTGTACACATACAATACGAGGACTATACGAGAGTATCATGTAGATTGGATCATCCGTGTAGTAATGTTGATGGGAGGAGGTACTCCATCCAAGTTCCCAGCCTGGCAGGAGGTCACGTCGATGAGGAATTTGTTGTGCCTGGCGACCGAAGACTTTTTGACTGCGGCCGGAGTCGAACCCGCTGCTGGGCCATCAATCGGCCAGGATTGCTCATTGAAAAGTCATCTCAAACCGAAAAGCACTCTTCCATGGACGTACCCGGCTCAAAACCAGACTACAAAGAGGGAACACGCCCGCACAAAACAAGGGATTTGCTCTTGATTTCGGAGAGCGTGCGTGCTTTTTGAGCCTTTGCTGGGCCATCAATCGGCCAGGATTGCTCATTGAAAAGTCATCTCAAACCGAAAAGCACTCTTCCATGGACGTACCCGGCTCAAAACCAGACTACAAAGAGGGAACACGCCCGCACAAAACGAGGGATTTGCTCTTGATTTCGGAGAGCGTGCGTGCTTTTTGAGCCTTTGCTGGGCCATCAATCGGCCAGGATTGCTCATTGAAAAGTCATCTCAAACCGAAAAGCACTCTTCCATGGACGTACCCGGCTCAAAACCAGACTACAAAGAGGGAACACGCCCGCACAAAACGAGGGATTTGCTCTTGATTTCGGAGAGCGTGCGTGCTTTTTGAGCCTTTGCTGGGCCATCAATCGGCCAGGATTGCTCATTGAAAAGTCATCTCAAACCGAAAAGCACTCTTCCATGGACGTACCCGGCTCAAAACCAGACTACAAAGAGGGAACACGCCCGCACAAAACGAGGGATTTGCTCTTGATTTCGGAGAGCGTGCGTGCTTTTTGAGCCTTTGCTGGGCCATCAATCGGCCAGGATTGCTCATTGAAAGGTCATCTCAAACCGAAAAGCACTCTTCCATGGACGTACCCGGCTCAAAACCAGACTACAAAGAGGGAACACGCCCGCACAAAACGAGGGATTTGCTCTTGATTTCGGAGAGCGTGCGTGCTTTTTGAGCCTTTGCTGGGCCATCAATCGGCCAGGATTGCTCATTGAAAGGTCATCTCAAACCGAAAAGCACTCTTCCATGGACGTACCCGGCTCAAAACCAGACTACAAAGAGGGAACACGCCCGCACAAAACGAGGGATTTGCTCTTGATTTCGGAGAGCGTGCGTGCTTTTTGAGCCTTTGCTGGGCCATCAATCGGCCAGGATTGCTCATTGAAAGGTCATCTCAAACCGAAAAGCACTCTTCCATGGACGTACCCGGCTCAAAAGAAAACTACAAAGAGGAAACACGCCCACACAAAACGAGAGATTTGCTCTTGATTTCGGAGAGCGTGCGTGCTTTTTGAGCCTTTGCTGGGCCATCAATCGGCCAGGATTGCTCATTGAAAGGTCATCTCAAACCGAAAAGCACTCTTCCATGGACGTACCCGGCTCAAAACCAGACTACAAAGAGGGAACACGCCCGCACAAAACGAGGGATTTGCTCTTGATTTCGGAGAGCGTGCGTGCTTTTTGAGCCTTTGCTGGGCCATCAATCGGCCAGGATTGCTCATTGAAAAGTCATCTCAAACCGAAAAGCACTCTTCCATGGACGTACCCGGCTCAAAACCAGACTACAAAGAGGGAACACGCCCGCACAAAACGAGGGATTTGCTCTTGATTTCGGAGAGCGTGCGTGCTTTTTGAGCCTTTGCTGGGCCATCAATCGGCCAGGATTGCTCATTGAAAGGTCATCTCAAACCGAAAAGCACTCTTCCATGGACGTACCCGGCTCAAAAGCAAACTACAAAAAGGGAACACGCCCGCACAAAACGAGGGATTTGCTCTTGATTTCGGTGAGCGTGCGTGCTTTTTGAGCCTTTGCTGGGCCATCAATCGGCCAGGATTGCTCATTGAAAAGTCATCTCAAACCGAAAAGCACTCTTCCATGGACGTACCCGGCTCAAAACCAGACTACAAAGAGGGAACACGCCCGCACAAAACGAGGGATTTGCTCTTGATTTCGGAGAGCGTGCGTGCTTTTTGAGCCTTTGCTGGGCCATCAATCGGCCAGGATTGCTCATTGAAAGGTCATCTCAAACCGAAAAGCACTCTTCCATGGACGTACCCGGCTCAAAACCAGACTACAAAGAGGGAACACGCCCGCACAAAACGAGGGATTTGCTCTTGATTTCGGAGAGCGTGCGTGCTTTTTGAGCCTTTGCTGGGCCATCAATCGGCCAGGATTGCTCATTGAAAGGTCATCTCAAACCGAAAAGCACTCTTCCATGGACGTACCCGGCTCAAAACCAGACTACAAAGAGGGAACACGCCCGCACAAAACGAGGGATTTGCTCTTGATTTCGGAGAGCGTGCGTGCTTTTTGAGCCTTTGCTGGGCCATCAATCGGCCAGGATTGCTCATTGAAAGGTCATCTCAAACCGAAAAGCACTCTTCCATGGACGTACCCGGCTCAAAACCAGACTACAAAGAGGGAACACGCCCGCACAAAACGAGGGATTTGCTCTTGATTTCGGAGAGCGTGCGTGCTTTTTGAGCCTTTGCTGGGCCATCAATCGGCCAGGATTGCTCATTGAAAGGTCATCTCAAACCGAAAAGCACTCTTCCATGGACGTACCCGGCTCAAAAGAAAACTACAAAGAGGAAACACGCCCACACAAAACGAGAGATTTGCTCTTGATTTCGGAGAGCGTGCGTGCTTTTTGAGCCTTTGCTGGGCCATCAATCGGCCAGGATTGCTCATTGAAAGGTCATCTCAAACCGAAAAGCACTCTTCCATGGACGTACCCGGCTCAAAACCAGACTACAAAGAGGGAACACGCCCGCACAAAACGAGGGATTTGCTCTTGATTTCGGAGAGCGTGCGTGCTTTTTGAGCCTTTGCTGGGCCATCAATCGGCCAGGATTGCTCATTGAAAGGTCATCTCAAACCGAAAAGCACTCTTCCATGGACGTACCCGGCTCAAAACCAGACTACAAAGAGGGAACACGCCCGCACAAAACGAGGGATTTGCTCTTGATTTCGGAGAGCGTGCGTGCTTTTTGAGCCTTTGCTGGGCCATCAATCGGCCAGGATTGCTCATTGAAAGGTCATCTCAAACCGAAAAGCACTCTTCCATGGACGTACCCGGCTCAAAAGCAAACTACAAAAAGGGAACACGCCCGCACAAAACGAGGGATTTGCTCTTGATTTCGGTGAGCGTGCGTGCCTTTTGAGCCTTTGCTGGGCCATCAATCGGCCATCAATCGGCCAGGATTGCTCATTGAAAGGTCATCTCAAACCGAAAAGCACTCTTCCATGGACGTACCCGGCTCAAAATCAGACTACAAAGAGGGAACACGCCCGCACAAAACAAGGGATTTGCTCTTGATTTCGGAGAGCGTGCGTGCTTTTTGAGCCTTTGCTGGGCCATCAATCGGCCAGGATTGCTCATTGAAAAGTCATCTCAAACCGAAAAGCACTCTTCCATGGACGTACCCGGCTCAAAACCAGACTACAAAGAGGGAACACGCCCGCACAAAACGAGGGATTGGCTCTTGATTTCAAAGAGCGTGCGTGCTTTTTGAGCCTTTGCTGGGCCATCAATCGGCCAGGATTGCTCATTGAAAGGTCATCTCAAACCGAAAAGCACTCTTCCATGGACGTACCCGGCTCAAAACAGACTACAAAGAGGGAACACGCCCGCACAAAACAAGGGATTTGCTCTTGATTTCGGAGAGCGTGCGTGCTTTTTGAGCCTTTGCTGGGCCATCAATCGGCCAGGATTGCTCATTGAAAAGTCATCTCAAACCGAAAAGCACTCTTCCATGGACGTACCCGGCTCAAAAGCAAACTACAAAGAGGAAACACGCCCACACGAAATGAGGGGTTGGCTCTTGATTTCGGAGAGCGTGCGTGCTTTTTGAGCCTTTGCTGGGCCATCAATCGGCCAGGATTGCTCATTGAAAAGTCATCTCAAACCGAAAAGCACTCTTCCATGGACGTACCCGGCTCAAAACCAGACTACAAAGAGGGAACACGCCCGCACAAAACGAGGGATTTGCTCTTGATTTCGGAGAGCGTGCGTGCTTTTTGAGCCTTTGCTGGGCCATTAATCGGCCAGGATTGCTCATTGAAAAGTCATCTCAAACCGAAAAGCACTCTTCCATGGACGTACCCGGCTCAAAAGCAAACTACAAAGAGGAAACACGCCCACACGAAATGAGGGGTTGGCTCTTGATTTCGGAGAGCGTGCGTGCTTTTTGAGCCTTTGCTGGGCCATCAATCGGCCAGGATTGCTCATTGAAAAGTCATCTCAAACCGAAAAGCACTCTTCCATGGACGTACCCGGCTCAAAACAGACTACAAAGAGGGAACACGCCCGCACAAAACAAGGGATTTGCTCTTGATTTCGGAGAGCGTGCGTGCTTTTTGAGCCTTTGCTGGGCCATCAATCGGCCAGGATTGCTCATTGAAAAGTCATCTCAAACCGAAAAGCACTCTTCCATGGACGTACCCGGCTCAAAAGCAAACTACAAAGAGGAAACACGCCCACACGAAATGAGGGGTTGGCTCTTGATTTCGGAGAGCGTGCGTGCTTTTTGAGCCTTTGCTGGGCCATCAATCGGCCAGGATTGCTCATTGAAAAGTCATCTCAAACCGAAAAGCACTCTTCCATGGACGTACCCGGCTCAAAACCAGACTACAAAGAGGGAACACGCCCGCACAAAACGAGGGATTGGCTCTTGATTTCAAAGAGCGTGCGTGCTTTTTGAGCCTTTGCTGGGCCATCAATCGGCCAGGATTGCTCATTGAAAGGTCATCTCAAACCGAAAAGCACTCTTCCATGGACGTACCCGGCTCAAAACAGACTACAAAGAGGGAACACGCCCGCACAAAACAAGGGATTTGCTCTTGATTTCGGAGAGCGTGCGTGCTTTTTGAGCCTTTGCTGGGCCATCAATCGGCCAGGATTGCTCATTGAAAAGTCATCTCAAACCGAAAAGCACTCCTCCATGGACGTACCCGGCTCAAAACCAGACTACAAAGAGGGAACACGCCCGCACAAAACGAGGGATTGGCTCTTGATTTCAAAGAGCGTGCGTGCTTTTTGAGCCTTTGCTGGCCCATCAATCGGCCAGGATTGCTCATTGAAAAGTCATCTCAAACCTAAAAGCACTCTTCCATGGACGTACCCGGCTCAAAAGCAAACTACAAAGAGGGAACACGCCCGCACAAAACGAGGGATTTGCTCTTGATTTCGGAGAGCGTGCGTGCCTTTTGAGCCTTTGCTGGGCCATCAATTGGCCAGGATTGCTCATTGAAAAGTCATCTCAAACCGAAAAGCACTCTTCCATGGACGTACCCGGCTCAAAAGCAAACTACAAAGAGGGAACACGCCCGCACAAAACGAGGGATTTGCTCTTGATTTCGGAGAGCGTGCGTGCCTTTTGAGCCTTTGCTGGGCCATCAATCGGCTATCAATCGGCCAGGATTGCTCATTGAAAGGTCATCTCAAACCGAAAAGCACTCTTCCATGGACGTACCCGGCTCAAAAGCAAACTACAAAGAGGAAACACGCCCACACAAACCCCTACTAACCCTAGATCTGCCATAAGGCCCATAGACACTATGGCCCATCAAGGTACCCTATAAAGTTGCGCAAGAGTCTTTAAGGCAGATTTGCCTTAATGGTACGCTGGGTTGCTTTTCATGGCGAAATTATGATCCTTCAAGGCTGAATTTGCCTTGAAGGAACATATCACGACTTATCATTTGCCATATAGGGCAGCGAATGTTCCTTGTATGTGCCATTGTAGGGCAACGATGGCAGATCTAGGGTTAGTTGGGGAAACGAGAGATTTGCTCTTGATTTCAAAGAGCGTGCGTGCTTTTTGAGCCTTTGCTGGCCCATCAATCGGCCAGGATTGCTCATTGAAAAGTCATCTCAAACCGAAAAGCACTCTTCCATGGACGTACCCGGCTCAAAACCAGACTACAAAGAGGGAACACGCCCGCACAAAACGAGGGATTGGCTCTTGATTTCGGAGAGCGTGCGTGCTTTTTGAGCCTTTGCTGGGCCATCAATCGGCCAGGATTGCTCATTGAAAAGTCATCTCAAACCGAAAAGCATTATGCACGTTTTTGAGCTTTCTGGCCAGTGGGGAATCATGGTATAAGAGGCATTTGATATAAAAGTAAAAGCAGGTTAATTTGACTGATTATGGTGGCGAAAGTAAGCTTAATCAAAATTTGTCGCATAGCTTAGTTTGTTCCATTATTTAAAAAAGGTGATAAAGACAAGAAACAACTTTATATTGTCCTATGCATGGCTGATGGCGCTAACCGACGGAATCGGGTAAGTGCCAAAAAAGCCATCAGGGTTAGTTTGAGTTAAAATTAACAAGAATTACGGATAAACGGTCCGCAGAACAAGCGTGACAGTTTTGATTAAACAAAACTATTATTCAAAATTTACTGATTTTAAGTGCAACTGTAAACCAAAACGGATTGGCAGCCCTCGATATCACGGTTATTCACCATTCAACAAGTGCGATTTCCGTTTTTTTATAAAAATGCGAATTCTGAAGGTTTAAAATTTGCCCTGAAAAGTTTTTTTAAGCATCCCATATTTTCTTTGTCAAACGTTATTTTTCTACAATCTTGCTTACGTAATTTACATTGCTTTGCACTTGTTATGACACGTAGATAAGTCGGTTGTAAAAAATACATTTTGTAGTTTTACTTGCCACTTATTTTCTTATTATCTGCTGTGTCAGTTTTTTACGAACAGAGTAAAGCAAAATACAACCGGCATGCACCTTTATGTACTTTAGTCAATGCTTACTATTTTTCGTCTCACTTATCGCAAATTTAAATTTAATATAGAAAGTGTAAAGCAATAATACAAAAAATAAAATTTAAGCTGCTATGCATTAGCTACTTGTATCTTTTTCATTTATATAATTGTCAGAAAGAATTTGTATTCCGAAAATAAAGGAAAGTTATTCTTTAAAGTGACTTCGTTCCACATACGGCGGCGGATGGATGTCCCAAAAAGTATCACATATAACTGTAATTTTTCATGTCAGCCGTCCGGGTTATTTCGGGTGACGCACAGAGACATCAATAAAACAATGCTAACACGGAACTTGCATACATATGAAAGTAGTTATGACGCACGTGTGCTGATCATCTATTTTGCAACAATAACCCATCGTTATGTCAGTTTTCGTAGTTGTACTCTAAATTTTTATATTCTATGTTTATGTTTGTCTTTATCTAACATTCGCAATGATACATTAATGGTAAAAAGTGCGTAGTTATGTAGTCCCACGAATTGCACATGTTGTTACTCATCGGAATCGCTTTGCAATGAAAGTTTATTAGTCTAAACAACATAAATCTTAATAAACAACTAAAACTTGAAGGTTTTCACAATATGACCAAACATCGTTAATTTACTATTCGCGTAATGCTACATGTTTAGTCTGATCAAATTGATCGAGATACGTTAAAAAAACAATGAGTAAGAGGCTAATAATAGGAAAAGCTTTATATATTTGCTTTATCTGTTTGTGTTTTGATGACAAATTACGTTTAACATTTCATAGCATACCCGTTAGAATATAATTGGGATTACTCACAAAGCGAGTCATTTGTAATTAAAAAGTCGTTTGCAAAAGTGAAGTCACTGATGACTGACAGTTTTTTTGCACGATGGGAAGTTGGACACCTATTTAGTCAGACAGGCGCTAAAAAGAACAACAGGCAATCGTCATGAATGAAGCGATGCACCAGTTTATGCCGTAACCTCGAAAGCGTGAACCAACAGTTGACTTTGTGCATTTTTTATTTTTTATTTTAGTTTCCAAAAGATAACGGAATAGGCATATGTCGAAATGAGATGTGTCTGACGTGTCTCTGGGCCTTGCCTGGGCGAAAAAGTAATAGACACCTCCGGAACTGCTCTGTTCGAAAGCAATCGGATCTGAAATATTATGCTATGTTAACAATGACTTACAATATATTAATATTGAAATAGGAAATGTATAAACAAGCTGCGCAGTTTTATCTATGACATGTCAACATAAAACTTTTAGGAGGGAAAAACTAATTAAGAATTAAGCATTTAAAAGTTAATATCATTAGTTTGTTCTTCGAATTGCATGATAAAGCTGTTAGAATATTCTTTACTACTCAATTAATTTGCTTACAATTCCCCTCGATATGTGGCGCCGCTGGAAAACATCTGCGGCACGAACCATCTGACCTTTAAAGATGAGCTTAGCGCTTGCTATTAAATTGAAACTATTAGAAATTAGTTTTTGAACTTTCCTCGTTCAACTGAACCTTATTCATTGTACAATGAAAAGCGATCAATTGAACTTGGAACATACTTTTTAAATGGAAAAATATACTTATATCATACAGTTTAGCTGTAATTAATGCATGTAAAAAGGCTAAGGGCAATTCAGAAAGACCCGTCTTTGTTTATACCCACCCAATTAAATTACGCTTGCAGATAAAAAGCCTTTTTATAGTCAAAACATGACATCAACTTCATAGTAAGCCTAGACGACAGACATACATCGTTTGTGCTTCCAATCGCTCGCGAATTTCAACACTTACGCGAAAGGTTGTAAAAAGACCACACTGACGTAATTTGAGTGAGTGTCGTCACAGATCATTTGAAGGAAAACTTTTTAATCAGGTTCCGACTTGCAAACCTCAGTCAAGGTAAAGACCAAAAGAGAGGGTGAAGTCGATTTTTGATTACTATTTGATTCGGGAAAGAACAAATAGAGTCCACTGATTCAATCAAGGAACTGACTTGAAATGTTGTCACTATGTCGTCAAGATGGTAATTTGCAAATAAAAAGAAATTTTGCGGTGAGTTGCAAGAAAGTGCGCGAAACAAAAAAAAAATGGCAAGGAAGGTTAATTGGACTGACCTGCATTGTGCTCGCATATTGGGGTTTTCGTGGGAAAACATGTTGTGACACAGCTCACAGATACGATCCATCACTGCGTGCAATGTGTCGTTCTCGTAGATGTTGCATTGTTTGGCACCGGTATTTGGAGATGCAGTCTTGACTTCGCTGGCATACAGTGTTTCTCCAGGAGCAGACACTTCGGCATCTGCAGCGGCGGGTTTCGACATTAGGAATATCGTACAGAGGAATATTACGACTAGGCTGAGGTGGCTTGGGATGCTTGCCCACGGCAAAACTGATGATTTTTGGCAATCCGTGAAAAACCTTAGTCGCATATTTGGTGGAACGTGCTGATCAGCTGAACCGTCAGCACTGTGGTTTAACAAGGCAAAATGGAGAATAGAGTAAGGCGACTCTTCTTTATGAAATTCCTGATGACAACGCGAGATACTGTAGTAGTCACAGATTCACTAGCGGCATAAAGAAGCACAGAGAAAGTGGCAAGTTTTGTGAGGGTGTTACGACCGTGACGTAACAGGAAAGAAAAAAAACTAATCCGATCAGTAGCAAGCTATTGGAAGCAATTGCAATTGCAGGTGTGCCGAATGCCTGAAATAAGTACATACAGAGTCATAAATGGAAAGACACGAAATACAAATAATGCATTGATGAACATGGGGATGCCTACAAAAGGGCCACGCTTAAGGGGTGAAATGCACATCGCCTAGTTTTTGGCACTCGTCCTTGAATAGTAGTAGCACCGCCCTTCAAAAATGCAAAATGTGCTATCCGGTGGGAATACGTCATTTTTGAGTGAAGTATTACAGAGTATTTAAGTGACAACCCAATTAACGCTAACACCGCGGATATCAAGGTTAAAAAGAGAAAGCTGACGCCCCCGGAACATGCGCAAGTTTCGTTTTTATCCAAGTTGTCACGATGCGCGTCACGAGCAAATTGTGACAGACAACACATCACAATGTCGCTTAACAGTGAAGTTAAATTTTAATGTTGGCTGTTTTGTTTGCAGGATGTGAAAACATACTTCATACTTTTTGAGCGACACATTGCCTCGTTTAGAAAGCGGGGGGCGGTGACGTGTATTTATGATCCAGGGGGCCCCAGAGACCGTACCTTTTTGGTAGTACTTTTTAACTATGCGGAAGCCATAAATGAAGCATTACTAAGCCTGTATTCACCTAAAAAATTGAAAAAAACGCCCCCTTAATTTGAAAACACTACGCCACGCCCCCTACGTCTAAATAGTCCTACTTTTTTTGGACTTCTAGGTACTACCTAACTTGATTTGTTATTTTAAGTTGTTGACATACAAATTTTTGCAATGCAATAAAAAGAGCGAATCTAATCAGCCTGCGCAAAAACAATTTAATAGTTTAAGCTTAGTTGGTGCTACAAGCTTAAAATAAAGCCATGTCGTTGCCTACACACTGAACTTTAGGGATTTGTTTTGTAGTTTCATTGAAGGTTTTTTGTCTGATGAACGTAGCAGAAAAAAACTTCGAATTTGACCGACTGTCATCTTTTTACAACCGGTCGAGCCAAGAATAGCCGCAAACGTCAAAGACTTTTAAAGTACGTCGACTAGCCAGCATAATGTATGCATTAAGACCGACCAATGGATTTGCAATGAAAGAAGGGTACATTGGTGACCCTCAAGGAGTACTGTCGTCTACACTTACACGGTTAAATGTACCGTGTGTCAAAGTGGTGGAACCGACGTGATACTGCGGGGTGGGGTGGTAAAATCGTAGCTGTATTTCGGTAAATAATGAGTGTCGTTCTACATTGACGTAAATATGCCGCTTATGAGGCGTTTTTCTATTCTGTTTTGACGTTAATCCTTTTCCCAAAGGTGCCGTCCCGATGAACTTTACAAAGTAACGTTTTAGTGTCATAATAAAGGAATGCGTCGGTAAATATTGAAACAACAATAATATTTGTCTTATTGTGGTTTTACAGTAAAAACTTTGAACTTTTAAAGTCAATATTCAAACATCGTTCCAAAAACTTTTCCCGGATTGACAAAGCCAATAAAATTCTTAAAATGGTACAGATTATTCTGTCTTACAATAAATATATAAGGATACGTGACGTGAAAAATAACAGCTGCAGTGTAACCCCCCGTAATCTGTCTGCAAATATTATTGCACGCTTATGACAACACTACGCCGTAAAATCGCAAATTCTACAAACAAAGCCGACAAAAATACGTTCAATGTCAAGCCTATTGCATGTTAATTGTGTAAACATATTTTGGAAGCATAAAATATGTTAACATATAAAAAAATGCTATAAGAACCGACAAGACTCACTCGCATTACCGTATACAGACGTCAGTAGCATACGCATACGAGCCCATTTGATGTTTAGCATCGCTGATGACTAACGTGATGATCATTGTCGCGCGAGGAGTGAGTGTGTAAAATTTTGCGTCAACGTGTTACAGATTAAACCTTTTTCTACGATCAAAATGTGGAGGCGACAATGAAGCATTCTTGCTGAAAGCTTTGAAGAAGGAACCGAATGTTTGCAGCCCTTTTCTGTCGAAGGTAGTCTACGGGGGCGATGTTAATTCAAGCGTGCACTTCTTATGGACTTCCTTCTGTTTTTTGACGTTTCTTTGGATGCAGTGCTTCCTTTAAAATACACACACGTCACAGGCAAAAGAGAAAGAACCTTGAAATACAAGCAAATCATACAAAACCACGATGTCTTGCTGTATACGGTTGGCTAGGTCTATGAAACATTCCCATAGTACGTTTATCATGCAAGCAAAACAATGTGTGCGGGGATTCAGAGAAAAAAGGTTATCAGATAGAATTCTACTTGGCACCCATTGAGTACTGTCATTGACTAAAAATTTTAACGCTTCAGAGCGTTAACAGATGTCGAAAGCTTCAATGATACGAATTTGTTCATGGATGAATCATCTCTCCGCCAATGGGATAACAGATCCCGTGAAGACCAACGATGACGCTACGCGTGTTCGACGATCGGGAGCGCGAGAGATCGTATGTGATCGAAAGATGAACGCGTAAATGGACAGCGCTGGATGCTCTTTTATGAATGAACGTAAGAGTAAATGCGTAAACCGACCGAATGAAAAGATAAGAGGTCCCGATGCTGATTCAAAGTAGCTACACATCAATTTCTGATTTTTATCCCGTTAACGGACTGAATGAACCAAACGGGCTCAGTGGTAAAACGGCCACATGAATGACTAATGATGTCACTCGGCGCCGTTCGGAATTTATGTCTGCCGCTGATCTTTTACTGTCTCTCGCGAAGTACGATAGATTTTGTAGATAACCGTATCACGTATGTCATTTGGTGTCTTTTGTGACCGTCATTGCCCGTTCTTTTTCCGCGCAACAATTCCTGAATGGAACTTCCCACAAATCCATCCATCATGGTTCTGATTTTTACGACGCTACGCTTTTTAGTATTAATTAACTACTCGTGATCATTCGTAAATGTTCACATGTAGTTGTAGGCATAATTTTTTCTTTGCGCCTGCACGTATATGACATTGCTTTGCACTAAATCAGATAAATCTTCTCCGTAGTTGCAAATGAATCCGCAGAAGACTGTTTGCCATTCGCCTCTCGCGGAATGTTCGTCGAATGAGTGACACTGTTATGACGATGAAGAAACCTTACATTTTCGCTATTTCTTTGTTTTGTGTTTTGGTCCCAGATTATTCCATACAGATAGATATGTATGTCATGACTGGGCTCACTCACAATATTTTCTTCTTCTTAGATGTAAACTTTTACGATGCATATGTCTTATGTTTATCCATAATGTTTATTGATCACATGTTTGCATTTAAAAAGAAAAATAAACTATATTTGGAATTGTTTGCTCGCATTAATTATAGAACATAGGTAATTAACAAAGTCGTACCACTCTCCTCTTCACTTTCCAATTTGGAATAAACGAAAGAGCATGCTATTGAAACGTAGTGGTTGGTACTCACGGGCGCTGCCGGGCTATCCAGTTGCCATTTTATTCACACCGAGTGTGCCGAGACCGCACGGGTGGTTGTCCAGGCAACATTGTGATAGCCGTGAGTGCCGTTACCCTGTTTGTTTGAAAAGGAGCCATAAACTGAATTACGTAATAACCACATCAGCAGGTTTTACTGCTGACCTTAACATATCCGCTATTAACCATATCGCATTTATTATTTTAATTATCGTAGCTAGCATCTATTTTTCCCTAAAAGCTAATGCCAAGCTGTTGACCTTTCCTGGCCACCATGGAACACGAAACGTCATCACAGATTAAACTAAACGGTTCTTTTTATGTATTGTACTTATTAACCAGTATCATCTGCCTTGTCGGAGCATTGATTTGCATTGCCGTTGGCCGAACATTGCGACGCTATGGCCATAGTCATGCCAACTTTTCTATCATTCAGAGCCACCTATTCGTGGCTTTAGCTGTGAATAATTTCGTGCAATTGCTTCGAAACGTTTCACACTTCATCAATTTGACTAATGCGTCCGACGACATCGCCGCAAAGGTACGAATCTTGACCATTTGGAAACATTATAATTTTCGAAATACTCTGGTTTTAGGATGATACGTGCAAATCACTGTCTCCGTTAAACTCATCTCTTGCGTTTTTCATATTCTTCGGATGCATCGCGATGTTGATCGAACGCACGTACGCAACTATGAATTCTATAAAATACGAGCACGAGAACTATTCCATCGTCATTGATCGTCTTTTCAATGTTATTGTAAGTTTATCGTTTCTTAAAACCCATTCAACCACAAAGTTTTTTACAAGCGTTGCCAAAATTTTAGTGGATTGTTGTCGGTGTGTTAATTTTCTACGACATCTTATTTTCCCTTGTTTTTTCGAATTCACCGTCATATTTTAAATGCGTTCTGTCATCCATGAAGGAAGACATTTACAAGACCTATTGGCAGTTGCTTGTAACTGAAATTTGCATGATTGCGTTTTTCTTATTTTTTGTTTCTCTCTACCAAGCCAATATGGAAAAATTGACAAAAATGAGGGAAGACATTTCGAGCTACCAACTAAGTCATGCATATCAGCTGAGAGAAAATCTCAAGAGCATCAAAACAATGGGTTTTTACACAGGTTTATTTGTGATTTATGGGTTTTGCTATTTGTACCATCAATACAGCAGTCGCGATGATGACGACATCGACAATGTAAATAGTGCATTGTTTTTTAATGTAAGTACATTTTGAGGGTTAAATCATTTTTAAAAGCTATATTTACAGGAATTGAGTGGCTTGTACTTTCCATTTTACTCCGTTTCACTTCCTTTATGCATCATGTACATGACTAGAGCGGTCAGCAACAAAGTACTTCTCCATATCCCAGGGCGCTTTCTTTTCCGAAAAATAATTGGTATCACCATATCAGCATAAGTTTTTATAAAGCTAAACATAAACATCACAGAGATTATATACGGACGCGCGACGACAAAAGCACTTTCTAAAAACGATGAATATTTCGATGAGTTGTCAACGTTCTGGGAGGATAAACTTCATGACACATGAATAGACAGCTGATTTTTACGTAAACTCTTGCACGGATACCTCAAATTTACTATACGCTAGGTTTCAAAACGCCGGTTTGCGGATAAAGTCAATATCGTTGTTTAATCATCTGCATTATGTGATCACCCCTGTGGATTTTTTGCGTTTTTCGCCGGTGACCAGTCTTCAGTCAATACGACGGTTTTATACGATTTACATTCAGTCATGTGATACATATCTCAAATTGTAGTTTTTGAGCGTTTATAATTTGTTTTTTAAATAAAAATGTTGTTTCACAGACTGTTAAAGTGGACCTGTAAATATGATGCGCGATTGTCAAACATCGTTCTTTTCAATCTAGTGCATTTTAACACGTGTCAAAGTTTTACATAGTCTCACGTTGTCATGCAGCTTACTGCTTACATTAACGTGCTGATTTTTTTGCTGATGCCTGACATGTTTTTGCGATTAATTCCTCTAACAGCTTGCGTTTTTGATTTTTTGTTTTGATATGGGAGTAATAATAATTTTTTTAGCTTATTACTTCAACGTGATGAAAGTAATTAAAGAGAATGAAAGCTTAAATGGTACAACGTCAAAATCGCTAAAGGCCGCAGAAAAACTGATGGACGAACAGGTAACAGTTTGACTTGACTTTGCAAGATCGAATTGCTCTTAATAAGAACATTCTTGGCATTAAATTGCTTTAAACTCTTAGACAGACATGCAATGACTGTTTTTATTGCCACGCATCTGAGTCGCGCCCAAAATGGCTCATTAGAAATCCGCTCTTGGCCTTTCGACAAGCTGTGCACAAATCTTCTTTATACTGTTTTTGAGAAACCAACGGCATTAAACTCAACAATGACTCTCAAGGCCTTACTCTCCCCTTTTTTGGCTTTTTTCAACTCTTGAAAAATGACACTCAGCACACACGCTTTGAAAGTCTTTTACGCTTAACAATCGCAAAGTTCTTCCTCTGTATGTATTGGGTATTTTTTCAGACCAGAGGGTGTTGTTCATTTCATTAAAAGCGTTAACTTTTTGTAAACTTTAGGCGAACAAACTCTTCGAACTATGCGATATGCATAAAAAAGGTTTTATTCAGAAAGAGGATTTGCGACAGCTTCACTCCCTTGTTCCAAACCTGTTGCCATCGGATTTAGACGCACTGTACAATAACGCACGTTCAATCAAAACGCACAAGGTCGATCGTGAAGGCTTTGTTCATGCTATTAGTAAGTTGGCCTTTTGTGCAACCAAAATTTTTCCAAAACCCACGTTTTTTGCAATCTTTGCTTTTAGAACCTTATTTGGTTCGTGGTAAAGGTAATTGTGTGATTATTTCAAAGGTAAACATTGGTCGATTAAACTTCTGTCCCACTAAACTGTCTGTTTCAGAATAAACATATACGCGACGTTTCACAAAATATGTTCAAAACAATTTCATTGGACAACGACGACAGCAAGGTTGGGTTTTCACACATAGACGTGTAGGGTTTTTTTTCGTCATTTAAATGTCTTTGCTTTCAGGTCCCAACGACAAACACCAGTGATGGCAGTGTTGTGCGCGTCCCAAAGCTGTCCATCTCACTTGACGAAAAATTAGGATCCATACATTTCTTACCTCCGCGAAGGTTAACTGATAGCGATATGATGGCGGAAACATTGCGTCTTCCCTCTGGTGCAGAGGATTATAGTGGTCAGAATAGTCCTGCAATGGATCGTACATTCAGTCTTCCTGAGAAAATGGACCTTAAAAATGACACTTCGCCTATTGTTTCACTCAAGAAGCAGGCTCAGTTTGAAACTGAACAAATTGAACAGCGAAATCATAGTGTTATGCAGGAAGTGATCAGACGGTCGAGTGTGTATTCGGATGCTTCTCCCACGAAACCGCCTGCAAGACCTATGGATTTGGGCCCCCTTATCAGTAATGAGCAGATCGCTGAGGTTGGTCTTTCTTACCGCACTTTTTTCTTTGTTTTTCTTTCGTGAGAAAACTTTGCACGCACTTTAGAGCCGTTTCTTCAAAATAAACTAATTAATTTCAGGACGGCAAAACACCAGAACGTATCTTCAAAGTACTTTTCGTTGGCGACTCCGCAGTTGGCAAAACATGCTTTCTTCATAGGTTTGGTTTTTTATTTGTTGATTGGAACTGTCGATTACTTTTTTTGTTTAGATTCTGTCACAGCCGGTTTAAACCCCTTTTTAATGCAACTATCGGTGTTGACTTCACTGTCAAAACAATCAAATTGCATGATCGTGTCGTCGCAGTTCAACTTTGGGACACAGCGGGTCAGGAACGCTTCCGATCAATAACAAAACAGTATTTCCGAAAGGCTGACAGCGTCGTCCTGATGTATGATGTGACATCGGAACAGAGCTTTTTGAATATTAGAGACTGGATCGAATCGGTGCGTGTTGGTGTCGATGATGGGTGTGTGCTGTGCTTAGTGGGAAACAAAGTTGATTTAGCCTCAAATGAAAAAGCCAGGAAAGTGCGTTACGAAGATGGAATGGAAATTGCGCAGGTAGCTTACTTACTCATCCTTAAGCCACATACATTCAAATGGTGTTGTTTATTACACTATTTTAGGAATTCGACATGCTATTTTTTGAAACGAGTGCGTACACAGGATTGGGGATAAATGATTGCATGAGAGCATTGGCCATGTTAGTTTTTTTTTGCACCTTATGTCTACACCGGTGCCCTTAAAAGCTTTTAACGAACACTTGAATATTTCAGTCAATTGCAACAACGGGAAGACGATCAACTAGAGGAAGCTTTGAGGTTAGAAATGACTATCCAAGGGAGCAAGCACAGTTGGTGCTGTGTGTGATTGGCTTTGACTACTACTGCTTTCATTAATTTTTTGCCTGAAATGACTTGTCATTAATAAAATTGCAACCACTTGTAAATTGGACTACCTAAATTGTCATCTCGGAAGAATGTTATTATGAATTATTAACCCCTATCGTACATGTTCTTTTTTATCATTTTGTTAGTGCCAGCTGTTCGAACACTTCGCTTCCATTGTTTTTGATTATAAATTCTAATGTCATTTTGTTTTCTTAACAAATACCAAAGCACTTTTTAAAATCCTTCTTTTATGAAAAGGAGTTGTAAAAAGATACCACATTCACGTCAGACATGTATTATATTCCTTGGCACACTTTCTTTTCTTTTTTCATTCTATGAACTCCTAGCAATTTCAATAATTAATGTGAAAAAGAATACCGCTCCAAACGTATTGCTTTATCCTCGTCCGTAAAAAGATCGTCTCAAAAAAGGTTTTTCGTATCCCAGCACCAATTTTTTGGCTTTTGATGTACACTACGATGGTAAGCTTACGCCCTCGCCTGTAGGATATCCTAAGAGATAAAACGAGCTTATCCCTAATGTTTTTGGGCCGCTCTGGAATTTTATGTCTTCCGCCAAAGCAAGCCCACCCTGCCTAGCAACAAAGAAGATGAGAGCATAATGCCAATGACAAATTAAGCATGTAAAAAGACGGAATGCTTAAAATGGTAGGAGCGGAACCACTTCAGCCTAAATAAGCTGTATATTTTGAGGACCTTAAAAGCAGTTTTGCGTGCTTCGTTTGCTGACCGGTTAAACGTAGAGTTTTTAATTTTACAAGCCTCATTAAGTAGGGTTTGCGTGTTACAGTTATTATTTTTGCTGGCCATGATTGAGCTTCAAAGCTCAGACAGCATTACAGTATACAGACTTTGGAATTTGTCACTATTATTTTCAGCAGTATCATTGAGATTCAAGGCGTGAAACGAATACCCCCTTTGAATCCATCTATTATTTTGTTGAAACGCGTCGTTCTAGACAGGAGTTTTTTCAAGCTTTGCAGGATAAATAATAGGTTTTGCACACGTCGCAGCTTCTCCTGTTTTTATCTCGCATAACCTTTACCCCGTTTCGAAGATGCGGCAGATAAAGGAAGTAAAACCTATCTGCCAGGTGGTTAAGTGCCGCAGGCGGAGTTATATGTACAGACGGATTGCTGTCAAAGAATATTCTTGCCATTCCCGATTGTTGCCATACGATGCGGGGTTCCGTTCGTTCACTGCATGTTTTTTGCCCTCCTCTCCTCCGCCTAAGTCATCTCTAGGATAGATAGCAGCCGAGATCAGCTGCTATACTTGTTCGCCGTAGGGTGCAATTCCTGTCGTCCCAAATTGACGACAAGGAACTCCACTTTGCTTGCAAGCAAGAGTGAGGGTGGATGCGAAGGTGGAATACACAAATCAAGGGCTCCTCGTTACTTTGTGCTAAAACTTGGCCTAAAAATGAGTCAAGTAAATGTTAGATCAGCGCAGTTGTTCCCCATTCGTATGCCACTTAATCAACCCAGCTTGCTTTGTCTTTTCTTGTCTTTGCCAGACAGAAGCCGCACATGCCGCGATCCGTTGATGACATGTGTGAGGGTGGTGTCAATCCACCCTCATCCACCCTCTCCTCACATTTTTGTTATGTTTTCTTTTCACGCCTGCACGCATTATATTTCCATGAGATGTAAAGATCTTTCAAAGGGCCTTTACGCCAGACAATTTTTTTTATCTTGTCTTGCCGAAACCGGGTTAAATCAAAAGCCATTCCATTAACAGTCGAAAAAATTTACCAAAAAATGGAGCCAGCTATCCCTTCTCGTTTCGTAAAGGACCAATTTCCGGTCAGACCATTATTCTCTTCGGAACGCAGCAACTCATCAAGGTCTAGCTGACGATTGCTTGCAAATTTTATCCGTAAAAAATAGCTTTGCCGTTGGTTTCTCGTGTCATTCCCAAAGAACATGGTTGTACTTTCCCGCAGACCGGTGCCGTTTACGACTTTGTTTCGTATAGGGTTGAATTTAGCCTAAAAAAATGGTTCGTTTTTACAAACGGAACTGAGGGTGCGTGAGTGATTACATTTAGGTGACTGCGCGCTTGTAGGCGCTTATTGCGATTTATAGATGCCTTTTTTTTCGTCATATACGCGAGAGTCAGATGTTGAAGCGGGGGAGGCCATAAGCTATCTGTCAAAAAGGCAATGGACAAACCCCGGGTGAGACAGTTCGCGACGTTAAAGACAATGTTTTTTCTACGTGATCATTAGCTGCTTGACTTGACGGTATCGTCGTTCGAAACTCGTGCATTTGGTGAGGGTGGATATTTTTTCAAATGAGCTTCAGTCGTTTCATTTGATATTTATTTCAAGTTTGCGACAGACTCTCACACAAAAAACTCATTCCTCACGGTTACAGTGACGTCTCACTCTCCTTTTTATTTGCCGAGACCGTCGAGAAACCGGACGACGACAAACCGAGAATGTGGGGGATGGCAAGAAATGATCCCCATAGATTCGGGACTTTATTGTCCCTACAATGCACTGTGATTATATTTTCCTCGGAAAAGGGTTGGTCTAAACTAAACCCTCAAAGCCGATAGATAGCGGGGGAAGACCGCCCTCCCGCCGCTTTTATTACTTTGAATCGCACTCCCACCGTATGTCTGACCTTTTGTTAATTGAAAATAATTTATTTAAACCCTATTCACACTTGTTTATACAACAGTTCAAGAATTTCCATGCATTTTCTATTTAAAGGACGTCTAAAAAAATTTTCCCTTCTTTGTGTTTGGGCTTTTCCGGGTTAAACTTTGTCGGGTTTAAAAACGTCATGCGTTCCGTTCACAACTTTCATTCATCCTTTGTCGTGGTTGTAATCAAGCCATGTGCCGTCAAGGGCATACGTCTTTAAATTCCCCGAGATTTTCATTCAACAATATTTTCATGCTGCGCTTCTTGGTCTATTCCTTTCCTTCCGCGTCTCTGTATCACGAGTTGCTACACGCTTGTTGATGAGCTCAATTAGCAAGCTACAATTATAACTTATTGTTTTGCAGCTGCGAACGTCAAACTACGTAAGAATGAGTCGCCGCAGTTCGTCGATCGTGTCAACAGGCAGTCGTAAATCTGGAACGCCTCAACCTCAAGATGATGTGAACCCTCGTAAGAAGTGGACATCAGCATTCCGTGTTTTGCAGGGGGTAAACCGTTTTAAAACGGGCACAAGACAGGTAGGTTCATATTTCACTTACGTAAATCTGCAATACCCGCATGCAATTGGCAGTTGCGGCCTCTTAGTGCAAATCAAATGACAATTTACAATGCTAGAGGCTAAAAAACACAAGGTCGGGGGTGCCTGGAGGTATTTTCGGATACACTTAGCGCGTTCGGTCAAAACCACTTGTTGTCTGGATGTAACAAACAAGTTGTTCCCCGTTATATTGACATATGGGATGCCGTTCCGACAAACACCCTTTGAGAATGGTCATTTTCTCGAACGACATAAGGAATTCCCAGTAACCGTTTTTCGGCACTGTCACAGGTGAATTCAAAGTTGCAAGGTGCAGCATTAAGCAAACATTTCCGACAGTCTTTGGTCCTTTTTATACCATATTGGCATTTTTTATGCCGTCTGATTTCTCGACGTCGTACAAAATATAAAAAACTCAATGAATAGTAAATAGCACTCACATTTTCGCCGCCGAGTACTGATATTTTATTTGTCAAAAAGATTGTAGCAAGCCCTTTTGCGTCAAGCTCGGAAGTCATTTCGGATATATTAGTGTTTTAGTATCTCAAATTTCTTTTTTCCTTTATGTTACGTATCAGTCTTTCTTATTCAGCTACCCATTTTCATTCTATTGATAACATATTTATGCTTTTTTGCACTTTTTGCAATTCTGCTTTTCTTGTTTTTTTTTGAAAATATACCATGTGTATACAGTATTCTTAAAAACATTGAAATTAGATTTTCTGTAACAGTTTTAGGAATATCGTGCTTTTGGTATTGAAAACATAATTATCAACAACATGGCCTGTTTGTGACCAAAGTCAAAAGTACTTCTTTGTGTCATTCGGCATGCTTTTCCTCGGCCGTTCACTTGAATTAGCATGTTTTTAAATAGGCCTTTGTTGCTTTGACTTTGGCTCCGTTTGACTTCACCCAAGTTAGCTGTACATGAATTTTTTGCGGTTAGTGCTGCAAAGTCGACAGCTTATTACTTTGAAGGAGACGAACATGGTTGAAACTTTTTTTGGATGTCCTTCCTTTTTACTCATTCATGTTTGATGGCGAAAAGTTTGCGTCCTTTGGCTCCGATAGCATAGATGGTATTCATCGAGAGGGAAAACTTAGCTTGCAAAAAGTGCCTGAGGGAAGTAGGTTTCTTCTCAGAGAGCCTCATGGAAAATAGAGACGGACGCAAAGATGCCAATTTACGTTTGGACCGACGTCTCAGGAATCTAAAAAATCTGCATTTCCTATTGCTTACTAGTTGTCGCGCCCTTTCTGTAATGAAAAGCCTGTCGCGTCATTGTATCGTGGGTTTCACACATTTGTTCGTGGCGGCATGTTTTTGGTTTAAAGCAATAACCGATTTATCATTTTGGTTCAGACGGGTTGATAAAGCAACGACTTTCAATTACACTGAGGCGGAGCAAATAAAAGAAATTTTCCTCGGCCATTAATTCTTTTGACGCCTTAGGCTTATATTGCGAGTTTTGAATTTAACGTGTCCAGGCGTGGCTTTTTGCGACGACAGAAAACAGTCTTTGAACAATGTGGTCAATGCTTTTCATTTAAGTTCGTCTTTATTCTTCGGTCTGCATCATTAACTTTTCACGACCACGCGATTTTCACGTAATCCGCGTTGTCCGGAAATTACATCAGAATGGCGCGCAGGACAAGCCTTCAGTACCCTCCTGCATCTGGCCATGCAGGACACACCCAAACGGTACACGACCTTGCTTGCGGATTCCTTCCTGAGTTTCCTGGAGAAATGGCCGACACTGTTTCTCGAGGCAAGAACGCCTTTGATGGTTGCCACAACGCCCGATTTCACCGGCTTAGTCATCCGCAGCTTACTACCGTTGAGACCCAGCCTTCTGTTACGGTACGACGCCCACCTCCATCTGGACACCGCAACTCACAGCCGTCTCTGATTTATTACAGCGGCATGGAGTCTGCTGCCCCGCGTGAAAAGCCGATTCTTCGCCATGTACCGTCACAACCGGCTTTAATGTACTACCACAGTGACAGGTCAAATCTAGGTGTTATGGATGGACAGCCCCGCTTATCCCGGTCATCATCACCTGCTAATTTGGTCAATACTCCCACCACAAATGGTCGAATGTTTCAATATGGTGCATTAGCACATTTTTCTTCGCCAGGGACACCACCACACTCTAACTTATTTACCCAAGCACCGTCGAGTAAAAATAACTCGCCATCGGGGGCGCGCAAACTGCCAAGAGCATCTGAAAAACGAATCCTTCAACGATACCCTCAATCAGATCTCGCATTTCGTTTTCAGCGCCACAATGAGATGCATTCCAATGAAAGTACGCCAAGCAGGACTGACGGTGGGTGTTTACTTTATTATTTTTTGTAACAAAAATAGACATTTATTAAAAAGGGAATGCCGAATTAACAAGTTCTTTAATTTCAAATTGATGTCATTCGAAATCAAATTTACTTTCTTTCCGGTCTGATAACTGTGATGATTAATCATTCCATTAAACAATAGTAAAAATCAATTACTTACAAATTATGCATCACGACATGCTAGATGTTTCCCAGGATGTAATTAACTTTTTCCCATTACATTTTAATGGTTCTCCAACCTAGCGTAATGAATTCATGCTTTGTTCATTCGGAAGCCATTGAATTCGTGGTTCTGATAAAAAGAATAAAGAAAAAAAGAAGTTTTTTAACCTTCCACAGCTTCCGGCCATCTAAAGTCGTGCAGCAGTATACATTTTTGACATTTTTGGGCACCTGCATTGATGAGATTAGACCCGTGAATGGGTTTTGGCAATTTTTTACTTACACTGAAAAGGTAAAAAATGTCCTAAACACGTTTCGAAAGTGTATTAACAAAAGAGGAAGTGGATTTTGGGCAACTGATTAATGACTATCTCGGTTATGAAAATAAATAAATAGATTATAATTTCTTTGGATGAATGGGCGGTGGCGGCATTGACTAATGCGTCGCTATCCTCGGATTTGAAATATTTTCGGCACTTTTTAAAGACAACGGAATTTCCGGTCAATTTGAACTCAAAATACTTTGGTAAATTTGATAAACGTTTGAAGGGATCTTTGGTGCGACATTTTGCACATTGTTTAGCACTTAAAAGGATTGAAACAAGATGGCAATGTTGCCTTTCTCAGCAAACCTCAACTGAACACAGAATTAATTAAGCATCTACGCATGCTGAGATTATCTTACGGTTCCTTTCACAGAGGAATGCCTTTTCGGTACTTTTTCGGTGTGTCAGGGGACCTTGGCTTCATGGCCATGTGCCGGAGCAATGTAACAGTAAATCAAAATTGCACTGCTTTTCAGAGCCTGTTGAAGTCGACCCCGTCTACCTTGCCCTCAAGCAAGCGACAGGCCGTTACGGAGGATCTAACAGCAGTCGTCGTGGTTCATCTGCCCAGAATTTCGACTCGGCCAGTCCCAGCCCTCGTAATCTATCGCAAGTATCGCTACAAGACTCCGGCTACGCTGAAACGAGCGGCAGCCGTAACCAACTTCTCGGCTCGACGCCGATGCTGGATCATCCTGGCATGCCTCCGGCTGCCGCCATGACCAATGGTCCGTGTGGGTTTTCATTATTTGATGCATGTTGAACCCTTTGGGAGTTGGTTGAAACGTACTAACAATAGCCAAATGTGCCACGGACAAAAAACTCTTCCTAGGGCGGTTAATTTCATTCTATTTGCATTGCCAGAGTATTCTGAAGATAATCACAAGCAATATCAGGAGGCTGTTTCGATAGGCGTTAATTTTGTTTTTCCTAAATTCCCCAAACTTGTAACATTGTTATGAACTTTAGCCTAATGTAAAATACATAACAACAAAAAGCCTGCAACTATCGAGTGCCACACAACCTGCAAACATCCGTTAGCAACGCTCCTATGCATCTGCCAATTTCCATTTTCACTAAACAATGATTGTAAATCAAAAAAAACCATAACCATTTTTCAAAAGCGTTAAGCTCACTTGAAACTGAATAGCTTATTTCCGTTAAAAAGTTTCCGAAATCTGTGTTTCGATGGTAGTTCACCAAAACTTGCACCGATACATAATTGAGCTTGCAAACCATTCCCGGCCCTCTTCGAAACAGCATTTTTGGCAATACTTTTCAAATAAGTGGTTTGTCTTCTTTGGGCGACGAACTTCGCGAAGGTTGCCTACGCAATGCATTTATGGGTGCAAAATACGTTTACCATGCGCTTAGCCTCGTACGTTTTTGATATACGGCTTAATTAATGTAATAACTTTTGCCCAAACCCAATGTTGTAGACCTAATAAAATGGGCAAAGAAAGGCCTCGAATGTAGTTTACTTGTTATACACCTGTTGAACAGTCATTGTGAATGTTGCTCACTGATGCCGTGCTGACATTTTAAAAGTTTTTAGTGCTTGTGTTTATGGTTTTTGTCCACAAACCTTGTTGTGCTACCGCCCGCCTGGCCTCAATAGTTATCGTTTAATTATCAAAAAGCATGGGGAACATTCTATACACGCCCAAATTGAACGAAACGAGAAAATTGCCTTTCTTTATTTGGTGTTGAATATTAACTTTTTAGGTGCGTATCCGCGTCGTCGTGCCCCGAAATTGAATAAGCAAATGAAGTCACTTAGTTTGGATTGCGCGGAAATGCCGCCCCCGGTTAATGGCACCATGCGATCGCCATTTAGTAAGTTTTGATATTCGGTTTTACAATAGGTGTTTATTGTTATGTTAAACTTTGCAGAAAGCAAGCCACTTAAAATGGCCCATGGCATTGCCACTTCTGGCGAAACTTCGGATTGGGAACGCAGTGTGTCGCCGGCGGGTCCTTCACCTCGACGCCTGCCGCCACAACCGCCGATTGCTTCCAATGTTGCCACTCACATCGTTACGCATGAATACATCAGCAGTGAAACCGCTCTATACCTTGGCCAACGCATGATCATCGTTGATAATGGCGATCCCGACTGGCTCCATGGCTTCAAACTCGGCGACCGGTCCCACACCATGCTAACCTTCCCCAACACATGTGTTGCTGCCTTCAGCCCTGGAGAACAGCCAATGCGACTCACTCAGAACGTCAATCTCATCGAATCTCGACTCCGTCTTTACCGTGATCAAGTCGTCTTCGCGCAGCCTAATTCAATGCGCGATGACCGGGTCAAAGTTCGAAACGAACGTGGAGCCGTCGCGGAATGTCCTATCATGTACTTGACGCTGTTGTAAACACACAACTCAGACTACACAATTGATTCCATGACCTTTAGCCTTAACAAGTTTTTACTGTGAAAGCTTTTTATCTCTGTAAAAGCATTTCTCTAATCCGCCTCAAATAATGAGACTCATTCTATCAGCTTTAAACATCCTGTGTAAAACCACCATGCTTCCAAAAAAACCTAAACTGCACTAGCGGTCCGACATCCAAACTGTCGATAAACCGGCTATCCTAAATCTTGCACTCGCACATGCATTGTGTTTTTGCACTTCAGAACATACCATTGAATTCAATCTTTTCTCGTTCTGGTACACCTTTACTGGTATAACTGTTCCGACAACTACGGACAATACCTGTGTTTTGTTTCAACACCGCACTGATGTTAAATGATCACATATAAACACTCTTTATCTATATAATATCTTTAAAATCTACATTATTGACGTTAAAAGTAAGCGATTTAGATTTGCTGTTATCTATTAGACTTGTGAATAAAGTTAAGAAACACAAATTACTATCACATTATTTGCTGACTCCTACAAAGGGAATGTGTCTCACGGAGCGGCATCGAGCACGCATCTGATGCGAGCTTTACATTAGACAAGGCAGCCCAAAATAACTATGTTGAAAAGGTTAGAAAAGACTGAAACAATCCGAATTGTCGATGGAACGTACGAGATAGGAGCGAAAGTGAATACAGGAAAATATTTAATACATACTTTAAGAAGATAGGCGTGTGTTTGTCATTCAAGTACTGGATTCAATCGGCAATACAAATCGGAAGAATTAGCGTTGATCGATAAAGTCAATGTTGAGCTTGAAGAAGACGTAGGGATAGTAGTCGCTCACGCCCAATGATACTAGTGTCGGGGTGTCTTCGAAGGTCTGAAATGTGATTCATAGATAGATGGGTGGATTGGAAGAAGATAAGTGAAACATACATCGATAGGACCAGCGGCAGAACCATCCAAATGGTGGTAAAGCTTGTTCAACTCGAGTCGGAGCTTCTTGGAGGCACCCTTATTCGGCTCCATAATGACAGCTTGGAAATTGACCGGCAAGCCGTATCTGTAAACAAACCATCATAAATGAACCATTCAATTGATAAAAGTAAAAACTAACCGGAGAACAGATTCGACAAAAGCTCGCAGTGCCTTCACGTGAATGTAGGCAATGAAGATTTCGCCAAAGTTGATCTTCAACCAACGAACCAGCTGGGCATACTGCTTCTGCTTCTCTTGGAGAAGCTTATCACGCTCGTTCTTGCCAGCCTTGAGCGATTGCTCATTGTACACGAAATCACGGACGATGATCCTGTTCTCGCGGCAGTTGTTTCTGTATTCTTCGAAAACCTTCTTGAACAGCGTCACGGTGTAGAGAGCGTGATCGTTGTCTTCGGTGATGCGCTTGGCTGATCCGGGAACAACCATATCGGCATAAGTGTGGTATTTCTGCTCGAATTCCTTAATTGACAATTTCGGGACAACAACGACGACCGTCTGGAGGTACTCCGAGTTTTGGACGAAGTCGTCAGCCTTGACGATATCAGACAAGTCCTTGGTGACGAGCGAGCCGCTGAAAAACTTAATTATAGTGATAGAAATACGCGGGAGTAGATAACGATGCTTACGTGGACTTGCGGTCGATCGAAGCAAGCGTGTTTTTCAAGTTGTTGTAGTGAGCGGCTTTCGTCTTGAAGTCGTTGTCGATCTGGGTGATCTGCTTGCCGATGATTTCGCTCAGAACCTTCAGGGACTGCTTCAGAGGGTACTTTGCGCTTTCCCAAGTGAACTTGGTCAAGTAGGTGTGCATATCGCCTGGAATAAACAATCATGAATATATAAAATTGGAAAAATATATATAAAACATACGATTGCCGATGAGCAAGTTGTCGCGGAGCTTGTCGCGCTCCTCCAAAACCTCGCCAAAGTATTGGACAAGCTTGCGTGTGGTGCTAAAAATGAATACAAATTAGTTCCACAATGTTATCCGTTGCGAACCTACGCCTCAGCGGCGGAATCCAGCTTGGAAAGATCATCGGAAAGTCCGACAAGTTGGTCCAAAGTTCCGACCTTCAAGTCAGGGATGTTGAACTTGTTGTTCGTTGAAAGCGAGTTGGTCGTCGAGTTCAACTTCTCCCATGTTTCCTGTGGCGTCTTCTCGCCCGGGGCCGAGACAATCCAAATCTCTTGTGCAGAGGTTTGGCTCATCGCGCAACCTGCAATATATATCCGATATCAATCAAACACGTCTCAACATCCACGTTGTGCATGGTTAGATGCCTATGTAAGTCGAAAAAACAAAATCAAAGTAGTATTGGAAAAATTTTCAAAGCATGTAAAATACTCGTATCGGGGAAACAGATAGATCGAAAAGCACCAGCGAGTGTTGGCTATGCGTTCCTTTGATTTCTGGTCTTCTGTTCATCGATCTTGAATTTGCCTGCAAGCGCGGCAGGACCTGCTCGGTTGCGGACTGCACTGCTTTGGGTGCGCTCGCGAGCGTGCAGTCAGCGTTGAAAGGAAAGACGAAATGCATTATCATGACATGAAATTGCCAAAAATTCACTGTTATTCCACCTCAAAACGAAAGGTAAAGCTGCCGATTTCATGTGTTGTCCAAGGGTAAGCGTTTTTTTGGCAAATTGCCGCGAAAATATATAAAAAGACTGCAAAGAACACAATGTTTTTCCTTTTTCTGACTAGCCTGCGGCTAACCGCCTGCGCCTGTCTTTAACGCATTGTTTCGGGATGCGACACTCTTTTTGGCTGCTTTTCGTTCGTAGCTATGCACTTTCATGATCGATTCTCGAACGTTCTTTAAGCATCATGGTGATTGAGCTGTGCTTCAGCTGATGTGAATGAGCTTTGCGGTAGTGACCTTTCTTACGTCGTGCGCGCTTTCGAAACGTCGCATCGTGACTCAATTTTTTGGTCGGCGTTGGTTGCCGCTGGCTAACCGCCACCGCTGTCTTTCCTACAACATTTATAGTTAAGGGTTTTGGGCTTGTTATATCATGTCTGTCGCTGTTTATCCAGTTCTTGACCATCACAACGCTATCTCACATATCACTGCGTGGTTCATGTGTCCAGCTGCACCGGCCGCAGTTCAAGAAACACTACAATCCGTTCGCTGAGAATCCGTCAGTTCTGCCTCCGAGCCGTCATCGATGACTGTCGCGGTTAGTCTTTGTTTTACTTTTTCCCCTATTGTATTCCAATTTCCAAGCTCTCGACATGTGCATGTTTACTTTTGTGTTTTTTGCGCCAAATTAGTGTTAATTCCACTTGGATGCATACATTGCATTGCCTCGAGTCAAGATTCCCGTGTTTGGCCAACAATACGCCAGTGGTTCCCGGTGATCGAGATCGTTATTTGTTCACTGGCTGCCTCGAGCTTTTCCTCCATCAATGTTCCCACCAAGATGGGCGAGTTCTTCCTGGTCGAACCACCGTCGTCTCCTTTCCGAGTTTTTTTCGCGCGGAAACGACAAGTTGCTGCTATAAGCACCACGGGTGATCCTTGCGTACCTTATATTCTGCACCCAAGCACGTCCTTGTCATGCGTGTTGTACATAGATAGTTTTTTGTACGTTAACCACGCGAGCGCAGTGCTCTAATCGAACCTTCGACGCTCACAGCTCGTCATGATTTGGGCGTGATGGGACGACCCTTACCTATCACTGGGCTGCTGCGACTCACAACTTATTAGACCAACATTGCCTCGTATTAGTTTTACTTTTCGGTTAGGAATCCCTTCTTCTGGCCCTCGCGCAACACATGCAATCATTCATCGGGAATGTCGATTCGATTCGATTTTCGCGGAAAACCAGATGTTTCGCTATGATTCTCATTCTCGCACCCCGAACATAGATTGACATGACTCTCTGTCCATGAATTTTTTGTCGGTGTCAACGTTTCGAGCGCATTTAGAAGATGCTTTCATTGTAATTGGTGTCTGTGTCTCGTTCAGTTCGTGGTGATGGGTCGTTATCATCGACCGGGAGCACTGCAAATCATTCTGTATTCCAACGTCGTTTCAATGCTTTATTTGAACGTTAACGTGGATTTTCCGCGTGTACCAGCATTCTTTACATTTGACATCTTCGGAATTTTATGCGCTGCAAACGACTTTCTTTTTCGGGTTCATTCTTGCGGTAACACGAATGCATCCCCGCGTGAAATGCATTGGTTCTTCAAATGTTTCGTTGTTTATAAATACGCATTTGTTATCAATGTTTTTTCTGTCTTTGTACTTATAATCCTTTTTGTCGTCGTTGTCGTTCCTCTTTCATCATGTCTTTTACATGGTTCTCAAATGGCGTGAGCCTCCAAGATAGACAACTTGTATTTTGAACCCGGCGACAACGTTTGTTGTTTCGACGCTTTCTTTCTTGTGCCCAGCCAGCACGCGCTACAATCTTTCCTTCTGGCTACATTTGAGGCACAAAAGAGAGTAGTTTAAGGCGAACACCTGTATTTTCTAGCACGTTGCGAGGCGTGGTTTCAAAAAAGCTTCACAGCATTGTCATCATTATTTGACCCTTTTAAACGTTAAGCTTTTCAGCCGAGCCTCTGCTTGGTTCAGTCTACTTTGGCGTCTTTAAACCTCGGTCTGCGCCTTGGGTGTACCATCTCCTCCGTCGGCGCCAAAGGTTACATTCCTTTGATTCATCAACGACGGTATCTCCTACTCCCAGTCAGCAACTATCAGCGTTGTGTTCGATTCAAGAGTGATAAACCACCCGATTCGGACTCTAAACCTGCTTTAATGGGCCTCGTCGTCGACGAACCTGCAACCATTACTTTACCCGTATCCCAGAACAAGTGCCATTCATCGGCTACGCTCAGTCGTAAAGTGAGTGAACTTTGAAAAACCCTTATCAGGTGTTGGATTTCTAAATTGTTTACTTTTCAGTATGGCACTCTCTTCGCCCCAAAGAACGTTTTGATCATCTCGAAGACCACCCGACTTCAGTATGAACTCCATCGAGCCAAGTTGGATCTGTCCCAGGTCCACAACCCCGAGTTTGTTTCCCGAGTGAAGAGCCGTGGTATTGACTTGCTCGATTTGAAGCGCAAACATGAAATGCAGTCTACCTTTGTGGAAAATATCTGTCGTGAACTCAGGTTTGTTGTTCTAGTTTTGAAACTATTTGTTACTTACCGTAGTTTCATTCAGCAAGGACAACATCACAGTTCGTGTCGCAACCCGAGCCGATTACACCAAAGATCTCGTTGCCTGGAGTGATTTGATCATCTCTGCCGGTGGTGATGGTACCTTCCTGACGGCTGCAAGCAAAGTCCGTGACGCAACCCCGGTCATTGGCATCAATACCGACCCTGTGGGCTCTGAGGGTCATCTCTGTCTTACCGGTAAATCCCGACGTCCTGCTGGCTCTGTGATTCGACAGTTCCTGGATGGCGACTACAGCTGGACCCAGCGCCAACGTATTCGTGTCACCATCGTAAAGAACAGCTCGGATGATTCACCGCCGGCCGTTACTTCACGACGCAACCTCCGAAGCCAGCAATCCAAAGCGTGCCACTTCTTCAGCGATGATGAGGAAGAAACTGAGCCGCCAGTTGAGCCCATGCTCGCGTTGAATGAAGTCTTCATCGGTGAAAGTCACGCTGCTCGCGTCAGCTACTACGAAGTCCAGATCGACGATGGTCCCATGTTGAAACAGAAGAGCAGTGGCATGACTGTGTGCACCGGCACTGGATCTACCTCATGGCACTACAACATCAACCGTCTGACCGAGCAAACTGTCGGTGATGTCATTCATATCATGGCTGGTATGGGCTTCAAGGCTGACCACGACATTGACGACAAAGTTGTCGAAGAAGTCTGTCGCCGTTTCAACCAGCAACTCATTTTCGAACCCAGTGCGCATAGTGAGTTTTTTGGTATTCGAAATAAACTTTGAACCTTCTAAACTTGTCTTTTCAGAAATGGCCTTCAGCGTCCGCGATCCCGTCTTCAATGCGACGTTCCCTAAAACGAGTGCTAGGGATTTCGCCACCAAAATCCGGGTCAAATCCAAGTGCAGCCACGCGCATTTGGTTCTTGATGGCTCTACTTCCATTCCGTTTAACCTGGGCACCGAAGTCTTGCTTGAACTGCTCCCTGAAGACGCCCTCCAGACTGTTTCTTTTAAACATTAATTATGCAAGTTATTGCCTTCCGGAAAAAAGATCAATGTGCCTTTTTTCTATGTTTACTGCGGGTTATAAGTAATCCTTTATGTTGTGATTCACTTATTGCCAAGTATGGGAGACAATTCATATATGATTCCTGATGTTGAAGTTTCGTAGTTATGTCGATAACTAAATGTTAAAAATGCCAAATAAAGACTACAAATTGTTTTGATAATTGTTGAAAGTTGAAAGAGAATGTGGGGTGCGCAGAGTTCGCCGGTTTCGGGGTTAAAAATTCATAATGTCAGACAATACGTGCTGGTCGGTGAAAGATGAAGTAAGTCGGCAAGGGTGCATCAAAGGTACGTAATTATCCGTACCTGTGGTTTTGAAGGACGACCCTTTGCCGTGGCGACGTTTGCTCTTATTTGACTCAGGAGCGATTGAGGCCACGCAGCGATGGAACGCAGTCGGATGTGACCAACTTCTTTTCCACCAGTGTCTAACAATCTGTACCGCATGCCCCTCAGGATATGTTTAGTCCTGACCTTGGCGTCTTTTCTACTTCTTGAGGTAACTTTTTCTGGCTAAACAAACAGTTCCTTTTTTGCAACTGTTGCAGTTTTAGGTGGCATCGTCGTTGTTAGAGGACAAAGAAGTCTTATGTACAACTGACAAAATTATTGTAAATCTCGCGTTTGTTGATCCATTTGAAGGCATTGTCTTTGCTCAGAATCATTTCACTGATAAAGACTGCCAATGGAGAGGCACAGGTGGCCGGTATTTATTAGTTGTGGTGCCGTTGGACAATGCTACGACTACTGCCGCCATTGGAATACCGAGAAATGATGGATTCTGTGGACTTTCATACAACCCTGAAAAAACTGAACATTTTCTAACATTAGTTATTAGCCCGAGTCCTATTATTTTGACTGAAGAAAGCTTTGCATTGACTATTCGATGTGTTCATAGCCCAACTGACTTGTTGATGACATTGGCTGCTCCGTCTATGGATTCTATTAAGCTAACGTAGTGTTTTTGTTTGTTTGATTGTTAATATGTTAAAATTTTGTAGAAATGTGGAATCGTTGACTGTCCTTGGCACAGGTGGAGCACCACCCCAAATCGGACTTCAAATTCTAGAGGGCCATGGCTTATATGGAAACAAAACAACGAAAGTTAAAGTTGGTCAAAAGTTGACCCTTGACGCAACTTTGAAGGATACATGTATGTTTAAAAAATGTTTATTTAGTTATTAGGGTGTCAGTTACAGCAATCTACGACTTTTTCATCCACAGATGCATTGCTCATGATGGATCTTATGCGCCTGACGCATACATAGATGTATCTGATGCTAATGGGTTAGTCAACCTCATACATAACTATTACAAACAGTTAAAATTACACACTTTTAGGTGTGCCGTTCCAACAGCTCGTGCCGTTGATGCACCCGTGTTCGTAAGTGCTCCGCAGAAAAACCTTACGAAACATGTTTACATTCATTTATACGGATTCCAATTTTCAACATCGAATGTTGTCCATTTTGAGTGCAATGTCACGCCATGTGTTTATGAATGCCAGAAAAAAGTTTGTTTTTTCTTTAATGCACACATGCAAACGCATCGTTTCAGCAATGTTCCCAAAACCCACTGCCTGTAGCATTGCCTCCCCGTGGTAACTATACCCAAAGAGGTGCCGAAATACCAGATATGAAAATTCAGACTATTGTTGACATTTTGCCTCCAGTAGGGGAATGGAATAACAACACCTAATGTAATAAAAATAAATAAATATTTATTATCTGTAAAACTGTTTATTGCGTTTAAAGTGTGAAACACATTATGATTCATCTACAACTGCTACACAAGTCCGTGTTGTTTCAAACCACATCAACTTTTGATTGATATAAAATGGGAGAATGTTTTGGGACCTCCATATTGACAAAGTTTGTCTCTTTCAACTGCACGCCGAATTGGCTCGCAATTTGTGTCAGTGGTAGCGACGTTCTTTTTGTCGCAGCTAAACGCTTTTTATTTTGCACTTCTTTTTCCGTGCCTTTTGGGTAAATGCTTCTAATGTTTTGAAGCTTGTTTTCTTTTGTTTTGCTTCCATAAAGCCCATTTTACACTTAACGTTGACAACCAAAGTCGATATATTAGGGTCTTGATGTGACTTACACTTTGATAATTTTTTCTGTTTTTATTAGCATTAATTAGTATGTTTTATCCTACAAATACCATTTGATTTAAAGACCACCCTGATAGAGAGAACTGCATAGCGCAATTTTCCGCCGCTAGCCCCTTTCCACCAGCAAGAAACGCGCACGACGAGTCGCCGCAGGCCTCTTTTCCCGACCATGTGTATGAGTGTGCTACTGATTTTTTGAACTAAAGCCCCTTGATGTAGCGTTGAAGAGGGCAATATGGACTTCTTATGAATCATCATAACAGAAGATAATTTACAATTTTAATTCAATCATAAAAATTTACGACTTCATCAACATTTTCATTGCCCGCAGCCTCGTTTAAAAAATCGTAAAAGTTAATAATGTTGTAAAATTCGGCGTTGTAAATGTCTTTCAACTCAACAAATTTTATTACATTAACAGACAACAACAACAACAATAACAAAGGCCATATTTACAACAAAAAGGGGGTTAAAACTATGTACAAATATTAGATGAAAAAGGGGAGGGGGGCAAAAAACAATGTACAGGGCCAGCTTGTCGACGAACTTCTTAATACTTGGGGGCCGGACGGAACGCAAAAAAGGCGTTCAAATTCGCCGGACGCTTGGCCTCGTAGTTCTTGGCCATGATTGCCTGAAAGTGGAGCGGATTTTATATAATTTATATATAAGTAAGTCAATAAAACTTTCAATTTGAACGTTACGGGCGAACTTTGAGAGGTGGAAACGGTTCTGCCGCATCAGTCGTTGCCGTTCGTTGGGCGGTGGCGGTGGCGGGCCGAGGTGGTCCAGGTTCAGGACAGGCCTAATCAACCTCGGTGGCGGCCGGATGAAGTTCGGGTGGTCCCCACAGAAGCAAACCATCCTGAAACTTGAAAGAAATAGATAGTATATATAAATTCTGAAGAAACGCGGCAGTAAAGAGGGTAAAGCAACACCGATTTAGATAAAGTTTAATGAAATCGCGCGGTTTAGTTTGTTTCGCACCTTTGAAACAAACACTTTGTTGTGACAGGTTGGCCACCGCGCTGACAAACAAACAAAAACAGTTTCACCATAATTGTGAAATCGCACACACCCATTGATCCACCGGGTGCGACCCACACACCCAGAGTCGCACACACAATAGACGATCTCTCCGATCTTCTATTGTGTGCAAGTGCGGTTAAACCACTCAATTGTGCGGTTAAACCATTATATAGTGTTATGCACATTAAGGTGAAAACTGCGCGTACGACACACCGAAAATGCGCATAATACACGCGGACGCAATAGTTTTTTTCACCCAGTAGATGATTTCTGCGATCTTCTACTGTGTGCAAGCGATCGTCTATTGTGTGAGCGATCCAGGGTGCATGTGTTTTGATTTTTTGATTAAAAAATTTCTGACATCGATGACCTGCCGAGCTTTAGAACCAGCTGGGAGTAAGACTGATTCATTATGGGTCGCCGATGCCTTATTAACTCACAATACAAATTATCATGTTATATCCGAATACCAAATTCCTGCGACTCTTTTTACTTGCGGTTTTAAGGAGATTCTGTACATTTTTGTCAAAGAAAAAATGTTGTAATAGTACTTTTTTCAACACAAATTGCATTTCTTCTCTTTTGTATTAAGACCACCAACGTACAGAGAACATTGTAGCGTAATTTCCGCAGGCGCACTCGCTCACTTCCGACAAGACCGATGGGAAGTGTGCACAACGAATCAATCGTCGAACGCCACTACGCCGATCATTGTATAGCGAGCGATAGCCTTTGTAATGACAACGTGAATGTGTTTTGAACTAACGATTTCCTTTTCTTCAATACTTTTTATAAATCTCGTGGTTTCGATCTGAACATTTTTGAATCGCTAGCTGCCAAGCAGTTTCATTCATTTTGCTTTTCAACTGTTCAGACAACTTTCAGATGAAAATGTCTTTCGTTTTACTATGGTTTTTAACGCTATTGATAAGAATAAACAGCCACAAAATACTGGTATTCAGTCCTACTATCAGTAAATCTCACATGATTTCAAATGCTAGAATAGCCGACACTCTTGCTAGTGATGGTCATGATGTGGTAAAAGACAAATTTAAATAAACGTTTAACGCTTATAGTTTGTTTAGACAATCTTAATCGCAGAATTTCGTGTGAAGTCTGGTGCGGTACCGCCACCGAAAAAAGCAAAAGCAATTGTTTTCGATGGAATTGATGGTAGCGTGTTCGATAAAGGACAAGCGTCGCTTACCGCAAACACATTTGGTCCAGATGAAGCTTTATTTGACAAATTGTTTTACGATACTAGCTTCTTTGATGCGTTCAATACACAATGCGATGGTAACTTTAGCGGTGATAAAAACGTAATTAAGTGTTTTCCTTTAGAAATGCTTCGGCTTCACCGAAACAAATTGGCTGAGCTTGCTGATGAGCATTTTGACATGCTTTTTACAGAGCAGCTAAATTTGTGTGGGACAGGGTTGAAACCGCTTCTTAACATTACTACTCATATGTGGATATCGAGGTAATAGTCAATAACAATTCTAAAATGTGTAAATTTTTATAGCTGCCCATTGGACGACCACATGGGGTATCTGTTATCAGTTCCAACTCCACTAAGTTATGTCCCTTCCGTCGGCGAGATTAGTGTTTCTGATGACATGTCATTCTATGAGCGTTTACTCAATGTTTTTGAATTCTCGAAAAACGTGAGATCCTATTTCTATGGGATGCAGCAAACAAATGCCGTGTTTCAAAAGCATTTTGGTCCGTCTTTCCCGAACTTAATCGATGTTGCGGCCGATTCGGCATTAACTTTCGTTTTGGCAGATGAGTTTCTTGACTTTCCACGCCCGATTTTGCACAACACCATTTTTGTTGGCGGTCTTGGCATGAATGTACAACAGCCATTAACATCAGTAAGTTTGAATGTTCAATACGTTTTAACATTGTTTGTCAACTTTAGACATATAGCGATGAACTTCAAAAAGGCAAAAAAGGTGTAATTTTCTTTTCTCTTGGCACGAATATTGAAAGTTCTTCGATACCCGTGTCTTTCAAAAAGAACTTACTATCAGCGTTCAAACACTTCTCTGACTATCATTTCATTGCTAAATTTGAAGCAAATGATAAAGAAGTCCGCGAATTAGCAGCCGATATCCCAAATGTCAAGATTACTAATTGGGCACCACAACCTGAAATACTTGCTCATGAACGTCTTTCATTGTTTATCACACACGGCGGGTACAACAGTTTACTCGAAGCTGCCTTATATGCTAAACCTTTGTTATTAATGCCTATATTTGGTGATCAATGGCGGAATGCTCAACTTGCACAACGAAATAAGTTTGGTCGGGTATTTGACAAACGTACTTTATTGACTTCGCCAGATGAGTTTATCAAAGTGCTTCATGAAGTTCTTACAAATCCAATGTAAGTCATCACTTTGAAAATTTGTTTTTATCAATAATTTTAGGTACAAAACTCACGCTACTCGAATTCAAAAGCTGATAAAAACAAAGCCATTGAACTCAACAGAACGGTTTTTACGTTATACGCGATTTGTTGGTGACAATGAAGGTCATCTGGATGAGCTTCACATCGCTGGACGGCGACTCAGTAGCGTTAAATACTTTAACATTGATATCATTTTGGCATTGCTGGTCATTCTTTCGATTCCGCCGATTGTTATTTTCGTTTTAGCGTCAAAGTTAGTAAACTTAAGAAACTAATCTACGAGTCTTTGGTCAGAATGTTTTGGTATTACTTCTTTTTTGCATTTTCAAATAAACTTATTATTTATTCAGTCTTAGAATAAACAAATGTATGTCAATCTAACAAAATATTAATAATAAAAAAGGCAATACATATAAAAACTATCGACGCATGCTTTATTTGAAAGGAGCGTGAACAATGCCGCCATCACCAGCAAGGTTGGTTCTTCCCATGAGATAGTGATCAACTTGACGAGCAGCTTGACGGCCTTCGTGGATGGCCCAGACGACGAGCGACTGTCCACGGCGGCAATCACCAGCGGCGAAGATCTTAGCCGTAGACGAATTGTACTTCTTCACAGGCGTGAGGATGTTCGATCGGGGATCCGTCTTCAGTTGAAGCTGTTCGATCACGGCCTGAAAAGGAATAAATAAAAACTTGTTGGAGAATGATGAAACGCAAACTCACTCTTTCGGGTCCAAGGAAGCCCATGGCCAAAATGACCAAATCACACTCGTAGATTTCTTCCGAGCCGGCAACTTCGTTCATTTTCCAGGCACCCTTTTCGTCCTTCTCCCATTCAACGGTGACAATCTTGACACCTGTGAGGACCTTGATACCGGCGGCATTGACTTCGTAGAGGAATTCCTTTGTCGAGACAGCGTAGGAACGGGGATCGGCACCGAAGCGGTGGGCAGCTTCCTCGTGACCGTAATCGACACGGAAAATGACAGGCCACTGCGGCCACGGGTTGTCGGGCTTGCGTTCATTGGCAGGTTTCGGCAGAATTTCGAGGGCACGGACGGATTTGGCACCGAGACGAAGAGATGTACCGATGCAATCAGTGGCAGTATCACCGCCACCAAGGATGAGGACACGCTTGCCGCTGGGGTCGAGGCCATCCCATCCGACATCATCACCGGCACGAATACGTTGGCTCTTTTCGAGATACTCCATGGCGAAGCAGATGCCGCGAGCATCACGGTTGGCAATGTTCAAGTCACGGGGCGTTGTGGCACCGGTACAGACGACGATGGCATCGTTTTCACGGAGAAGCAAGTCAGCTGGGACGTGTTTGCCGATCTCGGTGTTGGTGATGAAACGGATGCCTTCATCAGAGAGAAGTTGGACACGACGGTCGACGACGTACTTGTCGAGCTTCATTTGCGGGATACCGTAACGAAGCAGACCACCGACGCGGTTCTTGCGCTCGTAGACGACGACTTGATGGCCGACCTTGTTGAGTTGAGCAGCGCAAGCCAGACCCGAAGGACCGCTACCAATGACGGCAATACGCTTGCCAGTCTGAGCAGCAGGCTTCTGGGGCACGATCCAGTTCTGGAGGAAGGCGTAATCGATGATGGCACATTCGATACCCTTGATGGTGACAGCAGGCGAGCCAATGGCAAGACAGCAAGCGCCCTGAAATGGGTTTGTTAAAATACAATTTCATCAAAGATGTTGGGAACTTACTTCACATGGAGCTGGACACACACGGCCAGTAAACTCGGGGAAATTGTTGGTCTGAAGGAGCTGTTCAAGAGCTTGACGCCAGTTCTTCTTGAAGACGTAGTCGTTCCACTTCGGAATGATGTTGCCAAGAGGGCATCCAGTGTCGCCCTGGCAGAACGGAATACCGCAATCCATGCAACGAGCAGCCTGTTCACGGATGTTGGATCGAACGGCTTCGTAGTCGACAACCTCATCCCAATCCTTCAGACGCTCTTCAGCTGGACGGTAGACAACCTTTTGACGGCGGTACTTGACGAAACCGCGAAGTTTGTCGAGCTTCTCCTCGCTCTTGATCTGGCTGACAAGGTTCTCAATGTCGGTGACGGGGTTCGACTTCTTGCGGATGTTTTCAATCTCCTCAGGAGCGGAGTCAGAATCGGCAGAAACTTCTTCCAATTCATCCTCTTGTTGCTCGACGGCGGCCTGCTGGACATCTTCGGTGCCTTCGAAGCCGGCATAGTCAGCAGCACGCAAGCTCTTGGAATACTTGCGACGGCGCTGTTGGATGATCTGAAAGAATTCTTGTCATAATCCATCAACGCTAATTTTACAAAGAGAGAAAACAACAAATTTACACTTCGTTTGCGTTGTGCTTGGAGGAAGTTGTGCTTCTCCGGTGCAATCTGCATGTCCATCGACAGCAAGCGGTGCGTACGCCCGACGGGTTTCTCATCAATGTCCTAAAGAAACGACAAATAGTACAAATCACGGTCACAATGAAAGGGAGTGCTATTCTAAGGTTGACAAATTACAATTTAGCTATTCTAAGAACTTTGAAAAAAACACAATACCGAAAAGTCAAACTGTGGGTGAAAGTGGTGATGGACGGTACAATTGATAAAACGACATAAAACTTTAAACAAACCTGAAGACTGTTCTTGTGGCTGGGCGGCGATTCGTCATGCTCCTTCGGGCTCAACGTATTGGCGGCCTTCTTGGCGGCTTCTTCAGCCTCAAGCTCGGCCAAGGCAGCCTTGTAGTCCTTCGGGAAGACCTTGATGATCTTGGCATGGGTCTTCTGCCAGTTGTCCAAGATGCTTTGACCATAGGTGGAACCAGTTTCTTGGACGAACTCGGTGATGAGGTTCTTGACAAAGATGAGATCATCGTCGGATGGCGGATCGAGGTCAATCGTCGTGGCATTCATGAGACGGCGAGCATTGCCCTCGCTGAAACAATTGTTACTTTACTCTTTGCAAAATAAATACATTCATCGTTTGCATTGTTCCGCTCCAAGAGCATCATAGAGGTCATCACTCGCTATCGGGGATGATGTTTACATTGAACGTACGAGGGCGTGCATTCTGCTCTTTCCTGGCTTATACTACGCTAAAGACAGGCAGTCTTGACCATTAGCGGTGTCAAATTGGTCGGTTTTTTACACTCGCAACAAAAAAAAGGGCATTAGTCATGCTTTTTCCTGCTATCCTAACGGGGTTGTTGAGCTTGTTAGAAATAACTCATGGTGAAGTTGTTCGAGAAAAGAGGTGAGTCACCAACTACGTACTTTTTTGAAAAAAGGATCATTTTAGACAAAGTTGGAATGAACCTCCAAGTCAAACGCGCAGCCTTAGCAACACTTATGCCACTAATGGCGACAACAGTACTACGGCAGAAGTTTTGAAGCTCGTTACAGTCGGCTTGCTTGGTGGATATGCCATTCGCAAGGTAAAAATGTTCAATGATCGCATTTACTTGTCTAAGTATCGTCGCAGTTATTGGCTAGGATCGCGTTACTATTACTTGGTATGTTTTTCAGTACCATAAAATCGCTAATGACCCCTTCAGGACAACTTCTACTTCCTCGAAACCCGTGATACTTGCGCTTTCCGCATGAATGAAACCCAACGTCGCGATTTGGAGTACACTGACGGCGTTCCAATTGTGGATGTAATTTATCAGTGCCAACGTTACGCCCAATATTGTTGTGGCCTCGATTGTTGTGACAACGTTGGAAAGCGCGAGGCTAATGGAGCTTTCCGAAATACTAGCAATGGCAACCATGCGTCACCAATGATACTATTTTTGGCTTTGAATGCTTTTTGTGCGTTTTTTGCTCACCATTTGAAAACGTAAAAAAAATAAAGTAAACGACTTACTGGTCGAAAATGTAAGCAATACCACCAGACATGGCAGCGGCAAAGTTGCGGCCAAAGCTCTTCAGAATGACGACACGACCACCAGTCATGTACTCGCAGCCGTGATCGCCAACGCCTTCAACGACAGCGGTGGCACCGGAGTTACGGACGGCGAAACGTTCACCGGCAATACCACGGATGAAAGCGGTACCGGAGGTAGCACCGTATAGGGCAACATTGCCGATGATGGTGTTGTCGTCGGATTCGAACTTGGACTGCTTCCAGGGGAAGATGATGATCTTGCCACCCGAGAGGCACTTGCCGACGTAATCGTTGGCGTCACCTTCGAGGCGAACAGTTGTGCCCTTGGCGAGGAAGGCGCAGAAGGATTGACCAGCGGAACCTTGGAGGTCGATGTGGAGACTGCGGTCTTCGGGGAGGCCGGCTTCCTCGTAACGGATGGAAATCTGTAATAAAAACAGTTGTTAAACGAAAAGTTGTTGAAAAACTGCAATGACATACCTCGTAACTGAGTCGTGCACCGAATGATCGATCAATGTTGCGAATAGTCTTGGGGCCGATGCGCTTCTTCTCAGCAGGGCCTTCGAAGAAGTCCTTCAACTCATTGGTCAGAATGCCATGCTCAAGTTCGTTGATGGCATGCTTCTGCTTCAACGAACCACCCTTGATGTTGACGTTGGGGTACAGCAGCGACGCGTTGGTCAAAATGTTACCGAATTCAAGTCGGGTAGCCTTCTTGTTGACCGGGTTGGGGTTGGCGTAGAGCAAGTCGACGCGACCAATGGCCTCGGAGATGGACTTGAGACCGAGCTTGGCCAAGAAGTAACGCACTTCTTCGGCGACCATGAACATGAAGTTGACGACGTATTCAGGCTTGCCGGCAAACTTGGCTCGCAAGATGGGATCCTGGGTGGCGACACCGACAGGGCAAGTGTTGAGATGGCACTTGCGCATCATGGTGCAGCCGAGAACGATCAGCGGAGCCGTCGACATGCCGAATTCATCAGCACCGAGAAGAGCGGCAATCATGACATCACGGCCAGTTCGGATTTGACCATCGGCTTGCAGGACAATACGCGAACGCAAGTTGTTCATCGTCAAGACTTGGTGGGTTTCAGAAACACCGAGTTCCCATGGCAAACCAGCATGCTTGATACCGGTCCAGCTAGATGCGCCAGTGCCACCATCGTGACCCGAAATGGTGATGTGATCAGCATTGCCCTTAGCAACACCAGCAGCAACAATACCGACACCGGCTTCGGAGACCAGTTTGACGCTGATACGAGCACGGGGGTTGGCACACTTGAGATCGTAGATGAGTTGGGACAAATCTTCAATACTGTAAATGTCGTGATGCGGAGGGGGAGAGATAAGACCGACACCGGGAGTCGATTTACGGCAAGACGCAATTTCCTTGGTGACCTTGTGTCCAGGCAATTCACCACCTTCTCCGGGCTTGGCGCCTTGGGCCATCTTGATTTGCAGTTCATCGGCATTGGCCAAGTAGGCGCTGTTGACACCGAAACGGGCTGACGCAATCTGCTTAATGGCGGAACGAATGTTGCGTTCGGCAGGCTGGTCGCTACGGTAACGTTCTGGCTTTTCACCGCCTTCACCAGTGTTGCTCTTGGCACCAATGCGATTCATGGCAATGGCAAGGGTCGTGTGGGTTTCCCAGGAGATACTGCCGAAGGACATGGCACCGGTGACGAAACGCTTGACAATCTCGGAAGCGGGCTCGACTTCTTCCAACGGAATCTGGAGCTGCGCCATTGTCTTGATTTCGAGTTGACCACGAAGGGTGCAAAGTCGCTGCGACATGTTCGACGCTTGCGAGTACTCTTGGAAGGTCTTCTTGTCGTTGGACTTGGTGGCTGCTTGCAACTTCGCGATGTTGTGGGGATCGTTGATGTGCTTTTCACCGCCATCACGCCAGTGGTAAATGCCGGGGCTGACCAAGACACGCGAGTCACCGTACAGGTAGTGATCGGTAGCACTGTCGACTTCGACCGTCGGGTAGGCCATCAGATGACGACGCATGGCTTCAGTGGCAAGAATTTCAAAGTCAGCACCGCCAAGACGCGAAACCGAGTTGGTGAAGCAGCGGTCGACGACTTCTTGGGCAAGACCGACAATCTCGAAGATTTGGGCACCTTTGTAACTGTGAAGAGTGCTGATACCCATCTTGGCCATGACCTTGAAGATACCGCGCTCAATACCAGCCTTGTAACCGTGGTAGACAGCGTCATCGGTGAGTTCCTTGCTGATCAGACCCATAGCTCGCAGACGAGAGCATGTTTCATACACCATGTAGGGGCAGACGGCATCGGCACCATAACCGAGCAAGACGCAGAAGTCGTGGACTTGCTTGACTTCGCCGGATTCAACAATGAGTGCAACTCGCATACGCAAGCGCTGCTTGATGAGGCACTGATGGACGGCACCCAAAGCCAGCAACGAGGCAATCGGAATCAAATCCTTGCCGACTTGACGATCGGAAAGAATCAAGATTTGATAACCATCCAGGGCGGCAGCACAAGCTTCACTGCAAATCTTGTCCAAAGCTGGCAGCAGACCCTTGGAGCCGTGACGGGACGGGTAAACAATGTCAATGACTTTGGAGCGCCAGTTCTTGTAGGTAGTTCGGCGAAGGACTTCCATATCGACCAACGACATCACAGGCTGGTCCAGAAGCAGACGGCTTTCCAATTCCTGATCGGGATCGAGCAAGTTGGATTCAGGGCCGATCGGGCATCGCAGCGACATGACAATCTGCTCACGGAAGGGATCAATTGGCGGATTTGTGACTTGAGCGAAAAGTTGTTGGAAGTACGAGAAGATCAACGGACTGTAATCAGACAAGCACGCAAGTGCGGCATCGTTGCCCATGGAACCGAGGGCTTCCTTCTTCTGCTCAATCATCGGCACCAGGATGATGCTAAAGGTGTCCGGAGTGTACGAGAACAACATCAAACGACGATCAGCATGCAGGGCCAAGTCGGATTTCTTCAAGTTGCCGCGAACGAAACGGTCATTTCGGCCTTCAACGACGCCTTGAACTTCCAAATGCTTCTTGATAATGTACTCATTAGTGATTGCGCCATGGGACAGGACATCATCCTTTCGCAGCTGGTCTTGGTAAACACGGTTGAGGGTAAGCTTCTTATAGGGCCGCATCGTGGCAATTCGTCGCTTCAAGTCGTCATCTTCTTCGATACGTTGTGCTACCGTATCAACCAACAGCATTCTACCTGGTCGGAGACGATCCTGAAAATGCGCAAATTACTTCAAGTGTCATGCATTTCAAAAGAATTTTTCCAGCCAATTTTGCAAAAACGCTTTTTCTAGGATGCGCCTCATAGATTCGTGCGTATTATCATTTTTCGAGCTTGAGTGAAGCCTGAGCCCATTAAAACGTGTTTCACTAAGCTTTTTTTTAAATGCAAAAATACATCATACACTTTTTGTTCCTACAGATCCAAAGAAGCGAAAAAAGAAAAAATACTGATGTACATAATCCGTCCGTACCCATGGTAGACAGAGCCAATTACCGGAAAGAGCACTGAGAGTGTTCAGATTACGGCTTTCATGGTAGGCCGTGCATTTCGTACGTCAAACCTCGTTAGGTGATCTCTCCCATTAGGATGCAAAACAGATCCTCAAATGACAAGCAAGACCCATGAGTAGTCGCCGCCCTAACAGCTTCATGATGCGCATCACATTTCTCCGCCCTCGGCAGTCTGATCTACATCGACTATATCATGTCTTCTGAAGCTCTCGAATAACTCATCCTCAGTCGTGCCTGGAGGATTGAGGCGCGGTCCGTTTTGCCCATTTTGGTTAACGGCATGGGGTACACTTGTTCAGCGTGTTATTATATGTGCCTACTCATCTATGGTTAACATCAGTTTTGACCCCTGTTAGCTTTGAACTTACTACTCCAGTGGGAATTTCTCGATTTAACCTGCACAAACAAGACTAAATGTCATTTCTAAATGGGAGTTTTTTACCTTTGAGGCTACAACCATGAGGTTCTGTTAGTCACATATATGCGTGATAACATCGCGAAAAACAGTTAACCGAGAGGCGTGATTACCGAGTTTTCCCACATTGTGCAAAGCTAATATAAATTTTTGGAGGTTGCCGACGACCTGCACTCTTCTGGTGTTTAAAGATTAAAGCGCTTTCCAACAACATGTGCAACAAGATGTTCGCCCTTGTCTTCTTGGCCCTCTTCGGTGTTGGATGTTTTGTTCAGGTTGGTCTATACTTATGAAGATATCGTTTAAAACTACTTTTCAGCAGAGCAGTGCTGCCCTCCAAATCCCGAACAACTATCTCAATCTTAATGACCAGCTCTTCATGCTCAGATTCCCCGAATCCAAGCGTTTCCGCAGTGAGCCCATCCGATTCGGCAAACGGGCCCCTCTCCGTGAACCTGTGCGCTTCGGAAAACGCTCTGGCTGGCAAGACAACTTTGCAGACGCTGCTCCAGAAGCACCCCTCCAGCAGTAAGTATGACAAAAGAAAACCACTATGTCCTTCCCGGTGAATGACAAACATCATCAAAAAGCGAATTTGAACATCTCCGCTTACCGTCACTGATAAACTGATCTCCTATGCTTTTGCGTTGTAACCTAGCTTTCGAATATGGTGTAAAAACACAGAAATCTCTCTAACCCTGCAAATACACACTCCAAATATGCTTCTATGCTGCACCTATAGCTTGTTCTTGCTGTTTAATCTTTAACAAATGACGAATTGCGCTTTTGGCTTAGTCGATCGGTATTTTTTCCGTGAGCTTGTTGCTTAATAAAGGTCGTGCGAGTGCTTGTTTAACGTTCTGCTTTTTGACAAAACAATGAAAACATTATGAAATGAAAGATCACTTTTGATTGACGCCGAAAAAATGGCGGCTTTTTCCGTCACCAATTGCATATTATTTTTCTACTGCTACGCAAATTCATGGAACTAAATCCCCCACAAAGTGACGTTAACAATTTACGTCTCAACAGTCAAGATTTCATAAAAGGCTCCGCCTGTATACAACACATTTTATGAATTTGGAGACCCGATCCACGCCCAGGAAACAGGCTGCTCCGGTATGTCTTACAGAAACCTATTCAAGCATGGAAAAGGTGTGCATTAAAGCGAATAATGCCAAAAGTTTACATAAAGCCAGTGTCAGATAGGCAAATCTGTTTTTGTTCGCTATTGGCAGCGGACCACTTTCTCGAGTCACATCTCAAATCAACGCCGCTATCCTAAGCTCACCATGGGTCTGTACCACATTCACGTAACGCTCTTAGCGCTTTGCTGTGCTGCTGCATACGGTATGTTGTAACTTTATCACTTTAAATTGTGTTTATGCGAGTTCTATTTATTCTATTTTAGCTACCAGTGTAAACGAAGCCGCAGAATATGACGTAGAAGAAAAACGCTCGCCCAAATTATCATTCAAAACGTTCAGCCCCATCGTAGATCTCGAGTCCTTCGAATCCGATGACGCCAACCTCAACAAGCGAAACGTCGTCGAAATGGCTAACCAAAACAACCAACGAGATACTCGTGCTCCTTTGGGTACGATGCGATTCGGCAAACGTAACCCTCTCGGCACCATGCGTTTTGGAAAGCGCGCAAGTGCCATCGGCACCATGAGATTCGGGAAACGTAACCCTCTTGGCACGATGCGTTTCGGAAAGCGCGCCGTCGACGAATTCGAGTCCATGAAGAACGCGCGATTCGGCCCAATGCAAAACTACTTCGAGTAAGAAATTCTACATGCAGTATCACTAGTGCCGTCAAGATGTCACTCGCTGTGTTTCAACCAAAAATAAAATAATTGTGAACCCATTTATCCGCTCCGGTGTTAACGAACCACCATCATTTTGCTGTCCAACAAGTCGATGCATGCCACCATACTTATTGTCCCCCCAATTTTCAAAAAAGTCCGCCTACAATAGACATAATAACGCGTGTCTGCCGCCTCAAGACCGACTTATTGTCATGAATCTTTCGCTTGTGTTAAACGTATCGTTTTCATGGACCATCATAAACTGTCTATTAATCGACCTCGTGCAAGAGTAAATAAAATCCGTTGATACGACCAATTTGTCTGGCAACAATAGTGGTTTCTAATGCACATTGAACATTGAAAGCTCTATGGCGTCGTTTTTTGCTTTTAAGGCGCATGCATGGTTGATTGTCATTTCAAACACATGAATAAGCATTTTTCAATGCTGATGCAGATTTCTAATCGCTTAGTGGACTTACCTTTCTGATAATGTTCTCGACAGGAATGTCATTGACGCCGACTTCGCTGGACACGTAGAGGTGGTCATCGGCGGTGAGGTAGTAACGAGCTGGACGGAGACCGTTACGATCGAGGATGGCACCGACGTAGCGACCATCAGAGAAGGCAAGAAGGGCTGAAATGACGAAATTAGTCACTTCAAGGAAGGAGGAACAGCTAACCAGGTCCATCCCAAGGCTCCATAAGCATGGCAGCCCATCTGTAGAAGGAACGCTTCTCAGGGCTCATGTCCTCGTCCTTCTCCCAGGCTTCGGGCACCATTGTCATGGCAGCTTCAGGCAGAGTTCGACCACTGGCGCGGATGAGGAATTCCATGACGTTATCGAATGAACCGGAATCAGTCATGCCGTCTTCAACAACCGGATAAAGATACTGCAGATCTTCGCCGAACTTGGCACTGTCCATAACACCCTCGCGAGCCCGCATGAAGTTGATATTGCCACGCAATGTGTTGATTTCGCCATTGTGAGCGACGACACGATTCGGCTGAGCACGGCTCCAGCTGGGGAAAGTGTTCGTCGAGAAGCGACTATGCACCAATGCGACATGGGAGACAAACTTCTCATCAGTCAAGTCGACGTAGTAGTTGTACAACTGATAGGGCGTGAATTGACCCTTGTAGACGACAGTCTTTGCCGAAAGCGAAACAACATAACACGGCACACGCTGCTTGGCGAGTTGATGTGTGGCTTGTTTGCGCAACAGATAGACATGTCGGTCGAATTTTTCTTCATCATCAGCAAAATCAGCAGTAACGAAAACCTGGCGCATACAGGGTTCGGTTTTACGGGCTTCATTGCCAAGACACCCGGAGTTGACTTTCACTTTCCGCCAACAAATGAGTTTCAAATCGCATCCTTTAACGAGATCGTGGAACGATTCTTTGGCCTGTTTGTAGGATTCGTCTTCCATGAACAAGATGCCGGTGGCGTATTGTCCGGAGGGAGGGAGATCGATTCCAGTGGCTCTGAAATTGATTTTTGGTTAATTTAATGGCATTCAAAAGTTTAGAACTTCACTTACTCTTTGATTTCATCACGGTAAAGCAAATCAGGGATCGAAGTCAACACGCCGGCGCCGTCACCAGAGTCATTGTCGCACGCGCAAGCGCCTCTGTGGGCCATACGTTCCAACATGACCCGTGCATCTTGCATAATCTGAAAACAAAAACAACTTTAAATTAGTACCAAACTTTATTAAAAGCCTACCTTGTGGGTCTGAACACCCTTAATCGACGTGACAAATCCGACACCGCACGCATCTTTTTCCAATGCCGGATTCCAAAGAGTTTCCTTCTCAGCGCGTTCAAATTGCTCCTTGCTTAGCACAACCATACCTAGTTGTAGCTGAAAATAGCAAATGAGGTTAAAAAAGGGCCTTTCGACAAAAGTACCAACACGATGCTTGGACCGCCACGTGGTGCACGCATTGCTTCCGCGTGATAAGCAACAAACAACCCTATCACGTACCCGTCAGACCAAGACGTTTGTGTCACTCTGAATAGTTAAAACAACACTTTGATGCGAACAAAACAAGATGAGCAGAACACGAAGTTAGTTGTTTAACAGAAACATACTTCAGACCGATTATGATCTTTGAGAAGTATGTGCATATTTTTGTGCTGCACAGAATGGAGCGCCCCGAAATAATTAAAACTATCAAAACGAAAACAAACAATGTTTGTCCAATCTCGCTCGGCGTTGAAAGAAACTGCTTAGGGCGTCGAGCAAAGTCGGCCGTCCGACTAAAGTGTAACAGCCATCATCACCAGTAAAAATGTAATCAGAAAGTGCACATTATTATTGCAAACGCTTTAATTTAATGGATGGACACAACATCGTGTTTGCTGTTCTTGATGATCTAGTAGTAGAGATGCACGTGTTTCACAAATTTAGACACACTGGTGGCCGTACTTGTCACAATCGAAAATCACTATCACTATGCCTACCATTAAACAGAATGCGCGAACTGTGATAACGGGTCACATGTCGGTCATTAATCGTTGTAAGGAGTATCCCGACGGGTCCTTTTTATTTTTCTCACGGGATAGAATCAGGGTGGAGCTACGTGTGCCCGCCATGGAGTGTTCGTTAAACTTTTTTTAAACGAAAAATGCAATCAAGCTTGATCAGTGTAATAGTCTATCGCGGGAAAAAAACTAAAAAGAATTTGCTGTCGTGGTCACATTTTCAAAACGTGGAGAATGTTCTTTGTGCTTCCATGGGATTCCATGCGGACCGACGGTAACGAGCTCATCAATGCTCCGTTTTGGGTGTCTCATGGAAAAACATTGTTATCACAGGCTATTTGGGGATAGAATAGAACTCGACAATGGCGAAATAGAATCACTTTTGCACTTATGAAACGAAACTTGAAGTCATCAACACATAAAATCAAGAGTGTAAGATTGCAAAAAACAAATGTTTTATCCTGAATTTTTTGCACAGGTGTCACGTAGGAGATGATTGCAAACGATAGGCACGTTTGAGGGAAGCCTCTAGTTAATACAATCTAAGCGGAGGAGGGAGCAATGATCATTGAGGTATAGTTAGCTCAGACGATCATTCATTCATTGGGCTGAGCAGACAGAGGGAAACATTCGAAGTGATCCGAAATCTCAAAAAGATAAAATATCGCTGCGCCTTTCAAAACGCGAGCCACGGATAAGGTCATGAAACCCGTAGTTTACGACATGGCGAACATAAAAGACTATCAACTGAATGTCGGGCTCGGCATCCATCGCGACAGCTCTAAATCATTAAAACGGAAAATGCACCCGCGTTTCGTTTCAAAAAAACAAAAAAATCACATCAAACGACCAGAGGGCCGACGCGGATGAACCGTCTAGAATGACGCAGACGAACTGCCTCTGCCCTTCGGTCTTTAAAAAACGAAGCAATGCAAACACTGCAAAAATGAACGGAACGCCTCCATCACGTAAGTTTCGGTTTCTAAACTTCAATTGCAGCTAAATTGTATTAGCTGGGGGATAAATGAATGGAAGAAGCAAACAGGAAGGGCAGTCGGGATTGCGTGATGTGATGACTAAACCGATTTGACCTGGCCAGTCAGTCGATAGCTCGCGAGCGAGACACACAGTGCCATAAAGATCTGCGCGATCAATGCCGCCACATACAAACAAGATAACTTGCAACGGCAAATCACCCACGTTGCCTGGTCGTGTTCGACGTGTGGCGGTGCGCTGCGACAAAACAAAGCCGATATGACAACTAGCAATACCGAGACACTGCCAAACAAAATACTCATGACTAAACGTTGATGTCGAGTGAGTACATAGAGAAGAATAGTCCGGCTTGAGCCACCCTCCCTAGTACCTGCAAAAAGTCAGGAAAAGCAAATTCCAGCGAGACCAGTGGTACTTTAACAATTGTAAAAAACACGGAAAAAGAAAAGACGTGGAATATTAGACAAGACGGCTAACGCTCTAGGAGCTCCATGATAAATTGCGCCGTACTTAAGGAAATGACATAGACGGGGTTAAAGTTTTCCAGGATGCGTATGGTTAATGTCAAGATAAGTAAGCCTCGGCACTATTGCGACAAATGCTAAAGTCGAGAAGCGCCAATGTGTATTTTAAATAGGGGGGATCACACTTCGCATCTGATTAAAAATGAGCGGGTCTTAAGGCTGGGTTTCTGGCGGTGGCAGTAAGAGTGAATAGCGAAGCATCAGCCTTAAGGAGAATAATATTGGCGCTGCCGTGTTCCGCTGGCCCTTTTTCGAGTTGTTTGACGTTTTTGCTTCTTATTTTGCTGCAGGACAAAGCGAACCGGAAGCGCTGAAATAAAGAAGCGCTAGAAAGGCCAAAACTTAAACCCTGGGAAGCGGTAACTTTTTTGTGACTTTATTGCAACTGTCAGTGTTACTCATAAAATGGCGATTGATTCAAGACACCAATTGAAGAATGTCTGAGTGAAGCAGAACTGATGAAGGCCGTAAGGTTAGAACTTCGGCGGCATCACGGCACAACTGGCACTTTTGCTTCCGTTTTTTATTCACCTCAAATGAATTTGTTTCGGATAGAAAGCAAACAAAATGCATTGGCAGTCGCGTCGATTGACGTAAGCTTAAAATTGCGGTCGGTCGGGGCAAAAGTGGACGCGTCAAGGCAGCAAACAGCTTCAAGACCCTCTTAAATAATGAAGAACAGCATGGAAAAATGTGAGGAAATGACTGCCAGAGGCGATAGACGCCGGATTACGCATTGCACGTAGCGATTGACCGATGGCGAACGCAAGGAAGCACGAGGCCACCCCCTTCCAAAGCTCAATGATTGTAAAAAAGGGGGACCAGGGGAATCTTTCTAGAAGGCAATCGGGGTTCGACGGCTGTTCAGTCGGTCGTCGGGGTTCGATGGGCCGGGTCACTTCGCGAACGCGCCAGTGATGGTCAGCGAGACCACATTAGTCAACCGACATCTTGCCGCGGCGCCGACTGCCGTGTGCGTCTTTCGACGAGCCGGGCTCCTCTTCCGCAAGCCGCCCAAGGGCCACAAAACTGCAGTCACCAGCTGCCGGCACCGAAAGGCCGACTGGATGAAGACCCGGACCGCAGCTTGGTTGTTTTTCACTTTTTTTGACTACCGCATTTGTTGTTTTTTTCAAGGGCAGGACGAGCCTGGCTGCATCCGGCTAGACAATATAAATTGCGCAAAGTGCCAGGAACACCGATAATAGCATTACAGATGTACAGTATGATGAAGGAAATGATCGTGGGAAGGTGTAATTTGATAAAGCTTTGGTTTCGGTCTTACTTTAAGGCAAAATGTGTTGTTTTCGAGGGTGTTACAATTTAAAAAACAAAAAAAAGTGGCAACGTGCTTTCTGGGACATTGCCGGGATGTTTTTCGTTTATATTTTATATTATGCAAATTCATCGGTCAGAGTGGTATCGAGTCACCCTCCGAGGGGTATAAAAGGCTAGGATCCACACCCCAACTGGGGACACTTCTCCCGTGAACCAACCAACACTGTCCGTCCACTCGCGTATCTGTCTACCCTCATCATCGGCGCCAACAATCAATTCAACATGCCGAAACAACTGCATTACCAGGAGGAACATTGGATATGGCTTCAGAGGTCATCATGTTTGAATGTCGATGAAAAACTTCAACCTGTCGATCCCTGCGTCGTCGACGATCGTCCTTTTAATCTCAATGAATAGTTTATTTTTGTTTCATTTCTTAGTTTAAAAATAAAGTCGTTTTGTTTTTTTTTTTTAATTTTGTTTTTAATTTTATTTTGTTAAAAAATAACCACTCAAAATGTGACAAACATAAAAAAGCAACGGATTCAGACAGTTACAAGTTGAGGCCAACCTTGGCTTCCCACTCAGTGCGATAAGGCTTGAAGTTCCAGAGGGTGGGTTGTCCGAAATGGGGTGCAACGATATCAGTGGTGTTCCAGTTGAACGGCGGCAACGGGTCATAGGTCGGGCCTCCGACAACTTCGAATCGAAGCTGGGTGAAGAGTTCATAGTTGGTTCCCTTATAGTCCAAAGATCCATGATTACGGTGGCCCATGCTGGGAATTTCATAAGTACCGTTGGCGGGGTTCAAGTCACCACGAGTTGAAATACTGGATTCAGCACTGTAGGGGGGATTGCAGTTGCACTTGCTCAACTCGTCATGAGTGTAGTCGTTGTAACGCATGAGGGCACGGAGGCTGTCGAGATCCTGGACCTTCTGGTGATCACGGTGGAACATCTTGGCGCGCGGGCTGTAACCCCATCGCCACCAGTTGTTGACGGCGCCCTTGGTGTCGAAACCGGACAACTCGTTGACTGATTTAAGGTACGGGATGTTGTAACTTGGCCAGTAACGGAACTTCTCAAGGAACCAAGTCATGTCGCGGGTCGAGGTGTAGCCGGGGAGCTGTTCGAGGATCCACAGGACATCATTTTTGGGAAGGGGCTTGCCGGGCTTGAAAAGGTTGTAGTTGAGGACGGTCCATTGGTTGTTGTAGGTTCCAGAGTTGTAACGCTTGAAGATGTTGACCCATTCTTCACCAGTGCTAAAATGAAGAAGTTAGAATATACAAAAATTGTCATCAGAAACACTTACCGAGCAAGCTGGTTAGAAATGAAAGATCGAACCCAGCAGTGAAGCTGGCCCTCAGCCTTAACGTATTCTGGTCCATAGAGGGTTTCATTGAAGACTGAGATGGTGGTTTCAATTGAAGCCAAACCAGACGAAATTAAGTTGTAATCATCAGCAGAAGCAAGGGCACCAGGGTAGCCGGAGAAGGAAACAGTATGTCCAGGGACGCGCTTCTTGTCGTAAGCGAACTTGTACAACTTCAAAATACGGTTCATCGTGTTGTAACCAGACATGGAAACATGAGAAATGAACAGATCCTTGTTGTCGTTAGCGATCTTGATGAATCCGGAGCACTTGCTCGGTTCTGGGTCATCAATGGCGGCATCAAAAGTACGGTTAAGAGCCTTGTTCAAGTCAATCAACTCTCCCGAAAGTTGCAACATAAGAATAGGGTTAATCATGAACGAAACATTGGCCGTAAAGTTGGCCTTGGGGTTCTTACGGTAGCCTTCAAAGACACCGGTGAGCTGTGTGTAAGTAAGGTTGACATGCTTCCAGTAAACGTCATCCTTCGGTGCGGTCAGAACAGATTTGCGGATCCAGTCCAAGTTCTTTTGCAAGTAGCGGTACAACTTTTTGCAGTAGTCGGCTTGGTTATCACAAAGACCACGGACTGTGTTCTGGTAGTGATAGTAAATCTGGAGTTTGGTCAACTGTCCCTCGGCGACACCAGCGGCGAAGGCTTGAAGCTGCTCCGGGTAGTCGGGGAATGTTTCAATTTCCAAAACACCCCATCCAGTCTTGTTCACGTCGTTGCGATAACGACCGATCGCAATTTGGCTGTCGCAAGTTTCAGCGTTAACAACAATCAAATCGTCACCGCCGGGCTTGGCGCACACGCTGATTCGACGATATTCTGGCCGCTAAAAGTCATGATTAATTGAAGAAAAACAACAAGAGAAAATCAATACATACGTCATCGTCATTGGCAGATCCATAAAACTCGTCGAAGATGTCGTTGGTTTCCTCCAACTTCAGATGCTTCCTGAAGTTGTGACGTCCACCGTTGACGGCCGCAAACGCCGCGACGACGAGGGCGATACCCAAAAACGACCGCATCCGTGCAGGACGATCTCAGTAGACAGTAAATGTCGATCATTTTCGTCCCACTCGGTGCTTTTCTTCGAAGGCGGGAGTCTGGACCGACTAGCAACATGGCTGTTATCTCCGTCGTTTTTTCCACATTGATGCTTGTGTTATCACTTAATCGCCCCACTGTGTATCCTTTCCTTAGGTGCCATTTCTATGTAGTTCGACTTTAGCACTTGTTTTTCCCTTTCAAAAGATTAAAGTGGAACAACACTCGTGACATCATAAAACCCCGGAACAGGTCAGTTCGGTTCGCCGATTGACCAAAAACCGCTCAAAAGGCAGCAAATAGTGAGAACTCATTTCAGTGTTACAAACTATGAACCAGAAAGTTAATAAAAACCAAATAATAAGCTAAAACATGTATCATTTGAGAAAAACAAGCTCTTCATGGTCACTTGAATCACAAAAATTCGTCTGAGACGGTGAAATAATCGACTTCCATTTGCACACGCTCCAATGGCTAACAGTTTTCCGCTTCAGCTTCATAAAAAGACCCGGAGAAAAGCGTACACTGAAGTTGTCCGAATTGAAATGGCACGCTTGTTCCGCTATTTTATTTTTTCCAGAAGCATTTAGTAGTACTAACTTGTTTAGCTTTCAAAATGAAATTGACTCGTGTTTTTCAATTTCCTATCCGTCTAGGACATTCTTTATCCCCGTACCTTATTCAGTTGCACTCAAACTTTATGAGGTCGGAAAAGTTTTTCTGTTTTCCAGAATGCTGAATGCGAATTACTTTTGACTTTTCATTGGTGTTTGATGTTTTTTTCAATATTCATAGTTGCTTTGTCACTGTGAATACCTTTACGCTTCAACTTTGTAGATGTTACACGGTTCGGCACGTTTTTAAGTATACACGAGCGCTCCGATTTTCCACGGGAAACAGCGCGTCAGCATTGACAATAGCCCGTCAAAATGGCATCTCACCTGCCGCATCTCACTCTTAAACTTGCTCTATTGGACCGAGGTAGTGTGTCGTTTTGTTGCCGGTGGCAATCATGCTTCACCGTATGGCCAAACTTATAGGCATTGAATCGTTTACGATCGAATACACCTCAGCGACATGTGTTTTCCGGCCTGGAGAAACGGTTCATGGTCATGTTGTGATTACGCTTAAAGATGCTATTAAAGCTAAAGCTGTTATGGTCAACATGATCGGAAAGGCGAAAACGTCATGGACTGTGTGGGAGCAATATAGCTCGTGAGTTTTCTTTTGCAAAAATTTTATTTTAAAATGCTTGCTTGCAGAAATCGGTCTACGCACAGTGAAGCGATTCCATATTCAGCAGACGAAATCTACATCGACTCTCAAGCGATAATTTGGCATGGAAAGGACGGTGAAAAGCAGCTTAACCCCGGGGTTCACCGCTTTCCTTTCCTATTTACCATCCCAGCAAATTGTCCCCCGAGTTATGAAGGTCTGCTTTTAATGGTCTCACTGAACAAAGTGATAACAAGTGATTGATTTAAGGAAGCGTGGGCTTCATTCGGTATTACTGCAAAGCAAAAATTGACCGTCCCTGGAAATTTGATGACACAACGCGTGCCGGTTTTACGGTTCTACCTCATTTTGATCTTAATTCTGTTTGCTATGCCTCAATTCCGATGGTTAAAGATTTCGAAAAGCAAATAGGTTTTCTTTGTTTTAAACATGGCGAGCTCAATGCCAACGTAAGTGTTTCGGGTGGTCCGTTTTTTATTGCCCCCTCTAAATACACACTTTTTTAAAGGTTACCCTATCAAAAAGTGGCTATGTCCCTGGAGAACGCGTGGTATTAACAGTGGAAATCACCAACGGGACGACAAAAAATGTGGCCAGAGTCGAGACAGCGCTCATGGAGATAACAACCTTCACGGCTCATCGTGGAAGATTACACCACTTTCATTACGGTCTGGGTACGAGGCACAGTGATACCGAAAAAAAGAAGGAAACCAGGACGGTTGTCCAGTACATTGAAGAGTTCAAGGTTCGTTTTGAGGGGGAAGTATTGAGATTGGAATAAGGAAGGAGATTTAAGGTGTCAAAAAACTGCAATGCAACGTATATGCGAATGCTGGCCATTCCACCAGTTGTGCCAAGTTTTAATGTTTGTCCTATTATACAAGTAGACTACCAATTCAAGGCAAGCATCAGATCAAAAGGTCAAGTAAAGTAAATTGACAGTTTTACAGGTAAAAATAGTTACGCAATCTCATTTCAATGGGTCAATATCGGGCGAATTACCAATGCTAATTGGTACAATTCCGGTACGACATATTGTAAAACCACAAACTCTGACAGTACTTCCGAATGATTATCTTGTGCCGCCACAACCATCAACTATAGAAGAAGATATTGGTCAACTTGGTCAGTTAAAACATTCTAGTAAAATCGAATGATGTTGTTGTTTCAGACAAATCTGTGACTTATGTCGATTCAGTTTTCGGAAAAGGCACCCTTGTGGAAGACAAGGATGACAAGAGTAACGGATTTACACCCAAATATATTTATTACAACGATATGCAATGACACCTTCCACATCCCATAGCAATTTTAACTTTTTCACGTTATGATTTGAATAAAATTATTTTACACGTGCTATTTTGATCAGAACAGTGGTCATGCAGCGTTTTGACCCAGATGTGCACGTTTCGCGCAACAATTGCGTCTATTTCACATTTTTTGTTTTTGAATGCACGGAAGGATGCTAATAGTTCACAGTTCTGTCAAAAACATGAAAGCTACTCCATCTTGAGCTTGTCAATCGATGATTAACAGGTCCTTCCGTGGAAACATTATGTCGCCTTTAGCACCCTTAATGTCAGCGCCGAGACCATGAAAGAAAAACGTTCACATCCTAACTGGTTTAGTGAAGTGACGCCAAAAACTGACCACACCATGGATTCTAACTGATTTCAAAACCAACAAAAGGGGTAACCACAGAGACGCCGCTATTATTCCGTCTCTTGGCGCGGCTGGTTTAAAATGACCATTTACGGAGCGCATTGACGGGAGCCGGGGGATCTCCAAAGACGTGAATGGCGATTTGTTTAAAGACTGAGTCAATCTTCCTTTTTGAGAAGGTCAGTAAGATGCAACTGCAAAGGCGGGCGTCTGATCGATGCGCATCCGCCTGATTTGCGCTTGCGGCGGATTTCAACCATTCCATCAGTTTCAATCGCGGACGTGACCACTCTTGTGCATAGTTTCAATTTCTAACGCTACGAGCATTTTATCCTTCATAACATCTCACGTTTCATGCAATAGTGATAAAAAACCTTTAGCTCTTTCCTGATTTAGATTGTTCTAGATGTCAAGATGAATGAATCCGACGTAAACGCAACGCTGAGTTATTTCGATTCAGTATTTACACCAACATCATTTGCTTACCGTCTCTATTATCGGCTTGATTTAACAAATCTCCGACATATTTTTTATTTAATTTCTCCAAATGAGACGATAACCCAAAATTTGGACGATGTTCCGAATTACAATATTGAAGTCAGTGCGTGGTGGATGGCACTGATTTTCTTGGAATTTATTGTGTGTCGAGTTTCGGGTCATGAAGATCGATATTCTTTGAATGATTCGATTACTTCGATATGTGCGGGAATGCTATCACAGTGTTTTAAGTAAGTAAACAACCTTATTTCTTCTAAAAAGTTACAAACAGATAAACTTATTTAGGTTTGGAGGTCGTACTATTGCCATTTTTGCCTATGTTTTCATTTGGAACAATTTTCGAATCAATGAATTACCTTGGGATTCACCCTGGACATGGATTTTCTGTTTAATATTCCAAGATTTTATGTACTACCTCGGTCATCGCGCAGTTCATGGTTTGTCTGGATGTTTATGATTGAAATACACGTTATTCATTTCAGAAGCTGGTTTCTTCTGGGGTTTACATACAATTCATCATAGCAGTGAATACTACAATCTTTCTACTGCGCTTCGCCAAGCTGCAATTCAGGATCTCGGTTTAGCGATATACGACGTCATACAGGCGTTCTGGATTCCACCACCGATATTCTTGGTGCATCGGTACTTTTCGGAGATCTTCCAGTTTTGGTTGCATACTAGTGTTCGTTTACTTATTTTAATACGATAAGTTTACATAACTTTTATCTTTTCAGCTGTTAGGTGATTTGAAACCATTAGGCTATGTTCTTAACAGTCCATCGTACCATCGAGTGCACCACGGCCGTAATCCTTACTGTATCGATCGCAACTATGGAGGTGTACTTATCATCTGGGACAAAATGTTCAAAACTTTCGCAGCTGAACGACCTGATGACCCTCCTATTTATGGACTTGTGACTAATGAAAGAAACTTCAACCAAGTCTGGCTTCAAGTTCGTTTAAATTTGCAACACTTCCAGACATAATTTGTTATTTTCAGTTTCACACACTGAAGGAACTATTATTTGATAAATGGCGCATGAAAAATGAGAAAGGCGAGGCAATTTTCAATTCATTCACCGAGAAGGTTAAGGCGGTATTTTATCCACCTGGCTATTTCCCCGGTCTTGAAACAAAGCAGTTTTTCCATTGGCGATCATTAGTCGATCCAGCTGCCGGTGTGCCCGAGCCTGAAAAACCTGCCGATAAATATGATCCCCCATTAGAAGTTTGGAAGAAGCTATATTGCACGTTTCACTTCATTCTGCTACTATGTGCCTTTATGCACTTTGAATATGACCGTCTCGACTTGTCTTGGCTCGACTTCACTTTGAAAATTGCTTTTTTTGTTTGCACAATGCAAATGTTTGGTGCCTTTTTCGACCGAAGGCAAGTATACCGGAAGTATCCGATTTTTTTCATCATCTCATTGTTTTAATTTCAGATGGTTTGCTCCGTTGATCGAAATCTTCCGTTGCGGAGGTGTCATTATTTACATTGTAGTAAAAATGTTTGACGAACTCGGCGTTAAGCCCAATCGGCTCTTTTTGGTGACAGTATTTTCCGTTTGCGCCATCTTCTGGATGGGCTACGTCATTGAACGAACCATCGGAGGACACTTCAAATTGTCCGGTGCCATCTTCCCCACATCCGCATCTGTCAACCCAGGGTCAAAGGAAGTGCCAACACCAAATGAGAAAGCCCCTCAGATTTGTGTAGGTTTCAAGATTTCCGTGTTCTGATGCCGGATGTTTTTGTTCACTTAGACTATTTAAACAAATGTTGATTCCAGGTAGTATCCAGCAATGTGTTTGCTCAAGAGAAAGAGTAATTCAATTCACACACGCGGGTTTTGTATGACGTTTTGCACGATATTTGTCAGTTAAAGGAATATTACTCTTACAAAATAAAGTTCATTATGTTCGTGATGTGTGAAAATGGGGTGGGGAGACACGCCGTGACAACGGAAGCATGTTAAGGTGGGGCCAAAATAAACTTTCTCGAAGAATGACACCATGAAGCAAAACATTGTGGCTGATACTGCTAGCTATCTTTTTGACGCCCTGCATGCGTCCATCGAAATTGTCACAACTCTATTGCGTTTACGACCTCCGGATGGCGAGAATGGTACCCCTAACATCGCATCCGATCACGTATGTGACAAGTTATTGGCTAACTTTTCCGGTATGACCCACGCATTACCGAAAAAAATAACTTATTTTTTGTGCTAATCGTGTTATCTCTTTTTTGTCTGGTCTTTGCTTCTTAAGTTGTAATTACTCATCACCAACGGTTTGTATTTTTTCGCTTAATCATTTTAACAATTGAGAATCAACAATATTAATCATGATAACCCTCGGGGGTCTGTCTGTTGACGAATGCGTTCTCACATACACCTTTTGCCGTGTTTTCCGTTATGCCGGAAGCAACAATATTTAAAAAATATGAGCTGTTCAGATGAGCATGCATATGTTTCGATAGCAGTCCGATTTTTGGCTTAACAAATGCATGCTGATCGCACCCGAAAATCCAACCCCCGCTGTAACAAAAAAACAGATGCGTGTTTTTGATGAGACCTTTGGGCGGCAAGCCATACAAATAACGTTTTTTTTTCGACAGCATCAAAGACTCCACCGTGATTGGCACTTAAATGAGGTAGCTGCATTTGCATCTGTGTAATTTAAGAATGACTAACCAAATTCAATTCGTCGGGTGGGCAATAGATCTGTTTCAGCTAACGAAAACATACATCCATACATCATATTGCGAATTGGCTCTTGATACTCAATCTTGCCCTTTCTCATTGTTGTCGCTGATGCTTTTCCGCTGCTTTTTGGCTCGGAAGAAAAAGAGGTACATTATACGTTTTACGAAAACACCCTTGAAACGTGCTTCTAGTGTGAAATTCTGGCGTCTTTAAAGGATAATTTAAGCTCGCGTCAAAAAGCACAAAATGAAGGCGGTAAAAAACACGCCTGAGCCCAAACGTTCTTCCCTGGAAATAGGCCGCTTGAGGGAAGGCGGTAGTGCGGTCAAACCCATTCGCTTTGCAATAGTCAGTGTCCTCGACCGGATTTACGGAATCTCTTCTCAGCTAATATTCATTGTGCACCATTACATTGACGTCGATACAGTCTATTCTTGGTTTGCATCAAACCTTTGCTCTCTGCAGGAGGGCCTTCTTGTTATAAATGTTATGCTTTTTCATCGGCGGCATTCTATTTGCGGAACACCAAAATTTGCCTCCGTTGAAAGCATTAACTTTCAGTTTTCAGCGCATAGACACACCTTTGTCGGGCAATTGGTATTAGAGAAGCAGTTCCTCAGAGGAAGTTAATAGTTTTTGGTTTCAAGAATTACGTGCTTTTCTTTAATAATGACAATAGGGTTCAAAGTCTAATAGAATTTACCTGAACCATTATTCCAAAATTGTACCGAAAATGTCCCTTTTTGTATGCCGGCCGAAGTGAGGACCGGATCGACTCGCACGCACTTGTCCTCGAGGGATCGCTTTGAAGATTCTTGATTGTTTCTGATTGCAAGTCTGTCACACTACACGGGTTACCTTGTCCTTCACATGGGTCGGTCGACATTTACAATGAAAACTAATGGCTTTTCTGGTACAGCACAGAATCTACCACATGGTGTCTGAACGCGCGAAAAGGAGGCTTGCGGGGTACCGCCTTACTCTTCCTCCCGCCGCTACAACGACTCTCAACCAGTATTATACGTAAATATCCTCTCACTACAGGCTTGTTGCAGATGGCTTCAGTCATAGCTCATTTTGTGACATAAGCACTTCCGTGTAACATCAAGAAACACTCTATAGAATTAGGTCAATTTAATTACTCTCTCAAACACAAGGACTCCGTTTTAACGAGGCTATTCAGCATTGTTGGCACAGTCCGCAATTTTTTGTCTGTTTTTCGTTATTTTTATCTATTTCTTTATCGCCGCCGGCAGCTATTTTTTGCACTATTCCATTGATTCTAAAAATTTGTTTTATCGAGATATGGACGTGAGAACTAGAAGTACGTCTGGGAAGATATGACATATAATAGGATTTTGTCCTTCTTTTGTCTCCCTCATTCCATCTGTCACAAGTTTTTATTAGATCGCATTTTATTGGCAACTTAGTCGTTCAATTCTTGTACTGGATCCGAGGGTCAGGCGGCCAGTGAGACACTACTAATTTTTTGGCTGAGTCCCGGGCCACACGAGTCACTGAAACATTGTGCTTTTTGCAAGCAATCGTGAAAATATTATTTCGAGTTGATTTTTGGCATGTTAATTTTGTTATTGTTTTACTTTTTAGAGTTAACGATGGGCACTAAAGATCCAAGTTTAATATGCCTTGACGATCATGGAATGGTTTTTAACTCCGGTCTCGAAAGAATACTAAATGGTTATATAATGCCAATTTTGATATTATTTGGTGTCACGGGTAATTTGATCAATCTCACAATTTTGCTAGCGCCGAGCATGAAAACCAGATCAAATCTATTGCTAGGCTGTCTAGCAATAGCAGATACAGTTTTCCTTCTATGTATGTTACCACACAGTTTAGCATCGTACCAGATATTTTACTTAAATTATTCATTTCGATGGTTTTATTGGAAGATAAAGGAATTCGGAGTTGCTTTCCTTAACTGGTCCTCTGCAGCTGCAATTTGGTTAGTTTTGGGTGAAGGACAGGATAAATGGCATTGTTCTTTAAGCTGTGGTCCATAACATGTCACACTATAAGGAATAGGTTTGCATTTGCAGGCTCGTTCTGGCCGTTTGCCTTGAACGTCTCATAGGAATCCGACATCCGCTCAGTGTACGGCAACACAGAGCCTATCATATGCATCTCATCATTGGCGGAATTACGTTATTGACATTCTTCCTTACGTTTTACCACCACTTCTCCCACTACTGTCAGCATCGGGTTTTTTGCAATGGCACACAGCTGCACTTCATGTGCGATCCTGTTACAGTGGACAAGTGAGCAAGAAGCCGAGAAGATTATTTTACACTTTCAATTTTTTCATGAGTTTTCAGATGGAGGAACAAGACACATGCGACTCCCCTATTCCAACGAGCTTATGTAAGATGGAGCATCAAAATAAATGCTGTGTTTGGTGTTTTGCTTCCGACTATCATCATTGCCATTTCGAACGTTATGCTTATTGGCACCTTGAGACAGCGGTGAGGGCAGAAGCAAAAGTTTTACATCAATGAATCATAAAATTATGCATTATAGGGCTAAGTTTTTGGCGATTTCCGTCAGCAGCGGAAGTAAAGGTGGGGGAACAGACAGTTCGGCTGCGCAACTACGACTCGAGCAACGCGTGACTTTGACCGTTTGCGCAATTGTATCATGCTTTACAATAACCCAGGTACAAACTCAATTATATCTTACATAATGTGCTTGAAAGACTATTTACATCACTACCATTTTAGGCTCCGTCAGCTGTCTTAATGGTAATTACCGAAATTCCGAATATAACGCAGCCACAATGGCTGAAAGTAATGGTAAACTTTAATTTTGTTTACATCAGTGACCCACTAACTTAATTTAGCATGCGACTAGTACACTACTTGTTGCTTTCGGGAAGTCGGTCAACTTTGTCCTGTTTTGCCTGAGCAGTGCTAACTTTAGACACAAACTGGTGACAATGACGAAAGAGCGCCTGGGGGGCAAACGCCGTCAAAGGTCGGTTATGGCTGATTTACACTATCGGCGTCTACAAATTGGTTTTTAGACGCGCCTCCTTCCGAACCGAATTGACAACGATGACGGTGCGGACACCGCACAGCATGAGGCTCGGTAGTGGAGATACGAAATTACCCCTTGTAGATTCTCAGGCAAAGCGGTCCCGGACAATGTCACTAAATGAACCAGCAACATTGCCGGAATACGTACCATTGCAGACTGGCAAACACGTGTCCCAAGATCTTCTCAACACAACCGATAGTGCAACGCTTTTATGATTTCAATGCTCGCATCTGTCAATGGATGCGACTAAAAACAATGCTATTGTACATAAATAAAACCCAGAATATGAAAAACACAAACGATGAGCTTTGAATCCACTTCCATGATTGTACATTACTTGTCACCACCGATGTTGTTTAAAATGATTTGTGCATTTTTTATTTATGAATAAATTGATATATTTATAATTGTCATACCAACTCACTAATAGTACGAAAACGGGGCACATAGGATGATGGACGAGGAGGTTCGTTGTCACTGTGTACTCGTCGGACTCTAGCACTTGCTGTTGGAGCATAACTTTTAGTGGAGTTAGTTTCTATAAAAGCTGTTTTCAATGTGTGTAAAGCATAATCTTCACCAACTCGATGGCTTTCTCTCCTGTGTTTGTGTTTGACCTGTTGGCACTGGATCTGGTGCTGTAAAGGGGATTTCCGGGGGACCAACAGTTGCCATAGCACTGTTTGAACGTGGTCGAACGTTGCCGAAAATACCCAAAGCTGGTCGGAAATTATCAATGTAATTGTCATTAAATGAGTTTGTTCTTGTTCGCTTGCGTGAACGTGAATACATCTTTTGACCGAATTCCGTATTTTGGGGCGTCAATTTGTTTTCAATCTCATCCTCCTTTTCGTCGTCAAACATTGGTAGTGCTAACGCAAGTAGCTATAATTAATAAATTTCACAGATTACTGAACACTCAATGTTCATGGGAATCGTACCTGCATGCTTGGTCCAAGAAGTTTGAAGGTGTCATATCCGTCCCGACTACTTCGGTGGAAATGTATCTGTTGAAGCCAGCCTTCAATTACTTCAACTACATGTAAAAATTTGGACTCCATTTTTTCGTATACAGTACTGTTAACTACACTTAATAAAGCCAGTCCAAATAAAAACATTATAGCGAGAATAGGGCTGTATTCGATATTATTAGGCATAATATCACCTACAAATTGAATTTAAGACTACAAACTCACGGGACACGTTTTTGTACTTACCCAGTCCAATAGTCGACATTGAGATAAATGAAAAGTACAGTGCATTACCAAATGGTAATCCAGGGGTTATGCCGTCATGGTAATCAAAAGTTGTGATGATCAAAGCGCAAAATAGAAGGTACGCTACCATAATGGTAACTGCGAGCAAAAGTGGAAATTCTTTCTCATCAAAATAGCTGTGACGCTCTCGTTTTAACACATGTTTGAGAAATGCGTCTTCAAAACGCCTAAAAACCTATTTGTTATAAAGTGTAAAAGGATATATGAATGCATACAAAATGTATTTTCGGGCTACATTGTAACTTTTCGTAAACCACCGCAACAATACACGGCCAACGTCAGAGAGCACAACTAACATTAAGGGAATGCCAATAGTAGCATAGACAACGGAAAATATTTTTCCTGCTGTAGTCTGGGCCGCAATAGTTCCGTAACCAATTGTTGTAAATAAAGTCATTGCTAAAAGTTACAATAAGTTCCGATTAAAACAAAACAAACAAACCGAAAAACACGGCGCTACTGAAAGTCCAAGTCAAACGCATTGTGATTCGCTCATATTTGTGGTACACAGATCCGGCGTACTTTCCTTCCACTTTTAACATCTCTCGATAATACTGATTGATTAGAAGAACAGTATCTTCTCGAATGTCTGGCGAAACGGTGACATTTGCCATGTCAAATATGGATAATGACAAATCATCAACCATTCTAAAATATTCAATCAAAATAGGTGTTTTTAATGCAAAACAAACTTTGATAAAACTTGTCGCGTGGCTTCAAGATTCTTCAGTTCGTTTTCCGATTCAAGATTCAAAAAGATTAGGCCGCCGAGTACAGAGTATAAAGCTAACATTCCAATCAGTATTAGATGTCGTATACCAAATTTGTGATGAAACCTTTAACGCTGTTTTTAATTTTGAACAATTAAAATTAAGTTTACGTTGCAATGTGTTGAAAAACTGATGGACGTCTTTGGTTGAATATTTTTCTTCTTACTGTCAGTGGATCCAGCGTCATTTCAGGACCAATAAGTGCATCTGGGTCGGAATCTTTGTGTTTACCATGGTGGTGTAATATTTTGCTGTTTAAAACCTTAAATTAAGTTGCCTGTTTTTAATGTTCATTACAACACTTTTTTACTTGTATAGATTTTCGACGCGCACTCATTTCAGCCTGAAATGGATACATTGCATCGAATACAGGCCGAAATATGGGCTCCATGCCAGGGCCGTCCACATAATAATCATCTTCAACATACTGAATAGATTTATTATCGTCATCGACAAAGCTTTCGTTCTGTTCCGCGGCAAATGCAACATGTCTGTTTCGAGGTCGTAAATTGATTGCTAAAAATAAATCACTTCAAAAAAACGGTAAAAGCCAAACATAACTTACGACTTTCTGTAATGTCAGAGTTACTACAGGATGCGGTACTGCCCCGGGAGTTCGGTGATAATTCATTCCAATCACCTTCCATGATGGCTAATATTTACGTTGATTGTCAAAGTTTTAAGAAAGTGTCAATGTGTTGACGGCAGGAGATACTTTATGGAAGCCTTTTTTGCTACCGACGCCACAGATAAGATGAACTTGGTGTACCGTCGTCACTAGAGTTATCACACATGATTTTGAGTTTTTATGGCCATCTTTAAGCATCCGTAAGGTGTGCTTCTTTTTGAACTGTGATCAAACAAGGAGATATGATTGTTTTAACACGTGTGTGTCTTGAAGAATACAAGTCGTAAAATTTGTTTCAGCCATTAATATTGGAATCCATCGATAGATAGGATGGGACAAAAGCGCAGTTTTAATTGGGGACTTCTTTTGTTTGAGATTCTTTTTGTCGTTATTTTGCTTTTTGTGTTTTTGTATGACGTTAAAATTTTATTTTATTACAAATTAAATCTGAATTTGAATAATTTATGAAATGACTTGATTGTCAAGAACAGAACGCCACACTCGCTCTAGTTTTGCTCTTTATCGCAAATGGGTCTTTCCCGACTTTTCATTCAACCGTTCGTTGCATCCAGATAACACCGCATTCAGTTCGGTTTGCCCCAATGGCGCAATCCACAACCCCCGTTGCAAATGACTACTTTGAATATTTGGTTGACGTAGTGGAAAAGCTTGCCACTGTGAAGGATTTCAGTCGTGTCGTTAAAAAAGTAAGTAGGCTTTTCGTTATCCATTTTTGTGTCTCAGCTGTTTATGCAATAAATGTTTTTACATTCTTTCAGATAGTTCCGGTCTCCGCAACCGAAAACAGTCTAAAATGTGAACTGACGATTGAAGAAGAACACAGCAACCGCAAAGGTACACTTCACGGCGGCCAGACGGCTACACTCATTGATTTTCTGACGTCACGCACCATCGGACTGACTGACCGAAACGTTCGTACTGCATCGGTGGAGATCTCTGTCAGGTGAGAGAACACACATTCTGTGTGCAACGTTGAATCATAACATCCGATCTGCTTTCAGTTACATGAATGCTGTCAAGACTGGAGATGTGATCGAAATCACAGCCACGTGTATTAAGAAAGGCCGTAGTCTTGCTTTTACGGAGTGTGAACTCAGACGAAAAGAAGATGGAAAGATTATTGCAAAGGGCAAGCAAACCATTGCTATTTTGAACAAGTAACTGTTTTTGATGGAAAATACTGGAATAAAGTAACTTTGTTGTAAATCAGCTGAACATGCATGTGCACGGGGTGCCACGATTATCGAAAGTTACAATCTCGACATACAAAGTTTTTGAATAAAGGCGTCCTTGCGTTGGTTGCTCGATGACCCCGGCTGACAATCGAGAGGGCGCAGTGCAGGCGGTTCAGCGCACCAACGTCCAGCGGCCGTATTCCGAGCCATTCCTTCATAGCCCTATTGCGCTTGTCTGACGCCTCCGGCAAAATGGCTGCAACCACTAACGGCAACGCTAACGGAAGCGCTGATAACGACTACTTTGTGTACTTGAAGGACTCGATTGACAGGCTCCAAGGTTCGACAAACTACAATCGTGTGGCTACTGCGGTTAGTTTTCTTACAATCTTTCAAAGTGAGTGTTACACGTCATTTTCAGTTGATTCCTGTGTCTGCCACATCCGAAACCATCACTTGTGAACTGACTTGTGCCGAAGAACATTGCAATGAAAAGAATACAATGCATGGTGGTCAGATCGTTTCCTTGGTCGATATTGTGACCGCTCGAGGTATCGGCATCACAGAACGCGACATGCCGATGGTGTCAGTCGATCTATCGACGAGGTTTGACCTTTTTTCACTGCGCAGTGTCGAGTGACCAACTCGGATCTTACAGCTTCCTTCTACCGATTGCCCTTGGCGAGACCGTCCTCATTATTGCGACAGTTTTGAAAAAGGGTCGCTCAATGGTATTCAGCGAGTGTGAATTCCGCCGAAAGACCGACAACAAACTGTGCGCAAAAGGCAAGCACACGATCGCTTTGTTGCCGTATTTGAAAGCCCAGAATCCCAACATTCGTCAATTCTAAACAACATATCACAACAAATACGTTTTATCCACATTCAATGAACGCAAATAAAGTATAATCCATAATAATATGTTAAGTAATTGGTTTTTACAGGTATTTAATTAACACACGTGCAAATAGCGCGCGACGACTGAAATTTAAACATTAAAACGTAATAATTAGTAAGAATTGAGCTACCTCTTGTACAGTCGATACAACAGTTTCAACAAAAACGGGCTTGCAATAATTGGAATCCAAACGAAAAATATATATTTAAACAAAGTTGTCCAACTATTTTTCTGCTTCTTAATCTAAAAGTCCATCTATACTTGTGAAAGTGGCGTGATTTACCTACTTGCATGGTTTCACGTAACAGTCGATACGTTGCTTTTAGTTGTAATGCGTTTGCCGTTGACAGTTCAGCCAGTTGCATGCTAATTGTTTGCAATTGTTGGTTTAATTGGAACAAAATAGGGTAACTGGCTGCTTCTTGAAACTAAAATCATCGCAGTTTTGACAAGTGGAGTAAAACTTATAATATTACCGCTAAATTAACAAGTTTCCATTCATCTGGAGTTGCATTACCACCACCATGTCCGTTGTTACTTCCGCTACTTGTTCCAGATTTGGCAGATCTTTTCTTTGCCATTGTGCTTTTTCGGCTTCTCATTTCTGAAAAACTATGTTAAGAATGAAAAAAAACGTATATATTTCAAACCTTCTGGGTTCAATCTTTCAATGCTAGAATGTTCACTGCTGCTTGAATGTGGTGGCTGTAATCTGGATGAACTTGGTGCATTGTTGATTATACTTGTTATTTGCTGCTGGCGGGACCGTGATCTCGATTTTGAAAGCTGAACAGAAGTGTCTTGGTGTAGCTGCATCATTTCCTCATCGCTTTCGTCTAAAGCATCCTCGTAAAAACTCAATTCGCCAATATCTTCCATCATACTCATTTCGTTGATGACTGTAGGAAGCGACATAATAACAAGTGAGAAATATTCAAAACAGTGTTTAGTTTAGCGAAAATAAAAGTAAATGCACACCGAACTACACTATAGACGTGCGGTTATCAGCAGTACCAATATTTGGCTTGGTCAAAGTTAATCAATGAACGGGCGTAACCTAACTACTAACTACACAGAACTCGTATGACAGCGACGAACCGCAGTTTGAAAATGTATGACACTGCAAAAGAATCGATAGACATTCGACATGAAATCGCACTTTTCTTATTGACCGTGTAGCCATTTGAAAACGGTAAACTTTACGTCACCTCAAAAATTGATTTCTGTGAAATTGTTTTAGCAATGAATGTTGTTATAGACACTAACATTCAATAACTTTACTAAAAAAAGGTTATTTGATGTCTCTTTTTCATTGCTTTCAATAATCGTCATCACAATTAATGATATATTTTGTAAAATATGTAACACTTTGCAAAGTTTGATAAAAATCTAGCGACACATTGCGGCACCGAGGTTATCATGAAGGTCAGTTTGCTTCCCACTGCTCTCACACACAAAAAATGTGAAAGTTTACGGAAAGCGTAAACATTCTAGTGACGCCAAATGCGTAATCGAAGGATTACACTGCGCGTAATGTTTCACATAAAGTTTACGGATGGCGTAAACTTTTACAGTTTGAAACGCTGCAACAAAGGCGCGGCAAAGCTGCAGCGTCTAAGTTTCATTTACATAAAGGTTTTCGGGCTTGTTTTGTTATCAGTATTGTTCTACTGCTCCTTTACCGTGATGTTTCAGCTGAAGGGCCGACTGTCAATTGTTCAACCCATGTCACCAGCTTCTTCGACCATGGAACCGTCGATCTCTGACCACGACAACGCCCATCTCGCAGCTATTTGTGATTTTCTGTTAAGTAGGTTGTTTCTATCAAAACACAACCGTTCAATAATCTTTTTTAGAATGAATTTACATCTTTACATGCTGCAGCGACTGCGCCGGAAGTCCAACGTCCTTGATTGTGCGAAAAGTATGTTTTTACACCAATAACCTATGGAAGTTATATATAATTTTCCTTCCAGAACTTCCAACTGACGTCAGTATCGTTCCCATTGACCTCCTTTCTTAACTTCACAGCTTGCAGAGTCAAAATCAACCCAGTAGCGACAGCAGCAGAAGAAAAACGCTCATCCGCCTGCGGCCGAAGAAGTCTACATGAAATTATTTACTTACACCAATGAAAAGCCCACGAACACCATGCACGATTGCTTCTTTGATAAGTCTGTTGCTAGCTATTGTTATATAGTGTCGATTGTTTCCATTTTCGGTTGTAATATGTCGTGTATTGTTATAGTTTACATATCCTCTTTTTTCGCATTTCTTGAAGGGTTTTCAATAAATTGTACGTTTTCTGAGATTCTGTAAGTGATTTTGTACACGTGGAAACAACAATAAGCTAATTGAACGGCAAAAGCAGGGTTAAAGCGCATTCAAATTTAGTGGTGTGAAAGATTACGCCGGCGCATAATCATTCACACGGGGCGTAATCGTTCGATGACACCCGCCTGTAATGTTTAGGAACATTACGCCTCGCGTAATCGAAAGTTTACGCCGCGCGTAATCTTTCGATTACGCTTTTTTTTGTGTGCATTAGTATTGTGTTGCCAGATGTAAGTGCCCAGAGGTCGATGTCGCAGGCACGTAGAGTAGTATGTTTAAACGCAAAGAGCTAGAAGCAGCAGAGTAACGTACGTCGCATTTTCTACTTCACCTTGGTTTGTCAGAGGGTTGTCTCACATTGTAGCGTTGTCGATTCATATTTCTAAAAACGGTTGTTTGAAAAGACACAGTTTTATTACTCATATTTAACATCTATAAAGTAGTAATAAAAACGCATGTTTCAAAATAAAGGCAGCGTCGTTAGCTTTTTAAATAATTGTGTTAACTTTACACATTTTTCAGCAATGTATAGCATCTACATACTTATTTTATGCCTGCTTTGCGCAATGGCTGCTGAGTATTTAACGACAGACAGCGGCATGTTTTACCCAGAAAATAGGCTTGACACGCTAATCTTTGTACTCAAAGACAACGTAGAAGAATGTGATTCAGATACTTGTGAACAAACTAGTGAGAACTAGGCTAATTAGAGAAATGATTCATATGGCACGATACAAAGTTTGTTCCTTCAGTCAAGCTTTGAGTTTCTTGTGTAAATAAAAGATTACACAACATCAATAGGTAATAACACGGCGTTGCAAATGTCCATTTGAGCTCAAATGCCATATTTCTCAAAGAACCAAAGCACACTCATGACTTCCGTCGTGGACTCTCTTAAGAGACGGTCTGGCAGCCGATTTTGGTCGGTCGACCATCAAATTTTACACTTTGAAATGTTTTGGCGCCAAAATGTAGGTACATATGAGAAAGGTCTGGAACCGCGGTAGTTCGGTCTGAAACCTCCGGATTCTGGAGATATGGCTTCTGAAAGTTTGAACTTCAAAAAATTCTAGCGGGCTTCATTGATGAGTGTAAATTCTAATATTTTGGTTCTAGAGTCAATTTTTAATGGAGAACACAATGCCGTACTCAGAAATTTTTTAAAACTTCCAAAATTATCGATTTTTGAAAAAAAATTTTTTAAATCGATCATAACTTCGTTCCCCCTGAATATAGTGCGCTTAGACCATGTTTATATTAACGCCCGTCGTTTTTTACATCAGACAAGATTTTAATATTACAAATCGACGCTGGACCCGATTACCTTTTATTGATTTGCACGCAATCAGTTGACCATGCGCCGGTGCAACTTGCCTGCGCGCGCGGCCGGTCGACGGTGTGCGAAAAAAGGACCCAGCGACCGGGCAGCGGGGGCGCGCGCGTACAAGGGGGGAATCGTGATGTCGCGTCAAAAAGTGCCATAGAAAGCAATCGGGTCCAGCGTCGATTTGTAATGTTAAGATTTTATCCGATGTAAAAAACGACGGGCGTTAATATAAACATGGTCTAAGCGCACTATATTCAGGGGGAACGAAGTTATGATCGATTTAAAAAAAATTTTTTCAAAAATCGATAATTTTGGAAGATTTAAAAAATTTCTGAGTACGGCATTGTGTTCTCCATTAAAAGTTGACTCTAGAACCAAAATATTAGAATTTACACTCATCAATGAAGCCCGCTAGAATTTTTTGAAGTTCAAACTTTCAGAAGCCATATCTCCAGAATCCGGAGGTTTCAGACCGAACTACCGCGGTTCCAGACCTTTCTCATATGTACCTACATTTTGGCGCCAAAACATTTCAAAGTGTAAAAATTGATGGTCGGCCCCTCCACCTTGGTCCTAAATCCTGTCACACACTGCCTCTTAAATATTCCAACTTTAGCTATGAGCAGGACGTCCGTAACGTTTGCGTTGGTAAATTCGAAGATGCTGCCGACGCCGGTCTTGATTTGGCGTTTTCCAGGTTAAACAAGTTGTTGAAGACGGAGGAGATTGACAAAAAACAGCGGAAGGGTTAAAAGCAGTTTATGAATTGATGGATGGTACATTGTATGGTAAAAGCGTAGGTTCGGGACAAAGTGTTTCAATCGTCGAGTACTGCTTTAGCATGATCAATTCCCCATAGGGAGCGCTAGGAAGCTGCATGACATCAGATTCGCTACCAAGATCACCTAAACAGTCACCAACACAAAATTCGATGGAATTGTAAAGAAGCTGAGCTATCTGGAAGGAGAAAAATATGTATATTAAAAACAAAGCCAACAAATATACAAGTGGTAACATGATGTGGACATAATTTGTGGCAATTCAACTTTATTTTCTATTACATCAGAAAATCAATTTTCCATGGACAGTCAACGATACGGGAAACAGAAGCAAGTAAACTATATCAGCTAGGGTGTTGCGATGAGGACACGACGCTTACTTGGCACCACGACGGGCACGTCTCGAATGGAACACCTCAACTTCGGCACGGACGAATTCATCTTTGCGGACGTCGCTGAGCTCGGAGCGGTTTTTGGCGTCGACCGTCAACAGCTAAAAGTTTGCTTTTTACGATGAAATAGATAGACAACGTGCGAACATACCCCTTTAATGACCTTCATTGGAGCCTCGGTGATTTTGGCATGCTTCTGGATAATGCCACGCTGAATGTTTTCGAACGCCTTTGCCTGATCCTTGTTGTAGAAAGGCGTCTGGCCGGAAAGGCACTCGTAATACAGGACGCCGATGGCCCAATTATCGGTTTTGTAGGTGTGGCCGTGATTCTTTCGGAAGTTCAGCATTTCCGGCGACACGTAATCTGGCGTCCCACAGACGGTACGGCTGGAAAATTAAAGTTATCATAACTTCAAACAAAAAAATATATAAAAATCCCACCTGGTATCGACCGTTTGGACTGCCAACCCGAAGTCAGCCAACTTCGGCTCAAACTGTTCCGTCACCAGGATGTTTTCGGGCTTGATGTCGCGATGAATAACATGCCGGTCGTGGCAGTAATTGAGGGCATCCGCCATGCAGTCGACAACGTATGAGGCGCGATGGACGGAGAGACACTTGTATCCCCTCAAAACTTTGAAGAGGGTTCCAAACTGGCATGCTTCCAAGATGATGAAGACGTGGTTGATGTCGGCGAAGAAGGCAAACAACATAAGAATGTTATTATGCCTAAAAACGAAAATGTATATATATGCCAAAAGTAAGAAAATGAAAACGAAAAACTCACTGAAGGTGATATTGAATGTCAATTTCTCTCTTCATTTGCACCAGCGTCTTGTCATGCGCAAGCTTCGCCTTGGGAATCTTCTTGATGGCGACAATGTAATCAGTCTTCTTCTCACGGCAAAGGAAAACCGTCCCGAAGCCGCCTTGACCGAGCTTCTTCTTGAATTCAAAATCCGAGGGAACAAAAGTCTGCTTCGGCGGCTCAATGATGGCCTCCTCGGTGGATTGCAAAGCAGTTGACATGGCGATCAGCGGCGAGATACAACTTTGAAGTTGAGGACGGCTGGAAATAGCAAATGAATAGAAAAGGTGCAAAAACGCGACAATTTACACTAAATAAAACGCGAAGAAAAGCAAACTTTAAAAAAATGAAACAGCTGTGTGGGACAGCGGAAATTTTTTCGTGGTGGGAGCAGACCGCCCTGGACCCACAATGAGGACGGTTGTAAAAGTGTAGTCGCATTTTTCAGATTCCCCCTCATTCCTCCATCTGGATCCACTCTGTATGTATGTTTCTAACCCCAGATAAAGTCACTGCTCTCGTCGGCATGGCTGTCGTATATATAATCCACGATTCGCTCCCGCCAGGACACAAATGCATCTGGCACCCTCGTGTACGAGGATCGCTTCAAATGGCGCTGCGAACCGGAAGGGCGCCTTAAATCAGTGTTCTTTATGAAGCTGCTGAAACCGTCAGCGCCTCGGCTTCCGACAAGTCCAAATCTAACCATGCATCGTCGGCGACGATCTCATAAACTTCCTTTTTGAGGACTGCAACAAATCAAAAGATTAAATTCCTCGTCTGGTTCAACAAAGCCAAGCACGAGATCCAATGCAGAAGCAATAAGTCCGATACAAAAAGATCGCTTCGACACAAGAACGCAACATTACCCAGTCAGTCTCCAATAAAAAGCGATGTCGACTATCTCTGCTAAAGAAATCCTGACTGTTGTCGGTTTTGTACACGAATATGGTTGTCAACAATGTCATGGCACCGAAAGACTTATACATATATATATTACAAGCTTCATAAAAAGTTTATTGAACAACTCGAGGTCTCGAATGGATTCATTTTTGAAGTCACTGGCGACATCGATTCATCGGGGATTCAGATGAATTGCAGTTACATGAATGACGATGATGATAACAGCATTGTCAGTTTAGAGAATGTCACTACTTTTCACGGAAGCCTATCATTTCATTATTAGATTCGGGGGTGTTGGACGCAACAGGTGTTGATAACTCTTTTGACGGTTTTATAGGCAAAGTCTTCGATCCTAACGGCATTGTTTTCCAGGTGGGCATTTAACATGGCCAAACACAGGGGAAAGCATCACCATAAAGTCGCGATTGACCTGAAATAGCAGAAAACAATTAGAACCAGTCAAAATTACACAAAATCCAACGTTAATCACGGCGTCAGTCTTCAATAAATTCAAGGATCATTGTCGAAGCCACAATTCTCTCCCCTCCCAGCACAAACGAGGCGTTGCAATGATCTCGAACCAGAAATGGTTACTAAAATTAAGGAAGTTCAAGAAGCCAGGTTTCTCGAGTATTTCAAAGTGAAACTTGAAGCGCTTAAAAAAGAGTGAAAAATGGCTTACGAGAGTTACATATTTCAATACACTTAACAGTTTTTGGCTGACAACCATCACTAAGCCTCGTAGCCGTCAAAAACTAAAACTACAAGCTGACAGTGAAAAGCCTCCGACAATTCAAACGTAAACCCCCAGATGTTCGCAATTGCTCTTTTGGATAGTTAAAATTTAAAGCTGCAGGTAACCGAGAGCTTTACATAGACCCGCTAACTCTACTCTTCTGTCTTCGCTGGAGTCGGAAAGATAAAGTGCCTAACAATCGAATGGTACGAACAAAAACGCGTAGAAACAGCTTAATGTCATCAGGTTGGAGGATCACTACGATAGAAACCAACCTGAAACTCGATAAAATCGGAGAAGAACTGGGCAATCTGTTTAAAAAACGGATATGAATCAGTAGCTCATGACTTTAAAATGCGTTTATTCGAGTTTCGAGCAACCAGGGATTTGACGCAGGCCCAAGGGTTCCACTTTTTAGTTTTATCAGGGGTTAAGTGTGACAGTATCGGTGCAGAGGCGAAACATGTGTAATCGAAAAGATATAAAATAGGAATAAATCGATAGATACAACAAAAAAGCGTAGGAAAACACAATTTTAACGCAGCCCATACCAAACTAGCAAAGTTATCAATGCCCTTTTTGTTTTGTCTACTGATGTATATTGAAGCTTCCAGTCGGGGCTCTAATAATGCAAAGGTACACCTTTATGTGTCATCAACTCCCGATTCCCCCTCCACGTATAAACGTCAATTCTTCATTGTTGCAATTACTTTATTTTCCAATTTTTATATGATAAAACCAAGTTTCCACAGACAGTCAATCACTCAACGGGAACTAGAAACAAGTAAACAGTGTATCAGTAAGGCTATTGCAATGAGGGCATCAAATTACTTGGCAGCTCGACGGGCAGACATGTTAGAATTGTACAATTCGACCTGATCACGGACAAACTGGTCGCTGCGGACGTCATTGAGCTCGGAGCGCTTTTCAACTTCAATTGTGAGGAGCTGAAAGTTGGCTTGTAACGATGAAAAAGGTAGACAATGTGTAAAACAAAGAACTTACCCCTTTAATGACCTTCATAGCACCCTCCGGAACAAGTTTGTGTGGCAAGATGATACCCCCACGTTGAATATGTCGGTGCATCATAAACTCGAGCTCGGTGTAGAAGGGCGTCTGACCGGTCAGACACTCGTAGTAGAGGACGCCGATGGCCCAGTTGTCGATCTTCGATGTATGGACATGGTTGTTGTCCGAATTCAGCATTTCAGGGGAAAGGTATGCTGACGTCCCGCAAAGGGTATTGCTGAAAAACCAAAATTAGCAAATTTTTAGATAAAAAAATATATAAAACTCCAACCTCGTCGACACAGCACGCTTAGCCCATCCGAAATCGGCCAACTTCGGCTCAAACTGTTCGGTAAGCAGGATGTTTCCGGGCTTGATGTCGCGATGAATGACATGCCGGACGTGGCAGTAATTGAGGGCATCCGCCATGCAGTCGATAACGTAGGTAGAGCGATGGACGCTAAAACACTTGTTTTCCCGCAGAACTTTGAACAGGGAGCCAAGCAGACACGCTTCCAAGAGAATGTAAACATGATTCAGGTCGTCGAAGAAGCCATACAAGATGAGAATATTCTTGTGCCTAGAAGCGAAGATGTTTATATAAAAACTTGAAAAATTCAACCAAAAAACTCACTGTAGGTAATATTGAAGTTCAATCTCTCGCTTCAACTGCAACAGCGACTGGTCAGTTCTGAGCATCGTTTTGGGGATTCGCTTGAGAGCGACAGTGAAATTGTTTTTCTTTTCACGTCCGAGGAAAACAGTTCCAAAACGGCCTTGGCCAAGCTGCTTACCAAATTCGAAGTCCGAGACCACGAAGGTCTTTTTCGGCTGTCCTTCGCCACTGGGTTGCACGATGGTCGGCTTCTGGATGGATTGCGGCACGTTGGACATGTCAATGATCGGCCAGATGCAAGGTTGAAGTGAAGGACGGCTGGAAATAGCAATAGAATAGAAAAGATTCGAAAATAGCGACAATTTACGCGAAATGAAACAAAAAAAGGCAAACTTCAAAAAAAGAGAGACAGCTGTGTGGTCAGCGGAAATATTTGCGTGGTGGGAGCAGTCTTCGAACTGTCAGCATCATCCCGAAAGCTAATGCGCTAGAAGACCGACGCAACAATGTGCCAACCCTTTACAATTTGCATCGCACTACAAAACTTCCGGCAAAACAATTTTGACAAAGTTCGCCGCCAGTGCTACGAGCAAGTCGACCAGGTTGCCGGTTTCATAGACTTTCCGCAGAAACGAATCAAACCTTGAAGAAGCAATGTGCATGAAAAAAAGTCCAAAACGACAAACAGTTCTGATAACATTAAAAACAGAAATTATCAGAACATCGTAAACAAAAATCAACATGATGAACAGACCATGACAGAAGAACTGTTGGAAAACGTATGTGAGTCAGTTACGTAGCTACTGTGTCCATGACCAACAAAGCCGCTGTCATCGAATCGCAATCAAGATTACTATTAAGACCGCCAACTTTAAACTTCAAAGGAATCGTCATAAAGGTTGGTTATCTGGAAGAAAAAAGCACACAAATACGTAACCAACGACCACTAAATGTATTTATACAGTGGTTTGGGACAACTGTCATTCAGAACCATTGAAAAGCAAAGTTTATCGTGAACATAACTGATAGAAAAAGCACGAAATTACAATGAAACATTAACAACAACAAAACGGTCACAACTTCTTTAATCATATCAGTCATTCATATCCGTAGACAGCAAACAATTATCACAACTCCTGCCTGCGGCAGAAAATGTCCGCAACAATAAACTGATCAAACTGGAAAAAATCGGAATTACAGGAAAGCTTGTCAACGTGTTTGTAGAACACTTTGGCAGATTGGTTCTGAAGGGACAGAATGGAGTGCTTCCAGGTGTAATCGGTCATTTGGACAAAATTGTCGCTTTTCAAGTTAGGCGTTTTACCAAACTTGCAACTTCACCTAAAATGTGACTTTTTGCCTTGAATGGTTGATGTTGTACTTTTCGCAGAAACGAATCATTTCAATGATAAAATTGAGCGTATTGAACGCAACAGTACGGCCGCAAAGTCGTCGATTGCAATGGCATTGTTCTCCAGGTGGACATTTACCATGGCTAAACACAGTCATGAAACCGCAATTGACCTGAATAAGAAAAAAACAATTAGAGCCAGTCAAAAATACACGAAGTCCAACGTCCCCCTACCTTGAATACGGCGTCAAAGTCTTTCGGATAAGGCTCAATAAATTCAGTGATTATTGCAGGAGCCAAAGTTCTCTACCCCCCCGGCACAAACGAGCTGTTGTAAATGATTAGAAATCATTACCAAAACTAATGCTGTTGGAGAAGCCATGTTTCTTGCCTTTCTTCCCCGACCTTGATCATGGCGTCAAATGTTCGTTCCACACACAAAAAAAAAGTTCGTGCACAAAAAGATTATGCTTCACAAAACGTAAACTAAAAATTACGCTTTTTGTCAAAAGATTATGCTTGCGTAATCTAAAGACTACGCTTGCATAATCTAAAGATTACGCTCTACGTAATCTTTTCATTACGCCAAAGCGTAGTTTTTTTGTGCATTATGCTTTGCGTAAACTTTAGATTACGCTTTTTTTTGTGTGCATTGGACAGTCTTCAACTTCCATTGGAGCTGCTGGCAACCGGGGATTTTATGCATGCCTGAGGGCTTCACTCTTTCGTCTTTGTTGGGGCCAGCATAACGAAACAGAGAATAGACATACATAAGAATAACAGTTTTAGCGGAAAATCGTACTCCGAATAACCCGTATTAGGCACCTACAGTTTCGTAATTGACGACCTTAAGTTGTCAAGTAACTGTAGCAGAGGCTCCAACAACGCATAGGTACGCCCATAATTCCAGATATCCACCCTGATAACTGTCAATTCCACATTTGAACCTAGTAAGAGCGCCAGGAAGTTCCATGACATCAGATTCGCTATCAGGATCACCACCATGGCCTCCAACTTGTGCTTCGACGGAATCGTGAGTGTTGAGCCTTCTGGAAGAAAAAAGTACACAATCATTAAACTAAAGACGACAAAATGCACTTGTACACATGATAAACCCGACAGAGTACATAATTTGTTTCAATTAAACTTTATTTTACAGTTTTTACATGATAAAACCAAGTGTTCACAGACAGTTAATCACTCAATGGGAACCAGAAACAGGTAAACAGTGTATCAGTGAGAATATTGCAATGAGGGCAGCAAATTACTTGGCAGCGCGACGGGCAGACATGTTAGAATTGTACTTCTCGACCTGATCGCGGACAAATTGATCGTTGCGGACGTCATTGAGCTCAGAGCGCTTGTCAACTTCAATTGTGAGGAGCTGAAAGTTGGCTTGTAACGATGAAAAAGGTAAACATTGTGCAAAACAAAAAACTTACCCCTTTAATGACCTTCATAGCATCTTCCGGAATCTTTGCATGTGGCTGGATACGGGCATGTTGAATGTTTCGGAATGTCATGGTCTGATCTTTGTTGTAAAAAGGCGTCTGACCGGTCAGACATTCGTAGTAGAGGACGCCGATGGCCCAGTTGTCGATCTTAAACGTGTGGGCATGATTGTTGTCCGAGTTCAGCATTTCAGGGGAAAGGTAATCGGGCGTCCCGCAGAGGGTTTCACGGCTAAAAGGCAAAATTTAGCAAAATGTTGACGAAAAAATATATAAAAACCTAACCTGGTCGACACAGCATGCACAGCCCATCCGAAATCGGCCAACTTCGGCTCAAACTGTTCGGTAAGCAGGATGTTTTCGGGCTTGATGTCGCGATGAATGACATGCCGGACGTGGCAGTAATTGAGGGCATCCGCCATGCAGTCGATAACGTAGGTGGCGCGATGGACGGTGAGACACTTGTTATCCCTCAGAATTTTGAACAGGGAGCCAAGCAGACACGCTTCCAAGAGAATGTAGACATGATCGAAGTCGTCGAAGAAGCCATACAAGATGAGAATATTCTTGTGCCTAGAAGCGAAGATGTTTATATAAAAATTTAAACAATTCAACCAAAAAACTCACTGTAGGTAATATTGAAGCTCAATCTCTCGCTTCATCTGCAACAGGGTCTGGTCGTGTGCGAGCATCGTCTTGTACATCACCTTGATAGCGACGGTGAAATTGTTCTTCTTCTCACGGCCCAGAAAAACCGTTCCGAAGCGGCCTTGACCGAGCTTCTTCCCAAAAACAAAGTCTGACTTGACGAAAGTCTTCTTCGGCGGCTGAGCATCGCCACTGGGTTGCATGATGGTGTTGGGCTCCTGGATGGGTTGCAGAACGTTGGACATGGCTAACAGCGGCGGGATTCGAGATTGAAGGCGATCGAGAAGGAGAAACAAACTGTGACGGAAGAAAGCCCACAAATTTGAGCAGCAAAAGTGCGATTGACCGCTCTTTTCTCAATAGGACCTGCTGTCAACCAGTTTCCTTGGCTGTTCTTGAGCCGAGTATATAATGACAACACGCGGACAAACGGACACATTACAACGTAGTTTATACTTTGTGTGTTTATTTTTGGCTCGACTTTCCGCGCAGCTACTAGCCAATGAACCTCAGAGCAAGCATTTTTATTTTGAAAAATATAAAAAAGTTAAATTTTTTGACCACTTTTTTGCGCGGTTATGAAATTACCCTTCATTTTGATAGAGTCCTGGTCAGTTGAGCCTAATTTGAGTGTACTGGACAGGTGACAAGATGGTATTTCCTAATTATGGTTGGTTTTTTTCCTTTTTAAACTGTTTTTTTATAAAAATAGTTTCAGACGAGACCCCTGGCACTTCTGCCGGCCAATACCCTATAGGTGGCTTGTTGTCAAGCTCGTGTAAGTTTGTTTAATAATTTCGACGATGTTGAAGAGAAAAATATATATAAAATGTTACAGTGAACTTGCTCAATGGCGACCAGAACGAGGGAGACTTCTAAGCCACACAACCTTGGATCGCAGAGTCTGAAGCCGCTATGGAGTACAATGCTATGCTGCCAGGAACTTCTGCCGAGACGCAGTACATCGTGAATGACGCCAGAATGGAGTGGGAGCCCGAGGACGATGGGACTGGTGAAGTTGACGCCGTATTCACGCTTCCGGTTGTTCAAAATGACGAAAATGCGTCGACTCCGAAGGATAAGGTTACCTCCGGCTCATCTCGAACTGTCGTCAATGATCCCGACATTGCCAATGGCATTACGCTGAACATCGATGCCGACGGCGACTTTGATATTGCGTCCGCGCCAGTGGTACCGGCTCCGCAGAGTTTTGAAGTTCCGGCCTTGCAGGCGACGACTTCCAAGGCCAAGAAGAGTCACAATCTGTAAGTTTTAGCCTCCTTTTTATATACAAGTTTCATAAATGGTATCATTCCAGCGTTATCGACTCCCTGCTCGGCCAAGCCAACCTCCTCAGCGCCCGTGGCAATGTCCCCGACCCCATCAAACTGCTCCATGACATTGTTCGTCAAGAACCCCGTCGTCCCGAAGCCTACTTCCAACTGGCTCACATCTATGAAAACCAGGGCCTCGAGCTGAAATCCTTCGAGCATCGCCTTCTCGGATGCAACGTCGACCGCAAAACGTCCGAGAACGATTGGGACGCCACAGGCGACATTGCCATCACCCTTGGCAAACACGAAGAAGCTGCCGCCTGTTTCAAAAAGGCCACCAAAGTCGCTCCCAAGCAGTGGATTTACTACGAGAAGCAGATTCGTTCGTGTGAGCAGACCGGCCATGTTGCTCGTGCCATGAAAACTCGCCTCGTAGCCGCTCAAAATGTCGATTGTCATGCGCATGGATTCGACTTCGACTGGCTTGTATCGATGATCAAGTCCGTTGTCGACTATTACAACGACAATTACGATGAAAATAAGTGTATCAATGCGCTCATGGTCCATATTCAGCGATGTGTCGAGTTCAACGTCGATTGCTCGGAGCAGCATGAGATTCTGGTTACGCAGCTGCTTCGACGGGTGGAGTACAGTCGTGCAGCGGAGTCCATTGTCGCGATTTGTTCTGGGTTCATGGGGTTGGACCAGCAAGGGCATCCGGGTTGGACGGTAAGTGACAATATTTGATTGTTGATAAAAGGCTGATGGGACTTTTCAGATCACCGAGAAGTCGACCGCGTTCCCCTGGCCGCCTGTTCGCATTGCCACGATCGAAGTGTCCCCAAATTTCCCCACTTTGATGCTCTGCCGACTTGTTTTGTGTTTCAGTCGGATGAAGCAAGTAAGACTGGCATCGGTAAGACTGAGTTTTTGTCCTTTCATCGCTTATAGACTCCCTTCTAGTTGGTATACGACGAAATGTTTCGTCGCGGCTTCAATGTCAACACCGCCGGCCTCTACGCTGATGTTGCTAAAGTATTTCTGGAGCTCGAAGAATACGAACACGGTGAAACCTTCACATCGAATTTGCTTCGATACACTAACTTTGTCAATGATGCGGAGCTTTTTTACTTGCATGGGCTCTTCAATGATGTAAGTTTTTCCCTATTTTCCATTTCCACCCCAAATCCATCTCATTACAGAAGCTCAACAAACTCGACATCGCCGAACGTCAATACCGTCACGCCATCAGTCTCGATTCGAAACTCGTCAACGGGATGGATCCGGAAGAACAGCCTGGGAACTGCCGGCGACTACGAAGAACCGTCACACCTGGCCTAAATTTCCTTCACAATCAGAATGATGCCGTCTGCGAAACACTCTGTTTATCTTATGTTGTATACTGTATGATTGTTGACTGTTTGTATATGAGGGCCTATCGTCCAAGAGGATTGAGAATAGGAATAAATGAAATGAAATGAAAAAACAAATAAAGTGTCATAATGATATGAATAATGAATGAACTTCATCAAGGGGTTACAAAATTTACCCAAAACTGGCAAAATTGCACTTTTTTCACGGAAAGTTTAATTTCTTATTAAACTTTTTTGTTGACAGAACAGCGGACATTGTGCGCGGAGTGCTTGACGGATACAACGGTGCCGTCATCGCTTATGGTCAGACCTCGTTGGGTAAAACCTTTACGATGGAAGGCAGACTCGACGACCCTGAACAAAAAGGCATCATTCCACGGACCGCAGACGACCTTTTCCAGCAAGTTCAGAATATGTCTGAGGCTGATTTGAATTTTTCGCTGAAAGTTTCCTACTTTGAGATCTACAATGAAAAGGTCCGGGATCTTCTCGTCAGTTCAGAAAAAAATTTTGAGATCTGTGTTCGTAAAGACGGAACATCTGGCGTCCAGAATCTTAGCGAACGTCAAGTGGGGAATTCGAATGAAATTTACGGGTATTTCATGGCTGGTCAGCAGAACCGAAAAGTCAGAGCTACAGGTATGTCTTTCCGCTTCTGTCCAAGGCGCAGTTGCAACGCGTTACAATGTTTCAGATATGAACAAAGATTCATCGCGATCGGATTCCGTCTTTCTTATCCAAGCCACTCGTGAAAACGAGAAAACGAAGAAGAAGCTCGTCGGCAACTTGTACCTCGTCGATTTGGCCGGTTCCGAGAAGGTCAATGATGCTGGTGTCAGGGGTACTGGACTTACAAGGGAATGTTTTGAGGTCATCCGCGCCGATTCAAACAAGATATATGGCATTCGAAAGAGCATCAATTTCTAAGATTTTTCATGCAAACCGCAACTGCCAATCGATTATTTCGGCGGAGTTATGCCCTTTTTAGTTCAAAAAAAGTCGATTTTAAACAATTTTTGAACGGTTATAACTTTTTTTGCAGGAGGTCTTTCGGAACGGGGTTGGTTTCAATCGATAGACAATAACTTGAACTAAAAATTGTTTTTTATGGCCGAAAGTATTTGGCCACACAGTTTTGCGTAAATGATCACGCAAATTTGGCGTTTTTCAATTGATTATTGCTAAAAACTGGTTGACTTACGTCTTTTGCTTATGAAAAACATTTTTTAGTTCAAGTTATTGTCTATCGAATGAAATAAACCCCGTTCCGAAAGACCTCCTGCAAAAAAAGTTATGACCGTTCAAAAATTGTTTAGAATCGACTTTTTTTGAACTAAAAAGGGCATAACTCCGCCGAAATAATCGATTGGCAGTTGCGGTTTGCGTGAAAAATCTTAGAAATTGATGCTCTTTCGAATGCCATATATCTTGTTCGAATCGGCGCGGATGACCTCAAAACATTCCCTTGTTAAAGAATCCAAGAAAATCAACAAGTCGCTTTTAACGTTGGGCAAAGTTGTTTGTCAATTAAGCAACAAAGAAAAATACGTTTGTTATCGTGATTCGAAGCTCACTCGGATTCTGGAAAAAGCGCTTGGTGGAAACTCCAAAACAGCCTTTGTTATTTGCTGTTCACCTGCTTCGCGTAACCAAGGTGAAACCAAGAAAGCATTAAATTTTGGTAAAAGTGCCAAGAACATCAAGAACGTTGCCGTCGTGAATGAGGAATCCACATAATTTAGTTTTGTTTTAATTAAAAAGTTACGAGATTTGGCTTTAATTTAGTTTATGTGTTGTAGTAATTGTAATAAAAACATAGAGGCCATGCATGATGAATATATCACTCAACTGGCCATACAGTTGGTCAAAATTGAAACCGTCACAGAATCCGGTAAACCCGACCGTTTCAGGCAGGGTCTCCCAATAGCTCGCTCCCGCCTGTGGTAGCGGACGCGCGCACAGCTCCAAAAAGCTAATAGCTACTGGTAGCTATTTCATTCTAGCTACTGGTAGCTGTTGCTTCCTTGAGCTGGGGCAGCCAGCCCAACTTCGACCTTTTTTCGAGCTGCGCTGACAAAAACGGAAAATTTGCATGACCTTTTTACAAGGGGGGCGATCATGAGGGAAGCGGTCGACCGCAACCCCGGATAGCTACCTCCGCTGTGCAAAAAAAGACCTTCAGCTGTTAGTAGCTATTTTCCCAAAACGTCTCCGCTGGTGGGAAAGCTGTAGGCTATTTGGGAGACCCTGGTTTCAGGACTTGAAAAGTTATGGAATGTACAAATACAATGCCGTTGATTGCAAACACGAGTTATGGGTGCATAGGTGCAATCGAGCGTCCGCATACACCTCTACAGTAGACAGTTCGACCAGTTCTGGCGTTCTCGATACCTCTGAGCGAGTTTGCTCGTCTCTCGATGGATGCGCTTCACCGGAAGGACGTTCAGCATAAGTGACACGACCCATCTGTAACACTTTATTAACGTTAAACAAACAATATGGCGAGAGCGGCATCATAAACAGAAACAAAAACAAGGAGCACGTAGGGTCGTCATCGGCAGCCCGCAGCATATTGACGCGCAACGACCGAAAACAGCGAGTAACAGCCGAGCCATCGACATTGATTTCGAAAATGACATATGAAATAGATAAACATTCTAGGATTGAGTGACTGCGTGTGACAGGTCGCTCTTTTTGAAAAGTCGTCAGAACCCACAAAGACATTGGAGACACAACGCCAAGAACGTGGTGTGCCGGCTTTCGTGGTGGGAGTGGGGTTGCCGCCGCGTGCAAAGGACTCAAAAAGAGCGACTTGTCACGCTACTCTTTCGATCTCAAAAGGTTGAGCTCACCTCCCTTTGCTGCAATTGGTTTTTATTCTATTCCTCACCATGTATTCGAGAGCAACGTCGCTAGACAACGAGAACTGTATTTTCAATGTAAGTCAAGGTTTTAGCTTTAAGTTTCGATATATTTATATAAAACGTTTAATTCTAGGTCGAAAAAATCATAGGCAGCAAAAAAGTCTACGGCAAAACTCTATTTAAAGTCTTGTGAGAAGGCTACCCTCTCAGTGAAGTAAGTCTGGTTTTTTACGATAATGTTCTCTGAATGACTCTTTGCAGGCAACTTGGGAACCAATCGAAAACTTTATTGGCGAAGATGCCCTAATCAGCATTAAAAAGTTCTTGAAAAACAAGAGGGCAAAGAAGAAGGCCAAGAAGGGCACGGATCCGAACTTTGTCGCGGAGCCCGATGACGAAGAGGCAGAGCGAAGGCAGCAAAGATTGAAAAAGGACAAACGGGTTTGTGAACTTAAACGATCCTCGTTGATGACGACTGGCTTCAACTTGTGTTTCAGATGACAGAAAAGCGACGTCGTTTGCTTCGGAAACGTTGCCCAAGAGTGAAGCCGCTAAAGAAGCAGTATCCACTTATTTATAGCGATGACAGCAACGACGAGTACCACGGAAAGATGTGAGCGACCGTACGCTAATTTATAATCCCTTGCTAAGTCATTGCCGTCAAGGGTGTTAGAGAAATTAAAGCTAATAATGTTCTAAGGATAATCGAATCAATTAATACTGTTTTTGTTTTGTTTTGTAATAAAATTTTAACGTTAAATAATCAACAATAACAGTCTGTGTAACTGAAGATGGTTGAGATGGAGCAGTGTTTGTGCCACAAAAATAAGGTACTTCGGAAACGCTTTCCTCATCGAGAGGAATCCGCTATAGATAACTGCGTCCACGGGTGGTGCTCCGAAAACTGTTTGAAATCTCTTGCAGTCCCTGATTTATATATAAGCAAAAACAACTAAGGCGTGTTGCCACTGGCGACAAAGCTCGGCGGCTTTTGCCCGGACGTCTCTACCCTTCGACATTGCTGTTGCAGCGGTCCCAATTGACAAGTTAACAATTGCCTTGGTCAACTGGTTGTAAACGAACCAAGGGGCTGTCCAGAAATTACGTCATCGATGGACGGGGGGAGGGGGGATTTGTGCCTCAATGACGGAAAATGATGAAGGGGAGAGGGGGTCAAGATCCCAAATGACGTCATTGGAATTTCACCAAATTTTGGGGAATTCTGGGATCAAAACTACGGTGCACAGCGCCGATTTTCTGTGTTTTTTGAGTCTTGGGTTAAAATTAAGCTTTAAAATTCGAAAAAAAAAGATTTTGGTGGTACAGGCAATTTTAAAGAACTTTTCAAACTTGAAAAATGACGTCATTTAGGGGGAGGGGGGTCTAAGTCATAATGACGATCAATGATTGAGGGGGGAGGGGGTATCCAACTCACCGATTTTGCGATGACGTAATTTCTGGACAGCCCCTTGGAAGGGTAGCAGGCGTGGCTCCTTTGTTTGACCATTGGTCGCAGAACGCCAAGCCCGCTCAAAAAGAGCGACCTGTCTGTCACGCCTGCAGGTAGGGGGCTGTCCAGAAAAAGTTCCGGCACGAATTCACTGTCGACCACTCGACTCACTTCGAACCGCGTTTCCGGCTGTGTTCCGCCTATTTTTGAACTCCTTTCATCATTCCATTTCCAGCTTCATCACCATGAGCGAATTTCCGCCTCGTTTTCAAGTTCGGAGGGGAAAGCGAAAGTGTGTGGAAGCCTATGAAGTGAGTTTATGACCATAATTTGGCATATCGATGTAATCCCGCCTTTTCAGCTCAAGCAAATCATCGGTCATCGCAAGCGGCAGAGGAAACAGGAATTCGAGGTCACTTAGTGGGGTTGAGTGATGAAAAAAATATATAAAATGTTTAAAATTTGCTGATTTTACGGTTTTTAGACGGATTGGATCACGGCCCAGAACTTCTGCACTACCGGAGCCTATGACTTGTTGACCAATTATCGCGCTGAGGTCATGGGCGTGAAGTGGCGACCAAAGGTGGGTTGTTTTGATATAAATCTGTGACTGTTTTGTCTAATATTTCGCTATTTAGAAGTACCCCAAGTTCAGCAGGCTGAGGACAGTGAGGCCGACGAAGCCGAGGACGTCGACAACCCTGAGCCCGCTGTCCCGGACGAGGAGGAGGAGGAGGAGGAGGAGCATGAGGAGAAAATTCTGGAACCACCGGAAGACAGTTCGGCACGATTCTTGAAAGCACCAGATGATAGCTGCAGCGACATTATTGCTTGGGATCCTTCTGAAGCTGATCCGATGCCAATCAGCGCGAAAACAACTTTTACTGCTGAGGTAAAACTACATTTCTTTGCACGTCTATCATTTTTATATACCAATAGTAAAGTTCATTTCCAGGAACTGGCAGCCGGTGGCGACAATTATCAACGCAGTTTACTGCCTCCGCCCCTGTATTACGTCGCTCCGAAGCTGTTCGCTGGTCGAAAGCTGGGAGAAGATGCCAAGCTGGAACCACCGGAAGACAGTTCGGCACGATTCTTGAAAGCACCACCGCCGGGTTATCGTCGGAGAAGCACGCCGGATCGGCAGGCGGAGTATATGGAGTTCCGGCGGAGACAGATACCGCATTTGAGGGAAGTGAATCGTAAAAAGCGGATGATGGATATGAAAAGTAAAGAACTACTTCAAATAAATCAACAGTTTTATAAAACTCGATTTTCAGGGCGCGGTATGGCACCTCGAGCCCAGCCACCTCCACAAGCTCCCGTCTAACCCTCAGACCGTACCACAACCCCTATAAAGACCCGAACCGACAGCGGCTACACGAGCAGCTCGCCGGTTAAGGAAACAGTTTCATCCTTCCCATCCAAGGTCCCGAAGCCCGAGTACGTAGTCCTTCCGAAAGTAGCCCCCAAAGATCGTCGTCGCTCATGTCAATCATGATGCCCAGGTCCTCTGTGCCCATGAAGCCTACCTCGTCGATGCCAAAGCCGACATCCATCTATGCGCATGTCCCCACTGCCCGACAATTCCCCGGCCCCATGGCATCCTCGAGCTACCGTTCAACTGTTGTACCGCCAGAAAACTACAACTACCAGCCATCAATCTTCCAAGTACACGACACAGCCAGACCTCAAAATCCCTTCCTATCGTCTCCCCGTAACTTCGCTCCGCGGGATCAGAAGTGTTTCCCTACAGTTAACGACACGTTGTTCCCATGTTAGTTTTGAATGAGATTGTTGGTTAGTTTTGGTTTTTTTTTCGTTACGTTCTCGTAAATTCATATCCAGTTTATTCTAGGAACTTGTAGATGTGTTTTGTATTCGTTACATCTTACCTTAATTGTACGAAAGCTTTAATAAATAATAAGTAAAAGTTACGTCATGCAGTTCAGTTTTTACCCACATTTCCTCCTAGACGTTGAAGTCCCAAAAACACGTTTAACAGACAGTTTGACTTTACTGCTCTATTGTTTTTGTATTTTGGCCAAAACGTGTTAAATTTATGGATCCAGGTGTCGGTTTGACTTATATACCTCCCTGTGACCCTATTTTTTGCAGTGTGGCCTTTATGATGTTATTGAAACTGGTTGTTGGGGTTATTTTTTTGTCGTGTAAGGTTTTAACGTTCAAAAGTTATTGCAGTTTATCCTTTTGAACAACTTTTTGAACTGTCGTTGCTAATGAGTTTACAGTTTATTGAAGCCAAACTCATACCTCTCGACCTCCAAGAATGTGGCATCAGTCACGGTTGCTGGGCATTTCCAGCCGAATGTATCGACACTGCGAGTTGTAACGGCATTCTAAAATGGGAGAAAGTCGGATCTAACAAGTACAGATTCGACATGCAAGACCGTGATCCGGAAACAGATCATGGCGGTCGTTACATTGCAGTTGGTTTTTCCGATGACCAATGACACCGTTTTTGAATGTGTCGTCGACCAGCGATACGCAAGTTGGGGGACACGGGATGCTATTCTGATACGACGGGTGCATTTTGTTTTCCACAGAATCTTGTAAAGTCAAAGAGCGCATGTTTGAAGCCACGGGACGCACTATACACTGAAAAAAATTTGTGACAAAATAGCTGCGACTTTCACTTTTTGTGACGAATTCATTACAATTTTGTGATGAATTCGTCACAAAAATGAAATTTGCATAAATTTGCGTCTATTCCGTCACAACTTTTTTTCAGTGTAGGGATCACGGGACCTTCTGAATCCGCGGTATGCTTCTCTAAAGTCAGGGCATTTGGCAGAGTCGTATTCTATAAACCGTGCTTTGGTAAGGTCACAAAACGCTTCGGTATAGCCAATTGCTTTAGTTCTGAGATGCCCCGTTTTCGTTGGTTGCAAGACGCTGTGGTACAGACACGGGACACTATACTATAACTGAAACGATACATTTGAGTACCGTTACAAAACGACATGCTCCTATATCACACGGAAAGTTGAAGAAGCTAAAGTTGATGTGAATCCCTCGCGTGATCACGCATCATCTTTTGCAACCAAGGAATAATTTGCGTGTGTAGCTCAAAATTTTGGGTCCAGAGGACGTGATGCCGAGATCGTACCGTAACTGGCAAGAAAAAGTGCGAAAATGCGGTTTGGCACTTTTGGGCTGGAACGGCACAAAGACGGGCCGCGAAAAATTTTATATCGCCGAATTCGACGGTTTTAGACAAATTTGGTCCGAAAGTGTCAAAGGGGCAATGCTGTAGGATTACGGCAAATATGAGATTTGTCGATTTGGCCCAAAGAATTTGTATTATAAGGTGATTGTTTTTTGGATTCACACTTACAAAAGTCAATTCAAACAGTTTTTTATACATTTATTACACTTTTACCAAAACCACTTAAACCATTTGCTCATCACGCGTTTATTAGTCATAAAAAAACGTGTTGAGTTGTGTACTGCGACCGTCACATCAGGTCCAGGATAACTGCGTCCCGGAACAATGGTGTCACCAAAAATACTAAGAACGCGATCTTTTATATCATCCCAGGTAACAACGTCATCATCAAGTTCGAATTCAAAATGGAGATTCCATCCTCTCGTGTTATTGTCTCGGGCGAATAGTTTCGCAAAATTTTCAGCATCGACGTTCCAAAATACAGAATCTACATTATCAGTGAGGACAATACGTTTAACAGAAGTCCGTTTAATTTCCAACAGGGGGTTTATCCAATCGAAGTTTTCACATCGTTTAAATTCAAGTCTTTCGACAGGATAATGAAACTTTTCTAGTTCTTTAAAAATGTTTGGTACCGCAATTTTGCATGAATCAAAGCAAATACTGTACTCCTCCGTAGGTGGGTGAGTATAGAAATTGGAACATTTTGTAAGAAACGTACTGTCGATGATAGAATCATTAATTGTAAGTTCTAATGGTGTCCCATTAACTTGCGGAAATATTACACGATCAAATATTGATGCATCAACACTTTGCAGCTCCATCGTAACTGCGTCATTGTATAATGTATGTTCTTCAAATTCAATATCTTCATCATTCCAAGTGGTAATGCCAAAATCGTTTTCTTCTGGGTCTAAATACATTTCATTAACACTATCAACAAAATTGATTTTCGGGTTGAAATGGATTGTTTCATCGACATCGGCGAGTTGAATGTGATAGGCTTCTTTTGGTGTCGCAAGTTCACGGAGACGACGTTGAAAGGAATATGAAAATCTTGACAGGGCATAAACTTTTGGCGGTTCTTGACGACAAGGAATAGTTACAAATTTACGAAAACCAATAAGAAAACAAATTACAGAAAAAACTCTGTGAAATATGCTCACAATAAAGCTCAATAAATAGTTTAACATGTTCGGTGTGACGAGAATGAGTAGGCTTGATGACTGTGACTTATTTAGTGAACGGTCAAACTGTAATAGACGCAGGGTTAGACGTAGGGGGTTGTATTTTCGTCAATGGTTGCTCGGCCCAACCTCTGCGTCAGTAGCAAGTCTGACTCAATACCTTCAACAAAGTGGCGTAGGCCAATTTGATGGTCACGGCGGATCCTTGCTACGCGCAACCTTTGTCGGCGAAATCTGAGTACGACTCGGGGCAGATGTTCATGGCATATTCAAACCAGTTTGTCGGTGAGTAGCAATAAGAGGGATTAGGAGGCGATTCGCCCACCTCCAACCACTTAGGTAGAGTATTTCATAAAGTTGGGTCGAATCATCAACCAAGCACGACCTTATAGCAGTAGTACAAACGCTATAACACTATGAAACCACGGTTTTAAATATAAATAGTAGTTAATCGTTATTTAGCAGTTGTATTTGTTCTGCAGCGGTGGAATGAAATGCTTCCAGGCGTAATCGGTCATTCGGATAAAACTGTCGCTCTTCAAACTTGCAAGTTCACCTGAAATGTGACTTTTTTGCCTTGATTGACCAACGCGGTGTCACTTTACAATAGGCGGCTTGATGTTGTACTTTTTGCAGAAGCGGATTATTTTCATGTTAAAATTGAGCGCATTGAACGCAACCGTACGGCCGCAACAGGTGTTGATAACTCTCTTGACGGTTTTATAGGCAACGTCGTCGATTGTAACGGCATAATTATCCAGGTTGGCATTCAACATGGCTGAACACAGGAAAAAGCATCGTCACGAAGCCGCAATTGACCCGAACGAGCAAAAAACAATTAGAACCAGTCAAAAATACACAAAGTCCAACGTCCCCTACCTTGATTACGGCGTCAAAGTCTTTCGGATAAGGCTCAATTGCAGGAGCCTACCCTCCAGGCACAAACGAGGCGTTGCAAGTGGTCTCGAACCAGAAATAGTTACCAACACTAATGCTGTTGAAGAAGCCATGTTTCTTGCCTTTCTTCCCCGACCTTGATCATGGCGTCAAATGTTCGTTCCATTGTACAGTTTTAAATTTTTTTTGTGGCATATTGTTGATTATACTCGTTATTTGCTGCTGCCAGGGCCGTAGATAGAATAAAAAAGTCGTTCTTCTACAATAACAATACTTTTGTCCTTATCACAATAGCCAGTTTGGTTGTTCGCTGTAAAACACTGACGCAACGATTAGTTAATTTTGTTAAAGACAGTATTGCAACTGTCTTTTTATCGCCATTTCTTCTAACAAACATAACGTTAAACAAGTATCAATTTTATTAAAAATACCGTACAAACGACTAAAAACAGCAACAAAATAAAGTCACTAGAAAACCTACTTATCACCATCATCAGTGTTTTCCTTCTTCTCCTCTGCTTCTTCAGCCTTACCAGCAGCAGCATCAGCATTGCGCAGAGCATGACGGGCAACTCTTATGGAGTTGTACTTCTCGACCTCATCACGGACGAATTGGTCGTTGCGGACGTCATTGAGCTCAGAGCGCTTTTCAACTTCAATTGTGAGGAGCTGAAAGTTGGCTTGATGAAAAAAGTAGACAATATGCAAAACAAAGAACGTACCCCTTTAATGACCTTCATAGCACCTTCCGGAATCTTGGCATGTGGCTGGATACGGGCATGCCGAATGTTTCGGAATGTCATGGTCTGATCCTTGTTGTAGAAAGGCGTCTGGCCGGTCAGACATTCGTAGTAAAGGACGCCGATGGCCCAGTTGTCGATCTTAAACGTGTGGCCGTGATTCTGGTGGAAGTTTAACATTTCGGGAGAGATGTAGTCTGGCGTTCCGCAGATGGTGCGACTGAAAAATTAAAGTTATCATAACTTTAAACAAAAAAATATATATAAATCCCACCTGGTATCGAGAGTTTGGACTGCCAACCCGAAATCGGCCAGCTTCGGCTCCAACTGTCCCGTAAGCAGGATGTTTTCGGGCTTGATCTCACTGGAGTAATAATAATTTTATCTTTTTTAGTAAGTTTTAAAATGTTCCTTATCCGGTTGAACTGTGCTTTTCAAATTGCTAATGGCAATGCTCCGTTAGATTGTGCAAACGCTAAAATTCATCTGTCTCACGCTACTGGCACAAAAACGCGCGCACAGCCGGCGGCGGTCGACGATGGCTTATGTGACGCTGTCAATTTTTACTTTGGCCACCATGTTTTCTATTAAAAGCTTGTTGAATAAAGTTTATGAACTACTTGTCAATGTTAAAAAAAATTTTTTTATAAACAAAAATTACGATAAACCTAGAGAGCATCGTCATAGTGACGTTCTAGTTTTGACATGATAAAACCAAGTGTTCACAGACAGTTAATCACTCAATGGGAACCAGAAACAGGTAAACAGTGTATCAGTGAGAATATTTCAATGAGGGCAGCAAATTACTTGGCAGCGCGACGGGCAGACATGTTAGAATTGTACTTCTCGACCTGATCACGAACAAATTGGTCGCTGCGGACGTCATTGAGCTCAGAGCGCTTGTCAACTTCAATTGTGAGGAGCTGAAAGTTGGCTTGTAACAATGAAAAAGGTAAACATTGTGCAAAACAAAGCACTTACCCCTTTAATGACCTTCATAGCATCTTCCGGAATCTTTGCATGTGGCTGGATACGGGCATGTTGAATGTTTCGGAGTGTCAATGTTTGATCCTTGTTATAGAAGGGCGTCTGACCGGTCAGACATTCATAGTAGAGGACGCCGATGGCCCAGCTGTCGATCTTGAATGTGTGGCTGTCATATTGGAAGAAGTTCAGCCTCTCGGGGGCGATGTAATCCGAAGTTCCGTAGAAGGTACGGCTAAAAAACAAAAATAAGCATGAACTTTGAATAAAAAATATATAAAAACCCTACTTCAGATCATTAGCATGCACAGCCCATCCGAAATCGGCCAACTTCGGCTCAAACTGTTCGGTAAGCAGGATGTTTTCGGGCTTGATGTCACGATGGATGACGTGACGAGCGTGGCAATAGTTAAGGGCATCTGCCATGCAGTCGATAACGTAGGTGGCGCGATGGACGGAGAGACACTTGTTATCCCTCAGAACTTTGAACAGCGAACCAAGCTGGCACGCTTCGAAGAGGATGTAGACGTAGTCCAGGTCATGAAAGAAGCCAAAAAGGTTTAGGATATTCTTGTGCCTAGAAACAAAGATGCTCATATAAATAGTTAAAAAATAAAACCAAAAAACTTACGGAAGGTGATAATGGAGTTCAACCTCACGCTTCATCTGCAACATGGTCTTCGGAGTGTTAAACATGCCCTTGTCGGCTCGGTTGATAGCGACAGTGAAACTGTTTTTCTTCTCACGGCCCAGAAAAACCGTTCCAAAGCGACCTTGACCGAGCGTTTTCCCAAAAACAAAATCAGAGGGAACAAAACTCTTCTTCTGCGGCTGTCCTTCGCCAGTGGGCTGCATGATGGCATTGGGATCCTGGATGGGTTGCGAAACGTTAGACATGGCTAAAAGCGGCGGGATTCGAGGTTGAAGACGGTCGAGATGGGTAAACTGTCAGGCAGAGGCTAACTTTGTTCCTGAAACGTGAGGGAATCAAAAGCAAATGAACGTAAATGCGCACACAATGCGTCTTATCACGAAAAGATTGTTATTGCAGTTTTCAGTTTTGAGTCCCGAAAAACCGCATTTCGTTTAACTTTTTATTTTTAGTGTATTTTTGAATATTGTTTATCCGATAAATTTTTTTTATTGCGATCGGCACGCTCTGCTAGATTGTGCAAACGCTAAAATTTATCTGTCTCACGCTGCTGGCACAAAAAGCGCGCACAGCCGGTGGCGGTCGCCGATGGCTTATGTGACGCTGTCAATTTTTACTATGGCACCATGTTTTCTATTGAAAGCTTGTTGAATTAAGGTTATTAATTACTTGTCAATGTTAAAACTTGTTTTTTCTTTGAATTCTTATCGTTCAAACAAAACAAAAACATATTTATAAACAAAAATTACGATAAAACTAGAGCGCATATCATAGTGACATACAAAAACACCGAAGTGTGATTGAAAGGCAAGGTGGTGGCTAACAACAAACAGTAGTGAAATTCACTGAAAAAACGGTACAACGCTTACTATGAAAGTACAAAAACCGAATGAATATTGCGAAATACATAGTAAATTGCGTTATAAAGAGATCAGAGAGTACAAATAAGCTGATAGACTAAAGGCGGTGAGTATGATGTGAATGTAACACAATAAAAAAATAAAAGCTTTTTCAAAGATACAAAAGAGTTGAAACAAAAAGTGAAAGAAGACACTGCAAATCCAATCAAGAATCATAAAGTGATATCCTAACGAGGTCGTGTTTTGGGGTTCAAACGAGGGGATTTTCGACCAGGTGTCCAGGCTGGTGACGACTCGCGTGAAGATTCAGATTCCGACGATGAACGGCGGCACTGGCGCTTCGATGGAACGGGGGATTCGTCGCTATCACGCGACAAACGGGATCCCTGTCGTTTCCACGGAACGGGGGAGTCGTCATGTCGAGAAGGCGAACACGCTTCGTTGTCTATCGACGACGAATCTGGAATGTCACCAACCGGAGACGGTGTCTTTGAATAAGCGCGCTTCCATGGCGCCGGAGAGTCTGGGCGTTTATTCGGCGTCTGAGGTACACTGTGCGTCCATGAAACAGGACTATCGGGACGTTGCTGCGGTGGAATGCGCGCCCATGGAGCCGGAGAATCGGGACGCGAACTTGGCGTTGGTGGATCAGGCCTCTTCCTTGGGCTTCTCGTAGACCAAGCTTGAGAATCAATAGGAACATCTGAGCGATAGGCGTCGGTGTCGTCGACATTGCTGACGTCAGAAGTATCAGAAGATGTTGAAACTGACGACTTGGAGGAGATGCTGCCGGCCGGAGATACACTGCGAGAAGGTGTGTCGAACACTTCATCACCTCGAATTCGTATCTTTTCTTGAAGTTTTCGCTCGGCCAAGTAATTGCTTAACTTCAGAAACTTTCCGGATTTCTGCTCAAAGTGGAGTCTGGAGAAGTCTTTCTGAGAAACGAATCGGGGCACAACTGCGCCTTCTTGGGTTTTACGCTTTACTCGGAGCGCATTACGCCACGGCTTGGCTTGTCTACCAGTGTCCCACGGGCGACTTGAACTGATGGCAAGCTTCTTGTCGACGGCACGTCCGCTACGCGTGATCATCTGCTCCATTACGCAGACATTCAGGCCAAGAAACGTGAGGAGATTGGTCGGAGTGAGATCGTCGGCAGTCGCCGGCGGTTCCGGGAAGTGCTTCATTATGGGTGTTGGATCAAAATCTTCGCCCGTCAGCTCATTCCAGGTGTTTTCGGCGGCGGTTATCATGAGGTCAGTCGCAGTGCAGACTTCTATGTTTGGAATACCCTTTGGCTCGAAACGAAGTTCTTTGAGAACAGGATAGTCGTCCAGGTTGCTGACATTCTCAGTTCCAATGATCAACGGCTTTTCGACAAACCGATCCAAGACTACCTCTGAAATATGACAAAGTTTAGAAAGAATTCATATGATTAAGGTGAACAAACCTTGGAAGAAAGTAACACTGTCAAATATCATTTCTTCGACGGTGACTTGTTTTCGGGCACGCAAAGCACGCTTGTAGATGGCGTTGCCTTCGGCGTCAAGTGTGTAGGTCGAGAACATAGACGGCGTGGGCGAGAATCCACGCTTTTGAGGGCGCTTTTTGGCATTCTTACTTCCACCTTCTCCATCGTCCCTTGGAGCGAACGCACCTGTCTGTCGTCTAAAATTGCATTATTATTACACATACAACGAAGTAGGCATGATTTCTTACGATTCACAAGTCGAGCATTCACACAGCTCATTGTTCTCGCCGAAAAAAGTAGGTCCGTAATGAATAAACAATTCGTCACCCGGGTTGATATCCCGGACCACTGTAACGACGGCAGTATTGGTCTTGTTGGAAAGGAATTCACAGTTCGGATTGCAATCATGGTTGAGGAAGGCGCCAGGACCGAGCCACAACTGAGGCCGCATTGTACGCTGGGACATGAGGACTGAGAAGTCGTTTTCGCCGACAACGAGAAGTTCAGCTTCTTCTTCCAATGTCATGTTGCCGATGACACCGATCAGCAGGGTCATTTGTTCGCCCTTTTTCCAGTACTTGGTTGAAATCAGCTTGCCACCAACATTGCCTTCATGACCGTAACGGCTGCAAGGTACGATAGTGTAGCCGGCATCGTGACGGAACATCGCTATGAATCGAAGCAAGTGATCACGGACATGGTCGCGCGCCTTTACATCTCGGTTTTCAAGGAATTCCTGTGTGTACTTCAACGAATACAGGCCACGATACACTTTCATAATGTCGCCATCATAGATAAATTGCAGCATGATCGATAGACAAAGAAGATGTGTTTGCATGTCCGGTGGTTTGTAGCTGCAAATTATATATAAAACTGTGTCTAATTGATTGATTTGCTTGACTTACTGCAGATCCATCTTATGTGACTTGAATCGAACCAGCGGATCGACGACTAGGGTGGTACAAAGGTCATCGATCTCGCATAGTTCTCTTGCGGACATAGTATTTCTGCCATTGGTACGTTGAAGGAAGTGGTGGTAGAGCAAACTGAACTCCTTTGTATTCAATACCAGCTTTGAGTTCGACATGATGAAAGGTGCCCGTTGTTAGCCCGAAGCAGCGAAGAAGGGAATGAAAGACTGTTCTGTACCCGTAGAACGAAGGAATGAGATCGGCGATTCTGGAAACGAAGGAGGAGCTAGAGCGAATCGTGCTATATGAAACACAAAGAGAAAAAAAACGATGTTAGCATTCGACGCGCAATGCCAACTGAGCGGGAATACAGTGAAACGCGCCAAAGGCAATGACGGGTTTGGATAGCTTCTGCGCACTTTCTTGGAAGATGCAAAAAGGTGGAAGTTAGAGACCAAGTGCAATGAATCTATCCTTTGGCACAAAGTTGTTACTGTCTCGAAAAGTTGAACTTTAAAACGGTCAAACTGGCACGGATTAATGGCATCGGTAAACATAGAAGTACTCAAAATGGAAATCACAACTTCCTGTTTAGGCAAAGAAAAAGAAAACAACATGCCAACGACCCACATGGTAATAAAGATACGTCCAGCTTGCCTGTAAACTTGCCACAGCCATTTTTCAGGAGTAGTGCACGACTGGCTTGCAATAGAGCCATAAAAAGCTCGTGCTTGACGGTGCCAGCCAAAATGACAATAAACACCAATAGAAAAACACATTATTGAAAACAACAATGAAAGCATTGTATCGGCGCGCAGAGACGCACATTATATTTCAATTGTGTCGATAACGATAGAGATAGACTTTTATTTAATAAATTGCACAATTCATTAGGACGCTCTTACAGACAAATAAATGACGTGGAAAATGTGTTAACACGGGAATGATTTAGTCGGCGGCGTTGTAGACGATGGCCATGTTGCGGGGAGAACGGGTAGCATCAAAAACGGGGACGAGACGGGCGGTTTGACGGCCATTTTCAAGGAGATAGTGATACGCATCGAGTTGGAGAAGTGATTCTAGCGGGCCTTGGAGGGCGGCTTGCATGATCTGAAACATTGGAAGGTGGTGAAATTAGTGGGTTTAGCAAATTGGTGGCTACAAGCGTGCTTTGGGTCTCCGAAAACAAGTTATGAAGTGCATGTAAATTTGATAAATTAACCCGGGGGCCGTCAGGTTGCGCTAATTGCAACACTTATCACTTTTTCGACGTTTCTGGTTTTTTTCCGGTGCACCAATGACAAGTCATTGAAACAAACTAAATCTTTGGTCTACATCCCCTCACGTCATTTCGTGGCTAACACTACTCCCTCTGTCAACTAATGACGTAATTTGAAGCAGACCCCTTTGACTTACAGCTAAACGTTGAATCCATGGCTTGCATGGCTGATATGATTGAACCTTCTGAGTCAGGTCATTCTGTTTGGAGATAGTGAAAAGTCCATTGTGATCGTCGTAGTCCAAGAGCATGGTTTGAGCGAACAAAGCCGGATCATCAGGCAGGTCACCTATTCTGCCTCTGTAATTCCGGTAGTTCTTGCGGTCTGAGAAGCACAGATGAATCATAGCCCGTTTGAACATGCAATTTGCGTGAAACTCGAGTGTTTCTTTGGGTTGATCCTTCCAGAACTGAAGCCCGCGGTCTCCTGCTAGTCTCATGGCCGACGGCGATATGTGGAGTTCGTTCTCATTGAGAGATTTGGCGACAGCTTCGCTCAGGATTTCCGCTGAATTGCGCTTGTTGTAGCAGCATCCGACAGTGACCAACACAGGGAAGTCGACACGATCGACACTTGTAAACAGTGTCAGGATCGTGGATTGGAGATCGCCACAGCCATGTAGGGAGATGATAGCTGTCGGGGTGTCACGGTTATGCTGCAGGTTGACGAGGAGATCGAAGATGTTGTCATTGTCGAGATGGGTTTCAATGATGTCGGATTTGGCTGCAAAAATGTTATTGATTGTTGAGAATTCAAAAAGATATATTCGGCTTACGATTGTTGTTTCGTGCGAGCTCGGCATACAAGTGGTCTGATTCGATGCCGATGGTGTAGTATCCGAAGTGGTTCAGGATACGGAGCATGTTGCCCTGAAGATACGGTAATGATAAACTTCAAAAATGTAAGTTTGAAGAAAACATACCACCCCACACCCGATATCAATGACGGTCTCTACCTTAGCCTTTTCAAGCTCGGTGAGAATCAGTGGCATAATCTGGCTCAATTCATAGGCCTTCTTTTCCTTGACCTTGTGAAACAGCTCACTCGGAATGACCCTTTCCGGCAATGCCGCCGGCGGTGTGTTCATGATTGACATTTCATTGCATTCCTTGATGAATGCAGCGAATTTCGGAAACTTTTCCGAGATCTCGCCGTTATCTTCATATGGGATCTTCAATAGTTCCTCCGTCGTCATTTGTCTCAACTCGGCGAAGTCAATGTGAAGAGCTTGCAAGGTTTTCGCTCTCAACAAATCGAGGATTTCGTATTTGAACCATACTTCCGACTTCTTTAGGAACTTTGTTAATGAGTCTATGTCATCCATCTAAAATTATAGTTTTGAAAAAGTGGCAATCAATGTGCATAAATAGGCTTCATCGCGAAAATGGTGCAAAAAAATCATCATCACACGCATTTTTTCTTTATTCTAGTCGATAATGCGTGACGTAAAGCACAAGAAAATAGAGAAAAAGTCAAAAGGGACGAGACATGGGCAAATATAAATCGGGATTAATCGTTGCAAATCTTGGATTTAACTTGGGCATAAAGTCGTAAACACGGCTCGAGTCGAACCCGAAAGGTGTGAACAGTCGGCGGTTGAAGACAGCCAGTCTGCAAAAAAAGGTTTTCATGGCAACATGCGACGAACAGACGAGACTGCAAAATGCACTCACTTGTTTCCAGTCAGGCCCGAAAGGAAATTTATATAGCCTTTTCGTACGGCGTGAGGCTCGATAATTACGTTGCCGAGTACGAATCCTGTGGATAAGGCGTACAAGAGCAAGTCCCCGTGCCGAAAGTTAAGTGCCAAGTTTTTCTCGACAAGCTTATGGTAAATCATTTCGATAGCCTTCCACAAAACGTACATGGCAATCGAAATGCTTGGGTAGGCGAGCATTGCAAGCCCGCTGACCAGGGCTGCCAGCGCAGGAATGAGCTCCGTATGTGCATTGAGATGCCGCGTCAGTGTGCATTCGACAACCTGCAACAAACGCAAAAAGGGAGTAAGGAAAAGGAACACACCAGCATCTGCGCTCGAGCTCGAGTCGAGATGATTATGCGCTGTTAAGGCAACCAGACTTACATGGTATATGAAGGGTAATGCGCCGGCAAAGCAAGGTAGACTCAATATCCCTACGGTAAAAACATTCCGTAACAATTTACGGGGTGTGGCGAGACTTTTTAGCACGGCTAATGCTAAGCTTGCACCAAGCCCATAGGTAAAATTACGTAGGCCGCTTTCCACGGCTACACTCGCGCACGAATGTTTGTGCTCACATAATGGGTGTTTATTAAAACTATTTCTCAGAATCGAGAACCATAGTTTGGAGTTTGAGTTAAGCTTGTTGACGTCAATTATGTCGGCATTACCATCCAAACAGTGGGTCGCTTTAATCAGCTTTCCCATTGCACCAGCCTTTTCGCCGTAGCGTTTATACATATAAGTAATGATAGCCAAGCCAATGGCAAAAACAATTGCTTCGCCGTTTTTGTAAGAACGCAAATAACCATGGTTTACCAGCTGACGAAATAAGGTCTCAGAGGCCTAAACAAAACATAGCATTAAAGAAAGTGTTATTAAATGACTCACCAAGTTAGTCAAATACAAAGCTAGCATTGGACGTCGAGTGGGATTTTCGATTAACAATGCAAAAAGTGAAGCTGCAGTGGCGTTGAGAAAAGATACTGTAGGCCAAATGTAGAATCCCATTGTTCTTCGCAGAAAACATAATGAGAACAATAAGAAAATCATGTTACTGGTTAGGAATATGGATGACCTGAGGATATCTTTAATCAATCTTTTGTAGTCGATTTTACGTGGATCGCCTTTTCTGACAAGTGCGCTGAGCTGAAACGGTTAATTATATAATTGGAAATGAAACATTTTCGTTTTACCAAATAGAAAGCTCCATAAGTCCGCAGTGAAAACAGAAAAGCGTGTGGAGTCGCATCAACCATAGCCATGGTACAGTCAGGATTCCATGTGTGAATCGTTTCATAGCACGTGGCATGTAGAATCGGTGTGCCAAAGTAACCCGCAAAAATTTTACTTAACACTGACATGGCTAATCACTAAAATTGTAAATGATCATTGCATTTCTCGATGTGAACACATTTTAATGATAATTTTCATGTAATTCAATAGCAAAGTCAAAATTTAAAGCGTGTAACAATAAATTATGCATAATAAATATTAGGAAATATAAAACATATGTGGACTCTTGCAGACGGATCTGCGGATACATTCAAACGGAATCAATCAAAGGAAAGGCTGTAACCGGTTTTGCGCGACTAACTCCGAGTATTGAATGGACGAAAGGCCAGATATGGCGCCATCGACCGCTTATCACAAGGAGCATAATACGCTAGAGGCCGACTGATGCGAGACTTGACCACATTTGTAGTCCTTGCCATCAGTCGGAAGAAGAGAAAGTAAAATAGACTACACCAAAATAAGAGCCAATGCAACGGGTGGAATTGTCGTCAACGGGACTACACGATGTGTCACATCAGACTTGTCGACCGCCGCGTAAAAGAATGCTGCGATCGGTATTGTCGTAGGCGATTTGGACGTGGATTCGCGCCGTCAAAAACACGGCTCCCAGCAATCCCAAAACCGCGGCACATGCTCCAGGTATGAAGACCATCACAGACCGGTAGAAAACTGAGCAATCTTCGTGCTCTGCGTGTGGACTGAAAATAAGGTGATCGTCTTATCAATGTTCACGTGTATTATTGTGTCGCGGGTAGGAGTCGAAAGAAACATACTTGCAACTGGGGTTCCATAATTCAATCAATTGAAATGCAACTCCGTTTAGAACTTTGTCGGCGAAGCTCATTGACCCATAGATGAAAGCACTGGAACCTTTGTCGGAGCCGATTAAGAAGTTGCAGAAGGCAAATGCACTTGATAGCAAAAGTGACTGCGCGATGCCCATTACGGCTGCTGTTACGTAGATGGCTTCAAATGGTAGCTTGAAATATAAAAGAACGCTAGCAATGATGGCGACAAAACTCCCGGCGAACAACAAAGATAATCGCGAGATCTTCTGATTCACACACTTTGAAGAAAGGAATGAATAAACGGCAAAACAGAAAATGTAGGAAATCATCGGTAGAATACCCAAATACTTCTTATGCAAGTTTAAGGTCATAGTTATGTACAATGGGAAATACACTTGCGATAAATTGCCATATAGCCGAGTAAGCATGTAAATGACGCCAATTGTGAAGAATCGCGGCATCGTAAAGTATTCTTTGACGCCGAGACGTTCAGAGGAAGTTGTAACTTGTACATTATCATCGGTTTCCTCATCAGAAATGTGAGCTGGTTCACGGGTTAATATATAAAATAGTATTGTTAGCACACCGCCGACAGCAACGACAAAAAGTGCGAGTGTCTAAAATATATACGTGATAAATTTAAAAAAAACGACAAAGTTACCCTAAATGTAGGCAAATCATTGGGACCAATATCTTCACCCTGATCAAGGGTAAATCTGATAAACAGGACAAGAAAAACAGCCAAGTTGGACAACACAGATGCAGCTAATCTCGATGTTGAAAGCGTTCTTTGACATGTTTCATGATGGGCTAGACTCGGAATCAAAGCGAGATGATTGACCTGCATTGATGCCCAACCAATTTGAAAACACATAATTAGTGGGGTGTAATAAATAAGCTTCCAGTTTTCGGATGTTTCGGACGTACACAGTAAGCAGCTGTTAAACACAAATGGGAAGGACACGGCCACCAAAATGAAGCCTATCAAACGAATTTGTAAATGTTTGATCGCATTTATCTCAAAACGTACCGACAAAATGCCATGGTATCCTGTGGCCAAATCGCGTAACAGATTGTGGCAGTAATTTCGAATCACTGATTACCCCTATCAACGGCGTAGCTAAGCCGTCGGTAACTTGTCCAATGAGCATCAACGTTCCCGCCCTCCAGCTTCGCATTTTCAAAACCTTTTCAAGGTAAATCATGAGATATGTGAACCACATGGATGCGCACATATCGTTGAACATGTGTCCCAAACTAAATCCAAATACTTTAACTCGACTGATTTCAGGTGGATGGTTATCAACGCCATCGATGACAGCGCCATTTTGCGTGGACGAAGTGTCACCAGGGTCGTCGACGCCATCATCGACTATTAACGGTTCTTCGAGGTTATCTAAAAATTTAGTTTGTAGAAGCAACAAAATTAGATAAGATCATACCGTTAGTCATGATGGATCAGGTTTAATTTGGTAACCTAAACAAAAACCTTCATTTAAACACGATGTTTCTCGACGAAGTGAAAGTATTTGTTTATCGCGACAAACAATGAGTGCAATCATCTCAAATTACGACGATTTTAAGCTCAATGATTTATTCCAAAACTGCGTTCAAAATGTTGTGGAAAATCAGATTAAAAGCATAATACTTCAAAGTGAAGCAACCGTCATTAAACAGTGCGATTTAGAGACACTGTTTTAATACCCAAAAGAAAATGTAAGGTCCAAATTCGTTGGCGAATATACAGTAACACGCATGACTTTCATATCTATTAATAATCATTAGTGATAAGAAGGTTAGAATTACGAACTTTCAATATGAAACAAAGACAAAATTATGTTTGTCGAGATAATGAAAACAAATTGACAAGAATTAAGGCATACAATTAAAGGGCATGAATGAGGACCGCGAAGCCAGGAATGTCCAAAGCCATGCAACGGTCGAACCCGAGCCGAATGAACACATTGATCTTGTTTTCGACGTTATTCGGAATCACAGCGAAGCACCCACATGATCCGTTCAACGACAACGCAGCAGCACCGCATTGCAGTAGCCGACGCTGTGCGACCGGAAGATTTTCGTATTCTGCGCGCCAGTGGAGATCCACGTAACTCGGAAAGGCGACGAGAAAGTCGTCGGGAAGCTTTTCAAAGGGAATAGCGAACCGCTGCACATCGTCCAAACCCTAAAAAGCAAAGGACTTCGTTAAAATTTGGACTTTAACGTAGTAAACAAACATTGGCCGTAGGCAGAGTGGACGAGAGTCGTTGACGGAAATCTAGGTCATTCTTAAGCACGGAACCGATGTCGGGAATAGTGAAGAACAGTGCACAGGTATGGGCGCATTGTCCGGGAATGAGTTCTTTGGCCACAAAATGGTTTTGTGGGGTGAAGTAAGGCTCAAACATGGCCACGAATCTGTAATGGGGTTCAAGTAAACATCTGTTTTTTGTCCTTTTATCGTTTTTGACAACGTGAAAACACTTTTTTCTATTTAGGTCACAAATTGGGTGTTCACAAGTTCAAATTAAAAGTTAATTCAACTTACTCATTGTAAAAGTCCTTCGCGTTTGAACACATCGTCTTTTCTGATTCATCCGTAAAGTTATTGTACAACTCTTGACGATCAATTTCATCGAGAGTGATAGTGTTGACGGTGAAACATGAAGCTGTTGGATGCACCTGGTTTTTGGGGTTGAAGAAATCAGCTACCTCGGCAGTTTTGACAACGAGTTTTTGGAAGTTGAAGTTCAAACCGCCACCGAAGGCCCATGGTTCTTCTTGGAAGTTGAAATTGCCCGGGTCCCACCATTCGCCTTGTTCTAAAAATTACGATTTTTAATTGACAAATTAGATTAGAAATGTTTGACGCACCGCGAGGGATGACGATCAAATTGCCTTCTTGCATCCATTCGATTAGGGCCTTCAAAACCGTCAAAATAGCATGAGTGTCCCAGATGTAGGGGAAGATTTCTTGCACCAAACTCTATAAATTTGTAATATTAACTAAAAGTACATACTTAACTGTGAATCACATACCCGGTTCGGAGCATCCAAAAGATCAATATAAAACTGGGTGAACGGATGAATAATGCTTCGAATCCAATCAGCACGTTGGCGCCATTGCTTGACTTCTTCACTTCCCTCGCTATATGGCATCGACTTCGATACTATGTTAGCATGCTCTTGGAGCCATTGGAAGTCTCTCAGAATGCGCAAGCCAGTCTGACCAAAGTTGAATGGCAGATAATGGAAATCGACCAGCATTGTGATAGCCTTCTTATCGTCGAAAAAGTTGACAGTGCCATTGGCTCGGGGCACAAAATCGGTCAGACTTGAGTATCGACGCTTGCCTTCGATCGGAACAGAGGTGTCCATTGGTGATTCATCGGAGGGAGAAGGTTCTTCGTTAGCACCGTTCAACTCGGCAGGATCACTGTATTCGACGGTTAAGGAGTTCACAATTTGAGGCAGAGATTGCTGAAATTGCTTATTTACTTTTTGCTGTTATTGTACATGTAGTCAAACATACGGCTTCGATCGGATTCATAATACTGTTATCGATAGGATAGCTTTGCACCGTAATCGTAGTGGCGGTGCCAATTGGTGAAGTGTACACTGGTGGTGGCTGTTCCATCGCTGACAGGGGTAGCAAATCATTGCCCTCACAAGTTCGGATTGAGAATGGAGGCACTGCAGAGCTTACAGGGTGGCTTCCGTCAACGACTGGCGTTGAGATTTGTGATTCAACGGAGCTGATTCTATAATTTTGTTGTTTTTGTATCGCATATTTGACAGACATTGTTTCACTTACGGTGGAATGGATGGTCCTGTGCCACCGTTGTATACATGGATCCACTTAGATATGCCTCGCGTGACAGATTGTTCCGGATCATAATAAACCTTTGATCGGTCAATGCAGTTAACCTGGTCGTCTGAAATGGTTTCAAGTTTGTTGTCCTTTACCACACTTTAACGAGACCCACCACCGGGAAAGTCACAATCAGCGCGGTACCACTCTCCAAGGGTATGCATCGGCAGGAAATTGGCCTCATACTGGCAATTGGGGTTAAGCAGCAATCCCGAAATGTATTTCTTGATGTCGACTGAACGACCCATCAAAGGTCCCAAGAAAACGCGCTTCGGGTCATAGTCATTGGCGTGATAGTTGTCCCAGATGAGCGGTCGACGCTTCATCACCGATGCTACCATTTCAAGATGCTCAATGGTGATCGTTCTTGAGACAACTGTCGGACCCGTCCACATGATGTCGATATCGGGATGCAGGTTGTTGCCAACTGTCCGAAGGTACGGGCTTTCGACGATACCAGGACCTCCTCGGTATTCAGTAGGGCAGAATGAGAAAGTTGGCTCTCCCAAATCCGCGAAGCACTCATTGGAAAGCGCGACTTGAGCATGGGCGAATGAGGGAAAGACTTCACGATCTTCAGGACGCATTTCTGCCAGAATGTCGTCGAAAAGTAAAGCAAAGGCCCGACAGCCAAGAGATCGGACTTGGCGAAGCTTGGCTTTGACTTTTGCGACTTCGTCTTCCTTGGAGTAGATGATGTCGACGCCCGGGGACAATGCATATATAAATGTCACATCATGTTGCGTTGCGGATTCAATTAAAGAGCGTAGAAGGCCTGAATGAAGACAATAAAAATGTTTCCATAATAATGAATAGCTAACTTACAGCATTCACTTTCATTATACAACTCTCTCCAAGAAGCGCGATGTTTTTCATCGTCCTTCGGAGCGTAGAGGTACGAGTTCAACCCGTTTTCCTGAAGGCGCTTGAACAAATCGTGGCGCTGTTCGGTTGTCCATGGGCGGCCATAGAAACCTGAACAAAACTGTTAGAACAGTCAGAAAATGTAACTTATTACCTTCAACAACACCCCACAGAGACCCTTCATGCTTTGGCATATCGACTGATAAACTTTGAAGCGTGTCTCGTTCTAACTAAAGACACACGCGTATCCTCGTTGTTTCTTTTTTTTCAACTTTTTCTCGGATCTCGTGACTGTCTGAAATTGGTCGTCTCTATGAATCACTTCCACGACATTATTCACAATGGTATTGGTAGCGAATTAAATTTACACGGATGGAGGAACTTGCAAATGCGAATCCGATAAAGCAAGAGGTAGTAAAAAGCAACCAAGTCCTAGCACACTTTCATATATACGCACCAGCTCAATCGCCATAGGACCGTCTGCTCCACGCTCAAAGCCGTCGGCAGTCAAGTGTTTTCCCCCAAAACAACACATCATGTTGTTTGTTGATCAAAGTTCATCATTTCAATATACGTTTATTATTACTCGAAACATTTCAGGTAGATGCATAGCGAACACAATCAATAATATTACTACAATGAACAACAATTAAAGGAATGCCCGGAAGGCACATTCCGCACAATCTTTGGAATCTTTTTAAACTCTGGCATTGGTCAGTCCTAGCTTCAAACTAGGTGGTAAGGCACTACAGCTCTTGACCAGTGAATTAGTGCCCATACATTGCCTACAGAGGATAGGTACTCGGAAAATGACTATTATAAATAAGCGAAGTGCTAATGTAAGACAAGTGATTACGGCGACATTTCATCCAGAGAGATATTGACACCTTTGGCACGGAGTAGACGTCGCATTTCAGTGACATCGACGAGCTTGTCGAGACAGCCGACGGCACCGAAATAGCCTTCATGCTTGAGGAAAAGCGCCTTCTTGGAGCCCTTGGACCAGAAATTCATGGCATTAGCTAAGTGACGTGCTGCGATAGGGTTCACCCGTAGGAAGTTGCCTGCAAAAGATTGATAGATAAGCTTGCTGATAAACAAATCAACAAAGTTAAGCCTTACCGACAAAAACAATGCGTTCAACTCCATGCTGCTTTGCGACGTTAAGCGCGATCGAACCGATGTTGTTAGCCGTGGTGACCAGTGCGGATCGAGCAAGATCTTCGACTCTGACGTTCTCCCGATCTTGTGGTGACGAGATCTTTCCAAAACTCGCAGCGACAGTATCACTGGGGAGGCCGATGCTTTCATAACCGCACCCATAGATGTCACCCACCAGCTTATCAACATTTCGGTTGTCCCCGCGGGTCGCTAATTCGATTGAATCTTCAAAAGATTGGCTGTTGCAAAGCAAACTGCATAAGCCCTGGAAGAATCCGCCGCCAATACTGGATCCGGAAACACGTTCGAATTCATTGTGTCCACGCACAACAAGAACAGAAACTCCGGAACCGATATTGCAGACGACGTATGGGTATTGCAAACCGCTTTCATTGCGTCCTTCCCTCTGATACTGTTCATCTGTCGAGGAACAACGAGCACTCGACCAGCGCCAGATGACTTGTCTGCACTTTTCATCGTCAAGCGGGTTATCATAGTAATAGCACTCGTCGGGATAGTTTTCCGCGATAAACTCGATACCGCTGATCAGAGACTCAAGTTCATCGGCTTTATGCAACTGCATCGCGAGTTCCTAAAATGGTGAAAATCATATAATCCATTGCAAAAAAGCGCTCATTGACATACCAATTCGGCTTCCCGGGCATATTTGATGGCTCCCCCGCCGGTGGCGCAGACGGTGCTGCTCATCTGTGCAAAACCTTTGCTCTTGACGAGCTGTATGAACGGAATCATTCGGTCTGTCGGGAAACGGATGAAGTGCAAAGTTCCAATGCGACCCTGAAATGAATATATTAAAACAGTTTCAAAAGGTTAGAAGTTGGAAATGATAAATATATAAAAAAAAGTTCAAAACATACATTCATAATGACTTCATCAAGTTGCAGATGTTCATCGCGGATGCCGGTTTCGCCGTAGGCTTTGTTATGGACGAGGTAGTGACGGATGGTTTTGCCGCGTAGAAGCTCTTCTTGTGTATCCATGTATTCACCCTGAGATAGAGGGGTTACAACAAAAATATTTCAAAGGGGGAAAATGCTAACATGATCTGTTGGTTCGAAGTATACCAGTTTCGTGAGAGTGCCGCCGATATCGAGTCCGAACCAAGGCATGGCTGAAAAGACGATTTACCTTAAATCCCCATATAATTTAACTGGGGGATGCTTACGAAGCTCATTAAAGTTCGAAAAGGAGTAATTTTGGTGCAGCTTAAGTTGTTCTATTATGGCATCAATGTCTTCTAACAGGATAATATCAAGCATCTTCATGGTGACGGTTAGATCGGGATAAGTTTTGACAGACGAAGTAAACAAACACAATCAAATCTTCAGGTGTGGGTGCAAGTGGCCAAAATAAGCCGGGTATAAAAAGGCTACACTAGTTCGAAGTGATACGAAAACTGTTAAGCGTGATAACAACACCTTCTAGAATGGGGTGATCTATGTCAGGTATTAACGCCGCCAAGCAAGGCCTTTCACGTGGACGGTGACAGCAGAGAACGACCTGACTAAAATCATGCCACGAAGAATAAACTCAGACAGCGGAGATGTTATCAAACAGCCAGGTAACATTATCAACATGAGGAAAAGGCGAAGCACACAAAACCTAAGCGCAGCCCCCAAACACCAATTAGAAAGTTTGCCTTTAAAAATTGAATGAAGCACAACAAGCCCGAAAGACCGAAAACACATGCGACATGTGTTTGTAATCGCGTTGCTGCTGCAGCTTGCTTGATTGTTGCAAGGTAGGTGGTAGGTACATGCATTGCAGTTAGTGATTGAGGAGGCTAATGGACCCGACGAGGAAAGCAAAGAACCAACTTACGTGGGACTGATAATGATCGAAGACGTTGGCGAGGTGGCTGTGGCTGCGACGGCGGCGGCTCCGGCATTGCCATGTTCGACATCACTCTCGACGGAACAGTCTCGATCGCGATCGAGCTAATGCATCCGCGCTCAAAGCGTGGTTATGACTGCTATCGGCAGTGAAGACGAAATCGTCGCGGGACGGTCTCAGCGAGAAACGCATGGTCGCGCTCGTGAGCGGCTTTGCATAAAACACCGAAACATCCTGCTGCATTGTTTGTTTTTTGCATCAACGTGAAAGTGACAGACATAAATGCGTTTTTTTTCGCTTGCAGTCGATGGCTGGCGCTAGTAAAAGGGCAAATGATCGTAAAAAGGACGGAAATGATGATAAATTCGACGCTAATAGCTCCGGAAATAGCTGGGATGTTTTTATTCGAGTTGATGGATTTTTTGTGCAAAAGTTGACAGTTTCTTCATGTTAATCGCGTGTTTTTTGCATGCTTCAAAGGCATTGTTCTTTTGCTTGAAGGTGCTTTGGTCAAGGAAGCAAAGTTAAAGGATTTTGAATCACGGGAACATGGAACTGTTATCAGCAGCATGAAGAAGAATAAACAAAAGAGATCATTAACCTCAACCGGAAGCGAGTTCGTTCTTGGGTGGTTTAGCAAGTTTTACAATTTGACATCATCAAACGTCAAACACAAAAATTGACCTTTTTGGCAAAAATGAACTTTTCTAGTTACAGTAGTTGTGCTTTTCATGTTAATTTTGTCTGTTATTTGTTATAAATACTGTTGAATATGATGTTGTTACGTTGCGAAATAAGAAAAAGAGCCGTTTGACAACCGATTTTGCATGGTAACTAACTACAGTAAGCGACATTGACCATCAATCGGTGTGTGTTCCTCCGAAACCGCGTGCAATATATCCGGAAACAAAATTCGCTCACCGCAATCATGTAGTTTTCATATAGTTTCACATCCTTGATAAATTGTGACTTTGGTTGATCTTGCGTATCCGTATCCCATAAAAACGTCAACTACGTAACAGGGGACATTGGGGACTATCTGGAAATGCGTGCCGCTTCCCACATTTCCGCGGGCGATGTTCGCTCGGAACGACTAGATGATTCGTAGATTAATGCGCCCCTGGCAACAGCAACGCGGGGTCTCACTTGAGCGGGGGTTGTTAAACAGGGGAGCCGTTTTCATGATTTGTCGCATGGAATTCAGTCAAGGCCGCTGACCCAGTCCCCTCGTTTCGCGCAGTGTCGGTCACGGGCAGATCCATGTAACTTTGCCGACAGACGTCCGACGCCAGCCAGCTTCGGTTGTATTTCTAACGGTCAGCATCCAGTCATCCAACGCTTAACCTTAGGGGGGCGGAATGCATGGATGGTGTGGGTGCATCGTTCCCGTTCTGGCGGGCACATCCACTATGGAGCGCCTCGCGTAACCTGAATCTCCGATATCGCCACAGGGCACGTGCATATACCGCCGGAGGGGGGATTCGTTAAAGTGAGACTTCCGGACGCACGACGACTGTAGAAACAGTGAGCTAAAAGTATTTCGGCAAGGGAGGGTCCACAGCAAACTTCACTAGTTGCCCTCGATCAGTCGACAATACTCCAGGACCGTGATTTGGTGTGCGCGACTCGCCATTGATCGCTTGCTCTTCAATCCAATCGACACTTGAACTCGATGATGAAGACAGTCGCGATACTTGTCCTCGTAGGGGTTGCCCTTGTATCGGCCCAATATGACACCTTCCCGGGGTCCGGTTCCAACTATGGTGCTAAGCCCACGATTCAGCCTGAATTGAGGAAGTACTTCGAGCTTGATGGCCATGCCGCCGAGTTGCTTAGCACTTTGATGGGCCCTCGACCCGGAGGATTCTTCCCTGAAAAGACTTACGATGTTGCCCGTGCCACCGCTGCTCCCGGTAGCCCGGTTCATGAGGTCACTGGCCTAGAAAAGACCCTCGAAAACTTCTTCTCCGCGCCCGCGGGTCCCAATCCTGGTGATTTGCCTCCTGGTTTTAACCAAGGTTTCTCCCTTCTCAACGGCAATCGGCCTGCTTTGAGCTCCTTCAATGAAGATCGTGGCAAAGTAAGTCCAACAATACATTTTTATGTTCGATTTGACGTGATTTTCTTTTTTAGTCCGTTAACGTTGACGAAAAAGTCACCGGTTCTAAGTCCTCTATTGCCGGTATTCCCAATATCCCGTTGAATTTGCCCGCTTACAAGCCCTACGGTGGTGAAGTTCCCGATGTCCGACGCAGTCAGCCTTACGTGGTTAACCGTGACCGTGTCCCTGAATTCCCGAAGATTGGCTCGCGCCCCGAAGTTCCGGAAGGCGGTCTTGGCCCTGCTGAAACCGAATCTAACAGCGGTTTCCCCTCGTCCGTCGGAGAAGTTTTCTCCTCTAGCGCTACCAATGCTGAAGAATACGGCGAAACTTCTCTTGCTGATGAGCCCAAGACCCACTCCGGTCTTATCGGCACTTTGATTGACATGGTCATGAACAGTGAAAACAAGCCTGCTGATCCTTCTGAGATCGGTAAAGCTTTCGGCAACATCCTCGGCGGTCAGAACAGCCCCGTCCCCGGCAAAAACCTGATCAGCAACGCCCTTTACAAGGCCCTCACCTCAGGATCTCTCCTCAAAAACGAAAGTGATCCTGAATCGACGACCCCATTGACACTGAACAATGCTCAAAAGGAGGTCATTGAAGAGAACTTGTCGATGATCCAGGATTTGATCACACAGAGTGAAAGCCCTCTCTGCCAGAAGAAACCCGTGCCAGTCAGCACTTTCAACATTGATGCCTTCATGGGACAGTGGTACCAGGTCAGCCATTATCTCACACAAACTATTCAAACGCAAATTACACACTTTACAGGTTGTTTACTCCCAACTTGCCAGCAAGAACCCCTGCAGTATGTTGAACTACAAAAAACTCAGCCAAAACGACGGCGTCGGCACGGTCTTTGAAGTCTTTGAGTACAGCACTGACGGCATTCCCTACAGTGAGCCTAAGATTACGAGCGGTTACGGCATTCTCAAAGAAGCCGGTGAAATTCTGTTGCGCACAAACAACGCCAAGGAAGATGTCGGTGTTCACGTTATCTACACAGGCCCCATCAACAACAACGGTGAATACGATTTCGTCATTCTGTCGCTTAACTGCAACTTCCCCGTCTACGTGCTTGCTCGTGACCCCACCGTCTACAAGCAACGTTACGAAGCTGCTGTCACACAGATTCTCATCCAGAAAGACATTCTTAACGGTTTCTCCAGGCTGTTGAACACTGTGCAGAGCGTCGATACGTCGTCCTGCCAATTCCCTCCTTCCCTTTTCAAGTTCCAGGGATAATTACGGTCTCTGTTTCACGTGCAATTAATTTAATACCCACCACAAATCTTTCCACAAAACTCATTGTGTGACATTCCATACGTTATTGCCTCCTTGTTGTTAATAATATACTCGCAATTCTTTGCCCCTAAGTTATTGTATGTAATAAAAACGTTTTATAGTTTTTACATATTTCGAAAGTATAATGCATTGCCATAGTTATAGATATAAAAACAAAGTATAGTTCTCGCTTTCGAGCTGCGGAAATGATGTAAGCTTACAATGTAAAAGCGGACAATGTGTCTGCACGCGTTTCTACGCGAAGCATCGGTCACTCAGCGCAACGCGTGGTTTCGCAAATGACCAGTGGCTACAGCCTGCCGAGTCAAAAAACCTGGCGGACCTCGCGAGACTGACAGAATTTTTGACTAAAATTTACTTCTTCCATGGCACGAGTTGTTATGGAAACCTTTAGCTAAAGGCGTGTCAATCAAAATTCACTCACAGCTGCGCAAACTGGCAATGTCAAAGTGCAGTAAAAGACCTAGTGTCGTAATCCATTACCGGCGTAACTGCAACAAGAGCGCCCCTCTAATCCAGTATATTCTAGTGTATTCATTCCACCTACGTCTTACGGCTTCCAATTTAAGGAAACCCAGCCATGCGGAAATGCTTTTAAATTAAGTCTACGTATTTCGTGCTTTGAGTCACTCTATTATTATGGTTCGCACTTATGCATACAACCCATCAACACAGTCAGCAGGCTTACCTGGTTCTCGTAAGCCACCACCGGAACTTGCTAACAACAATGCTCCTCCGCGAAGAGTTCCAGTTGCCGAACAGCGACAACATCAGTATAATGGGGATCCCATGCCTTTTATGCATCAAGTGTTCCCACCTGAAGAACCACGCAACTTGGACGCATCTCTGTCCAGTGGATCTTCACTTGGAAGCTCTTCTTCATCACCATATGTTACGGGTAACACACAATTATTTGGTATTCGGTCGGTGCTAATCAATGGCCAGCAGTTTTATCAGCCTTTGGATTCACATTTCAACATGCTCATTAACAAAGAATTCGCAAAACTGGGAATTTTAAACGATGCAGCTCCACGGAACAATAACGAAATGCCTCCAAATGATCCTACTCCGGTAAATTACCGCCCCCAAATGCAATTAATGGGTCAACCACAATTACTTGGATACCAACCTGCTGGTCAGATTTATCCAGGTTTTCCCATAGCCAGCGCGGTGTTTCACGCTTCAACGGGTAATTTGGCATATCAAAATGTAGCCAAGCCTCAAGCGTCACAGGACGCATTACGGCGCAGTGATAGTATGAAGGCATTTAGTGAGTTTGAGCCAGCTATACAGCGTAACCAAGTCGGTGTTCCGATGAATACTTTGAATCCAATGGACTCGTATGCGTCATCTTCCGTACCCCCTCAGGTTGGTTATAGTGTGTTCCTCTAGAATGTATAATGCCCCCAAAGGAGGATGGAGCATTTAACAGAGAATGCTAAAACACATTCTGTTGTTCCAAATTCCGTCCAGACACTCATTCAACAGCCTAGCAACCCCTCTTTTTTTGCAACGTATACGGGGCCACGTTTAACATAGCTTTTGGCCGTTTCATGCCACAAGACGGTTGGAATTTGTTTAGCCAGTGGTTTTAGGATGGAAAATCCATGATTGACGAACTTCCTTGGGCTCGCGGCAATCCGCAGCCAAAAAGTGGCAAGCGGGGTAGCTATCACTGGAAAGCTGCGCAACAGACTGCATTGCCGTCGTTGTTTCAATCTGTGAGTTTGCTTTGGTTGTGGCATTTGTTCATGTTATGAGTTACAGAATGACTTCAATACGAGTTCAAATCGAAGTACCTATGCGCCGCCGCTGGCATCTAATTTGTACAATTTTGTAGGTTTTTGACCTTTTCAACTGATATATATAGCCGGATTGTAGGAAAAAGACCCCTATGCAAGTGTCAACTTCAACCCGCCTTTACCGGTACATTTGCCGTCTTTAAACATGACCCCCTCTACAAATGGTTACGGTGCATTCTACAATGATCCCATATCTGCTGCGCGAAGCACTTACAATCCTGGATTTCCGACCGCAGTGCCTAATCGAAGCATGAGTTATGAACCCCCGGCTGCACCTCGAAATGAAAGAGAACAACATAAGTATGACCTGTTACAACAGATTGAAGAGAACAAGCGACGGAAGCAGATGGAAGAACAAAGAGAGCGTGAAATCGAAGAAAGGGAGCGATACAGGTACCAAATTGAAAAAAGGTTTCACTTAAAAAAGGTCAAAATTTTAGGAGTGAATTATTCCAAGCTCGCCAACAAGCCGAAATCGATGAAGAAATTCGCAATCAAAAACTAAAGGCACAAGCTGCGGAACGTAAAGCTGAGCATATTGCAAGTTTAAATGCAGTTCGAAACAAGAAGCCTCCGCGTTCGTCATCGTCTTCCTCAATATCTAGGAAGTCATCAGGTTTGTAAACCGTAACCATGGGAATTACTTAAACCAAAACTATCCACTTACAGTAAGACCGCCGACAAACGACATGTCAGGACCGGCTCGGAAGCTTGAATGGTGGGAAAAGAAAAACCCCTACGGTGCTCGAAGTGAATCCCCCGTGATACCAGCTTTACGAAACAAGCAAAACCATGACGTCGCACCATCGCCATCACGATCGCAATCGAGAAATTCAAGACAAAGTCCAGCTCCTCGAAGCCGTGGAGACACACCACAATCTCGAAGAAGCCAGAGCCAGGCGCCGCGACGGAACTCGAATGCAAGTGAACGAAGGACACCACAACCGATTCAGCGACCCGAGTCACGGCCAATACGACCGGCGGCAGAATATCAACAGAGGTTATAACTCTAGGTGATAGGATAAAAGATCCGAAAGGATGTTTTAGGCAACTTGAAAGCAGTAACAGTAACAACATTCAAAGAAACCCTCACGACGCCGATGATCTACGACAACTTGATGTGACGGCACGAGAACTTGAGGATGAGCAACAAAGAGTCAGCAGCGCTTTGCGGCGAAACGATTATGATAGCCATGTGTTTCGTTAACTAATATGGCAAAAATGTGTCCAAATAAAAATCAAATCGAAATAGTCAAAACTGGTTCATTAAAGTTTTAAAAACCTAATCAGTACCTCAAATCAACAACACCTAACATCAAATTTGCAACGTTTTCTAAGCTCATTTAAATCCTACAACTTGTTTAACTTGATTAAGATTGTCAACAGCTACGGCACGGGCTTTTTCGGAGCCTTCTGCCAACACTTGCCAGATATAACCCTCGTCAGTGCAGAGCTGTTCGAAGCGTGTGCGAATAGGTGCGATGTGAGCAATAGCCGTGTCAATCAACGCTTTCTTGAAGCCTAGGGTATCCAAACCTTTAGATTCTGCCACAACTTTTTCTGGGGTCTTGTCAGTGAAGGCGGAGTAGATCGAGATCTAAAACATCAACTTAACTATCATGCATGGTGATAGTTTTGGCTTACCAAATTCGATACACCTGGACGCGTTTCCCAGTCATAGGTGATAGACGGATTTGTGTCGCTCAAAGCTCGTCGAATCTTGGCTTCCAGTTTATCGTTGGTGTTGTCGATGTCGATGCGGGAAAACTCACTGGGGTGAGACTTGCTCATCTTCTGGTTGGGGTCTTTGAGACTTTTGATTCGAGGGGCGGGAGATGTGACCATTTTCGGGATCGGAAAGAAGTCGACCTCATAACGCAGATTGAAGACATGGGCAATATCCGCGAGCAGGTTCATGTGTTGGCTTTGGTCTTCGCCGACAGGCACATGGGTACCCTTATAGAGGAGAACATCAGCAGATTGCAAGACTGGATATGACACGAGGCCCAGGGGAACTTGACCTTTACTGTATCTGTAACAGACGAACTATATACACTTGACACGTATAAAGTCAGCTTAACATACTTCTTTGACTTATCCTTGTACTGAGGCAATCGCTGCAACTGTGTAATCGTCTGCAAAGATCCGAGAATCCAACACAACTCAGCATGTTCCGGGACTTGGCTTTGCTGGAAGAGGACGGTCTTCGCAGGATCAACGCCACAGGCAAGTAAACCAGCGGTCATCTTAACGATGTTGTCGCGCATCTAGAAAGATAACTCATCCATCAGACCGTCAATGTTGCTAATCCACTTACAACTGAAGGGTTCGGCAAAGCTGTAGTAATGGCGTGAAGATCGACGACCGAGAGAATCTTTGTACCATCTGGATTCGCCTACAATCAATTTCTTATATCTATCCGGATCGAACTGGTTCTCTTACGTTTTGGTGGTTGATCCAGGTTTTGATAAAGCCAAAATAGTTGCCAATATGTGGCACACCCGTAGGCTGGATACCCGAAAAGAAGACCTCATTGGGAGCTTGAGATGACAAGCATCGGCGCCCCAGACTACTAATGCTTGTTCGGAGCATCTGCAATCCACTCATTAACACCATCTGATAACGAACAAAAGATATTGCTATATGGAAAAGAAACCCAAAACTTAGATGACGCCAACACTGATTGATAAAAGTTTTTATTTTTAACGTGCAAAGCACGGACAACAGACTAACAAAATATGATATGTACACTATATTTACAAGTTAGCAGGAATGTAATTATACATAATAAGTGTAGTAAGTTCAGAGATTCATCAAAGGAATGGTGCGACCATGTGCAAATTGAAATCGGCATGACGGACACTGGACAGCACCTCCATCGGCAACCTTCGATCGCTCGATGCAGCTCCAGCAGAAGACATGGCCACATGGGGTAGACACTGGCTTGGTGTTGTCACAGCAGAGCTGGCAGTCGAAGGTGTTCTGGAAGATGTAAGCTGAATCATTGGGAAAGTCCTGTTGAAAGTAACTTACACGTGCTCCTGTATCGTTGACTTCTTCCTCGGGACTTGCGCTATCTTCGAAATCGTCCTCCTCAGTGTTGCTGTAGTGTTCAAACTGCTGCTTCACAACGAAAGCAAGACGGAACAAAGAAGCAAAGCCAATAAATTTGTACAATTTGTCAGTCTGGAAGTTCGATTGAGGCCGGATGCTGCGATATTGGATGTCGGTGAACGCCTTGGAAACATCGTGGTACGGCGTTTTGAACAGATAAAACAAGGCGACTGTAAGAGCCTTCACGAAATCAATGAATGACTGGCTGAAACGATCGATGATAAGACACAAGGATTTCAGTCGGGCCAAAACATACCTCAGATTCGGCAAGTCTTGAGACATTTTATACAAAGTCGGATGGAGATGGTTTTGAGAACGTAATGCCTGTCCTTGAGCTGCGAGCTTCTTGAAAAAGGCAGATATGGCGACCTCGTGAAAGGTTTCATACAAGCTGGCCATGAGTCGACTGAAGTCAGATGCGACATACCGAGGATCAGAACCATCGACTTCAACCAGTCCGAGGTACTCTTCACCAACGGTTTGAACCCCAGAAACCGTCGTAGCCCCATAATAAGCAGCATTGCTTAACGTTGAAAGCCATTTGGCAGTGACAGCAATCCCTCGACGTCCGAAGAACGTTTGAACAAGTGAAGTTATATCGCCCTTGATTTGCTCCAAGTGTTCATCATCACGCAACCGAGATCGAACAATTTCACTGTTATCCGGCTCATACAAATTCATCTGAAGTATCTCTGTTTCCCCATGCATGTTCAAGTCCAATGAGACAGATAAATAATGGAAATCCGTTTGTATTTTTCTCAAACACAAGTAAATAGTAGTTAAAGACAACCTTTATCCGAATCCTATATACTAAAAACAAGACATCGCGACGGAGTCTACTTAAGATGTTTGCGCTTACAACTTGGCGAGCTCTTCGGCCTTCTTGTAGACATCATCGATGGCGCCCTGCATGTAGAAGGCAGCTTCGGGGATGTGATCAAGTTCACCCTTAAGGATGGACTCGAAACCGTCGATGGTCTGTTCGAGGGTGACGAACTTGCCCTGGTGACCGGTGAAGACCTCGGCGACTTGGAAGGGCTGAGAAAGGAAACGCTGGATCTTACGAGCGCGGGAAACAATAAGCTTGTCGTCTTCGGAAAGTTCATCCATACCAAGGATAGCAATGATATCTTGGAGTGACTTGTAATCCTGGAGAATCTTCTGGACACCACGGGCAATGTCGTAATGGCGGGCACCGACAACGTTGGGGTCCATGATACGAGAGGTCGAATCGAGGGGATCGACAGCAGGGTAGATAGCCAATTCGGCGATACCACGGGACAACACAGTTGTGGCATCCAAATGGGCGAAGGTCGTAGCTGGGGCAGGATCAGTCAAATCGTCAGCAGGCACGTAGATAGCCTGGACGGAGGTGATGGAACCCTTCTTGGTGGTGGTAATACGCTCCTGCATGCCACCCATGTCAGTGGCAAGGGTCGGCTGGTAACCGACAGCGGACGGGATACGACCGAGGAGGGCAGACACTTCGGAACCGGCTTGGGTGAAACGGAAGATGTTGTCGATGAAGAGAAGCACATCCTGACCTTCTTGATCACGGAAGTACTCGGCGACGGTGAGACCAGTGAGGCACACACGGGCGCGGGCTCCCGGGGGCTCGTTCATCTGACCGTACACGAGGGCGACCTTGGAGTTCTTGCCCTTAAGGTCGATAACACCACCCTCAATCATTTCGTGGTAAAGATCGTTACCCTCACGGGTACGTTCACCGACACCGGCGAACACGGAGAAACCACCGTGGGCCTTGGCGACGTTGTTAATCAGCTCCATGATAAGCACAGTCTTGCCGACACCAGCACCACCGAAGAGACCTGCAAATATGTATTATATATATATTGCATTGTTCAGAATGGAAAATAAGCTGTACATACCGATCTTACCACCCTTGGAGTAGGGAGCAAGCAAATCGACGACCTTGATACCGGTAACGAGAATCTCTTGTTCGACGCTCATGTCGACGAATTCGGGAGCTTCAGCGTGGATGGCAGCGAAGTTCTTGGAGGCAATGGGGCCACGCTCGTCGATGGGTTGACCAATGACGTTCATGATACGGCCAAGAGTTTCGGGACCGACGGGGATCTTGATCGGATCACCGGTGTCAACGACATCCTGGCCACGGACCAAACCTTCGGTACCGTCCATAGCAATGGTACGGACGACATTGTCACCAAGATGCTGGGAGACCTCAAGGATGAGCTTGTTCTTGCGGCCAGTAACCTCAAGAGCGTTGAGAATCGGGGGAAGGGCTTCATCGAACTGAACGTCGACGACGGCACCGATAACGGCAACGATGCGGCCCTTGGAACCACCGACGGCGGCCTTGGGGGTGGAGGCAGCGTTAGCCTGAGCGGCGGTCGCGACAGCCGAGGTGTGGATAGCAGACTTGGGGGTAACCGACGAGTACTCACGACGGCCTGCAAAGAACAAGGAAGTGAATATATATAAACAGAAATATATATATAAAGTAATGTCAGGAAACAATCGGATGTTTGCAAAGTCAACGGAACAATGCGCATCCACCGAAACCAAAATGCTTTTCGCTACATTTTGACATAACAAAGCAATTTGGGCTAAGTTATGCTTCGAATGAGCGGACAAAAAGATCGAGAAGGAAGTAACTTACCAGCGATAGCACTGGAGAGGACCTTGGCGGGCTCGCCGCGGAGAAGACGCGCAGCGGTCTTGGACCCAAACTTTGCCACGGAACGGCTAGCCATTCTGGAAAAAAGTCTGCTTTAATATTGCGCACTTGAAGCACGTTCTGGAACAATCAGTAGACGCGACACGTAATGCAGATACGCGCGATATTAACTGTTATATCTTCTTAGATTGGATGCCATCGGACCTCCAGAGGTTGACTCTACGTGAAGCATGGCTTCCGGAACCCCGTGTAGAAGAAGCAACTATGGTAAAGAACATCAACCATAGAGATACCCGGAGAGATCAAGAATGGGTTGCGACGTGAGAGTGAACGACCGAGCGAGAGAGTGCTGCAGACGTACCGTACGGGCCGATGCTCCCGTCGCGAAAGAGATGCGTGAGCATCAACTCTATTTGAAATGTGACGCGTTTTCTCGCATAGCACGTTGCGTGCTTTCGTGGGGTGACCCCACAGGGCGCACTGGCTTTGTCTATGTTTGCGTTGTTTCTTCTTGATTTTTCCGACGTTTTTTAATGATGATGGAAAGCGTCTTCCTTTTATTTGCGCGTAAACAATCTTAGTAACATTTTGACGATGCAATCGATATAGAAGTGACTGTCGATGATAAACTCTCGAGTGATGAAAATCGATTCGTTGACATGGTTGGCAAGCCAAGACGCTGTAATCTTCGCCAATACGCCCTGACATTGATACCTTCCCAGTTCTCATTTTCAAGCTTATCGAAATACCTGAAACACAAATTGCTTGTCACGTCTTTTGCTTGTAAGAGTAGTGTGCACTGCACCTGCGCATTATCCGCTGCAGAACGCGGACCTCCAGCGGCTGCAAACCACCTTCCAACCAAGCAATGTGCAAGTTGATCATCACCTGGGCCGCACTCTCCGCCCCGACGACACATGTGTCAATCCCCGGGAAGTTCAAGCCGTAATGAAGCGCGAGCTTTTCGATGCATATATTTTTGCTCTGAAACACAAAGCAATACTATTAACACAGTTTGTGCATTGCATATTAATCTCCATACTTGGCAATATCGAACGGCTTCCCGAGTCACATCAACAATGTGTTTTGATGCCGGATGCCACAACGGAGGCCCCTTTTCCGTTAATAATCCCTGAGAGAATGGAGCCGCATTGAGTATTGCGATTTTATTGTTCTGAAAACAACCGGCGATAAGTTTTTACACCAGCACCGCCGCCAGCAGTAAGTACGTCGAACGATTAGTCTCACCGTGAAAAATGGAACGTGTTCACCGAGAGAGTTGTCGTTTAGCGATGCACGGGAGTAGCTCATGAAAATGTCGATTTGAACCGTCGATTTGCTGATAACTTCGCTGAAATTTTGTAATCTTGCAGTTTCCATATTATGCTATGTTGCTTATGCTCACATGATTTTCCGTGTGCAGTACCCAGTGATGCCCAGATAGCGTATCTTGCCACTCTGTTGGGCCATTTGGAGAGCAGGAAGTGTTTCATATAAAATAATGCTTTGGTTTGGTTCGAAATCCGTGTCATGGATCTAAATTTTTGCTCTTTTTTTTCAGTTAGCAAATGCTAATGCCTCACCTGCAGAAAGCAAATATCGACATATGTTAGCTTTAGTCGCTTGAGTGTTTTTGTTAGCGTTTCGAGGATTTTGTCTGCTCGGAAATCGAATGGCCGTGCGTAATCCAGTTCATATCGACCAACTTTTGTGCTGATGTAATACGTCTTGCGAGGTATTCGGGTGAGAACCTAGAAGATTGATTATCTGGTTGCACCATCTACGCATAAGGGTATTACTTTTCCTAATATCTCTTCCGATCGCCGCTGGCCATACCAATAACCAGTGTCAATGAGATTTATACCGTTTTTGATTGCGGTCTGCACAATGGATATAGGCAGTTCATCGAGGTTGCCATATAAGCCGCCCAGAGCACCACATCCTTAAAACAGTTTTTATTGAAAGGCTGTGAAACAGTTGATGACCAGTTTTCTCACCCAGTGCAATGTTTGAAACAAGCAAGTTTGTCCTCCCGAGCAGCTTATATTTCATCCGTCTTACGGAGCTGACATTGTGAAATTTAGGGTCAAATGTCGGGGGAAAGGGTGTCTCCTTAACTTTGTTATAATAATCGTCGGATTATGATGCTTTGTAAACCCACCTCATCGGTCAATAAATTGTCCTCCTGATTGATCGTCGACTTAATCTCAACAGAAACGCCGCGAACGCGACTGAACGTATGGGATTGCATCGGTCCAGGTCAGGCACGTCGTCCACACTCGCCTTACTTTGCCAGCCAGCCAGCGCCAACAACAACGATGACATTCGCGTGCGGGGTTCCGTTGCTTTCGATTGCCGTTGGCTGTGCTGTGTCCATCTTTACCCATTCATGGGCTTTTCCGGAACTGTTTTTTCTATACATTTTTGATGCTCCCACGACCGCGATGACAACTTCGTCCTTCCTTTTTTCACCTCGTTATTGACCGTCGGCATTTTCAGGCGCTTTTCACCCGTCTGCCATGGACGGCGTTGTGCGTCGCAACGACCCCGGCTGTAAGCGCTCAGTGAGTTCTGACCGCTCGTCATCATATATATATATTTTGTGTAATATCCGCTTTTAGGATTGGTACAAATGGTCAGCGCTAAAGTTTGATGATCTCAACAGTTTACTGTTCATTCAAGAGTGGATACAGCAGTGCATAAATGAGGATTACAAAAACGTAGAAGGCATTCTAAGATGTCCAAAGAACATAGAAGAAGGCGTCTGGAAGTACGAGCACTTGAGACATTTTTGTATGGTTTTGAATCAGTTGGCTGTCGCACTGCAGGTTCGTAAAATATATATATAGTTTCGGGCTTGTCTTACTGTTTTTGAGTTCAGGCCGAATGCAAAGCAGAAACGTGTCCCCAGATGACAGCCACCGAGCAATGGATCTTCCTTTGTGCCACTCATAAGAATCCCAAGGAATGCGCTGCCATCGACTACACCCGGCATACGCTTGATAGCGCCGCTGCGTTGCTAAACAGCTACCGATACTTCCCCAGCCGGGTCCGCATCAAGGAATCATCTATCGCTAAAATCGGGTCAATCTGCAGACGGGTGTATAGGATTTTCTCGCACGCATATTTCCATCATCGCCAAATCTTTGACTCTTTTGAGGTTAGTCCGACTTTTTATATATATATTTTGACCATTTCAAACCCCCATATTTCAGAATGACACTTACCTTTGCCGGCGCTTCACAACGTTCGTCATTAAATACAGTCTCATGGCCCCGGAACACTTGATTGTCCCCATTTTGAATGAAGTCGTGTCAGAGCCCCCTGCTAATGAAGACTCGAAGTAAAGAATTGTTTTGTACAGAGTATCCCTTATCTCAGCTTTGTGGTGTTATCAACCCTTTGATGAATCTCATCGTGGTTCTCTAGATCCTCTTGTTACCTTTATTTGTATTCGATTTTTGCATGGTGACAAATTGTTTTTGTAATGAAGAAGACTGATTGAACTGAACCGGTGTCAGTTTTACAGAAAGACATGGATAGTCTTGTCAAAGAAACCGGTCTTGACTGGTTCAAAAGGCTGAGCGCCCCAACAGTTGTGTACCAAACAGGATGTCGGGAGTTAGATCGACTGCTCGGAGGCGGGTTTAAGCTAGGCCAGGTGTACAGCATCGACGGTGAAGGTGCCACTGGGAAAACACAACTCTGCTTCACTATCATTGCCAATCATCTGTTGAACCAGAAGAATGGCACATCATACATTTACTACATTGATTTCAATAGCGGGTTCAAGCCGTCAAGAATGGCTGAGATTCTGAGGTCCCGGGATCCGAGCTTAAATGTAACTTTATCAGTTTCAATTTTTAGAATTACCCTCAAATTTCAGAATGAAATGATGCACAAACTTCTAAAAAGAGTACTCCTGGTCGTGGTCACAAGTGCAAGCGACTTTCACTACTTTTTCACACATTTTAGCGTGAGTTGCACGCTTGATTTTATGAGATTATGGAAATGAAAGTCCAAAAGTTTCAGTTGATCAGTAAAACACACCAAGGCTCAATGATCGTATGCGAAAATGTTGGCCTCATCCTCGCCGAAACCACGCATGCTGGCGTTTACACAGGTCAAACCCGACGCGACGAGATTCAATATGCCATGAAACATCTGGCCGAGAAGAAATGTATGCCGATCATTCTAACCAATCACATGCGAAAGTACAAAGAACGTCAAGTCCCGGCTTTGTTTTATCGCTGGAATCAAGCCATCCCGATTCACATTCTCATGATGAAACAGAGCAATGAAAGAAAGCTTCAGTTGATGGACAGTGACATGGCAAGTTTATTGAATTCAATTTGAACCAAATTAGATAATGCTGCGGTTTTTTCAAATGCTTTTGTTTTTTCACTGGCCCTATTTTCAGTTTCCGGAATCCGAAATGCTCAAGTTCACCATCACTCCGAAGGGAGTCGTTCTCCAAGATGACCTTCGTTAGTCTTCTTTTTTGGATACTTCTTCTTGTGGCTTCTGCAGGTAATGATCAGCGACATGCCAAGCTAATACGGGGGCGACCCAGTACACCGTGAAGTGCGCGAGATACGGTACATCGCCGCAGTTGAATGTGCAAGCCCAGGCAACGATTGGGTTGGCGTACATTCCGGTTAAATGAATTCCTAAACTTGTTTTTGTTTTTAACTAATAAATTTGTAACCTTCATCTCACCCAATACTGTGATAACCCCCGCAACGACAGCCTGAATAAATGATAGTTGTTTTTCGTTCAAAATGCGTTGTTCGAGGAAGACTTCAGCGGCTTTCGCTGTGATCAATCCAGTTGCTTCGACCAGGGAACCGAAAAGGACAGTTACAGTAAGATCGGAACCGCATTCGCCTTCGAGGGCTTCTAGATGAATGGCATGGATACCGAAAGACCAGAAGGCACGTGCGATTAGGTAAGAGGTGTAACCGGCGACGAATTGGACTGTCAAAAGGCTAGCCAAGCGGCGAAGGGTTACTGTACCTTGGATGAAGCCGTAAATCTGCAAAACATAATGGTCCCAGATGTTGGATATGAGCGTTAAAACAGATAGAAACCCCTCCAGGCTATCGATCTTATGCTCGTAAACTTTTTATAACCTCACCAATGGGCATGGATCAGCGATAGCATCCCGTTGTAAAGTTGCGTTCATGACTTCAATGAAAATGATTTCGAACAAAACCCCTTTAAGTCCATAGTTCTCAAGAATAAAGTTGACGTCGAACATGGGTGCACATATTTGGATTGTACCGATAAACTAAAAAGGTCATGATTTACGACGATTCGGTCATCTGACAGGTCGCTTTAAACTGACCTCATTGACAAGCTCTGACGGGTATGGTTTGCGAGGAGCCACGAACTTTCGATTAAGGTAACGCAGGAATTCACAAAAAGCAAACACGCTCAAGTAAAAAAGCAGCGAAGCTATCCACACCCGCATCCTCGAATATCTCGGCGACACTTTGAGCAATATCGGCAGCCAGGAAGGAGGTTGCTAACCGACCGGGCACAATGGCTTGCTGCGATAAGCTCCTACCCGACGACCCCCTGTCCCGTACTACTTGCTTCACACGCCCACGGCAGCGTTTATGTCAAGCGTCTTTCCGTTTGTCACCATCAAGAGGTTTAGCTATTCACGTTTTTTTCGTGCAACAGGAATATATAAAAAAGAGTCAGGCACAATTAACGATACGTGTTAGCACTAATGGCAAACAAAACAATTCTACCTATCTAGAAAGGGGGAAGAAACACAACAACCGAGAAAAGGGAAAGGAACTAATCGAAAATACCATCCAATTTGTCCTTTTCAACAATCTTGCTATGGGAACCGTCACAGAAAGGCCGGTTTTTCGTCTGCTTGCAGTTGCAAAACCACACTTCCATGTCTTTGTCGGGAATAAATCGGACTGGCTTCAGTTTCAAGTTCGGGACACGGAAGCTGTTGTGAGTGCCGTCACAGAGTGGAGGTGATCCGGAGTATCCGCAACTGCACCAGGAATAGACTTTGTCCTTCTTCAACATCACACGGGTCGGAAGCTTCGATTGCACTTTGCCGGTACCGGGGAGGAGATGGTTCGTGCCTTGGATGCCGTACTTTTGTTCGGGCTTCTTGTCTGGGATCTGGAAAAGGTTGAGATATACTACAGGCAGTTAAGTGAGATAATTTTATATAAAACTTACAACATGATACTTCAACGGACTGGGTTCAGTTCCGACAAAATGAATCCCCGCTCGGTACAGCGTGTACGGGCCGAAACCCGTCTTCGAGCTCAGCGCGGAAGCTGATGTATGTAGCTGTCTGGCTGCACCCGCAAAGGCCATACCTGGAGGGGCGATATTAAGTGGTAAATATATATAATGCGTGATTTTACACGGCGATAAGCGCGATTGAAAAAAGGGAAGACAATGGACAATTTCGTGCGTACGCACCCCTCGTGCGGTCCCGCCACGACCAGACTGGCTGCGGTTTTGCTCTTCCTTGGCGCACTTTTTTCAAACGGGTGTCGCTTTATCATTCTCATCTTCATCTAATTACGGCTACATTCTCGTAGCTTTTGGTCAGGTCACCGATGAAAAACGACGTATCGCCTTTGGGCCGCGTAAAGAAGGCGTCGGAATCGCCGAAGGAAAAGTAAGACCGCCCCCTTGGTCGATTTTCGATAAATTAAGCTTCATCTTGCAGATTATCAAAACTTGCCTTTGACACTTTCATATGGATTGTGGCATCCACTGTGCTTTACTATGACGTAAGTCTCCATCTTTTGGTCAAGAAAAATATATATAAAATGTTAACTTTTTTCAGTACTTCTATGGTTCCATTTTGGTGCGAATTGTCACACTCGATCTCCTCCCTATCGTCGCGGTTACCACTTCTGAGATGCTGGTGTTAGCTGTTGGCTTGATGAACATTGTGGTCAACTCTTCGGCGATCCTCTGGTGCTTTTTCTCGGATTACCAGAACATTGGCGACGGTGTCCTGCGCATCTTGAAAGCACGATCTCGGTATCAGCCAACATACGATCATACCACCAGCCAGAAGGTCGATGCTCGTCAACTTTTGTCGGAGTCCGTTGGTGAACTCATCTTTAATTCGATGTCTGCCAATAACTACGAACAGCAAGTCGGCTGGGCCAACCGAAGCTTGCCTCTCCCTCCGACAAGGCCGAGCCTGGAATCCTACCTTCCAAGTACCCCGCGATCTCTGGTATCCAACCGATCTGTCATGGACATTCACAACATGTATCAGCTCGATGAAAGTTTCAATTTCAGAACGCCGTACGTTTTTGGCATCGATTTTTTAATGCATTTTTAACACTTGTTTGTTTAGGACTCCGGATGAGTTGTTCGACCCCAGCATGTATTATGACGCTTACCGCAACAGACGCGAAACATCCTACCAAGTTAGCACGTTTGAGAAGAAGGTCGAACAGGACGATGAATCACTTGTGGACTTGTTGGATGTTGCTTCCTATTACGCGAGCCATCCCGATGAACATCCTCTGACTAACACCAAGAAAATAACTTCAACCCGCGACGACTACTTCTCTGGCCCCCAGTGTATGTTTTATCAATACTGCCAGCAATAGCAAAATGTCACACTAATTTTTTTTAGTCCGCAAACGCCGTACCAAGCCAGTTGAGGAGTCCGCGCGCTCTGTCCGATCTCGTCGAAGTGGAAGCACCAGCTTTGTGCCACGTCCCAGTCGCTCGCCGACCAGCATTGCCCACAAGCCTATCTCGATCGACGTCATCGATCTCATTGATTCGTATGACTTGGATAGCTGCTTTATCCCGCGATATGAAGAGCAATTGCGACTGTATGTTGGAACCCATATTGTGATCCCGCTTGTCCAGAGCATCAATGCTTTGAACTCGTCTTTCCGTAACCTCAAGGATGTGCCTGGCTACTCAATTGGCCGTACGAAGATTGAAGACCTTGAGGCCCTTTGCACGACTGACTTGCACTCTGATCTGAAGAATTTGCCGTTCGTTTTGAGATATCTCAAAGCCCATCCGAATACGAAGCATTTGATCAACCGTATCACTATGTGGTCTCAGATGGCTCAGCTTTACTGCTTCAACAGTATTTCAACTGCCGATTCTAGCCTGATCAGTATGTTTGCATCGATTGAAACATTTTTTAAACATGCTTTGTTTAGACTTCCCCAAGGAACCTGCCACGAAGGAAGCTCTCCCGACCGATTCGGAACTGCTTTTGAAGCTGTTTGCGACGTATTTGGACTTCAGCCTGTCGCCCTTCCCTCTCACATTCAACCGGAAACCCGATGCCCCATTCTCGAACGTCTTTATCGTCGAGCCTAACGGCAAGCCGAACAGTCTGCAACTGGGAAGCCTGGGCTACTACATCGAAGTTGTAAGTCTTTGCATTTGGAATTACTGCACCCGGTGGTTTCCTTGTGATCTTTGATAATCTGTCTCTCTTTCAGTGTGACACAACTCCTACCTCTTTCAAATACCATGCTCATCACCGCTCCCGTTGGATCACCACTGCCACTGAAAATGGTCTCGTCGTCTTGCTCGCCTTTATCGCTCACACCGAAATGTACTTTAGCGGATTCGTCCATGGCACTGACCTCGCTACTATCGGTCTCACCCTGCACGAATTGGAACAACAATAATTTATGAAGTTTAAAGTGATGATTAATCATGGTGACATGATCTCTATGATAACTGGTTTCCTATACATTACTTGGGTCCATATCTTTTAAGATTTTTATGTATTTTTTCATTTTTACTAATGATTGCTCAGTTGAATTTGAACAAAGGTTGATTTTTTTGCGTTTAACTTATTTGTTTTGGCGTTGCATTCGGTAGTCTGCCGTAATCTTGCATTTTATCTTGTGACTCTTCGTAAGGGTCGGGCCTCCCGGACCGGCTGATGCAAATTTGGTTTTCGCGGTCGAGTGCAGATTGATTTTGTTCAGTTTACGCTTAAATTGTCTGTTGTAGGTGGGACCAACGGTTGTAGCGACCACAATCAGTGCTTCGACGCAGCCGACGTCTGTCGAGTAAGGTCGCTGCGGTGTTAGATAACAGGTCTGTTTTTACCCCTGTCCTTTATGTAATCGGGGAAGGGCATCTCTTACACTTTTACGGAGCGGATGTCTTTTTTTAGTACTCGGACGGGATTTGAATCAATCTAAAATGGGTCTAGGCGGTGCCATTGTTGCTGGCGTAGTGGGTGCGAGTGCGTTGGGGATATCGGCACTAGCACTGCCTTTCGTGACCCCTGCCTTTCGCCGCATTTGCATTCCTTACGTTCCGGCCTCTCCGCAACAGATTTCGAACGTTATGCATCTTTTGGAGCGCGTAGAGAAGCCCGTAGCTCCCATAATCGACCTGGGCAGTGGCGATGGACGTGTTGTAAGTATTTTATTAAGCGTGCTGTGTTTCAGGTTGATTTCACCATGAAATTTGGGGAGCAATTAGCCAGTCATTTAACCCCCGAATGGAGGAAACAGTACATCCGCTATGAGGAGCTCAAAGCGATGTTGTACAACATGATGCTCGAGATACCGACAGATGAAGACGCCAAAGAACAGTACATCTCTCAGATGGATGAGGCCTTCTTTGCCGAATGTGAGAAGGAGCTCACAAAGATCAACCTTTTCTTTGGTCAGAAGATTGCCGAGGCTCAAGGCAAGTTCCATGAGCTGAACAGTGAGCTCTCTATTTTCAAGGAAATGCTTGAAACACGTCATGTGACTCCGGCCAACCCAACTCTGCGCAATCGGCGACAGACAGTGGCGGATATCAACAAGATTCCGAAGGAGCACACTAAAACGGCTCAACAGCTCAAACTGGCATTCAGTGAGTTCTATTTGAGTTTGGTCCTGGTACAGAACTACCAACAACTCAATGCCACTGGCTTCCGCAAGATTTTGAAGAAGCATGACAAGCTTATGATGAATGAGCGCGGCTTGGATTGGCGCATCAATCGTGTTGAGAAGTCGTCATTCTTCTTGAATCACGATATCGAAGCACTGATCAGCAACGTCGAAACCAGTGTCATCAATGATCTCGAAGGCGGTAATCGCCAAGCTGGTATGAAACGCCTGAAGGTCCCACCCTTGAGTGAAAAGCAGAATGCCGGCACCACCTTTGCTCTTGGATTCTTCATTGGAGTATTTATTGTCCTTGGAGTTGCCATTTTCCTGTCCTACCTCGGCTTCCATGCTCGCCCTGATGAACCCAAATGGGTTGCCGTCCGTCTTTTCCGTGGATTCTTCCTCTTTTTGATGTCCGTCTTCCTTTGCGGTGTGAACATGTACGGTTGGACCACTGCGGGGGTCAACCATGTTTTGATCTTCGAAATTGATCCCCGTCACCATTTGACCTATCAGTCTGTCATGCAGATAGCTTCCTTTATGTTTATGGTCTGGGCACTCTCTGTTCTGGGGTACTTGTATGCCCATTATTTGGGTGTTTCGCCTTTTGTTTTTCCCTTTGCTTTAATGATCATTTGTTTGATCTACATTTTTAATCCCCTCAAAAAGCCTGAGTTTATCTTCCAACGGAGTAGCCGCTTCTGGCTCATCAAGCATTGCCTTAATTGTTTCACCGCTCCCTTTCACTTTGTTACCTTCAGTGATTTCTGGCTGGGTGATCAGATGAATTCCTTGTCTACCGTCTTTCTTGATTTTCAATATTTTGTCTGTTTCTACACGACCGAAGTTGACTACACCGACTTTTCATTCAAAGTGAGAACTATGAATGTGACTGAGGGTCCGATTCCACATGGTTACGTCGACATCAATACTGGCAACGATACTTGTATGAATACGGCTGGCATTCGTGCCTTTGTTTCCATAATTCCGGCATCGGTGCGTTTCTTCCAATGTCTCCGTCGTTATCGTGACACTCGGCGAGCTCATCCTCATTTGGTTAATGCTGGCAAGTATTCTACGACCTATCTGGTTATTCTGACTAATTCGCTGAACCGTTGGGCGACTGCACAGAATCCGTCGGAAACGAGCATCTTCTTCTACCTGTGGGTCGCTTCATACATTATCAGCTTTACGTACACCTTCCTTTGGGACGTCTTCATGGATTGGGGTTTGATCGATCCCAGGGCTCCGAAAGATGCACCATTCTTGCGTGAAGAAACAATCTACGGCTCTAAATGGTTCTACTACTTTGCCATCGTGGAAGATTTCGTTCTACGTTTATCATGGGTCATGAACGTGTCACTTGGCGAAGCTTGGATGCTCAATGGCGACATGTTAACGTGTCTGATGTCACCACTGGAAGTCTTCCGTCGATTCATTTGGAACTACTTGCGATTGGAGAACGAACACGTGAATAACTGCGGTCAATTCCGTGCCGTTCGTGATATCTCTGTCAAGCCGATACGAAAAGGCGATCTGGAATCCTTACTAGCCAAAATGGATCAACTCGATGGCATCACACATCGTGGCATTGATCTCCACCAACGTGTCAAAAAGGCGAAGAAAGCGAAACGTGAACAGCGACAGCTCCTTAAAAAGAGTCGAATCGGCCGTATCGTGTTGCCGAGTCGTCCAAGTTTCGCAAATGCTCTCGTCGAAACGCGACATTAGCTACTTTATTAGCCATATTTTTTATTATTCTCTTCTAGTTCCTTGCCATTTGTTGAAAAACATTTGCTCATTAGATTTATTTCAACGGGCTTTAAACAATGTTTTGTGTTCAAGTCTATGTCAATCAATCAAATTTCGTCGAGTTATATTATTATTATTTTTCTCATACTACAGTGATTCCAAACCCTTTCCGGGACTTTCAAACGCAATAATCTTCATGACTAGATTGTCTTTATTACTTCTTCAGGTGTTAGAATGTGCTTCACGCGGTTTCGATGCTTCTGGTGTTGAGCTTAACCTTCCTCTCGTAGTCTATTCAAAGCTTAATGCTCGTCGGCATAGACTGTCTTCTCTCGCTCACTTCAAACGTCGTAATATTCTGAAAACTGATCTAACGGCCTATCGATCGGCGATTTTGTTTGGCGCGGAGAGCATGGTGAGTCACATTTTAGAAATAGAATCCAACTTAATGCTTGATTTCAGGTTGAAATGCTTGCCCCTAAACTGGACGAGATGACCCTCGACAGCCACATCATCATGTGCCGATTCCCCATGCCCCCGAACACTCGCTGGCAGCTCCTTCGCGTCCAGGGTGAAGGCATCGATGCCGCTTGGCTCTACAGAAAAACCCCTGAAATTGTTAAGAGCGATCCCTAGTTCATTGTTTCACTTGTTTTTTGTTTGTTGTTTTTCGAGTTGGATAGAATAAACGAGCTTTTCATGGAATTTCTGTTTTGAAACTGCTGAAAGGGCGCTATTTACGCAAAGTTTATACTTTTGTCTGGTGTAGTTTGATAAGAACGGCTAAAGAACGTTTCCAATTATAGATGCGGGTCTTAACTTCGGCTGTCCCAGCTACAAGTACCCAAGTACGGCATCGGGCTACTTACCATCAGCAGACGAACACGTGGGTGCCAAGGGTTATCAGGTAACGACATAGCTGGCACGTTGACACAGTTTTCACCTGTAACATTACAGACGTTTCTTCCTGAGGTACCCCAGGGCACCACTGTATGGAGTTCTTGGAATTTGTGTTGCTGGCATGGGCATTCCCTACGCTCGTTTCACGTACAACTACATCACCATGTCAAAGGAAGAATTCTCCATCTACCGTGACAACTACAACGCTGTCGTTCGTGAACGTCAAATCCACGGTCAGTTTAGTATTTGAAAAGCTATTTTAAAACAAACGGAAATGGCTTTAGGTAACAACTTGTACATCCCCTTTATGAACACGAACAAGGCCGAAGAACCCCGATTTCCGACGCTTACGGATTCCGACAAGCAGCTTGAAGCCACCACGGCAAAATAGAACCCGAAACTGAGCCCAGCATAGTTAGAAAATGAATTTATTTTTGTTTGTTATTGTTTTAATTCACTTTGGTGAAAGTGGTAAATAAATAAAAATTGCTATTTTCACTTCCATTTTTTTCAGTCCCTGATGCCAGCCGTGTGAGGCTGTGAGCGCAATGTTCGTCGTCGCTGACGGCTATTTTCTCTCCGTTGTTTTTTTTTGTTCTTGCTCCGCAAGCTGTTCTCACGTGTCTCTTGCGGTTCCGCTGGACACACGCAAGGCAAGATGCCGTTGCGAACACACCCTCCATCCTTCACGCTTGCAGTCATTGCGACAGCATTTTTCCTTTTTTTCGCTCGATATCTGCTTCGTTTCCCCCAACACTCTCTGCGCTGGCGCCCGTCGGCGTCTGTCGCTTCCGCAAGTGCTTCTCGGGCGCTCTCTTTCTCTATTCGAGCGCGCAAAGCGAGTATTGAACACTCTGTTCGTCGCATCTACTACTCTCCTATAGGCAGTGCGTTGCCTCAGTTTTGCTTTCGCTCCCTGCTTCACTTTTCTTCACTATCTCATATCTCTCCTCGTGCCCCATTCCAACCGTCTGGTTTTCTCTCGTCGTAGCGAATGCACTCCTCATTTTTCAGTATCTCTGACCCTGATTTTTACATATTCATCTTTTGAATTACTTTGTTTAATCAGTTTACCTGTTGCACTTTTACCCTATTTAAGTGATAACCACCACATTAAAGCCGTACTGATAACATTAAAACCGGATTTAAAAAAACATACCAAAAAAAACAGACACCGGCTGCATCCTAATTTGGTTGTAACAATAAAGCAGCCATTTGACATCACTGCACTGCTAATCAGTGGTATTATACGTATTACATTTCAACATTGACAAACAGCCAGTTTCGCGGTTCATTTCAAAAAAGCTTTGTATGACTAATCGCTTTTTTAGCCATGTCAGTTAAGATGGAAAACGGGGCAGCAATGCCGGGTGATGCGCCCGTAAGTAGTCAATCGACACCAGTTCTCATAACTCAAGCAATTCCAACTTCAAGTCATATCGTGCTCACACAGAATGACGATGAAAACCCGGTATATGTACAATATGTTATTCCATCTGAATCCACTATTATTACGTCTCCATCAGACACCCCAAATGATGATCCCAATCAGTTAGCCAGCATTCTGGACACAATCGATAGTACTGTCACAGCAGTTTCAAATACCCAGAGACCTCTTTCACCCATGGATAATGCTTTTGGAACGACACCGACTGTTGTACTAAAGTAGGTGGCATTACAAAAACGGATATACAAAAGCAATCTATATTTACATTTAGATTTAATTCGACGAGGTCCCGACATAGGGAAGACGACGACAAGAAAGCGGTTAAGAAACAAAGACAAGCCGAAGCAGCACGACTACGGTACCATCGTCTGGATGCGGAAGAGAAGAAAGCACTAAATCTAAAACGTACCCAAGCACAAAGACGGAAGCGCCAAAGAGAGAAAGAAATGCAAGAGCTTGAAGCTTTGTTGCGAGAGTCGAATGATATTGTGGATGATCCTGAAGTGACAAGCCAGTTGAGAGAGAAACGCTTGCGGGCTCGATGGGCTGAAGCCGCTCGATCTCGGTATCAGCGAATGTCGGAAGAGGAACGGCGAGCTCATAATGTGAAGAGAAGGATGCGTCAATTGACTGTCAAGAATGAGAATGGTGACATCATGGAAGATACTGGTGCTACTGTTAAAGTGAAAGAACAGAATTCAAAGAAAGCCCTGGCGGCCCGCACCAGGTATCACCGTATGTCCAATGAAGAAAAAAAAGCCTACAACCAGAAAAGGACAGAAGCGTTCCGGCGACGTCGATTGGAAGAAGAAGCACTACTAGCTATGCCGATTGGTAGAATAAACGGTGAAGCTCTTGATCGAGCCCAACAAATCGTCGTCCGAAACGCCAAACGAGCCGAAGCAGCACGCCTCCGCTATCAACGTATGACCCCAGATGAACGAAGGCTCTACAACCAGAAGCGATACACCCCGAAGAAGCGTCGTGAAACGTATCTTTCAAAGCTCCGCAAGACCAATGATGCCGAACCAAGTCCGGCTTCATCCGATGGCCAAATTAACCTTGACGACATGGCTTGCCTGGGACAGGATTCGTTGTCTTCGTTGGAACGGGACGTCATGCGCCGCACGCAGCATGCACAGCAAATTATCCGCGAACGAGGCCTCGCAGCACCCAATGCCATTAATGTGACTCGAACGAAGCCTGAATTCACCTCCTTTCCCGGAATCGCTTCAGTTCCAGGTGGTCCCAAACGTACTGTAATCAAAGCAAAGAAGCCATCATCGCTTGCCAACACCATTGTTGTGAGACCTCCTCCGCCTCCGCTTCCGACACAGCACACCGCCGAACTCGCATAGTGCTAGCATTTTTGTTGTTGCAGCATGCATAAATTTGGTGTTCATTCCCCATATTGTGTTCTTGACTGGATAAATATTGTATTTATTGAAAATAGATATCGGAAACTGTCGTGTAGAACGTTGCCTTTCTCGTTCACTTTAATATATTTTACCTCCAAGGGGCCGAGGCGCGTGAGTAAATCCCCTTATTACATTCGTTGATGCATTTCTAGTTGGCGTTTCCGCACCGAGTCCCAGTTGCACGTTGCTCCCCGCTGCAGAATGCACGCTAGTCGTGCGCAGCCCGTCCAGCGAGACGGCATCGGAGCTGCTTCCGCAGGCACCACTTCACTGGCTTTTACCAATAGTGGCAACAATATTGATATGAAATATGTGAGTTGCCCGATGAGTTACAATGGTTTTTACGATTGTACTTTCAGGTGCAGTTAATATCAGCCGGGGACCAAGCGTCGACGTCATACGCTGCTAGTCCGCGTGTCATGACAACGGCTTTCCAAACGGGGCAGGACACATACCCTAATGCGCAACTTGTGACTACTGCGGATGGTTCTTCCGTTATTGAATATCTTATTGATAGCCGAGATTTCGATGTAAACACACTTGGACAGACGGTGTACTTGGAGATGGTGCCGAATATGCTTTCCAACGGGGGTTCTAACGACGATGAACCTCAGTTGAATGCGGAAGAAGTCATGGCCATTGAGAATGATTACCTCAATAGTGTCTATTCTTCACAACCTACTTCAAGCACCACCACTCCGGCGAAGAAGTCTCGCTATTCACGCATGACTGCCGCTGAACGCGATCGATACAATGCTCGTAGGCGTCAACGGCGTCTGGAAAAGAAGCAGATCAAAGCCGAGAATGAACAAGCTCAAAATGGCGCTACTAGTACGGCACTACTTATGGCCATTTCAACGTCTCAACCACAACAGACTATTACTATTCCGGCGCCTGTTGTGCAAGTTGTCGCGCCGCAATCGATTATGGTGGAAGCCAAGCCAGAAGTAAAACCTGAAGAGCCTGAAGAATTGGTATTTACCGAGGATATTGGCACTACTGATGTGAAGCAAGAAGGCGACGATACTCGCTATCATGATGTTAATGATCATGATCAACGTTATTTCACGCAGAAACGTAATTCTAATTCTACGTTCCGGAAACAACGCGACGAAGAAGACGACAGTCACATCTTCTCGTCGGATTCGAGTGATCATCAGCTGGTCAACAGTTCTATGGATGATGCGGCACTTGCGCAGATGCTGACAGCGCGTAATGCCCGTCGGGCCGAGAAGGCACGTCAACGCTATCAGCGAATGACGGTCGAGGAACGTCGAAACTACAACCACCGTCGAACGATGGCGAAAAAAGCTCGGAAGCAGCTGGCTGCTGCAACCAGTGCGAGTTCAACACCGGTAAAAAGTGAGTCGCAGAGTGAAGCTGGCCAGCAAATTTTACCACCGTCAGCTCCAGAAAGTGCAGACTTGAATCAACAAGTGTTGTCAATTCTCCAGCAGAGTGCAATTCAGGCAGAAATGCAGAAACAACAACAACATCAGCAGCAGACACAACAACAAAACTTGCAACAACCCTTCAGCAGTATTGATGACACGATTGAACAAGTCGCAGCCTACGGCAACTATCAGCTCGCGAACAACCAAGTTCAAGTGATCCAAGTACCAAAAGTTGAACCTCCCGAGCAGGTAGTCCAAGAATACGCGGAACCTGCCACGCTACCCCTTGTTTTCATCGATCAACACGGAAACCCCGCTCAACTTCCGGAAGGCAGCGTCATAGAAGTCCGTCAAGAACATCCGAATGGTCCACAAACTATAATAATACACGTATGTGGATCTTCCACGGATGTTCGCGATAACGCTTAGTATTCAGTTTTAGACTGCGACCCAGTCTCAGCCACAACTTGCACCTCCACAGCCATCTGCACCACTTCCCCAATCCAGTCAAACTCGATTCCTTCCTCCGCCTCAACCAACACCACAAGCCGCCGTTGTTCAACTTATCACCCAAGTATCCGCACCGTCTGCACCGACCTCAACGACTCCATTCATTTCCGACCCTTTGCAACCCTTGGATTCAGAATCCTCTGAAACGGGTACCGCCCCTGGTTCTACTATTTCCGAAAGCGAAATATCTCGAAACGAAGATCTACGCGCGAAAAGAGCTGCTCGAGCTCGTGAACGTTATCACAATATGAGCGAAGCCGATCGTAGAATGTTCAATGCTCGGCGAGCTTCAGCCCTTCGACGTGCTCGAGTTCGCGATGAGGAATTGTGTCGAATCGGGGAGGAAGCCAGAAACACCGGCATGGTTCTGGATGAAGAAACCAACAAAGCGGTCGTGGATGCTCTACAACGGCGAGCAAAACGGGCTGAAAGTGCTCGATTAAAATATCAACGGATGACCATGGAGGAACGTCGAATCTACAACGCTAATCGTGATGCCAATCGAAAAGCAAAAAAGCGTGAAACCCCAAGTGAACCCGATGAAACTATTATTTCTGATTCTGTAGAAACTAGCGTCAAAGACGAACCAGTGGATTTTTCATTTACGTAAATTGTTTAATTGACTGTTTTTTTATTCATTGTTCCGGTGGAGCATTCCCATTATCTAACTAACTCTTTGAGTGATCGACGCGTACAATCAGACCCTGTGATGGATGCACTTTTACCCTACATCAGTTGGAGCAGTTTATTGTTCCTCACATGTACCTAAATTAGGCCACTGGGGTGGTTTTCCGCCCAATTGGGGCACCCTAAAAAGTAGAAGACCTTCTTTTCGAAACTAATTTTCTACCCTTGAAACACAAAATCGCCATCACAGGTTTATTGTATGTTAATCAGTTCAATTGCTCTTTTTTGATAACTATTGTTTACACTTACCCTTGTCTAACTCCGATTCGCTTTTTTATTTTCTTTGATCTCGCATTGTTATAACGTTAGGTAACCAGCACTTTAACCACTTTTCATTTAATCTCAGAAAACCCTCGGTGACCCATTCACAAATGTTCTTTTGTATCTCCTAAGCCCCCTTCCCAGGTTATAATTTCAATTTCACTGTATTTTTTATTCGATTATTCAATTATGTCTCAATATTATGGCTTAAATGTACACTTTTTGTGTATATATCAATTCGACTACACTAATTGTAATGCTCTAACTCGTTTTTGGCAGTTAATAATAACATTGGTTTTCCTGTGGATGTATGTACAAACAATTTGAGACTTATAACACAAAAGCGCAAAATTTGAAGACACTAATATCTGGTCAATTGAAAGGACATTACTCGGTTTTTTGTATATTATTTTTAAAGGAAACCATTGATTGTACTTCACAAATAAAGATCTCTTGTGAAGATTTAGTAATTGGCAAGTGATTGAGGATCGGGAATAGATAGAAAAATCGCGAACTGACACCTAAGTGTTAGACACACTTCGCCAAGGTCTTAAAACGAGCACGACACGTTGATCCTCATCTTACAAGTAAACGAGGTACGATTATAAGGCCCTCACGCATTTGACTATTCGCAGCTATTCTACATGGTCCAAGTGCGACAGAAATCGCCAGTTCATGGCAAGACAACGAACGGCAACGGTTTGTTCTTATTGCTTTTCTCCGCTGGCAGCAGTCGGTTTCATTATGCTGTTCTTGCAGAACGTGGTCAGCGCCACCATCACAGCCATCAAAACGGGTACACTTCGCGGTTTGCCGAGCCAAAGGCTGGTCGAACCCACCATCCCATTGTTGAACATCATCGCCCTGGTGTTAGCGCCCCCCTTATCGTTGACGTTGACCCGTCGACTGTGCTCAACAGTGGCCCGCAGGTAATTTTTCTCGTTCGCCTTTTTTTCGGTTTCTATTTTTTGCGATTGCAGCCGCCCCTGCAAGTTTGGCGAAAGGATACGCTGGTTGTCCTGGTTAGTTAGAGACACTTCTCCACCTTTTTCACCACATTTTAGGCTATTTTTATTGACCGTAATTAGCCACCCGATGACACGTTTTTATATATTCTTTTTGAGACTTGCTTGAGGGACGAGGGACGTCTCTGTGCGCGCATAGTTGTCCCTGCCAGTCGCCAACCGCAGGAGGACGTTCGGAACGCTTCGCGGCTATTCTTTTTTCTTACCTACCTATTCCGTTCCTTTACATTTTTCAAATATTTGGCGCCTCTTCCATCATTATCTGTCGTCTGGCTATTGTTTTTAAGGGCCGACTTATTTTCAGCTTCCAACTGTGTTGCCACTAGTTGCCGGGGGTCAAAACGACTCAGAGGAGTATACGGAAGGAAAAGGGCAGTCGCCTCCGCCGTCTCCGCCATCGACCAAAAACTCGGGACTTTCTGACGTGCGTTGCTGTCCCCTTGTAGCCTGGTTCATTCATTCTTTCCTTTTCAGGTGCCGCAAACCGGTAGCGGCTTAAACCAATCTGTTGCTAACAATACGGGCAAAATGGTCGAGCCGAAAGGTAGCAAAGAGGCCGAGGCTGTTGAGGACAAAAAGAGCAACTCGGCTGCCAATAAAGTTGGTCTTTTCGACAACCTCAGGCAGACGAGCGCTACTCCCGCTGCGCGGTATGTGCCTAAGCAGGAGCCCGTATATGTCATCCAGCGCAATCCTCGCAACAGACGCAAGACGGTCATTGCCCAGAAGCAATATCAGGTACGCTTTTCAACATTTTGTCACAAGTTCGTGTCCGATAATGATGGATTACTTTCAGCCGCCAGCCGAACCGCAGAACACGTTCAGTAACAACAACCAGCGGTACAACAAGCAGGACGGAGGGCAGAATGGCCGTTCCAATGAGAAAGCAGCACGTCAAGTTAACAAGCAGGTTCGGTTTTATCATTTTTACCTGATGGATATATAATTATATAAAATTATTGACTTTCAGCCTGAAGGCCCGCGCCCAAATCATCGCAGCAGTGCCAGTGCCAAGCCCACGACTGCGTTTGATATGGAGAGCGACTTCCCGCCCCTGGCCAAGAGCGGTAGCAGCAGTTCTTCCAACTTTCGCGCATCGCTGACTGGGGTCAAGAGCAATGCTAGCGATCTTGAACGTGAACGCACTTTGACCCAGCAAGAGTTTGACAAACTTGCTGAAACTCCTGAACCGTCTACCAAGCCGATTGAGCCGTCTACCACACCGAAGCCTACTTCCAAATCTGCCGACAACAGCCCCCGTGTTTCTGTGCCGAAGGCTACCGACGAAGAGACGAAAGCGTTGGTCAGTAACGGGAATAATGCGGCTCCCGGCGAGGAAACTGTCGATTTGCTCAGTAACATAAGCAATATATTAGAAGGCATCGTCATTACCGCCGAAAACGACAAGCCTCGAGCTCAGTCTATACAGCCCGAAGCTGCATCCCCTACCAATCAGAATGTCAGAGCAGCATCGCATGATTCAAAGACGAATCTCTCAAATCCTCTAACGCCAGAGTCCAAACATGCGGATGTTTTGCCTTCTTCCGAGCCGACGGTGCCGAAAGCGCAGGCAGCAAAGAGCCCCGTGATCCAAAAGCAGACTTCTCAGACTGCTCCGAAAAGTTCTCCAAAGCCCAAGGAATCGGACACGCCTACCAAGGGTGGCAAGAAGAGCCCTCGAAACGGCCCAAATACCCCTCAGAAGCCAAAAGACGGTTCAACTTATGCCAACAAGACAGCAGTTATCATTGAAGATGCTGAACTTCCGGAAAAGACAAAGAACGTTACCTCTTTTGAAGAACTTCGCGATGCTTTGAAGAAGGAAATCGGCACTCCTGAGAAGCCCAAGTTCGTATCGTCGGCTCCCATCACTTCGACTGTTACTCCTGCCACGCCCAATGCTACACCGGCCAGTCCCGCTATTACCCCTAATGCTTCGACTATCACTACAGTTACTGCCTCGACTGCCACTACGTTTGCTCCAGGTGTTTCGCTGGTCAATTCTGTTGTTAATCCTGTCAGTTCGTCGACCTCATCTCAGCCATTATCACGGGTCACTTCACTTACGGAATCGGTTTCTTCTACTTCATGCGTTGTTTCTTCGGCTTCCTATACCTCATCGACGGCGTCCAGTTCCGTGCCACGCCGAACCTCACCAACAAGGAGTGGTGGTCCTGAGCCGGTCGTTATCTCAAGGGTCAACTTTACGCGACAGAATTCGTATTCGCCTTCGAAGAGGAATAGCCGTCCTCCGCGAGATGATCGTCGGGGTCCTGCTGAGGAGACTGCCCAGCCTGATTCTCGTGGCCATAGTCGACAAGGTACATATCGGAGGGGGCCTTCATCGAATGGACCAGGCCAACGCCACAATCGCGAACATCGGCGCAGTCATGATAACCGTAACGGCATGTACCAGGGTCAACCTATGCACCTTCTCAGCATGGAGACGTTGTACAATGTATGTTTGTTTCGTTTGAAGTTTACAAGTTTGAAATGTTGGCATTTATTTTTAAACTTTCAGCCGGCCCCGGGTTACGGTATCTACCAACCGCCGCATCCTCAAGCCTTCCGTCCACCACCGCCGCGTCCCATGTATCCAGCCGCGCCGACTGTGCCAGTAAATCCAGCGATGCAGAACTTCCAGATGCCGCCTCCGCCTTTCATGGGGCAGATGCCACAACCGCAGAACTTCCAGATGCCACCCGTTCAGTTTTTGCAGAACAAAGTCGCACGGTCGGATACTTCCTCGAACAGTGGTGGTAGCGCGCCTGTCAACGGCCCTACCATTGCTCGCAACGATGCTGACGCCGTCTCCACGCACAGCAACGAATCTGATGGTTGTAGCACGCCGCGGATTCACTCTACGTTGCCTACTGTTCAGCAACCGTCTTTGCTAGATCCTCGCAGTTATCTGAACTTGCAGCTTCTGCCCATGGAGACGATAAGTGAGTTTATGACCGAAATGTCGGTTACCGATCATTGGATTCTTATCTTTAGCCATGACATCCGAGCTCCAAGTCCAGTTGCGTAACTTGCTCCGTCTGCATCCTAATGAAGGCGTCTTTTTCGCTAACATAATAGACAGCAATGGTCGCGGTACTCGCCAGATACGTGTGCTTCTACACGACAACAACCCGTTTTCGTTCCATGGCATGAGCATTCCGATGTATGTTCGTCCTAACATAGACGTTGATAATGGTGGCGCAAATATGGTGGTAAGTCTGCAGAACATTTCTTTCAGTTAAATTAATGCTTCATACAGCCGTTACAGAACCACTTCTTCGCTAAGCACGATTTTCCTGACAACTCGCCTCCAGGCATGTTCCCGCTGATAAACCATTTCCCAGTGAAGAGCTTTGATCTGTCCATCCCTGATGGGTATGGCATTGCGAACCTGCCCAGCGTCATAAGTATGTATTACTCGTTCATTGATTTTTGTTATGATGTTTTTCTTCAGACAATGCGATATCTCTCGACAACGGAACCTTCCAAAAACCGCAGGATCTCCCACAACCGCCACCACCGCCACCCCCTCAACCTCAACCACAACCTCCAGCACCAGCCAATCCTGCCGTCAGCACCGAAGCTGGGCCTCCTTCGAGTGATCCTGTCCCTGAACCCACTGTTCACCCCGGTAACTAAACGTCTCTTTCGGTTTAGGCTTTAACCTTTTTTACTTTATTTATTTTATCAAAACTTCTCTGGTCCGCGATCTATTTTTTGACTTTCTGTCGCCTCCAGAGTAAGATTCCTTCAATACTTGTTACTACTGTCCAACTACGCGTTTTGATTTTGACATTGTCTTTCTCGGTCACTGTTCAGAAACAAAAACCGAGCATTTCTTTACCGTCAGCAATGTCTCGTATTACTCTCTCACGGGCACCTATTCTGGAACTTTGTTCCCTATCTATCGATCTTCACATGCAACACTTAACTCTACGGTTTTCAGTGTTTTTGCGCTCAATTTATCGTCCCCTAATTATGCTGCTCTTCTTGGTCACAAAAGATCTGTTTAGGTCCTTAGTTTGTTGACACGTAGTAATCACTTTTTGTTAGTTGTTGTTGTTCGAAAATATGGTACTGTGCGTTTTTGTGACGTTGTTTTTATACTATGTTGCATTTACGCGAGATAAATTGAATAAAAAATTAGTTCTAATACTCATTCGATGTTGGTTTTCATTGAAGCTAATCTTCTAAATCAACTTTATCCCCCAGCCAGAGTTCTTAATAAGTAATTTATAAGAGTAAATATTAAATTTAACAAATCAGGATAAAACGTATGGCACGAGAAGCCGGGAACACATGGAGGGGGCAAATTGTTCGTCAGCGTCATCGTCTTCGCGGTGGTTGTCAGCTCGACTTTGGCGTCGTGACGGTATGCTGGGATGGCCGAAGGAATGGATGATTGCGGCCAAATCTTCGCGAGCGCCTGGAAATAGTGAAAGTCAGCAACCACATACTAAACAGGTAAACGCACTTTCCAATGTCAAAGTCAGCCAATTGACCCGGCCTAAAACAAGGCAACCAACTTGTCTGCACTGTAATCAACAAAGTTACTACAATCACAAAAAAAAAACAAGCAAACTTACAGGAAATGCGTTTGCTGGCGGCTGAAAAGGGGCAACATCAAACTGGAAGTCCTTGTAGTCAACGAAGGTACTGTAATCACAAAAAAACAAGCTAACTTACTTTCACCAGGATCCTAGCCTCCATTAGTGTAACGGCCATGATGTTCGCCGGCTTCGGGCCATCCGTTAGTTGGGGGGCCAAAAGAGAAAAGAAATCCATTGGCACGGCCCCATTGTGGACCTGAGGCAAGTAGGGAACAACTCTAATCCGAAAAAGGAAACGACTGGAGAGTAGCGGGGTCAAATCGCTAACTGACTATCCCGACGGATTTCCAACCAAAGGTAATCCTTTGGGTGTCCGCTTTTTCCAAATTTGCATTGATACGTGCAGTTTTTATGTTTACGCTTCAAATTGAACACGTTTATCTTTTTCGGGAAGAAACTGTCTGGCTAGAACACATCAAAAACAATCGAGTGTAGTGGACGCATTGGCTACACTAGGTAATGCAACTTTTTCTCACATCATGCTGATATAATATCATGTTGACAGGTAATCAAGGTTTTGAATAAGTATTTTTATAAGTTAAAACAAAAAAACAACGTATGGCACGAGAAAGCCGGGAACGAAAACAGACTTTATTGTTCCTCGACATCTACATCTACAGTAATTCAGCTGGCTGAGCGTTAGATGGACTGCTGTGGAAAATCAAAAAACCTTGTTATCGCCGATGTTCACAGTAGATCGTTCGGTCCCAGCGCCTGTAAGTAGTGAAAGTCAGCAGCCACATACAAAACTGGTAAACTCACTTTTGGATTCCAAACTGCAATCCATTGGCACGGCCGTCTGTAGTTTAATTTGTTTGAAATCAGTCGGTTGGAAGGGGAGCCATACGTTAATGGTGTTTCAAACTGACAAGCCCTGTAATCAACGAATTTAAGGGAATCACAGAAAAAAACAAGTAAACTTACTTCTAATGAAATTAGTGTTCTCTGGTTTGAGGTTGCGGCAATTGGGGGGCCAAAAAAGAATCCCAATCCACCGGCACGGCCGCATCGTGGTCCTGAGGGGCGAAAAGAACAACTCTAATCTAATCCGAAGAAGGAAACAACCGGAGAGTCGCGAGAAAAAATCGCTAACTGACTATCCGGACGGTTTTCCGGCCAAAGGTAACCTTTTTGGTGTCCGTTTTTTCCAAATTTGCATAGAAATATTCATTGATACGAGCATTTTTTATATTTACGTTTCAAATTGAACACGTTTAGCTTTTTTGAAAAAGAGTCTGTCCGGCTTGTTGTCCCATCAGTACACATCAAAAACAGCCAAGTGTATCGGCTGAATCGACTATATAAGGCAATGCAGTCACATCGTTTTGCTCACATCGGTTTTTCACTTTACTTTCTGCAAATTGCTATTACTATCAAAAAAGCCGTCGGATTTTGCTGATACTGCTTCTAGGGCTCATGTTTGCAGTTAGCATTTGTTTATTCGACGTTCGCGTGAGTAGAACTGTCCGTTCAACCTCTTTTAGCAATGCATCGTCAGCATAAGGCTCTTTCGAAATTTCTGGAAACGCTGCAGCGCCGCGGTCGGCTGTACTCTTCAGCACAAAACATGTGTGTTTGGTCGTGTGTCGCCGCCGCAGGCCGCCTGCTGTGTCGAAATCAATAGCAACGGGTGCAACGCCCCTCGGCTGTGGGGACGACCAATAGGCTTGTGCATCGTCAGCATAAGAAACCCTTATGCGACGTGTACTAGTCGGTTGCTTGCAGCCAGCTCTCGGCGTTATCCCCCCTTTTTCGTCGCGTTCATTTTACTCTATTCATCCGAATTGAAGTTTTCTCGTGCGGTTGACTTTACCATGGTTATTAAGAAGCCGAACTCGAATACTATTGTGCCACATTTCAGTGGACGACCATCTACTATGTCGCAAAGCACTGTCCTACCATCGGCTCCAGTTTCCGGCCTGGCTCCGGCTGCGACGCCCATTGCACCACGTCCACTCAAACGAATTGTCGTCATTCCTCGCCAGCCGACCAGGATCACTAACATCGCTTCCGTGCAGCCGATGAAGCGTACCGCTCCGGTCGCCCCCACCGCGGTGCCGATGAAGAAGAAGTTGATCGTTACCCCACCGGTTGTGCCGACTCCTCCGAAAGCTGATATCAACACTGTCGAGTCGCTGCTCAACAAGGAAGCCGAGAAGAAGCCCAACACTGTCCGCAAACGTCAGAACCTGTCCAACATGTCAGCCCAACAACGCCAAGAACGACGCATGTTGATGAACAGGACTGCTGCCCAGAATGCTCGTGATCGCAAGAAGAGGCACAACGAAAGACTCGAAGTCGCCGTCCGCGAACTGCTGAATGAAACACGCTACCTGCGATCTCGTGTCGTCGAACTGGAAACTCGACTCAACAACGCCAACCAACTTATCAGTCAGAATGGACTGTCTAACTCACCAAGTGCACAAAACGCCGCATCTATTCAACCCTTGGACCCTATTGGTTTTGCCGGAATCATTCACGGACCCACGCTGAGGGAACGGGAGTCCAAGGTTCAATGGACATCAGCCACATGGGCACTTGTGAACGAGAGTACAAGACGATTGGAAGTACAGGACATGGCGGTACGATTGATAACCAGTTTTCTGGCCATTTTGTTCCACAGGATTCAGCAGAGAACGGGCGAAGTGTTTTTGACGACCTCCTCGAGGCCGCCGACGGCCTCGACCTCGATAAGCTTTGCCAGGAACTTCTTGACGACGGATTCTCCGAGAGTTGTTTTGATGAGGCAGCGAATTCTTTCACATCTCAAACGAATGTTTGTCAAACATCCGAATTGAAGCAGCCCCTCATGCAGGATGCCATCTACCCAGTAAGTTGCTTATAACTACACTTTATAATATATATATTAATGACTTCTTTTCAGTCTGACTACTCTCTTCATTATAACGCTTCGCAATCCCAGTCTGACTTCGCTTACCAGGAATACGTCGAGCCGGACTCTACCTTTTGCTACGACACTGTAGCCTCCTCCAATGATCCTCTTCTTGAACCCAGTTACGACTTTGACGGGTCGTTCGATTTGATGGATTACAGCGAGCCCTGGTCCACCAATCTCTAGATATATTGATTTGTCAGTAGTAATTTCCCGTGTGTGTACAGAAAAGTATTTTGTCCCAATTTTACTTTGTTTTGAGCATAGTAACTTATACCTTATGCGTTGTATTTATTTATAAACGTGAACTGTGTCAATTTGGAAAGCCTTGCTAAAGATGCAAACAAGCCAGACAGTTTCTTCCCGAAAAAAGATACACGTGTACAATTTGAAACGTAAACTTGAAAACTGCACGTATCCATGCAAATTTGGTGAATGCGGACACGAAAAAGGTTACCTTTGGGCCGGAAAACCGTCGGGATAGTCAGTTAAAGATTTTGTTCTGCGACTCTCCGGTCGCCTCCTCCTCCCGATTAGAGTGATTCCGCAACACAGGTCCACGATGAGGCCGTGCCAATGGATTGGGTTTCTCTTCTGGCCCCCCAATTGCCGCGAGATCTGAAGCCGGAGAACACCTAGCTGGTGCAAACCGGCAAACATTCTGACACTGAGCCCGATACAAATGGCAGCAAGGACTCAAATGGAAGTAAGTTAGCTTGTTTTTTGTGATTGCAGTATCTTTGTTGATTTCAGAGAGGAAAACGAGCAAATTTTCATGCCCTCTTCCCCCATTTGAGAAGCCTGCACCATCCGTACGGCACAGACTGACCTGAACACGACCCTGTGTTGACTGATTTGAGTGGAAGTAAGTTTGCTTGTTTTGGGTGATTGCACTACAAATGTTGGTTACAGGCACGAGAACGAATACATCGGGTGCGCCGACTTAATGAAGAAAACGGTCGCGGAGGTGGCTTCAACAATGCGAGTGCGTGGATTACGACTCAACATCGAAATGAAGCCATCTTTGCATCAGACACATCAAGAAGTCGCAAAGTATCCATGTTGTGGTTTTCTCGTACCATACGTTGTATCATGTTTCCACAATTAAAAATTAATAAAACTAATTTAACATTTTATTGTGTCTACCTCGTTACCCTTTTTACAATAATTAGTTGAAGACGACATTCATGTTAACCACAAAAACAGCATTTTTGCCAAGTTCCTTGTTTGCAATCAGTCGTTTGTTTTGATTTCACGCTGAACGAGCATTGTACTTTATACTGAATGCGTAAAAAACAGTAAACATTAATTTAAATGGTCTCAGAACACTCATTTAGAGCTATGTACAAGTCAACCGGGAAAAGGCACTTATGGACAGATTCAAACGAAATTGACGCTACGAGTTTGCGGCATCAGCGTAGTTACTCCCTCGATAGACGTTACCATTGGTGGCGAAGATGCCGGAGCCGAATTCACATTAGGATTCTCGCTCTCGTCATGCTCTTCACTGTCATGCGACATAAGCGGCTTCAGTTTTTGTGTTTCACTCGTGTTATTGTTAATGCGATGGCCCACATCCGCGAACGATGCAAAGCTATGCTCAATCGAGCGTTTAAAATGAAGCCTATTGTCTTCAGATTGCCGTCTGAAACCAAACATAAACGGTTTATAATCGTTAAAAGTGCAAGCGTGACGCCTGAATCACCTCAGTTTACGTTGCTCCATGAGTTGATTCAACCATTTTCTGCTGCATTCGATCACTTGTTTGTTGGTGTAGATTACGATAAGTGCAACCAGAAAGCCCTGAAATTGTCCTTTTACAATCGGAGTCAGCAATTTTCGGATCAAACATACTTGAATTCCATCGAGCGCACGGGAAAATATGGCATAAATCTCTGTTTCCGAAACGTAAGCCGTAAGGAGTAGGTGTATACCGAAAACTGGAACTAATGTGGTCACCGCTTTTGCAGCCTTGCTAAAAATAGAAAACTTCATAGAGAAAGTTTAACTTTCAAAAAACTTACGCATACTGCACTGGTTCTAACTGAGGATTGTACCGTAGTTTTTTATACAAAGCAAACATGATGTATCCCATCAGGAAAATATTTATCTGAAACACATTTGTTAATGACATAACTACAGTAGGCGACGCTTACAAATAAAGCAAGCAGACATGGAACCACCAAAGTCCATTCAATTAAGGAATGTTTTGACGCTTCTACCCAACACTTCTTGTTGTCAAACATTTGACGTAAAATAGCGTAGCATATTGTTACTATCATTGGGAATCCTGCAAAGACAGAGTTAATTAGAAAAGTTTGTTTTTGGACAACGCACCCCAACAAAGGATGGAGTATGGTAACAGTCTTTCCGATTCTGTCCCAAAAGTGCAGATAAGTAGTCGAAAGAGATAAACACCCTCGGCAAGCATCCATGCAAATGTGACAAGGCGGAAGTATCGAAGTTGGAGGGTAAACAACAGACGGCAGCTCACCTAAAATAGCATGATTCTCACGTCATTTTCATTACGGAAAAGTCGGAACTTACATGGTTAGCAAACATGAATTCATCACCGACGGATTGATTGATGAAGAACGTGTAGTTGAATAAGTAGCACAGGCTGACTAATAACAAAGATAGCAATAGATTTTTGTGAAGTCGGAACACGAATTGGTTATTCAGCGAGCTGTAACGTCATTTTGAAGAAAATTGTCTTTTGTGTTAAACAACATACTTGTGAATAGATAAAATGATCAATGCGGGAACAATTGAAATAACTGTAATCAAATTTGCAATGACGCCAATATAAGTTCTAATTTTGAGAGGTTGTGCCATTTCACATCCCGAGTAATCAGTCCATTCGCTCATATCTTTAGTTTCAAACTTGTACCACGTTCCATCCGATTTGCATTGTTTCTTCGCCTGACCCGTCGATAATGTATTGCTGTGACTTTGGATGCCATAAATGTAGCGTGGACATGCTGCGGTAATTATTCCAGGACTCGAACGTTCAAAACACTGCCAGCCGTCCCAGGTGGCAGGACAAGTTTTCTGTCCTAAAAATAGAAACAACAAGTGTTTTGCCTGTCCCTTAGAGTTCATTAATCTAACCAAAGTTGCTCGGTTGTTGCGTAGATTTGCCTCTTGCGTCACTTACAAGCGCATTTTTTTCCGAACGCATCATTTTCAGCTTCTTGTGATGTTGTTTGCTATCCTTGCTGAGGACTTCGGAACAACATAACGCTGCCGCCTCACAGCATTGATCAGTAACATAGTAGAAATCAGGAGGCAGATCAGGTTTTATTTTGATGTTAGCGATAGATTGTGAAATGGAGCTAAAAAGAAATGTCAATCGTCACCATTTAAATTAACAGTAATCATAAACATACCTATTTAACGCATATGCGGGAATGTTATATGTATTATTTAAATTATCTTGACAGTTACAGTTGCCCGTAATGTTGCATATTAACAAACCCGTCGGACAGATGTTAAATTTGTATTGATTTGTATATGGGGGCACGATAAAATAGATGTAAAGCAGGCATTGAGCACAAGCGATCGACCGGAATAACGCGGTAGGCAGGAACTGACCCGAGAGTCGGCATGTCTCTGACATAGCGCGACATTCAGTTTTGGGGAAATAAGTTCGGTTTGTTCTTCTAAAACGTGAGTGTTAACAGGTGGCATAAGAACATAAACATTATTTGCTACATTGACGTTGAAAGTATAGGTAAGCCTGAAGAAGCGAGTTCAGGCAAAGGTTGAAACAAGATACATTGAAAACTATGTTTGATGGTTAAAAGTAAGCCTTTTTCACGTCACGAATTTTTTATATCATGTGGCTACATATGTTATAAAGTCCAAAAATAGGCCAAGTCGGTCATGGAATGATTCCTGCTACTGTATTTAAGCAAATGAAATAACAAAAAAAGGCGATCGTCGGTCTCTGTCTCACGAGCAAACAAGGTATCTAGAATCACGCACGTAGAAACACAGTTACGAATCTCCCAGAAATACAGCATGCATCATCGTCCGGAGTCATATTTTGACGACGACTGTGGGGGCTGTCGTGGAATCAGCATTTTATTCTCACAGAAAAGAGGCCCAAAATAAAGGCATTTGGGCGGAACCAAAATTGACATTTCGAGTGTAAAATATATCGAAAGAAAAGTATGAACGCACCGAGCAATCAGTTTAAAAACGTCCCAAAGACGGAAACAACTCAATAAGCAATGTCCGGAGGCGGAAACTGCAGTCAAACTCGGAAGACATTTGGAACAGGGGTGAATATGGAATAAGGCAACGCACTTTCTGCGTGCCAACGCGGGACCCCATTGTCCAAACTTTGGCCCTCTGTAAAATTCATAGACACGTTTCATTTGCCCCGTCTTTACACTTGCTCGGTCCACCGATAAAAAAAGTCGCTTCGCCTTAGGGTTCCGGTGCGATAGAACTCGCCTTCATTGTGTAAATGGAAAAATTGGAAGAGTTTGAAGCCTCCGTCAGTAACGTCATAAGTTTTGCACTTTTTTAAAGTTCTAATTGAGAGCACTTAGAAACAACATTGTGCACAATAACATCTTTTGTTGAAAATATTTCTAAACGTAATTAGGTTTTTGAAACAGTTCATACTTGCATACGCCCCCTGCAGACCTAATATTGGGGCTAAATTTAGTTAGAAATTGTTTAGTTTAAAATTGGAAAAGACACGGAAACATGGACTACGTATGGCATTAGTTAGGACACCCCCCAACATAGGAGAAACAATAGTAATAATTAATAAAGTTATATGCGGTTTTGGAAAGTAAATGTATTCCATGTTTGCACAAACATACGTACTTCTGATGTCAAAGAAAACAAAGTACTTGAAACATGGAATTGTTTCCTCGTACCAACAAGTTTATCGCCGAAGATGCTAGTCTTGGGAGGATGCCGCTCTACTCTAACACTTAAAAAAACTTCATCTCTGACTGACAACGTTAACAATGAGGAGTTTTATAACCCTGACACCCATTAAGTCAAGCTGCGATCGAAATCTTCGGCATGTCGTAGTAAAGGACGAGCGAAGCCATAAAACTGACGTCTAAAAAACAACCTCTCCCAACGGAACTCTTGGAATAGTCCCGCAAATTTGGGAAGTCTTCATCAGACTGGGATGCCCTTTGGGAAATCTGGAAGCGTAAATCACGTAAACACAAACACAATAACGTGTTGACCATATGCAAAATGAAAAAAAACGACTGCAATCAGTTCATTAGATGTTTTTTAAAAACCGAAAAGGGGATACACAATTTTCATCGACCGTGCCTAATAGAAACACAATGTCACTTTAATGAACTGTTTTTAGGGCTTCCAAAATTCTGTCATCTAATAAAATTGCATGGTCGCGGTTAGATTAGACATGCGTCTGTATCAAGGAATGAAATGAGCAGAAACCACATTCCAAATATCGTCGTATAGCGCAAAATAGACTGGGTGATGAATATTTAAACCCATGGGTACCGTATGACAATGTTAACATAATATTTGCAACATGTGAAACAAATATTTGAATAATCTTTGAAAAATGATAGATATTACATTTTTTTAGGTTATCGAGTTCATTAATTAATATAAACTTTTTTTTATGAAACGTTGCAATCGCATCGTGCACTTTCATAAACCGAACGGCGAAAGAGATTTACGTTTATTTCATTATAATTCAGTTGGCAGTTGAGAGTGCAAAAGTCCTTGAAAACCGCTCGAGGCATTAATGATGAGAACCCGCATGGCATTTGGAACGATGGAAAAGTTTGTTTTAAACGGCTTTTAGGGAACGTTTAGACTGGGGCGAGAGTCCAACTGTAGAAATAAATCAGACCGACGACAAAGACAAAGGCACCCAGAAGGATAAAATCTGGGCTTTAATCCTGGGAAAACGGAGCAAAGTACGGACGTCATGTTGCATTGGGTTGCCGTTCCGTTGTTAAAAACTGTTGCGGTGTAGGCAGTAATGCGATTTAAATAGTACACATTTAACAAGGACAAACTACTATGTATGTGTATGTAGGTTTGGCAAAATCTGAAGGTCTGATCAAAATAAGAAAGGTATCAACATAAACATGACTGAAGGTAGGCGAATCCTACTCTAGGTAAACTCGTGTCAAATTGCTCATCCATAATGTGCCGACCGCCGCTGTCATTATCTGAGATCGATCAACTGTCAGTCAAAAGGTCGGAAGGTAACCCGACCATGCAAATGAGGGTTATCAACTCAATGCGCTACGTCGGGTTATGTTTTGTGCTTACCGGCATTTGGGGCGTGTATGAGGTCGGCCAAGATGTGACACTTGCCGGAACATGCTGATTTTACTTCGTAACATTAAGCACTTCGGTGCTAAACGCATCACAAGATGACACATTTTGTTCCTTCTGACTTTTCCACTTTTTCTCGCGTTTGAAATGACAGCCTCGTCAATGCAAGTGCATTATTGCTACGAAGAAAGTGAATTTTTGACAGTAATTAGCAAATGATAGTCTTTCTTGTATTAATTAATTATACATGGAAGTAGTAAAGATGCACTATTATGTAGTATTGTGTTATTCATACGAGTACTGTTAAAACATCTTTGAATTTTTGAATAACGCGCGCTTGGTCGCTGCCATGGCAACGCAAACACCACACGCTTTGCTTGAGTGGCACGCTTTGTGTTTCACAATACTTGCTCGTCAACATGGATTCCGGATCAAATAACGTTGTTATTGATGAGCTTAACCAAGTTAGATTGGTTAACCCTGGTGAGTTTTGTCATTATTGTAAAAAAATAAACAACAGTTTATAAATGCATGCGTTTTTAGATGTTCTTGAGGATTCTATGCGGCTCAGCAATGAAACAACAACATTCGTCGATAAGTTAACAAAATTTGATCAATTGGTTGAAAGCGTTGCTTCCATGCTATCTGATGTATGTTCATAACCTGTCCAATTTGTCAAAATGATGCGAACAGCAGTTTTTCAGCTTGGAAGAGTTGCCGATGCCGAACGTCTGCGTGCGATGAGTGCCCAGAGCGCTGCAAAACAATCCGAAAGTCAGCGCCTCGAGGAACGACAGCAGCTTAGTGTTAGTATTTTGCCAAACTTCAGGGACAGCACTCTTATGGCATTTTAAATAATTCTTGTATTTACAGATTCTTGTGCACGAGAAACAGGTCGAGCTTGAGCGACTCAAAGTGGAACTTCAGCAACTTCAACGAATTGAGGCTCAGCAGAGTGAGTATCTGCAGCGTCTCCGGTTACCTTACTAACTAATATATATTTTATTCGTTCATTTTATATACTTAATGTATTTGGAGGTAAACAATGCCACTTGAGACACACAATTCGCATAAAAATGCCCCCTCGATGGCTAGCCGCTCACACGGTTTTGTGTGCAATTAGTGTTAAAAGGCAAAAATGAAATTTGAGCATCATCCATGAGAGCCACTGGAACAGTTAGTTGTTTCGCCATTCTCTTTGCCTTAGCCTCCTAGGTCTTATTTGGGGTAAAATCCAGCCATGCTTCAAAAAGTATGCCACCGGCAAAAAGAAGTTTGTCGGCCGGCTGTCTTCGAAGAGCATCGCAACGTTTGATTGTCGGAACTTTGGGATAAAATTACAAACCATCAACAGTCACTTGAGAAGCACCTTGTCCGCGCGTGGCCGGTTTCGTTAATATTGGGTTTCTATTGTTTCTGATAAGTCGCCTTGCTGTGTCACACAGGCTGTACCGTGGCGGCTGAGGACGCTACTGACATCCGGGGACGGCCACCAACCACCTCACTGTTGTTTGTGATGTCCACTCGGCAGTAGTGTCTCGAGAAAACGCAACTGGCCTGGTTTCGTCCCTAAAAGTTTCTTCACAGCCAAAAAGCGGTTATGAACTCCGTGTGGCAGTATGGCCTCAGGCGGTCAGGCTCAGGAAGCCTAATTTGCGTGCGCGCTCGTGCGTTGCTGCTACTGGAACATCCAAGATGAGCTTGCCTTGAATGGACTTTGACTAATTTACACTCCAAGCAGAGCAACATGTCAGTTGGCATTGTTGCTAATGTAGGTTTCCATGACAGGCAGATAGCCGGCCGAGGGCTTTCACAGGTGACAATGCTTACAACGACCTCGAAGGACACTCCCCCGTTTTCCCTTTCGCCCAGAATTTGTGATTCACACTTTGGGTCTGGTCGATAGCGTACCATACTGGAAAAGGTTATAACGAAGCAAAAAAATTTCACTCTTCTGCTTTCTTCAACTATTCTGATTGCGATTCCGCAGCTTTAGCCATAAATAATTCGACAATTTGCATACATGTGCCGTCGCTAAAAACCCGTACGGACCAGAAGAGGCGTCGTATGCAAAGTGAATCTTCTTTCTTTTCCTCAAATTGCTGGTAGTACCACCATACACGGCTTTCATAAATCAAGTTTCAATGTTTTTCTATTTGTTAAAGCGTACTTTTACGGTAGATTGCCTACCCCATGTTGGCATCATTTCGGATTTCATACTGCGTTTGGCCCTATACTCTAGTCTCAACCATGAACAGCTTCTAGCGGTAGGTCCCAATTGTCCTGAGGCACAATGGCCACGGCTAACGAGTTCTCTTTCTTGCTTTGCCACCGCTCATGCGAACATCCCTTTTTTGGTCGTCGAATTTACATACACATATATCAGGTACTTTGGGCCATTGTGAATAACCCGGCTTGTTTACTTTTGGATTGGAGGTCTATCCGTCGCAATTGAACGTGTTACTGACTGCTGTTAGACACGGATCTGTCACCAAACGGCCGGACGATGACAACATTTGACGATTGCTTTCCAAGGCCTACCTGTTTGCTTGCTTTTTGCGAATGCTTTTCACAATGAAAGCGTTCCCGCCGTATTGGACAGTGTTTTATTTCAATTGATGGGGTCGTTTCGTTTTGTCTGGCCGCCGTTTGACCGACTTTTTTTATTTTCTGCGATTATAATTGGTATTGTGTTTCCGTGCTCTGACGATTTCCTTACGAGCATTTTCATCTCGACTTATATCCACAGGGTCGCTTAGACCTCTTAATGCATGCATTCTTCCTTCGAGACAGGACCGCCTGTCCAAGCCGCAATTCTTATTTTTAATGGTACCCATTTTTTAGATCCCAATCTACTTGTCCACTTTTTGGCATTATTGGGTTGTAAAAATGCACAGGTGATCTTCCTTGCAAAAACCCTCTTGACGCGTCTACGTTAAAACGACCCTCTACAAGCTCGAGCAGTTAATGATTGACATATCTTTTGAGTGCCTTTTTTCCGTGAAAGCTGCAAAACCGTTTCACTTACGTCTTCGTTTGAAGCGAGCCAAATAGAGTATCTTTATTATTTAAAGTCATGGATTGTCCATCCTCTTTTGTAACACCCTCAGGTGAACTCGTTTCGACAGTGTCTGCCTTAACGCGGACAGTCTTGGAACACATGTTTGCGCGGTGTCGAAGCAGTCAGTCAGTCTTGATAAGCATCTATCAGTACAATTCTTTGCGCTATCGACAATTGCCCTCTATACTTATTGTCCGTTTCCTTGTTCCTCAGTCAACAAGTTTTTTTGCCTTATTCGTCGCACCAATTCCAAAAAAGACTGATGTGTCATACATTTTTAATATTTTATTGGTGCCGTCAGTTTGCTTGTCAAGAACAATCAATACATTTCAATCGTGGTGGGCGAACAGCTTGATTTATGTCTTCGACAGGTCTAGGATTTGTCCCGACTCATTTTTATCAAATAAAACGTTCTTGTCATTTTCGATGGTTGGCAGCTCTTCATTTTGCCGCCGAGATTAGTCAACTTTAGCCGAGCTCACGACCGCAGGCGGTCAACGACGAGCGACAGTTGCTTGACACTTCCGTCAAACGAGAAAACTCACGGGTAGGCCTTATTGGGCCGGAAACCTTTTTGCTTGATGCCTGGGACATTAGCTTTAAGAGGGGTCTCGATTCCAAATTTGTTTACAAAGGGTCGCGCATTAAGAGGTCCTTGAGCTTTCATTGTCTGAAATCTGCTACTATCTCAGAAATTAAGAGCTTCTTTGTTGTGACCAATGATGATTGTTTGATGTAGGTAGCGAATCGAAAAATTGGAATTCTGTGTACACGTTTGCGGAGAATTCCACATGTGCGTGACGTGACGACTCTAGGTTAGAGGCAAACCGAGAGCCGACCGTTTTGCTAACCCTAACCCTGACGAAGTAGGGGACGGCGAAGCGGGTTAGAGGCCCCACGAGGTCTCGGTCGACCGAGTGATGGCGTCTCCTTTTTCCGTACCTGCGCTTTGCAAATATTTGCTTAACCACAGTCTCCCGTTGCTTCGCTTTTCATCTGGGTGAGCGTTATGCTTGCCGCCACCTTTTTCGCCATCGTTCGCTTCCCTGTCACCAGTCCGTTGTTTCGACGGCTTCCAACTCCTTAAATCAGAGAGTCGATGGTAGGTCTCGGCTTCGAGCGGCAAGCTTTATACCTCGTTTTTTTAAGCTTCACCACTCTGACGCATGTCCTAATCCACGTACCTTTTGGCTGTGACTTCCCTTTGACCCAATTCTGAGTGCCCGGTGTCGGTAACGACGATTCGATTTCTTTCAAAAAGTCAACAGATGTCTCTCAGATAACGCTCAACTCACTGCATCCTGTTGATCAAATTGTCCTCACCGTTCCATCTTGATTATTCTATGCGCTTCACCGCGTCTGATAGAGATACCCCCAACACAGCTTGCATCATACTATGTTATCACCTTTGTTTTTTAAGTTGTAGTTCTTAAGACCGCGGCTATACTTTAAATAATCTTCGCTGCAAAGCTGTTTTCCTTTAGGTAGCTCTCTTTAAGCATGCTAGCTCTTGTGAAACATCCGGGCGACTGTCCAACAGTCAACGATGTTAGCGCACGTCGATGTGCGATCACAAACGCTTCGTCTTTCAACTTTTCCGAGGGCGGCGAAACCTAGTCAACTCTTTGTGAAAAAAACGTTGCTTCAAGGTATACTAGCACTATTCGCATTCCTGATCTGTTATTACCGCTGTAATGACAGCGGATACTTTTACTTATTTTTCGTGCATCTTTTGTGTGTCAATGTTCTTTCTCGAGCTCAACTGATGCAAAGGTACAGCTGTCAGTTGACGCACATGTCGCTGAAGCTCGAAACGAAGCATCGAGTCTCGTCGGTTTCGGTCCCAATTTGGGGACGAACAGGGCCCGTCTACGGTCAACATAGTCATCGCCATTTAGCGATAAGGGTCATGACCGCCTTATCAACGGTACTGTCCAGCCCAGTTAGTGTCTTAATTTTATTTGAAGATGTGCCGTGTGCTTGCGATTCGGCCTAACAAGTCGTTTGTCAGCGGACATCCCTTGCTGTCGTGACCAAATGAGCCTAATTTTGTCCTACTATTTTCCATGTTTGTGCGTGTTCGGTGTTTCTGCGCTGGGGCTAGGCGGGACTTTGGATCCTATTGCAAGTCACGGAGGTCTTCGTCGACTAACCTCACAGCGTCGCTCCCACGGCTTAAATCTGTTTTTGAGGTCTTCAAAATTTGATCTACATCCATTTCGTCGCATCTATTAGGTACAATCGAATTGCAGCCTTTGGTCTCCGACATCGATATGGGCACCGCTTCGTCCGACAATGCGGACAGATTTGCTCTGTAGTACTCACTTTTGAGTAATATCGGTACCATTTGTCCTTTCGCAAATATCCTCAAGGCATGCAGTTTCGCGCAAAAGACAATTAACACGTCCTTGAGTGACGCATAATAGGCCAGAGATGGCATGGCATGTCAAGCTGTCTGTTCTCAACGAACATTCAGCAAATTGTCACCGACCTCGTTATTCGTCCGGAAACTCTGTAGCTCCTAATTTCCAACTGAGACAAAGAAAATGCTTGTTCTAAGGGCATTCTATGAGGAAAAACGGGGTTAAACTTGTCTGGGTTTATCCCTTTGTCTTAAAGTTTCCGGCATTAACTTATGTACTACCCGGTTTTCTGACTTGGGGTTAGGTCTCTACGGATTCCTTCACACTGCAAACGATTTCCCGACATTCGACATGTCCCTAGCGGTTTACGTTCAACATTTTGCGGGTTTCTCCACCACCCGCTCTCGTTTATGACTTTATTTCATGATACCGGAACACTACGAGCAATTTTACGCATGTAATGAAACCAAGATGAATCAAAAGTGAACGTTTTAGATGGAGTTGAACCCAGAGTTTCTACAACAAAACGGTTCAGCACCTTCTGTGTCTCCAACAGCATCACTTGCCAATGGTCAAGCATCCCCGAATGGCTCCGCTGGCACATCTAATGGTGGCACCCCGCAAATGTCGGTGGTACTTACCATCAGGTTGTTGATGCAGTCAAAAGTGAGGCATTCTAGCGTTCCGTTCTTTGCTAATTGTTTTATTTTATAGGAAGTGGGTAGCATCATTGGCAAGAAGGGCGACCATGTCCGTCAAATCCGCGAGAAAAGCGGTGCCAAAGTTAACATTTCCGACGGGTCTTGTCCGGAACGCATTGTAACTATTACGGGTAATGTGGCAACAATTCACAAAGCATTTTCGATGATTTGTAAAAAGTCGGAAGAAGACTTACAAGCCTTACCGAACAGTGTGCCTCAGCCCCCGATTACGATGCGATTGATAGTGCCTGCAACACAGTGTGGAAGTCTCATAGGCAAACGTGGTTCAAAGATAAAGGAAATTCGTGAATCCACAGGAGCTGCTATCCAAGTTGCTACAGAAATGCTGCCAACATCAACGGAAAGGGCTGTCACAATCAGTGGAACATGCAATGCTATCATTGACTGTATGCAAGAAATTTGTACCATTTTATTGGAAGCACCTCCTAAGGGCACAAATTTACCTTTCCGCCCGAAGCCAAGTTATAACCCTCTCTTGATCGCAAGCTCAGCCGCCGCTGCTGCAGCAGCACAACAGCAAGCAACACAGCATCTCACCGCCGTTATGCAGCAACAGCAACAACAGCAGCACCAACTCCAAGCTTCACAAGTAGCTTCAGTACAAGGATACAATCCAGCCATGGTATCCCAAGAGGTTAGTAGTTTCTTCCCTCATTTTTACTCATAAATGTTGCTTTCTTTTGGACTCTGTAAAAAGTATGCAAAAGATGGTCCTTCTCCACGTATTTATTAACTGACCAACCTTTGTTTTTCTTCTTCTTTGGTATTTGCATCCATAACACAGATATGAGTTCTTGACAAGTTTTTGATACATACCCTTCATAGCCCTAAATTTTCCACGTACGCTGTTTCCACCCTTAATTTTCGTAAATGCCAAAAGTAACTAATTAAGTTAGCGACGGAGAATTGTCATTCTTAAATTAAAGTCGAATGAGTCCAATTGACTTTTTCTGCAAAACGAAAACAAATAATAATTTATTAAGCATACTATACCGTATACTTTTAAAAAGATTTGGTTTTGTGTCGCTATTCCCTGATGTAACCCCTGCCAGTGATGTCAGATTTTCAATTATTTGAACTTTTGGTATTAGTTAGTATGCCCTAAACAACCCCCTAGAAACGGATGCCAAGAAATTCCCCCATTTACAAATTTGATATTGGTACTAATAAGAAGTTTTTTTTTCCAAATCTATCCTCCTGTGCTTTGTTTTCAGCTGGCTAGACTTCAGCCTTATCTTGCCGTTCCCCGATTCAACCTACCAGGTATGCTTTTCATCCAACCATCCATACATCAATCCAATCACTGCGGTAAATGCACTTTCACAAAATTCAATCCACACTGCGCACTTTGGTTTCTGTGTTCCTACCTATTTTGACTTTGCGTTTTTGGTGTCCAGTGTCATGCGGTTTAAAACAGTGCTGGGTTTGTGCTCAGCTAGCAATGCACATTGTGTTGCCATGTCCTTATTAGTATGCATGTTGATGAATATTTTAATTTGTTTCCTTGTTTTACAGCTGGTTTATTTCAAAATCCAGCCCTGGCTAACGGGTTGGTGAATCTGCCTGGGACTACGGTAGCATGTTCAGCAGCAAATGGCATGATCGACCCGACTTCACTGTTTCAAAAGGACCCTGCGGCAGCAGCCATTTTTTGGGCCCAACAGCAACAACAGTTAGCGGCAGCTCAACACGCTCAACAGGCGGCACAACAGGGATCTTCTGAATCCGAGAAGCAACAGGCAGCCCAGGTTGCAGCAGCTCAAGCAGCCGCTGCCATGAGTGCACAGGGACAGAATGGTGATCAGACTTTCGACTACATGCAAAGCTTTGCCCAACCGTATCTGCTTAACAACAGGTAAACAGGCTTAAGGAAGTTGTTAAGAAGCAGTTTAAAACTTAAACGCATTCCAGCATGCTTGCGGGGCGAACGATGGGTGTCGGTGGAACGCCACTCAAACCCGAGACGTCATCGGCAGCAGCGGCAGTGTTGCAGTCTTCGGCAGCTGCCCGCCAACATCGATTCTCACCGTACTAGTCATACCGCCTGCGGCATCGTGCATTATTCCTCCGTTCTCGTCATTCGTCAATTTATGCACAAAGCAAAACATTGCAACATTCGTGTATTGTTTTTGATTTCGTTCCGATTGCTCTAGAATAGTCATTTTTGTTAAAAGTCTAAATTTTCTGTAATACCACTTTACAAAGGGAAACAAAAGGTGTGCAATACAATAAGAGCTTTGTTACGTCTTTCCATTGTGAATCTTTTTGTTTTCGAATTTCAAAAGGATCACAATAATAATATTCTAAGTCTGCGTTCCCGAGTATTGTTCTCATACCTCGGCACAGCTCTTTTTGTTTATTATCAGGCTGAGCTGGACCCCTAAAAGAGTCTCCAGCGGTCTCGCAATCTCCACAAAGGTTTGCCCGCTGATTTTTGATTCTCGTATTTTAAACATTTGCTACACTTTGTAACAAATCAAAATATTCACCCGCAATTTCGATCATTCAGTTTTTCTTCCTTCTATCATCATCTCACCGTATACACGCACTCAGAAGGTTGTTAAATGCCATTGTGATATTCCATTAAATATTTTCGATCTATAAAAAATGTAATCGCAATGTTGAATGACCATGTTTTACCGCGTTTTTATTATATTTGCAACGCCTTAAACAGAGGCAAGACCACTCACTTGACTTTGACAGCTGCTATACCAAATAGTTTCAAGAAAGCTTTTGGAAAGACCAAGTGTACTCGTACTCGTCGTGAACCAAACGCCATCGGCAACAATTGAGCAGTTTATATAAAAGCACGTGTGCGGGTCCGTGAGGTGTAACAACCACGTTGCATCGTTATTTTCAAGACTGCCTCGCCACCACTAAGGCAACAAACAACACGTCGTGTCATCCGAGATTGTCAAGTGGTCCTGGTTTGATGCGTTTTAAAATGTTTTTTTCCAAAGAATACAAACCTCGCCAAATTTAAAATCGCTATTGTATAAGTGAGGCCACTCAGCCGATGCGACTGATTCATTCCGAACAAAATTGAATGCACCTATGTTCATTTTCATTCTCGCCCGACGCTTATCGCCCTCGTGAGGCTTTTATTTCCGTTTTGTTGACAGCCATCAGGACACGATCCTCATGTAGTGCATTTTTAACCCAATTTATGGACGAACCCGGCGGGGAGACACACGTGTTTTTGTCAGTAAAAAAGCAAGTTGATATGGTAGCCATATTCAATTGTGCATGAAGGGGGCCATCCCTCAAAAACAGATATACATCCTTGGTTCTTCTGGCTGGCGGGGCCCCTAGGCGTAAACTGCAGAGGCGGGAAGGAAGCAAAACAAATTGCCTTAGTCAATGCGCAGTAACTCTGGGATGTTCTCTTTTTTTGGCTCAAAAAGCTCCAAAATAAAAGCTGACATACATAACCGGCTTCTGGGGTTACCAGTGTTTCCGGTCGATGCCGAAAGACAACGTTCGCCTTCCATTGGCACCACGACAGCACGCGTCCCAGTGACAATGCACGACGAAGACCGCCCCGGGCCTCCAGGCTAATACGACCGGGGCGGCAGGCAGTTCTAGCCACTGGCAACGCTCGCTAGTCGTCTTGTTTCTTTCTTTTTTTTGCGCGTATTTTTTCGACATGCATTCAGGGAATACAAATTGCTGCAAGCAATTGCCACGCTTATAAATGTAATAATCAGTGATGCGCGCAATGTTTGTCGCCAGCTTTAAGGAAGCTAGCTAGCCTAGGTACATCCCTTCCTAGCCTGCAAGTACGTCCGAGTAATATTCGCGGCGGAAGCCAGTTGTCGAGTGAAAATGCGCTGTCGGGGCACAGCGCCCACCCTTCCCCCCAAAACTCAGCCAATTCGCAGCGACCGGACCGCGCGAAGGGGGCGCGAGGTGTCTTTACAAAATCACCAAATTACTCAATTTAAACATTTTTAATCCCAGTTTTTTTACGTTTTGGGGTTACATAACATGTTTGAGCTTACACCGGCTCAGAATCAAAAAAATAGAAAAATCTTAATACCACAAAAATCGAAAATTCCAGCGGCATTTTCAAAATGGCATAACTTTTTAGTTTGTATAGATTTTGGTCTCAAATTTTGATAGGCCCTAGAAGAAACTTATACGAACAGAACTTCATTTGGTTGGTACGGAGTTCTATGGCCATTTTTGTGAACCGATCAAAAAACCGTCATTTTCACCGTTTTTGGTGCATTTTCGACGTTATTTTCAGTGAATTCGAATGTTATTCTTTTTTAAATACTTCAGAAGTCGTTAAGAAGGTATCACGCGCATTGGCAGACTATTGGACGCGAAGCTAGCAGTCACAGCCTAAATCTCAAAAAATAGGTCTAAATGCCGAAAATATTTAAAAAACCATGCAATAATTAAAAAAAACGTTAGTATGCATACCGAAAAACTGATACGTGGCTTTAAAATTAAAATTCTCATTTTTGTAGTAAGTTGGGTCACCTGCAGGAAAAATGAATGATAGTACAAAACAAGCTTACTGTATACTGCCAATTTTGTATAAATGTCACTTGAACTCATTAAAAAGCAAAAACTTTACTCTGACCCTTTTCGAATAAAAAAAACGTCGAAAATGCACCAAAAACGGTGAAAATGACGGTTTTTTGATCGGTTTACAAAAATGGCCATAGAACTCCGTACCAACCAAATGTAGTTCTGTTCGTATGAGTTTCCTCTAGGGCCTTTCAAAATTTGAGACCAAAATCTATTCAAACTAAAAAGTTATGCCATTTTGAAAATGCCGCTGGAATTTTCGATTTTTTGTGGTATAAAGATTTTTCTATATTTGTGATTCTGAGCCGGTGTAAGCTCAAACATGTTATGTAACCCCAAAACGTAAAAAAACTGGGATTAAAAATGTTTAAGTTGAGTAATTTGGTGATTTTGTAAAGACACCTCGCGCCCCCTTCGCGCGGTCCGGTCGCTGCGAATTGGCTGACTTGGTGGGCGCTGTGCGGGGGTCGCTGCGGGCAGTGGACATTGAGCTTGGGGGCTGACGTTCGTTCGTTCGCTTTGCTCCTTGCATCTTATTGATGTCCAATTCTAACGTCTTGTCGACTATTGCGCGTTGAAATTGAATTGTTGAAGCTTTCCTTTTTTATTTTCTCTCAACTTTTAAAACGCTGCCCGAGTCAGGGCGTCCTCCTCGCGATGGATGCATCACCTCATGCTGGGCGATCGTTTTGTTGAACATGTACGTATTTACGCGCGTTTCACATTCGTCGCATAAACCCCAAAAATCTGTGCCAGGGGCAGTCTCGCGTAGTGGACTTTTAGTTCATGTTGTTACTTGACGCGTCGATTTCGATGCAGTGCGGGGTGCGTTCATTCACTTTGCATACTTGCACGATGGATTTTTCACTTCTGCACGCCCAGTGTTTTCAATTCAGTTTCACAATCACGTTTTTGTCTCCCCCCAATTTCAACTCTTATCTTGAGCCTCATCCAGGCCCTGGTCTGCTATGATTCCTTTCTTCCTTCCGTTTGGAAATCCGCTCCCTTTCGGCCCAATCCACAGGGGAGCAATTTGTTGTGATTATCGGCGTTCGTTTTTTCTTCTTTTTCAAAAGTTGTGTCTCCGGTTACTTATCGCTGATCGTGTCCTTATATAAACTGTCATAGTGCCACTCCGTTTCGAATCACGTGTATTTTGGGGCTAGACTATCGTTTACCCTGATGCCAAACGTTTCAACACAAAACCACGCGATTTGTATGCTTTTGTTGACGTGTTGTTTATATTTCAGCTTCCATGGCTTCGAAAAAGAAGACTCCTCGCTCGCTTGGAAAAATCAAGCACGGCAAGCCACTTATCCCAAAATGGAAGGTATTCAGAGCCAAAGAACCCGTTGTGTCTGTTTTTATGTGGGGCGTGAATCATACGGTAAACTTTTATATTTTTTCATCTAATTCAGGCTTATAATTGACAATTTGTAGATAGGTGAACTCATGCACGTGCCCCCGCCCGGTTTACTCATGCCCGATGACTTCAAAGCTTTTTCAAAGATTAAGATAGATTATCATGCCTTTAACAAGTGAGTTTGATCCGCAGTTGAGAAATGATTGAATTGAATTGAACCTTACAGGGATAATATGCCGAGTCATTTTAAAATCAAAGACTATTGTCCCAACGTTTTCCGCAATATACGAGAGCAATTCGGCGTCGATCAATCTGAGTACCTGGTAAGCCGTAGTGTTAGGGTCTTTGTGTTTCCACGCTAATTGATAAGATTTCAGACTTCGCTGACGTCATACGAGCCAGAGGTCGACCCTCATGAAAGCAGTGGTGCATCACGCTTGTTTGTTTCCTTTGATCGCAAGTTCGTGATTAAGGTCGTTGATTCGGAAGCGGTCGCCGAGATTCATAGCATTTTGCGTCAGTACCACGGATATGTTGTCGAAAAGCATGGCAAAACGCTCCTTCCGCAATTCCTCGGCTTGTATCGTATCACCGTCGACGGAAACGAAACGTACTTGCTTGTTATGCGAAATATTTTCGGCGGAAAATACAACATACATAAGAAATACGATTTGAAGGTGAGCTCGGCGTTGGCGTTTCATGTTTCATTATTGGAAAATGTTATTTTAGGGCTCGACCGTACAACGCCAAGCCAGTGAGAAAGAGAAGACAAAGGATTTGCCTACGCTGAAGGATATAGACTTTCTCGAGGAAAATTACAAAATCATGTTGCCAGCAGACGCCAAAGAGCAGCTTTTGGCTTTGTTGAAGTGCGATACTGAATTTCTCACGCGCTTGCATCTCATGGATTATTCTCTGCTCGTGGGCATTCATGACGTTGAGCAAGGTCGTAAGGAAGAAGCCGAAGCTCTTGCCGCCCAACAACACTCTTCTGATCCCGATTCGGGCGAGGAGATTCAGACCCCTCCGGATAGTCCCGTCCCTTCGGTTGGAGGACCATTCATCGCATTGAACACGGGCCTGAATCTGGATGACGAATTCTACGGCATACCCTCGAGTGAAGATTCTCCCAAAAAGATGATCTACTTTATCGGTCTCGTTGACATTCTCACTTATTACGGTGTCAAGAAGCGTACTGCTTCAGCAGCGAAGACAGTCAAGTATGGCTCAGATGCGGAGCACATTTCGACTGTTAAGCCGGAACAGGTTTGTGTTTTGTTGTCGTCGCTCAAGTCCAACTCCAACTTCCGAAAATTAATGCAAAATTTTTTTCAGTATGCTCGACGCCTCATGGAATTCGTCAATCGCAACATTTGTCTGCAGCCACCGCAAGGAAGCCAACAGCAACCACCACCATCAGGGTAAACCCGGAGGTACCTCTAGCTGTAGCAATGCTGACGCTGCCTGATTCTGTAATTATTCATCGAGCTTTTGTTCCGGTTGTGCGCTCGATGATGTTTTCATCCCCGCTTTATTGTCTCAGTTTTTTTTTCTTTTCGAACTCATTTGAATTGTAAATAACCTTTGTTGGTTGTCAATTCCGCTTCTTATCGACATTATTTATTCCTTGGTGTCCTTCTTTCTCCAAACTTATTAGAATGTCAGTACTTCGCCGTTGTGTTAGACAAACTCGTGAAGCCATGTCAATTCACATCATTGAAATCGTTTTGATGTATTCTCGGATTTTATCTCTATTAATTGTGAACACTTTTTTAGTTGTTTAAACCTACGATACTCACGGATGGCAGATGCCAGCGATCGAACAAGCGAACGCATGTGTCCCAGTTCCCCTTGTCTTGCGCGTATTAATAGTCAATAAAGTTAATAACACAACAGATGTGGTTGAAACACCAGTTTGGAGTAATGGGGTATAAATGGAATAAGTTTCTTACGTCAGAAAGACCAAAAGTCGCAGTTTGAACGAGGGAATGGCATTGCAATACGACAAAAAACACGTTGCTTAGCAACCTTTAATGGGAATTGTAAACGACAACAGTTTGACTAGCCTTTCGACAGCCTCCAAATTGCTAAGCAATCTCAATACAGCAATGCCGGCAGGTCACAATGCCGACGGCAATTATCCGGAACGTTGCTGCGTCGGACAGGACTAGCTGTCGCACCAGTCTGTCTCCCTTTTCGTCTTGTTGGAAATCGCTCTCGGCCATAGTGCGTGTGTAACAAAAATCGAAGACAGACCAACGCGCATAGCCTGCTACTGGCCGCCAGCGGCGGTTGTTGGACGAGCTTGTCGCGTACTTCTTCATCCCCCGGTTTCAATGTCCCCAAGTTTCGTGAAATTGATCACATTTTGTCCTCGAACCTGAACAAAGCCAACTTTTGTTAACCTTTAGCGCCTATCCCGTTCATTGCTTGGATGTCGGAACAGTGAGCATCGATGGACGGGTCGCCAGAAGCGTTGCCCGAGGGCTCGCCTGAAGTTTTAGCCGGCGAAACAGACAACGTCAAAGTCGCGGTGAGATGTCGACCGTTGTCAGCGCAAGAAATCGCCCAAGGGCACACCACTGCCATCAACGTCGACGAGTACAACTGTACCGTCGAAGTTAAGAATCCCGCAAATAAAAATGTAAGTTTTCAAATGACTCATAAAACTAAAAAAGTATATAACTCCAAACTCCAGGATCCACCAAAAGTGTTCACATTCGATGAAGTTTTCGGTCCAGATTCCCAACAAATGACTATCTACAATAAAGTCGCGAGACCTATTGTCGAAAATGTTCTCAAAGGATACAATGGAACTATTTTTGCGTATGGCCAAACAGGAACGGGCAAAACATTTACAATGTCTGGTGAAATGGACCAGCCAACAATGCGAGGCATCATTCCAAACTCATTTGTTCACATCTGCGATCATATCAGCAAAAGTCAGAGCGACAAACGGTAAAAACAACGTATAAATAGACAGTTTTTGCAAATTCATGAACTTTTAGGTTTATCGTCCGTGTTTCATATCTGGAAATCTATAATGAGGAAATTCGTGACTTGCTGGCCAAGGACAAGGAAAAGAAGAAAAATATAGATATCAGAGAGAGTCCAGATATTGGAGTATTTGTACAGAATCTATCGAGTGTAACTGTCGACACCGCGGAAGCTATGTATAATTTGATGAAATTTGGAAGTGATAATCGACAAGTTGGGTCGACGAATATGAATGAGAACAGTTCACGATCTCACGCCGTTTTTACGGTAACTGTTGAATGTTCTGCTGGAATTGGTACGGAGCAGCATGTAACGCAGGGGAAACTGCATCTCGTAGATTTAGCTGTGAGTTTTTGCAGGAGATAATATAAAATATAAAAACTATAAAATGTTTCAGGGCAGTGAAAGACAGTCTAAAACAGGTGCCACTGGAGAGCGTCTCAAAGAAGCTTCCAAGATTAATCTGTCTTTGTCAACCCTGGGCCGTGTTATTAGCGCCCTTGTTGATAAAAATGGCAAGACACATATCCCGTACAGAGTATCCAAGCTCACCCGACTTCTGCAAGATTCACTTGGTGGAAACTCGAAAACTGTCATGGTCAGGTTTCTTTTAGATAAGCATTTTTTCAAAATGTAATTTGTAGATAGCCAACGTCGGCCCAGCTACTTACAACTATGATGAAACTATCAGCACATTGCGATATGCCAACAGAGCAAAGGACATCAAGAACGTTGCACGCATTAACGAAGATCCCAAAGATGCTCTCATGCGGAAATATCTTGAGGAAATTGATGAATTGAAAAAGCGGCTTGAGAATGGTAAAACTTATGGCATCATAAAACATGAATTTCATAAACAATTTTTAAGATGACGCGGTTTCCGGCGGCGAAAGCGAGGAGGAGGAAAATGCTCCAGTGTCTAATGCTAAGCCGATACCAATGAACCATCACTGGGAAGAGAAGATTCGTGAAATGGAAAGCGAACTCGATGCCAAGAAACAACAGTTGGATCAAGAACGTGGATTAGCTGAAACCGAGAAACGACGTTTGGCCGAGGAAATCTTGCTCAAAGAGGAGGAAATTCAAAAAAGCAAAGATGAACATCAACGCCTTGCCGAACGTCTTGCTGCCATCGAGAAAAAGGTTATTGTTGGTGGTGAAAACATGCTCGAAAAGGCTGAGAAACAAGCACAGTTGCTTGAGGAGAGTAATCGTGAGCTGGAGCGGGTGCGGACAAATGAAAATGAGCTTCGCAAGCGTCTGGAGACCCGTCAAGCTGAACATCTTGATATTGAGGAAAAGTACACCTCATTACAAGAAGAAGCCGCTGGTAAAACCCGAAAGTTGAAAAAAGTCTGGAGCTCTTACATGCAAGCTAAAGCTGAACTTGCCGATATGGATGGGGAGCATCAACGGGAAATGGAAGGCTTACTCGACAACGTTCGTCAACTTCAACGAGAGCTCAAACTGTACAGTACAATCGTCAATTCTTACGTTCCTCCTGATTATTTGAAACTCATCGAAAAACACGTGTATTGGAACGAAGATATCGGGGACTGGCAGCTTAAATGTATCGCCTATACCGGGAATAACATGCGAGAAGCTAAATTTGCGCCTCCTATGATGTATCGGGTTGGTTTCTAATTATCATTCAAAAGTTATAAACAAAATTTTAGAACGGAGACATGCAACTAAAACAGCCATACCTAAGCTATGCCGACATCCTCGAACAACCCGCAGTTCCTCAACAAATTGCAAATACTAATCGCAATACTTTCCGACCAAAGTCAGCCAAAAAAGATCGCAATGCAGCGCGGATAAAAGCGCTTCTCGAATAATAATAATGTCCTTCAATTTTTCAACTGTCTTTCAATAATAATTAAAAAAAAGCGTGGTAAATAGTCACTGAATAAAATTTATCCCAGACTTAACTTCGAACGTGAGCATTTCTACTTAATTAGTAGCTGAAATAGGTAAACTACCATAAGTTACAAACCTCGTAATTTATACTTTGACCATTTATGAATCACTATTGTTCTCCGCTTGATTGATGTGATCTCAATGATTATTACACGTTGCCTTAGGTCTGATTCGTGCACTTGATACGTGAATGTACGTGTCTTTTTTTTATCTCTGTCTGGGTTTGTATAGCTATAAAAGCCGGTCCGTCAAACATTTGAAAAGTCGTTTAAAAAGTTTTACGGACTGTTTTAATGCCTTTTAAACTATCATTGTTCTCTTTAATTGCAAGTTTTATTTCACTTTTGAAAATCGTTTTCGCTCAAGACTCTCGGGCGCACATCATACAAAAGACGAGTCTGACTGTTCAAATTTCTATTTCCGAAAAAAACCACCAACGCTTTTGTTGTATAGTTTGTAGACCCATAGACTTTGGCCCTACAAAACGTCGTTTAGAATTTAAGAGGATAATTACAGTGACATTTTCTAATTTTTGTATTTGTTTGTTTGCAACTGTTTTCTGAACATCACTTCTAGTCGATAATTGGTGCCGTAATGCGTAGGCAAAATTACGTCATGAGGATGCATGACAAACCGGCTTGATCAAGTAACTTTTTTACGCTTGAACTGTCCTAATGATGGCTCGGGTTCACGTTCCCTCATTTATCGGAGGTCGCAATCAGAGGTCTCGAAAAGGCGTATGCATTACCCGATTTCCCATAACTTAAGTCAGTCATCTGTTTCTACGCCGATTGTACTCTGTGTTGGCTCGAATCCCTGGTTATTCATCAATCCCGACGGCTGCGTGATATCTGGCGAGACAAAGCTGACCTATCCCTGAACTATGGACCATGACACATCACACACGTCTAATAAAGGCGCATCCGATGAAATCCCGTCGACTGCCTTCGCCACAAACCTGCCTACGATTTCGGAGATGAGACTATGGGGTGGGTAGAATCCTGAATATCTCGGTTTGAATGAAAGCTTTCACTTCTAAAACACATTCATGCAACGTGTTGACTGCAAAAAAAACGGAATGGACCGCGCGAGCGAGCACGCTGCATGAAAGGGCAAAACCGCGGGTATCTCTCGACGTTGTTTAGTGAAAGCACCTTTTTCCTTCCCTTCCTGCCAGCGCAACAACCCCCATTCGAGCCAGTCTGGATCAGTCAAAGAATGGTCACTCGCGGTCCAGTCGTCTTCGTTTGAACACGTTTTTTTAAACAATTACTCACGCTCACTCACGTACCTCACCGGATTGTCTATCACTCTCTGTACCCTGCCCTGCGGCCGCTGACGTGGCTGGCTCACGTAGATTTATAATTTGCCAGGAGCTATCCCCCGCGATTCACCCTGTCATCCTTTTAATCCGGCACCATTTTTTAATGATGCATCTGCCACTTTTTTTAAACAAGAACGTTTTCACCCTTTTCGGACTTTTTTCCCGAACTCATTCCAGTTCTGTTTTTTGCGATGGTCAAAGTCGTGTCATGTAACCATGCGATCTTACTCTCATCCTTTTTTCTTCCACGAATTTGGCTGACGTTTATCGAATTATTTTTTGCACGTTTTTCTCATTCCATTTAATTGCAAGAAAAGTTTCAACTGCACAGTCATTTTTTGCTTTCATTCCGTTGCAAACTCTTGACTCATTTTTAATATTTCCTTTGTGTATACAGATTTAAGTCTTTGCACTTTTATGCAGAAATATTACCATACTGACTGACAAAAGTGCATGTTAATCAGCTTTCATTCGATCCATTTCCATCAACTAACCCCACCCGGCTTTTCCATAACCCCACAACCCTATTGAAGCGCTCCAAGTCATACTGAATGTTCATAATGTCCCGTTTGCAGAACCGTTGCCACCACTCGAGCCTCTTCTCATGGTTGACGAAGGCTGGGCTCGTACACACAGTGTGCTTATTTCGCAGCCTACTAGCCCCTTCAGTGATTCGCAGAACTTCATGAATCAGTCGCCCCGTAAGCGTATGCGCCTGCCGGTAAGTTTTGTTTCTGACCCAAATGGCATTTAAATTCATAGTACATGCACTACTATAAGCCATCAGGGCGGGGGATATGCCTGTAGTGGTGGGCCAGATAAATACCATTTCGGTTTCACACATTTTTGTTAGTCCTACAACCTGTTGTGACCACAGGGGGTTTGGAAGCGTCTACCTGTGGTAGTATCTTAGCCGGAGTTAGTTGGTTTTGTGAAATTCCACTAGTGGGCGTTCTTTGGAACACGAAAAAGTGATAGTCATGCTTAATTTTATCGAAAAAGCCTTGGTTGGTAGTGAGATTTTGATAGTCATGAAGCTTATTGGTGTTTTTTTCAGTCATTCGCCGACGCGGCGACCAATGTCACCATGCAACAACACAAGGTGGATCGCGAAGAACGAGCCGCGATCCTTGGCAAGCATGCTGGATACCGTGGATGTACGATCTGGTTCACTGGGCTGTCTGGAGCCGGCAAGACGACCATCTCGTTTGCCCTTGAAAAGACGCTGATCCAGGTTTGTCTCACTTAGCCCCTCTAATACTGTAACTTAAATGTGATTCTTCCAGCTCGGCCTCCCGGCTTACGGCCTCGATGGTGACAACGTCCGCCACGGTCTCTGTAAGAACCTCGGCTTCTCAAAGCACGAACGCACCGAGAACATCCGACGCGTCGCTGAAGTCTCCAAGCTCTTCGCCGACATGGGCATTATCTCGCTGGCGTCATTCATCTCGCCCTACCGATCTGATCGCGAAGAAGCCCGCCGAATCCACGAAGAAGCCGGCATCAAGTTCTTTGAGATCTATGTTGACACCCCGCTTGAGGTGTGCGAGGAACGTGACCCGAAAAGTACGTTCAGTTTCCGGTAATTATCTTGTTTTGTACTCAATTACGCTATTTTCAGACCTCTACAAGAAGGCACGTGCCGGTGAAGTCAAGAGCTTCACAGGCATTGACTCCGCCTACGAAGAGCCCACCAACGCGGATCTCGTCCTGAAGGCCGCTTTTGAGACTGAAGCCGAGTGCGTCCAGCGTGTGTTACAGCTTCTGTATGAAAAGCAGATTCTTCCGGAACAAACGATGCACGATCTTTGCGGATCTCCCGTCCGGCAGTTGTTTGTCCCCGAATCCGAGAAGACTGCTTTGTTGCAAGTCGCTGCGAAGGAACCCGAAGTTGAGCTTACTACTGTAGATCTGCAGTGGCTTCAGGTTCTTGCCGAAGGATGGGCAACTCCGCTGACCGGCTTCATGCGCGAACGCCAGTATCTGCAGAGCTTGCATTATGCCCAGATCTTTGACCTCAAGAAGAAGTGCACCTTGCCCGGACAAGAAGACACCGTTGAAGACCCGGCTCTTGTCGATAACTACCCCTTCTACGATAACAGCATCTCCCAATCCATCCCCATCGTACTACCCATCACTGATGAGATCAAGGAGCAGCTGAAGGTAGTCAATGGCTCAATGGGCTCTGCCGTTTCGCCCGATCTCGTGAAGCGCGTCAAGTTGACGTACAATGGCCAAGTCGTCGCCATCGTCGAAGACCCTGAAGTGCATCCCCATCGTAAGAAGGAACGTGTCAACCGTCAATTCGCTACCTCAGACGTTCGTCATCCGACAGTACGCATGATCATGGAAAGTGGTGACTGGCTTCTCGGCGGTGATGTCAAGGTTCTCGGCAAGATCAAGTTCAACGATGGCCTCGATGAATACCGTCTCACCCCCGTGGAGCTGCGCAAGATCTTCACCGAAGCCAAATGTGATGCCGTCTTTGCCTTCCAACTTCGCAATCCTGTCCACAACGGTCACGCCCTTCTGATGCGCGACACCCGTGAAAAGCTTCTCAAGCAGTACAAGAACCCCATGCTGCTACTGCATCCCCTCGGCGGCTGGACCAAGGACGACGACGTGCCATTGCCGACGCGAATCGAGCAACACAAGGCTGTCATGGCTGAAGGCATTCTCGATCCCAAGTGGACTGTCCTCGCCATCTTCCCATCGCCGATGCTTTACGCCGGACCCACGGAAGTCCAATGGCACGCTCGTGCTCGGCTCGCCGCTGGCGTTAATACGTACATTGTCGGACGTGACCCTGCAGGTATCCAAGATCCGGATACAGGGGACTTTCTGTATGATCCCACGCATGGTGCTAAGGTAAGCCGTTTCCAATAACTTAACTAACCAGAACTCTAATTCGCCTCTCTTCAGGTACTGACAATGACACCCGGTCTCCCTAACCTCGAAATCATTCCATTCCGTGTCGCTGCTTACGACAAAACCACCAACTCCATGGCTTACTTCGACGAAAAGCGAAAGGACGACTTCATCTTCATATCCGGAACCAAGATGCGCGGTTTCGCCCGTGATGGTGTTGAGCCGCCTCAAGGCTTCATGGCCCCCAAGGCATGGGACGTTCTCTCTAGCTACTACCGTAACAAGGCCCTACAAGCAGCCGAAGCAAAGTAAAATCGGTGATTAACCCTGTTTCTATCTATCATCAAACGCAATGTTTGACCAATTAATGAGCTGTTAACTAATGTATATTCTTTAAACTAACCTAACGTAAGGTAATTCGTGAACTATGTGACGCAAATTGTCGAAATAAACCTGATTGAACTGTTTTTTTTTGTCTGTGACAGCGATGCCAAACTGCAATAACAAGACCGCTTTATGATAATTGGGTGTATGATTACTTTACGGAATGCCTTATAAAAGTGGACATAAATTAGGAGTCAGAATAAAAATGCGAATGGTATTTCAGGAGAGTGCTCAGAAGCTTGCGAAGGCTTAATGACCAGAAGTTCACGGGGGAGGGAGCAGTATGAATGGGGATTGGAGCGAAGCACGACGATAAGGCATTTGTTAGACATGGATGTTTGAAAAGCCGTATCTTCTTTAGCAGTACTTTCAAATAGACAACGTTGACGATTGGTACAACTTAAAATATTAGTTTGTAGGATGGATAATATCTTTGTAGAGGTCGCCGATATACAAAAAAGATAATTTTATCAGACATGCAACATAGAATGAATGATAGTAATTAGTGCGTTCCATTTTCACCATTTTCAGTAGTGGGGCCCAGCGAAGGCATGTAGTCGCGGGCCATGAGGCAGGCAAACACGGTCATGACCATCTTTGACTTTACTTCGACGATATCTTCGGGTAAGGCGTAGATCTTGGCACCAATCTTGCGACCTGACGTGATGGCGTATTTGGCATTTTCGAGCTTTTCCTGCAAAAAATTAGTCATTTAGTGAAAATGTTTGTAGGCCAAAAGTCAAACATACAGCTGTGGTCTCGCCCCTGTGTACTAGGCTGTAATCGATGGTGCCAGGCTTGATAGCGTCGATCAAATCAAGGACAACAATGCCGGAGGAAATGGTGGAATCCATGAAGCTCTTGAACTGAGATGTTTTGCCAGCGCTTTGCAGCTTCTGGTTGCTCCACGCAACGATTTCCTTATCCGTGGCGAAGCTGCCGTTGTTGGTGCATCGGGCGAGAATGGCCAAAGTGTAGGCGCGCATGAGTTGCCAGACCAAAGCTAAAAATAACAATATTAAAACATGAAGCATAATGAAAAATCAATAACTTACCCAAAGTTAAAGTCCTGTTACCATCATAGATGTCTTTACCCTGGATACCGACGAGCGAGAATCCAATTTGACGTCCAACTTCAATGGCGTAGTTACCGTTCTGGATCTGGTCCATGAAGCCTTGCATCTTCCTGAAGAGGGTCACAACGCGAGACCAGTCAACGACACCTTTGCGAATTTGGTCGTAAAGCTGTAAACAAGCGATAAGTACAAATAAAACGAAACAAATATGACAACAAACCTGGAAAATAACAAGGCCGTTCTGCAAATCGGTGTAGAGATAGCCGACGTAGGGCTTGACACCGAGGGAGTTCATCCAGTTACGGTACATCTTCTCTTCACGGGTTTCTTCAACAACTTCCTCTTCGAGGACTTCATCGGCTCCAGGCTCCGGCAGATGGGGGTACTTGTTGAACAAGTTGGCCACGAAGGCTAAGTTCAACTTGTAGTTGCCACCGGCGACATCATTGGGGGTTACGAAGCTGCGGCAATCGATCTTTGCGGCCTCGTTGAGCATGGAGGAGGCTCGCTTGATGTTGTCCTTCTGGTGGAGAGGGGCCATGGAAAGGCCGGCTTCACGGGGCGCAATCTCATTCAACAAATAGGTGTAGATCTCAGAGTCAACAATGTCAGACGTGAAGTTAGCCATGCGGCGGTTAGTATCAGTGTTATTAAGGTGGTAATTGACCCATCGGAGCAAAATTTGTTCAGGCGTCAATCGACGCAATTCATCAAGAGTCTCGCCCTCATTGAGCAGACGGAACATGCCAGGCACATGCTCCAAGTTGATCTGAGCGAAAAGGCCGACGCGGATAATCTGCCAGATAAGTCCAAGCACAAGATGCGGCTTGCCCTTGCTAATATCATCGGCATCAATGTTGACAATGTTGCAGCCAATAGCCTGTGCACTCATCAACGAAAGGGTCAAGTTTTCCAATTTAGTGTACGTGTTGAGGTTCTTCTTGTTGATAGCACGTTCATCGATGGTTTCAGGCTGGGCAATGTTGATCAATTTGCAGATAATGATGCCATCTTGGACTTTCCTGTAGAGATCGCCGTTATCGGGTGTGACCGGTAGGAGCCGTTTGAGGTCGCCGTCTTCCGCGAGCTTGCTGTTGATCCAATTCGAGAAAGCGATTTCCTCCTGAAATGGAATGCGATTAGTCATTCATTACGAAACGTTAGTCACACAGTCAACTTACAGCAATTCGAATTGTGTGCACGATTTCATCGGCACCATGCTCAGCGATGCCTTGGACTTGGTACGCGTCGTGAACTCGGACAATACCCTTCTTCCACGAATTCACGGCGGCTGTCTTTTCCTCCATGAGCTCGGTGTAGATTGTGACAAATTCATTGTAAGAGAGTTCTGGCGCTTCGCCAAAACGGGCGAGAATCTCGCGGACTTGGTAGCCGGGAATGTCGATTCCGATAATCTTCAAGGCAGCGCCTACATCACTGCGTTTCAATGATCCGCTTCCGTCTACGTTAATCTGTAAATGATTCAAAATAAACATCGTGATAAATATAAACATGACTCAATAGATCAGGGTTAAACTCAAAACATGACTCACCGAGTTGAATTCTTCGTGAAGATCAGTGAGTTGTTCAGGAGTAATCATTGGAATGAATGTCAATGGTAGTCAGGTCAGTCAGATTAGATGTATCGACGCACTGCGTGTTGGAAACTTTGCCAATGGCCCTGGAAAGGTTAAAAAATGAAATGTTGTGGTTGCAGCATTCCTTCCCGAAATAATCGACGCGAAAAAATTGATAAGAAACACCGGGTGAAATGGGCTAACACGAAAAGCATGCACATCCTTGTCGGACAAGCCTTTGGCTATTAAGAGAACGGAAAAACTTGTTTTATGAGACAAACAAAACCGTGATACAAACACGAGATAAGTTTTTGAGGTGTACAGAAAGGGGTTTGTGCAGATTCGGTTTGAGGAGAGCACGAGAGGAAGACGCAATCAAGGCCTCGCGATGCGATCGCTGCTGGCCATGCGTGAATGACCGTCGACCGAGAGGAGTAATGCGAGAGCGGCGGTTTTGAATCTCACGACAACGCGATCCTTGTGCAACTTTTTGGGTGTTGTTCAACTCAAAAGGTGTCTCGGTCGAGAACGGTCTCCATTGTCTATGACCATGTGGACATCGTATCGATTAACACCCTCGTAAAAGCAAAGCAAGTCGCAGCAGCTCCGTTCAAGCACGGAGACCGAGTGCAAATCGAGTACGGAAAAAGACCGCGCAAAAACATGTTGTCACGTTGTTACAAAGATGAAAGTTATGAAACTGCATGACAGGTCATCATCCATCGATGATCTGGCGGTAACCACTAGTCACCAAAATAGCTATAAACAGAAGGGTTAGTTTTTTTTGGCAGGTGATCAAGAGTAAAGCGAGGAGTCTTTGTAGCAAAGATTTGTCTCTAAATAAAGGGATCAACCAGGAATGAAAGAAGCTGCCTCTCGCGCTCACATATTTGTTCCAGCTGCGAGAAAGAGGCTAGCCAATATTGCTGCCATACAAAAAAAGTTAGAACAAATAGCGGACGGAACGAGCTCGGGCTTGTGCACCATATAAGTGAAACCGCTTTTCCCGCGCGACTGGCTCCTGTTCGATTTGTCGTCTGAAGGCAACAACAAAGCGGCCAGATTATGTGCGAAGGCGGCCGACAACCAACCGCTTGTCACTCAAATTTTTGATGGAACAGTCCTGCGGATGTTGAGCTTATTTCAGCGGCGACGAAGCGGGACAGAAGTCGTAATCGGGCTTTGAAACACAGAAACTCGGAGATCGACAAGCCGCCGGAGGAAGGGTGACGCAGCGATGAGACCCGATAATCGAGACTGGTCGAAAGGTGAGGCAATACATATTCGTAATGAAAAACCTAGACCGTTTTAGATTTGTATGATTCACGCGAGGGCGCAACCACGGGCATGCGGCGACCGGCGATCGTGTAGAGCCGGCCAGATCGGAAGAAGCTTCGCGAATGCTTGGACAGTGCATGCACGAAAAAAGCGATCGCACATGGAAACAGGAAAACGTGTTTGTTGTCGGCAGTAAACATGCGTAGAGAAAATACCGACAAACAAAAGGTCGTTTTTTAAAACCAGGACCACCGACCATTCACAAAGCCTTCCAGGGGCAGTGATTAGTTGGTTTGGAGTGTTTATCAACGCGTAGAAATACTGGGGGTCGACTTCCTATTTGGGGAGGGGGTGAATGGATGGATGAATCATGCAACCTACGCTGAAACGAGGGTTAGGACTGGGGGTGCGTTAAAAAAAGAACGGAAGTCTTGCCCATGCACTCCCCCGGTAAATTCACAACAGGCGCGTCGGAAAGGGGTTTCGTACGATGAATACAGCCGATGACGGGGCTGCGGTGAGGTGCGGATTCAAGCGACACACCACAAGACGCCAGCCGAGGTCATGCACCGGTCGTTCGATCAGCAATTGAACTCATTTCGCGCGCGGAAGGGGTTTTTTCGCCTCAAATGAGAGGCTACTTCGACGGCTTCATCCGATGCGATGCCATTACGCAAAAAATGCAATATCCCGCGGCGAAACGACAATTCGGTTTTTCTTCAGATGTTGGGCGTCGCGATACAAATATATAAAAATAAAGCTCTCTCTCAACGAATAAAAATAAGGGCAGGATAATAGGCTTAGTTATTGGACACCGGTCAAAAGTTCTCTCTATTTTAAATCGCTCCGAAAAAATAGTTCGCGTGGATGGGAGAAAGGAGCTGCAGTATGGGGGGTAAATTCCGTCACGGATCAACTGCCTGCGGGCATATCGGACTAAGCAGTCACGGACTCGGGGGTGCACCGAAGACGAAACGCTGAACTCCGTCGAAAGAAGCAATTCAATAGTCGCCAATGGCCATCCTAACAATGCCCTGCAGCGTGGCAGTGCGCAGATGGCAAGCCATTTCGCCAAGAGCACCAGACTACTTCCAGGCGTCGTCCACTATTTCGTAATGGCAATGGATGTCCACTTTGGCGTGCCACGGGCAGTCGCCGCCGTCCAGTGTCGTGTCGGTTGGCGCGAGAGAGACTTGTTGTCCATTCGCAAAAAACTACTCGAAATACGAAATGTTAAGAAAAAAGTATGGCGATTGTAATTTGATGGAAGGCATGAGAAAGTCCATTATGGAGACAAAAAACGTCTTGAAACGCGAAGAGAGGTCACAGAGCTCTGGACTGTAGCACCCGCGCGGTTAGGATCGGCTCCAGACAAAGGCGAGGTCATGGCTATAGCGCTGGTCGTGGCATACTTGACACGGCGCCGAGGGCTCGAGCCTCCGTAGGCGCCAAGTGACCGGAAAAGAGGGTGCAAACAAGGATTATGCGAACAAAACCGGTCGTCCTACGCAGGAACGAAAAACCGATGCGCGCACACGTGAAGAGTGAAAATTCTAAAGACACACGAGGCGCACCTTGGAAGTCACTACGGGCCGGCCGTCAACGTCGTCATGCACCACACTTTGAATTCACTTTTCAGATCAGTTCTTACCTACATTCAAGAAAAGATCGTGAATTCATTCGTGCGCAAAAATTCCATTCGCACATTCTCATGCGGGTATTCCCGTCGGCGCCAAAGTTTGACTCAAACAAAGAGAAAGTGCACCAAAAAGACGAGGATTGCCACCCGCTGACGCTGGTTTTTCTAAATCCTCTTCCGCGCGGGTACTCCTAAGATGCACCGATTCTGTATAAAAGCGCCATAATTTGGGTATTAGGCGAACTGCCAGTTGGATTTAGACTCGAGGACTCTGCCAAACCTCCAATAACAGCTTTAAATCGATCATTGAGCAACAGTTTATTTCCAAAAATGCGAGCGATTGACGTCCGTCTTTTTTTTACAAACAGGTTATGCATGAGGGATGCGAAGGACTCTATGAGGATTTAAACGAGGTTTACAAGTGACACTGGAAGCACGCGGCGGCAACCGAAACAACGATGCCCGCCGTGTTGTGTATTGGAGAAGCGATCGTCGAATTCTGTAATGCGGAGATGAAAGGGCCCCGCCTGTGAATAATATCGGCCGTAATAACATCAGAGGGATCGGACATGACCCTTTCGCTTCAGCCGCTGCTGTTGTGAAGATCGGGCGCCGGCTTTCAATCGAATGATTTCATATTTCATAGACACCGACCGAACTAGATTCTCAAAATTCGCCGGATTTGACGCCGATCAATGCTTACTGTCGTCGGTTTTTCGAACAACGTGCTAAAACTGAGCGTCACAAAGCGCTTCTGCAAACTCTTTTTCCTTAAGTTGAGCCCAGGCTCGCAGGTAAGCGCAACAACCTACGACGCATGGCAACAAAGCTTTTCAGACAACACTTCGTTTTTGGGGTCAAATTCTTTGAGATGTTCGAATTTTGCTGCTCATTTCGATGAATGCAGGCAATATCCGCGAGCAATGGTTGCGCGCTTGTTGCCATGGAAATTTGAATAGGGCAAACGAAAGGGAAAGGGCACAAGGTTCAGTCTTACATCCTTGTTGGATGTGAAAACGGACTCCAGTTCATGTCTTGGCGATACTCAAGAGTTCACGCGGCTCGAATCATTAAATTTCTACTTATTGGCTGCGTAGTATTTGCATGGACTTGCGCCCTCTACTCGGGTTTCCTCATATCCGCAAAGCACTTGAAACGGACGCTTGAACCGAAATCGGAAGAGTGAAAACCATGGGTGGATTGGCAGTGGTACACGAAGAGGTAATCATTTACAATTGTTCAATCCTAACTGTATTAAGCTATCCTAATTTGGTGCCCTAAAGACATCAACACAATCAATAGAGACAGGGCAGGGCATAAAAGTCCGCGCAAAGCAGATGTTTGATTGAGTGAAGCCGGCTGGCGCTTCCTAGTTAGAAATGACCATGAAGCTTGAGCTATTGGGGGTTAGCGCTTGCTACAGACGATTTAAATTCATTTTTGAACGCTGTCCGAAAGGCGTAGCAATTGTATCACCGGAAAAGCGCCAGCGTCGATTGCATCAAGGCTACGACAGACCTGTTGTATACATGGGGATGGACATCCAAAGGGCGGTTGTAAGTGTAGGCTGACCGCGCTTACGCCCGCCCTATGCTTGGTGATTCATCAAAGCTAAACTAGAGAGACTTCTCTTGTGTTCGGATTTCCCAGAAACATGGTTAAAGGGGATATTTCAAATGCATGAATGACTCATCACCGCAACTGTCACGAAAACAACTTTCTTTTCAGATAATTACACGGACCTATTGCGCACCTCGATGTTCAGTAGCCTACCTATGGAAGATATTCGCCTTTCTCGCCAGCCTTATCATCCCGCTACTCATTTGCATTGTAACGCAGGTAAGAATAAAGAAAAAATATAAAAAAGGATCGCTGTCGACCTCTCGAGACCGATTCGGTTGACACGATCGCGACGAAATACAATGATTCGACTACAAAGCAAAGTCAAAGCACAGTATAAGGGTAGGCTTCATCCCTCAAAAAGTAAAGGCTCCGCAACACCCTAAAAAAGAAAATGCATTCCATTCGATTGCAATGCTTCTTTGTTTGTCCATTTAGGTCGGACAACAACGTTCAACTTGTTGCTTTCAGGGTCTATGGAAGAAAACAAATACCTATCTAGAGCAACCACGAATCGAGTATGCACATAAGAGTTTTTTCCTCGTCGCAGACTCATCTAATGCTACTGCATATTGTTTCTGGAGCTCATACCAGGAACTTAATGATGCCGATTCCGATCATTTGGTGATGCCCATCATCGAGTCACAGGAGATTGACCGCGATAATGATGGGAAGGCTGACGAGGTACTGCTGTGTCATTGTTTTTTTGTTTATACGTTTTGTAATTCTGTTTTTTAGATCTTGATCTCAGCCACACTGCACACTCAAAATCTGACTTTTCCTGTAAACAATGTGTTTTTCTATTTACTTTTTAATGTAAACCTTGAATACAGGAGCGTGTATAGGGTATGTGGTTTTTGATTTTGTAATTTTGAAAATGAGAAACTAATTAGTGCACCTTCTAGATGGAACTGCCAATTATGGGATGTATCGAACATTTGACAGAAGCGCCAGAAGTTTCAATTTTCGGTGATATACGTGTGAAATCGACAGAACCACTACCGTCCCATGGCTGGTTTGACATTTCTGAGCGTATACCAGAACCAGAGGACGGCACCACTCTTTTCGGAAATGGCACTGACGCTGCCGAAGTCGATGCATCGCTGATTCAACTTTTCCCTCTCGATTTGCTTCGTGAGAATCTGTACCGAAATATATCACTCGAACTTAAAAGGCCGTTCACATATTGGTCTCCTCTCCAATTAGGAGATTCCAATGATTTCACTTTTAATTTCCATTTGAAAAGCCAAATTCAAGAATTCAGTTATCGAACATCCGCAATGGAACTGCTCAAATGGTTTTGGCTTCAATATTTTTCAATTTTCGTATTTTCAAAACTTGTCTTTCGCGGATTATCGTCGTTTCTGTATGAAAACCAAATTTTTCCCACTTTAGTGTTCAGCAAGCTAAGGGAGAAAAGTGAATAAAGCGTGTTCGATCACATTTGTTTACGGAACATTTGAATTAATTTATTGTCGACAACAACACGTATGTTCCATACAGTCAGTCCGCATTATTAAATACAACAGTCCTGTGACTAAGATGCAAACAAGCGCACCCATCACTGCATGTAGAGTATTACAACGGATTGCAAGTGCCTAAATGTCACTATTTCGTTTGTTTAAAAGTGATAAACCCACATCTTCCATATCTGTATCTTTGTACTTGGCGTAAAGACATTCGATTCGGTCGAGGTCATCTCTCATCAAAACTACAAGCTAAATTCTTATCATGGCTTTGAAAGGTTGGTTGACTGACCATAGTATACGCAAAGTGAAATAAAGATCACCAGGCTTGCTACCATTATCAGAATAACAGAAAGATCGACAAGGCGCCGGAGTTTCATTGGAACTTTGGCGAACACTGCACATTGTGATAACGCGAGCCTCAACGTATGAGTCACATCCGTGCTGTTTTGATTTTGTGCAACGCAAAAATAAGTAATGATTCAACCTGCTTAGTGTTCCGCGTTTTTTTGCTATGATACCCGCTCACTGCTTTCCTTTATATCAGAAAACAGAGGCCTTCATAGAGGCGAAGAAAAGGATCTGAATAGCCACGATCCTTAGGATTCTTTTAATCATCAATCTTTAAATAACAACAATCAATATAACATTTTTATTACACACCGCATTCAGATCCAGAAACAAAACTTTGCGAACAAACAAGGATCAAACGCAAACCACGACACAATCATGCAACATTTGTACACACAAATCTCGTTGCGTGGAGAGATACTTGAGAAAACAATAAACAAATAAACGATAGTGATGTTTTAAAGACAAAATAGTAGTATGCTTTTATAATTTTAAACATAAATTAATAAATGAAGGTTGTCCTCGTATACGTTCATTATTGGGGGTAAGTTGGTTAAATTAATTGCTGGGGAATTTAGAACGCAATGCAATCAAGGCACAATTTACTTACTGACTCATAATTGATGTAATACAGCATAAAAAAGTTGATAAACTATAACAAACTAGATCAAAAGTGAAAAGCAGAGTATAAAAAATGATAAAACCCAATTGGTAATAGTAATCCCGTCAAGAGATGTCATTCAATAAGACTTGAAACTCCTTATCCAGTGTAGACATAACTGGACGTTTTTAAGAAACTAGGAAAAACATGTAAACTGTAGCTCTGCTTTTTTAACAACAATTTTTTTGCTTTTGCAAGCGAAAGAATAGAGACACGAGATCTAAGGGTCCAATATGGCTTCCGGCATACATACTTAAACTCAATCATTCTATGATGGTTACGGCTTATGCTAATCCCATTCTTACATGGGTGTTTTCAAATCAGCCGGACTGTGATCATTGAATTTGTTCATGCTGAACATGTTGTGGCGAACTGACAAGAATGGCGATGTAAGTTGAGGTGACAGCAGTGCCATCGGGTTGAAATGCATTGCCGACGGCGGGAATTGGAAAATTTGGCCTTGTTGTGCCTGAGGAGTTTTTGTGAGCATAGGAGTTTGCAGAGCGGAATTCGCAAAAAAGTTCACTGAAATAGGAAACACCATTAACGGGGAGCCCGGAAGTACAGTAATAAGAAGTGATAAAAAGTGAGTTTGTGAACAAAGGGTTAGAGTGGAAAGTCAGAAGCAAGCGAAGCGGTGTAAAGGGTAAGTTGACGTATCACATGAACATGCACAATTTATTTATTTCAGTCGAAACTACAAAAAAACCATCTAAAACCATCACATTATAGTTTAAAGCGCACAACAAATAAGGATTGTAATAATTTAAGAATAACAAAAACCATTGAGTAACAAACACCGACACAAAATTACATTCAAATTATGCTTTTTTTTCTTTGCGAGTTTTAGGGCAGTAGTTTCAAAAATGACAACACAGTGACAACAATGGACAAAAGCAACAGTGCATGGCACGTACAAAACAAGGCATTGCAAGCTCACTCTCGAAAGATCGAAAATGACTGCGTAATTACAGATATAAAGCACAGAAAGCACGTGTAAAAAAACTAAAGCTGTGGTTGAATAAAGAATGTACGAAGGAAATCAGCATAAGCTGCTTGTTGCATGACAGACACATATGCAGCGTACATGGGATTATCTTCCAAGTGCAAAAATTCCTTACCAGCTGGTGATGCGGCTTGATTAGTCAATGCGGCATACAGTTGAGCTGAAGCCAACGGACTCTGGGCAGCCACGACGGCGGCTGACAAACAGTTGCTGTAGGCCTTGAAAAGGGGTGATTGGAACGGTGAACACGCGTTCATTGCGGCAATGGAAGTGGCAATGTTTTGAGTATCCATTTGGTTGACGGCCGTCAGATCAAGCGGCTGAGGACGGCCACGACGAGCAAGGGAGCCATTGTTGGCAGCATTGCTCATGGACATGCGTTGTTGAAGGTTCTGGGCCATCGAACTCGATGACGACGGACTCGCGAGTGATTCGTTGGAGGGGGTCGAGCTCGGCGGATACTTACGCTTACGCGATCCACCAGCTCGTTCGGCACTGTTCGGTGAGATGTTGAACATGCCATTCTTGGTATGCCCGTAAAGTGCATCACTAACATTGCTTGTAGTCGTACCAGCACTGCTAATACCGCTTGATGAACCGACACTCGCAGGTGAGCAAGAGCTGTTGCTCGGCGAAGGAGTCGATGAATTGTGGGGTACGGTCAATGTCGGATGCGACACTTGCTCACTTAATTCAGTGCATGGGGGCGTTGGCCGTGTAACACCGTAATCTAAAAATAAACTCATGAAAGTACTGTCATTCGCTTAGGTGAATCAGTCGCAAAGTTACTTACCTTCATTAAACATGTGACCCGTAGAAGTATTTGTGTTTCGGTTGAGGGCGTAGGTAACGGAATCGACATTGCCTGCCTCACTTTCCTTCACAAAACGATACATAAACTTTTGTCCAATGACCTTCTTGATGATGTTCTTATCATAATAGTAGCGTAGCGCACGGGACAGCTTATCATAATTCATGTTAGGTTTGGATTTCCGCTGTCCCCAAAGCCTGGCCACAGCTTCAGCGTCGTTCAGCTAAAAGTTATTAATTAAAATGAAGAAATGAATCAGCTTGTTTATCAAAAAGGTTATTATAAGTTAATCCTTACCTTGAACTCGCCACTCGCCCGGTTCGTCCATTGAATCAGCGCCGGATGTTCATTTGTGTTCAAAAGCTCCAGAAGGAATTGCCACAGAGTGATGTTTGCATCGCCGGCCCCCGCTTGAGGCGAAGTCGAAAGCTGTGCCGGGTTCGTTGGCATCGGAGGTGTATTCATCGGCGTCATGCTGGAGGGCAGATTAAACGGATTACGGCACATGTTTTCAAGCATCGCGCGTCGGTCAGATGGCCATTGATTAAGCATGTGATTCGGGGTTTGCATTGTCATCATGTTCATCGCAGTGATTTCCGACTTAATCGACACATCGCTAAGATCGCGAGAACTGTTGAAGCTGACTTGTTGATCCATGCCGCTATGAGCACTGTCAGCACGAATGTGTGGCGAGTTGGCTGCAGCTGATATCGAAATCTCAGGCGTTTCCCGATTCGACAGAGTAGCTGGTGGCATCGGCGTGACGGCAGCAGTCATCAATGCTGGCGAATTGTGATCCGAAATCGGCAACGGGTGAGGAGTGCACGGGTAACCGGAAGCGTCAAATTGGTGCAGCGACTGCTCATACGATGGAGGCGGAGGTTTTAACAAATTTGGTGGCGGATGCTGTGATGCGTACTGATAATGTTCGCGGACTTGTTGTGATGGATCTATGTGCGACGATGACGCGTAGTTTGAAGAAACAAAGTCGACACTAGGAGGAGGATAGTAGTATGGCTGCGGGTATTGGTATCCACCTGCAAAAGAAAGAACTTTGATTAACATTTTCTTGGAAAATCTTATGGAAATGAAGAGCTCGACAAATGAACGCATACGTAATACTAATAAAATGGATAAATAGTTCAAGAAAGCGCAGACTTTTAATAGACATTCGTTGCCCGGAACAGGGTGTGGAGGGAGGATTGAAATGCACAATGACATTTGCCCACATCCGAGCGTATTTCCGTTTAAAAGTGAACTTTTTCTTAAACCGTTGCGTGTTTAAGATAGTGTATTTTAATTCAACTTAAAAATAGGAAAGAAAGAGGTTGAAAAAACAATTCCCGCAAGTATAACAAATAACTTAAAACAATAAGCATCCGGTATGGATAACACGAGTTTAAATTTTCTTGAAAAATAAAGGAAAAAGTGCCCTTGCAGGCACAAATTAATATCGAAAGTAAAATCGAAAAGCCATACAAAGCAAACTCTTAGTGCCATCTAAATATGGAACTTTGACGTGTCAATTTAAGTGCTTTTTGACTAGCAAGTCAAGTTCATCCGGCCTGCGATAAAATAATAGCTTTAAGGGGTGTGATGGAATGGCGGATGATACGCCCCGGTGGTCAGTGTATCCCGTAGGTGGCCTACACGAACACGGCACACTTGTTCGGGCGTCTATGTCAAGAATTAAAAACCACCGGGAAATATTGTCTGCCATTCATGTGATGCTAGTTTGGTTGTTCTCCGCCCTCGGGATGCATTACAAAGAATTCCGGTGCGAAAGTGAAAGGAAACCTGCTACACCCCTACGAAACAACTAAGCAGATGACAACAACAAGTGAAGGGGGTTATTAGTATCACTAAGCTCTGGCACACTTGAAACAGTTTATCCTTTTTCGGCCTTTACACTATTGCATTGCCACTGGCTTAAAATGTAATCATAAAAAAGTCGTTTCATGTGAAAGAAAGGTCAATGCCAGAACCTCCGAAAGCGTAATCATAACCACACACCACCCATAACGGAGCAAAAAAACAGAAAACGGAAGGAGTCAATGTTGAGAAGCGCCTACTATATGTCCACGCGAGTCACGTCAGATGTCCGGACAACACCGATAGCCAGAGGCTATCTTCACGCCATAGGGCCTAAGGGCAGGGTCGAAAGGCGATCGTGCGCGGGCGGGGGTCCCTGTCGTCGGTCATTTCCTTTATCCTTTTGTATTATTTGCTTCCCGCCTCGGGGGATAGGGGCACCCAACGTCGAAATCGGTGACTCCGGAGAGGAGGCGTCCGAGAGAAGCCACCACAACGTGGGAAAACACAAGAGCTCTACAAATACGGTGCGCACGATTTTGAATCCCCCGAGGGCTCAAGCGGACGTCGAAACGTCGTGAGAGTGAAAAGAAGTCAGGAATTGCGCCACTATAAGGTGGATGCTTTTCTCCGACGTAGGACAAACAAAATCCGACAATCGAACCCACGTCCGGCAACTTCGTGACCACAAAAGGATTCTAAACTGCTCTCTGATGACCTAAGTCCTCGGGACAAAAACGCATGTAATGTAGAGAGGGAATCAAAACAGGCGAGAAAACAGGAAGAAGAGTGAGCAAGACAACTGATAATGCACAGGATCGCTGCGTATACGGGTCGGAAATCTGAAAAACATTATCTGTCGAGAGGGGGTAATCAGCAGCCGAGGGCCTTAAACGGATGCGTAGGAGGTTAGAAATTTTGGGTTGACGTGACACGTCTTTCCCTGCATCTCGTAGTTCAATAAGCCAATGCTATTGAATTCCGGGACTTGTGTGGGAACAATGCTATGCTATGTAACCCCTTTAATAAATGTCAAATGTAATATTACTGAAAAGCGAATTAACGGCTTACGACACTCGGACGACCAATGCCAAAAAGACTGAAGTCGGTCTCATCATTAGAATACGGGATACTGCAGTAACCGATTCAAGGTGAACAAGCACGTCTGTGACCTCACGCAGGAAAGCTAACCGCCGGAGGGGAAAAGACAAATACCATCGACTGAGAGTGTCCTTCGAAGCCCCGGGGGCAGCTGCGTGTCCGTAAACGGACACTACGATTGACTCACGGATCGGAGGGGCGCTCCCCGAAGCGAGAGCGAAAGTGTCCTGCGGACCTCGGCTTCTGACGTCACGTCCGGTCAAATCACAGATACACAAACAAGCAACACACTTTCATTCGTGCGCGAGCGAGCGACAGTCAGCACGTCTGCGCATACAATATTACGTAAAAGACGACGATCTCGCGCTTCGCGTAGCCCCTCGACGTGAGTGACCAGCGGTCAGATAGCCGTCCGATGAGCCGACTACCTGGCTGTGCAACGCGGAATCGGGAAATACATTTCAATATTGGGTGAACTATTGAAAAGTGAAAGCATAGATGACCCTTCTCAATGAAAACACTGACCGCGCGAGACTCCACAGTAAGTCGTGCTCCGATTCATGGCGGCGAAAAACGTGTCCTCTCGTGGTAAAGCAAACAAAAGCAACTAAGAAGTTTGCAGACGCATATACGTTCGCGGATGTGAAGCCCTGTTACGTAATAGGAATAAGCCGCTGGCCAAAAAGGGATATGCGGCAAAAATTTTGCGGGTGTGCAATGAATGTAGAAAAAAGTTATCCATCGATGCAGCATTATTGAAACTGAAGTTATCTTTGCTTGCTTAAGATATGCCAAGGAAGAAAGGTGAATCACAGCCAATATATATACCTAGGACCACCACAAAGTAACTAACCCTGTGTGAGGAAATAAATTATGGTAAGGCCGGATGGACATTCAAAGAAGAGGCTTCCCGAATTCGGGTCGCGCTTATTCTTATCTTAAACAACAAAAAAGGTCGGAGGCCAGCAAGTTATGAGACACGATTGATAAAATGAGAAGAACAAAGCACTGAAAAACCCCCACTTTTTAATATTGACGTCGTTAGGCTAGACATCGTTCTTCCGGACAAGGTTCATTGGTATCTACCAAAACCCACCTCAGATGGTGGCTTTTGGTCTGGTCTGGGACAAATTAGTGAGAGACACATGCAAAGTCATGCACACCGCGCCGGTAATAAAGTGATAAATGGGCTTTGAAGATGCTCAAAGGGGTTGGGGAAATGCTTAAAGGGAGGGAACTCGGATGTGTACGGTGTGATCCAAAATGCCGACAAACACACAGCCGACATCGCCTCATGACCGTAAGGCACAGCTATCGCGGTGGCACTCCTTAGTCGGAAAAGTTGAAAGCTCAAGTAGAAAGATAGGGAAGAGCTAAGCAAAGACAAAGGGTGCGCGGAATTCCCGAAGGGTATACCTTACGAGAAACACACAGGTGTGAACTTAGCAGGAGGGAAATGGGATTTGGCCTTCTGTTGTGTGTCACGCAGCCCCCAATGGCCCAGATTGCGATCTAACCATAATCGGTGCCGGCAGAGAGGCCTCGAACGACAACGTTTCGCAACGAAAAGTAATGAATCACCTTTTTGCGGCACTTTGTCGCTTGTTAGGCGTGATAACGAAGGCAAAGGCCTTGGCGAAATGATTTACTAGGGATAAACAAACTCGACATGATCTGTGTCTTTGACACAATCTCGAGAACGGTGATGGGATGGAAGGGGAAACGATTTCGCCGCTCTGACAATACGGTTTTGGCTACCGTGTCGAAGGCGGACGACAAGTGGTGTCCTTATCTCTAGTTGGGACTGGTAATGAGACGCGGACAGAAAATTGGTGTGAAAAAAGGGGGGTGGCACTCGCACTAGATTGCCGGCTTCGAAAGAACGGCGAACACGTAAGTTTGGGGACGTTGTGATTGGAACGTCTGCGTCTTGAAGCTTGAAGGAGGTCCGCCTTTGTCGCGACAATTTTCTCACTTCACGCGCATGTCCGGTCTAATCATCTGCCCAAGGGGGAGGCAAGGCTGCAATGAAGCTGCTTCCGTGAGGAGGGCTATCCCGCACGACTGCATGCCTCTTGCTCATCCGCATCCGCTACGCCGGACTTGTCGTTTGCCTCCTGGATGACCGTGACCATAGGCGCGACTTTCACGCATCTTGTTCCACGCACAGGAAAAAAAACTTTCTCCGTTGTCGTTGCCTCCGATCGCTTCTGCCTGGAGGCATCGCGCGCTTCTTGAGTCCATCTCCTTCGGTCGCAAAAGCAAAATGAGCGGAAAGAAAACGGAACACAACAATTGGCATCCAGCCTAGCAGGATCAGATGAGGATCTAATCGGAGAAAGAAGCTCCACGACACGTAATTTATAAAAATTGAAACCGCTTCAAGGTTCTCAAGCATTTGCAGCTGGCAGGTCCACAAATGCCACAGGGGCACGGTAACGGATGATCAAAATTAATGAGTCAATTGTTCAAAAGTATTCAAAAATCAGCAGGAAGGCGCAGTCATCTGTCCTTAATATCGAGGAGCGTCTTCTCGGAAATTTAAAATGGTAAACCTTGTTTGGTTTCCGCAGGAAGTGGAATCTTCACCCTTTCTCTTGTGGTATTTCATATTAACATTGGCTTCTGTAAAACTCGAGACCAACACAAAACAAATAAAAAAGTTTGACGTGGGTGTCCATTTAGGCAGTAAGTCAGTCAGCAGGAACGAAGAATGCATTCCACGTCCGTCAAAACGTTAAAGGACCGCAGTTTTACCAACCAACCGGTAACCACTGCGTTGATTACTGTTTTGAAAGTTTTTTCCCCTTCCGCAAACTACACACCAAAACCACGGAGCAGCTTGGATGACCGTGCTCCGTCAGAGGCAATGAATAGCGGCACACGGCAAAGATGAGTCGACATCGAGGTGCGCAGCAATTAGAAGGTAAGGAGCAAAAGGTCTGCGCACGTCGCGAATAAAAGGTTTTCGTGGCTTTTATCAATACATGATTCAACCTGGGCTTCGCCTAACGCTAATTTCCGTCTCCCTACGACGGTGTGGTCGAGAAACCCGGTATGCAACGCGCGAGGATAGGACCGAACAATCACAAGACGTTTCTTTCCCCCCGAAAAGTGACTCGCCAACGCTAAAGGGCGCTATTCAACACGGTGTAATATCCGGCACTTCAGTGCCAACCACATTGTTTGAGCTTCTAATTTGCTCAATGCGACAAAAAGCTGTAAGGTCAACATAACCTTGTATGACTTCTTCTAACTTGCGGGAAATAAAACCGCAAAAAACAGCTACAGTACATCAATCAGGAAAAATAGGATCATGAAACATTTATGACAAAACAGAAAAAAGTTGCTTGTCAAATTAGGTGCTGACTTGTCTTAGTCAAACAAGGAAAAAACTGAAGAATGCAACAAAGTCTTGAGGTTGGCCAGTGTCAAAGGGTGTAATACAGAACGTCAACCGTCTATTCTTACCCAATTCAATCATATGATCGTAAAAACAAAATAGAAAGAAAGTAAGAAAGTGCGCGGTGGTGTGCGTCAAAAAATGTGATCACTAAATCAGTCGAGAAAAGGCGACGCAAACAATGGTACTTCGGATGCGGAAAACGGAAGATATATTAACATCAAAAATGATTGTGATAAATAGGGAACATCCGTAGAATTCAACGATCATTAACTGTGACGGAATTTTGAAAATACACAAGACACATTTGCAGGGGGTAATGACCTCCATGCCACAGGGATTACCGCGCAGGGCGCCTTTGAAGCAAGTGATCAATTAGGTTCCCAAATAATTTGGCTCACTTCCGTTATTTCACCCCACCGTCAAGGTAATAAACATTGGGAGGACTGAAGTTTTCTCCCTTAATGACAGAAAACGACGACACATGCCTGCGTCTTTGCGCGCAAGTTCCGTTAGTCATTAAGGAGTTGCTTTCAGTCGTCTGCACATCCGAGATGACAACGTGCTCCTCATGAGCGCTGCCGACAAATGGACCTTTGGGTAATTTCGAGGGATTATTCCTTGGGTTTGTCAGTCAAAGTTGATATACGTGAAAGGAAGTCCCGCACAGTGCCCAGAGACGACGAACCTTATGTCTGCAGAGGAAATGAGCGCGAGATCGTCGAAATCATCAATAACTATTCGGAAAGATGTTAACCATCGGCGGCGCGCAGATTCGTGGACAGTTGCCCTTTCGCGGCTGATTATGTTAGAATGAACGGATATACAACCACAGATTCGATGTGTTGTCCTTAAACGGGGAAAAGATCGATCAACAAAATCTATCTAAAATAGCTGGTGCGTGTCTATCAGGTTAGTGATCACCACAACGGTCACATCGATCGGGATGCTCCTTCGGGCGATAAAGTCAAAAATAAAACGTGAAGGAACGCGCGACTACTTCCGTGACGCGACTTGTTTGGAGTTAGTACTACGCCCAAAGACTAATCCAAAAAGTAGCAAGGATTTCACAGCCTTCTAAAGTTGAAATGCGACACATGGATGAGGACTCGGATGAAATTGGGCCAGGGACGCGAAATAGCGGCCAATGAAGAAGAAAGTGATGCCGCCAATATGACAAGTTGACTCCGCACTCTAGGCCAATTATGCCGACGCCGCCGTCATCGATATTAAAAGTTTTCGAAAAGAAAACACTCCACAAGTATGACAATGAGCGATCCCGGCTGATGGCGAACCGCAGGCGTGCGCCGAACGGGATAAAGGAAGCCATTTCCTGAGGCGATCTCCTCGCCGACGCAATGATCATTTTTGTTTTGGCTGTGCTGCAACGCCTGCGGGGACTAAGCAGTTTGAGCGAGATTGGAATGAGTGTCGTTTGACTCAAGGCGGTCGTCAGCCGAGTTGGCAAGGTTGCCAACCGCCTGTTAGCTAAGACCTATTACCACAACGTGACTGCAGAAGATCCTTTTCATGTGGTCGGTCTCTCAAGGTGTGGTAGTCTTGCAACAGTAGTAGATCCGTGTTGATGGCGAGAAAAAAACAAGCGTGTGCTAACAAGTCAAGTCAAGTATCGCATGGAACTTGACTTAAAAACCGAAACTTCCTCGAATCAAAGAATGAAGAAGTCCGAATCACCTACAAAGTAGCCTGCATCGAGTGTTTTCACTTTTTTTATTTTACAATCTTACTGCTAGCCCATTGAAGTTCAACGTACTTGATAGAACAGGCCAATACCGCCTGCCAAACAGGCTCCTTAACAAAATCGGAAGGACACGCAAATTTCAGAAGGGGAAACAGTCTTCGGTCCAACGTTTGTCCTTTTGCATGCAGGTTTCTGTCACTAAAATGGCGCGCGAATTCGCACTCAACATCAGCCAGAAGGTTTGTCGACCTCCCAAGTGCATGATTGTGCGGTGAACGACGAAACAAGAGGCGATTCGCCGATTGAGCGGAAACAGTTTCTGCAGACTGACACCGAGAAACATCTTCTACGCATTCCGCTGCCGGGGGTTACCAGTTTTTTTAAAACGTTCCTCTTTGTGGGGGTCTGACATCAGAAGAGACGGGCTGTCGTCAAATTGGGCGACATCCGGAGGCGTCAAAATTAGCTATTGAATCAACCAAAGGGCAAAATCAGCCAAGAATGTGCGTTGTCACCAACAAGTCTATTGAATTCCACCCACCCGATGTGCCCCCGATTTCGCGGATCCCGATGGCAACCAATTCGGATCTCTACGCGGTAAAAACGTTAATAGACCATTGCTCGCGGCATTGGCCGCAAAGCGGAAGCGCATCGAATCATCGACAATAAGGTGCCGCCGATTACCGCAGACCAGATGACAACGACCGATCGTGCCAAATGGCTAAAATAACCTTCGGAAAGAATCGCGCGAGCCACGATAGACACACTTGCAGCAATTTTTATTGATACCTGCTTAATTACGCGAGCTTTAGTAAAAATTTTCAACAAAAACGAACGGCAAAGGAAGTAAGGAATCGGCGGCGCCGATTTCCTGGAGTCGCGTAGAAAAAAGGCAATCGAATGCTTGCTTGGGTTTTTCCTCAGTGGCGCCTCCACTAAACAAAAACACGTCCACAAAAATACGAGTTTTGCCGAGAGTTGTTCCGGACTGATCTAACGCTGGCACAAAAGCAACCAAGACAAAGGCACCGACTTTTAGAAGGAAGCCGCAGACACCGTAATGGCACTGTTTGCGCTAATGGCTTTGCAAAGTGTCATTGGCGCCATTGAAGGTCAAGTTCACAGTAAGATAAAGCTAATTTATGGTTGTACGGATTTGAAAGCTAATGACCCGAACAACCGCAAAAGAATCATTTTAAAGGTTAAATGAGCGACCATGAAAATAACAAATCGCGATGGAACGGACATTCGTATGCGTTCTACCAGGTTTTAAGAGTGGCGTTGAGTTTGTAGTAAGAAAAGCCGTCAATCAACTTACGTCGGTTTGGCACGGACCAACCGTGGGAGGCGCGATCCGCAAAAAAAAGGAGATTCAAAACGTTGAATATGGATATAGACACTTGAATAAATCAAAAAATCACCAAGACATCAGAATCTAAGAGGGACCTCTTTCCACAGAAGTAAACTTGATATATGTGTTCACTGAAAGGGACTGACGGAGACGGAAAATGAAAGGACACTGTAACCCTAGGCGTTTTTTGGGTGGAAGAGAAAAGGAAAAGACAGATATCATAAAGTCAAATGATCTAATCTTTTTGGGTGTCATTTGCGGCGTTACGTTAAATTCATGATAAACAAACCCACATTCTGACTTGTAGGAAACAAAATCTCAGTAAAAGAAACCCTGTTTTCGCGCGAAGAAGCACAATATCTACGCCAGAAGACAGGCGCAATGCAAAACGGAACGTGATTGACGATCACCAAACGTCTTAAATGGGAAAAAACTCCCGCAGAGAGCGCAAAACGAACATCCGGTGTTCGCTCAGAGGGCAGTCGAAGGATGAACGTTAAAAAAACCTACAACCACATGCCGGATACCGGATACCCACAGAAACGAGGATCACTCAATTTTTTAACATTAAACGTTTTGCATCTTCTAAGAATCCCAAATTATGCGTGTGCATAAAAACCGAAAGATTTGTAGAGATTAGTAATTATCGTTAAAGCAAATTAAGGTCTTCTCCATACAGAATCGCTGCTGTAAAACGGAAATTCCAAGAGAAGATAGATGTGCCAGCCTTGTACACTATGACACATACGTACTGTCGGCATGACCGTCTGTAGTAGAATGCCCAGGGACATAAAAAGCGCTCTGGACGAATCTTTCATCAACACAGGTTGGAAGGAAACCGGACCTTAGCGGCAGCCGTTGCCCTTGGCCGGATTTGGAACGACTGCGCAGACTTCATGTGTTGGCACAACCAGTCTCGGAATTCCGTCTAATCGTCTTCTCCTACTGTGCTTTTGTCCTGACACCTTATCCTTACAGCTCGAAATAGACCCCGATGCATTTCGCGCACCGGCATCGAAATTTGCATAAGTCCCACTTGAAAGCCATACAAAAGAGCCGCCGGCGGATTTGAGCGGCGTCAAGGTCAAAGTTCGCAAAACGACGGGAAAGCGTGCCATCCTTGAAATATGTCCGCATCAAAAAGATTTCATTGAAGAAAGTCACGGCTAATCCTGATCTCCGTACATATATTTATATAGAATACGCAAGATCGCGATTTGCGACGAAGGACGAGTCAATGCGATTCTAAGTAAGGCCAAAGTGTGAATTCGTGGACTATGAGGTCAAATCCATAAGTCAATCTAGTCATAGATGCTTGAAGCATCATTACGGAAGCGATTGAAAGTGTAAAGACAAGTACTTCAGCTTTTAAGTGGACCAATAAGCGCTCGCGAGGACACTTTACCGGTAGCTGCTGCGCAGAAGAGCCAATTTGCATACGCGGTTAAGAAAATACATCAACCATCAGCCATCACGGTAGAGTTTTTACAAGGTGTTCGTTTTATGGCGCATGAATTTTTTGCCGCTTCTGTTAAAAAAGCAGCAAGGTCGTGGTTGACCGTTTTGACGGCATGAAAAAGTGCCAAAGCACGGTATTGTCGACAGTTCCATTCTATACAAAGTACAAAAAAGCAGTGCAGTATACGGTCGTCCGATTGACGCGCAATTAACTTGGAGTCAAAAATTAAAAAATATGGATGCGCAGGCGTGCTTTGGCTCACTTTGTCATCGCAAAAAAGTGAAACCTCAGTAAGTGAAAATAGTTTCGGAAGTTTTTTATGGCACCTGCGCGTTCCATAGCCAAAACACGAGGCAAATGTGGCAACCTTGGTGGTTGTGACACCAAGTGACCTCTGTGTCGCGACAGTTGTATCCCATTTGTTAACCGGAAAATGGCATAAATCAAGCCCGAAACCAAGACAGTAAAACAATTAGATCGCTGCTACCGGATTAGAGATAGACCACTAACAGTTTCGCCCGAGGCAACCACGCAAGCAACTGTTTCAGAGTCATCCCAATCGCGGACATACATTTTGATGGTACACGCGAATGCGCTTTCGCACAGAAAACCCAGAAACCGTGAATTATGGCACCTTACTCGAGCGCACCCTTTTAGAGACTATCCTAAAGGACGAATGTCATAAAATCCCTTTTAACCCTCTCTAATTTGAGTAGAAATGGGCAACTTACTAGAGCAGGAAATGCGCTGAGCGAGATGGTAGCGGTCGAACAATTGGATTTGTTACTAATCGGCTGTTAAGGGCGCCAGCAAGATCAAAGACGTCGGGAGTGTGTTTACAAACTGTGAAGATGTGTATTACAACAACTACAACAGAAACTGTGGATGCGCACCGTCTGTTGTACCGTACAGCAATGATTAAGTGTCGGCAGCAGCGCGTGGCGATGGCATACTGCCCCTTCTTGACCGCGCGGTGACAAAGGATGCGCGATCGGATTAGTCGAGATTAGCCGGGCAGCCGTAAATTCAAGGATTCGTGCCTACTACTTGGAAGCTCAAAGGAGAAGGAAGAGCAAAAAGTCTCGCGGTAAAACATGCCGCAGAAGCTTGTTTCCATGTGGACTCAAGGCCATACCGTTACTAATCCGGTAATGCGTCCTTTGTTCATTCGTCTTCGCACATTAGAGTCAAAAAAACTTTGGCGGATCAAGATTGGGTGCGGTCACTGGCGCACGCTTATCGGACACCGGATCAACGCTTTTTGTTGCCTTTCGCGTGCCGCTCACGGAAGGAGATGGAATATGAGAAACTTAATTATGATTCATTACAGCTAGATACGCCAGCACGGTAACGGTCGCAACATCAAAAGTAAACTTTTGACCGAAAAGTTTCAGGCTCATCACATATGGACATCGTTGCGCAAGGACGGGCATATTGGAGGAAAGAGAGGCGTTTGAGAAACCACCAAGGATAAACGATTGCAGACGGTCGAGAGCTATAGTGAGCGTTTCCTAATGGAAGTCCGGAGAAAGCAAGACACCATATGGCGGTCACGTAAATATCGCCGGAGGCAAAAACACGCCGGCAATGTCCACTCCTGGGTGCTGATCAAACAAACTGTTCGCGATCCGTTCAAATACTGACCAGGCGCAAGGCTTCAATGTAAAGCTTATACAGCGGTTCAGTATCATAACGGTGGCATGTGACGCCTACTAGCCCGCCGGTGGCTATTTTCCGAATAGGACCAAAATAGAAACTGATCAAACGTAAGGAAATAGAAAAAAGCTAAATTTGAGCGGTGTATGCTTCAACGGAACGCTCAGAACTGATGCAAAACCGATGTTAGCATGCATTACCATTAATGAAACGAGGGAATGAAGGAACTGCGTGAAGCTGGCAGGACAGAATCAAACGACTGCACCCCTACAAGCCGTTCTTTTGTGGAAACATTCTTGGGGTCGCTACAATAGGGGCCGAATAAAAACAATCAAGCACTGTCCGTAGCGGTATCTTCAAAACACAATAAAACAAGCTCGATTCATTGACAGTGAGTGAGAAGGCGGTACAATCATGCAACATTACAAAAGAACGGGCTAGCCTCTAAGGCTTTAGGCTTCTGTGCCGGTTTAACAAAGACGGCTTCTGATAGGTCAAGCTCTACAATAGCGGATAAAAAGCTCACTTACCGTAATCATGAACGGGCTCTTCTTTGATGTACGGTTTGAACTCGGCCATTGTGGTGTTTGTGAAAACGGGTAGTCGACATACACTAATGAGACGCGTGCCGACTGTTTCTAAAAAATGTGAAGTATTCAATTCTGCGCTTCTGATGAAAACAAAGTTCAATGCCGATAGACGGCAGTAATGACATTTTGGCGTCGCGGCGCGATATTTTGCCGCCAAAAGAATACCACAAAGCAAAACGGAAACAGAAACAGAAGGATGGGTCTCGAACGGGGTGCCGCGCAGCGCCTACGGAAATGAAATAAAAGACACAGGTGTTTCGTTCAAAAATTTAGCTAATTTAGGTGAGAAAGTCCGGCATTTGCGTTTTTGGAAGAAAAACACGGCTATTTGCTTGTCAAAAGAACAAGTGAAGGCGCGCAAAAGTGAATCATGAAAGTTTGCTTAGAGGCCCTCCTTTGAGGAGCGCCCAATCAGTGGCGAGCCGCTTGCAGCCGCGCTTTTTCACCACGACTTTTCTTCGACATGGAGAAAGGTGTTTTGCGTGATACTCCTTCCGGTCATGCATGAAACAGGCAAAGGGTAATAATCATGTTTAAAGGACAAGAAGGCAACATTAATAGACAAAAATGATGAAAAATGCCATAAGCTAAAAATTTCTTTATCATAGAATCGCATCAAGAAGTGGGAGAAAGTTGCGTAGGACCAGGCGGCGCTCTGGAAAATGTGGGTGTTGACGCTTCGCCTATCTATCCGGATAGGAAAGCAAGCAAGTAAAAACATGATGGCGGACATCGTCAAAAGATTGTACGGTTGTTCCAAGGAAACAGAAAAAAACCCCAAAAAAGTTCTGCCAATGAGATAAATCCGGGGAGACGACGTACCTACCTTTGTTTCCCAGGAGCACTGCCATTCACAGTCATCGTTTCACCATGATCACGACTCCCTCGTTAAAACCGAAAGACGCACACAGGAAATGAGAATCGAATGACCGTTAGGCATAATCTGTATTGGGCACGGTTGCGCTGTATGCAAAACATCGGTGTAAAACAGGGGGAAATGGTCATGGAAATGAGAAGCAGCCCCACGGTTATTGCAACCCGATTCTTAATATGATATCGTTAGACGGACAATCACAGGTTTGGCCGTTCGCTTGCTGTGATTTCGCGTTCGATTACGTTGCTGTTGTGCTTCGCCTTCTCGCGGATCACCGTAAAACAACAAAAGTTCTGATTGAGACAAGATTGACGAATTCAAATCTTTTGTTGATCAATTTCAAACGTCTGAATGATCTTCTTACAAGAAACAACAAAAAGCGCAAAAAATTATATCAACGTCATGACTCGTGTTCGGGCAGACGTTGCAGTGATACGGGGACCCACACAACGTGAGTTATCTTTTGGGGACCGGAAATTGCGTTAAAACAATCCGAAAAGTCGATAAACACCCCTTTTCCATCCATGGTACTTAAAGGTTAGAAACGGGACTTTAAAAGTGTCTCAGAATCAACTTTGACGTTGAACAAAGTACATTAGTGTTTAAACTACCTTATTCGATGCGAAAATACAATCCTGCAGGTTGTTAAACTCAAAATGTATAATTAATTTGTCTAGGAAACGCTGTTGAATGGGATAGATTCAAGTATACTCCTTCATTTCTCGAAGTTGAATGATAATGAAACCCGTGCAGAAGATTCACTGTTGGCCGTAGGACTCTACTTCCATTTACTTACCGAAGGGAACCATTACCTTAAAAGACGTTAAAACGTAAATTATGTCTGTCAGACCACTCGAGCCACCTGAATCTACGCAACGAGCACGTCTTCTCGATTTACTTTCGACGTAAATCAATCTAGTAGTTGTTTTCTTAATCAAATGTTTAACTTTGGCGCCATCGAATCAATTGTCTTAGTCTATTAACCGCAGTCAATGCAGCAACAACCACGTCCAAACACGGCTACAAGCCGTAACTGGTTTGCATGCATAACCCGTCTCATGCTCATACTTCACAACAGCTTTATTGTTCGCCCTTTCCGGCAGTGCTATAAATTGCTGGGCTTTCAATTTTAAACTTTTCCGAGTTTTCACTTTTTACTTATCCGCATTGTACCGTATATTACATCTGTCCAACACGATATAGCATAGAAAACAACAAAGCATATTTGTAGTACATGGTGTGAAATGGCATATCCGTCGATAACAATAGGCTCTGCTAAGATTCTCGTGCGGAAAGTCGGATATAAAGTTTGTACAAACTTAACATGTGACAATTAAAATGTGTTGTAAAAAAAACAGTAAGCGTGATGAATAAAGGACATCAACGTGATTGATCGAACGTTTTGTGATTGCAAAACCAAAGTGAAGAATTGTACAAAAAATAGAGAAAGATTATTTGGTTTCAGCTCCATACTACGTTGATGTTGAAATACTAGTAAGAAGGGTAAGTCAAGGTTACTGTTCTACTGTTCCACAGGTTGTAGGTTCGGGTGCAACATAATCGAGCACAAAGAAGTTTTTTCAAACTTCACTTATTAGAAACGCCCATAAAATATTTCTCAGGGCATTCATTGTTCAAAGTTTGAAATCACACTTGCAAATGTCGTTCGTTACACGCACTTCTGGTCTCTAAGGCATTTAGGAAGTACTATGTTCTTTGGTTATAGTAATACAAAACTTTGAAAGCATTGTTTAGTTCGCTCAAAAAGGCAAAAACAACAAAACCTACAAAAATCTATGAGAAAAAGACGCTAGAAAGGATAAAAACCATTAGTCAATCGACGCCGACTGTTTTATTTAAAAATTATACTGTGAATGCCATTGTTTTATACCGTTTTTCATATGAACGTCTAATAAACTGTATTTTGTTATTCCACGATTAAAGATTTTTGTTTACGTAAATACGTTATGTACCATGCACTGCCTTTTAATCGAAAAGCTTTTTCAGTTAATAGGGGCCGTGAGTAATAAGCAATTTAATTCCTAATTACGATTGTGACATACATATTATTTTAGATGCTTTATATTAATGCGATAAATTGTCTGTTCAATTACCAAAGTACATAAATTTTTATAATAGTTTTATTTTTAACCTTAATCAACAAGACAAAACACATGTCGCACCAATCTCAAAATCATCTTTCGCAATTGAATCTTCTACAATGACCTTTAAAGTGGTGCGAAATCTATGAAACTGTTAACTGAAAATGTGTGAGACAAGTCATGGCGACCGTATCGAAATAAAGTTACACAAGTTAAGAGTTTGAAACTATGTTTGCGTTAACATAAAACAAACGTCTAGTGGCTATGTTAAACCTGTGATGCTGATCGGTTAACACAGCACACGTAGAAAGCAACCCTTAAAATTCGTTTTGTCACAAAAGAGTAATTCGTTACGACAGACTATCGAAGCTGATCAATTTACCTTACAAAAAGTTGAGCGCAATGTGCAGCTACACAATCAAAGAGGTTACAAACTATAAACTTTAAATTACAATTTTGGTGGGTAACGATAAAAATGGCGTTAATGAGCTGCATTATAACAAGAAAATCGGTAAGCAGAGCTCGGAGAAAAACAAAATCAACTTTCGCTAGTTGTAATCCGTCATAAGTTTTCTTTGAAATACAAAAGTAGTCGCGTTTAGATAGGCATGCTTGCTTCGATGTTTAGAGCTTGAGCTTTTCGGCGACGGCGGCAATCATAGCAGCACCCTTGGCAGAGCCTTCATCGGCAGGTACCAGTTCCCACTGAAAATTTATGGGTGAGAATGTTACATAAAATGTGATGGTTATAACTTACTTGAACGTTAAGAGGAGCCTGCATGTTGAGAGCGTTTTCAAGAAGCTCATGGTATGTCGGGTGGAACTGAATAAGAGCTCCGCCAACACCGATCTTCACGTTGCTCTGGTTCAGGTGACGCAGAAGCGCACTGATAGCGGCGGCAGCAATGGCAGCAGAACGTGCTGAGACGGAGTGACACACGGCACGGATGACAGCATAATCGTTGCTACCGTGGTTAGGAACTTCAAGTTCGTCGCAAATACGACGGCAAATAGTGTAGCTACCGTCTTCTTCACTGAAATGTAACCAGTTAAAGACGTCCTTGTGTTTTTGTAATCAACATACCCAAGGATTTCAGAAATATATTTGGTCGGGAACGATTCGGGGAATTCGAGCTTCTCAACTGAGGTACCGTTGAAGAGGAGGTCGTCGACGATGAACTGGCAAAGAATCCTTCTGACGAGCTCACCCAGATAGAGAGCACCAGTGAACTTGTCAATCCTAAAAGTTTTAGTGTCACATATGTCATACTTTGTTTCACTCTTACATTTGTTTTCCCTTGTGAACCGAAGCCTCATCGATTTCAACGTCAAAGGGTGTCAGCAAGTCCGCGAGTTCGCCGTTAGCTCCAAATTCTTCCCACTCTGTGACAACGACCATCTTGTCATAAGAATAATTGCCAAGCTTGGCGTCGAACTTCTTAATCTTGGCGGTATCTTCGAGATACGACGAGTTGCATCCGTAGCCAATGACCACACCAATGGTGCATTCGCTGCCGTATTTGAAAGCGGCCGAAGCCAGCTGGCCGACTGTGTCGTTCATGACAGCCTTGATCTGTCCTGTGGTCGACATGCTGAGCTCAAGTGCTTCCTGAAGAAGTTCGACTACATCCTTTTGGAGACAGTCCTGGATGTCGAAGCCCTTAGTCCACCAAAGCAAACGAGCAGATCGGATTGACAGCAACTCGCAGGGGTAGGAAAACACGAAACCAATTGGCAAGTTGGCGTCTTCAAGGCTAAATTCTTTCAAAAACTTTTGCAGGCAGTTCACAATGAAGGTGAAGAGCTAAAATAATTTGTGTTACTATCTTTCAACATTTTTGGTAACTCTTACTTGTTCGCCTGTACCCTTCATGATGGCATTGGGAACAATGAAATTGTTAATAGCGGTGTTGGGTTCCTTGCCCTTGCCGTTGAGTTCCAAGAGGAGAATACGCAAATTCTTGCCGGACAAGTCGATGGCAACATACTTGCCGACCTCGCTACCGTCAGGTAGGGCAGGAACGTAGCTGGGAAGCATGGCAATAGACGACTTTGGGGATCCATGTTCAAGACCACTGATTAGTTCCTTCTCGATATCATCACTGACTTTAGCCAAGCGTTCGCGCGAGATATCGAAGCTCTTCAGCACGACGCCGACTGCTTCTGGGAGCGACATTGTCGATTTTTATCGAGTTGTCAAAGTAACAAGAGGCGGTGTTCGCAAAATTTGATCAAAATTGAGTTGGGGTCGCTATATTTCGTAGACCTGAAAAGAAATGCCGTTAATGGTTGCCTTTACGATTAAGTCGAAATGCACGTAACCAACGCGAGCCACGGTAAACTTCTAACCAAATTCAAAATACTTTCAATTTCAGCGGAGCTCTAATCGCCGATTTTTGCAAGAAGGATAACTACATACACACGAAGAAGAACAAAAATTGGTAGAACACGTTTGGGTGCAAACAACCCGTGGGCAACAAACAACATCGCCGCCGGGCAGCAGTGTCAATGGTCGGCACAGCATCTCAATTGATTGAGTATTGCGGAAAAAAACAAGGTTCAATGCAACAAGTAGTTGCGAAAGTGAGTCTTCGCGACCGCGTTAGGTAAACTTAATATAGTATACAACGGGCGGCGAATACTAGTTTCACCTATGCACTCATTAGCAAAAGCCTTTTACTCCCGATCGATTGATTGCGGTGACCTGATGGTAAGTCGTCGTCGCTGCCCTGCGAGCATAAGACTAAGTCGAGAGTTGAAGAGACGCTGCCTCTCTGTCAAAACACTGCGGAACGTCGCAACAGATACTTTCCGATCTAAATACTCGGGGCGCCACGATTTACGGGCATACGAACAACATGCATGCCGTGGGCATTGCAAAAAGTTTTACCCTGGGTTTCGAAACAAATGTTAAAAAAAATTTTTGGGTGACGAAAAATCCCCAAATGTAAGGAGGGACGTGCAAAAAATAAGCAATGCCGGACAAACGAAGAGCGCCGTAAAATGTGGTAGTCGAAATTGGTTCGACGGTCAGCCTCTCAACATCAATAAACAAGCATCATGCACAAGGTTTCTGACTTACTGCTCATTGGGCAAATGACTACGTAGGTCGTCAACCTACGCTGGCGCAGCATAATCTGGTTAACACATAGAGGTAAAGCTGACGAGTTAACAGACCAAAAAATAAAAGCAACATATTCTAGAGACCCCGTAGAGCTTGGTATACACACGCCATGGAACGAGGGAAGAACGAAAAATAGCTTTGGACAAGGCATCCGAAGCTTGCATACTAGCTTGCCGACGTGCTTGGCAGAGCGCCCGCCGCAGTGGTAGGGCGACTACCCGGCACATTCGAGAGGGCGGCCAACGGGAGAGTCGGCAACGTGCTGTCGTCTGCGCTTTTAACGAACACAAAGCCAAGCACGAGCTGACGACCGTTCTATGCCATCGTATTGCCTTAGGCACAAGAGGCGTCAGAATACAAGGGACAACCAAGTGGCTTATTCTAGCAACGCTCGCGGCCCTGTGGAGGTCGACATCCTGTGAACACCCTCAAAACGCGCCTTGCGTCATTATTCGGCCATGGTAAAGGCCATCTGGTGGTTTTGTGCCACACTCGTTTGAAGTGTAGACCGGTACAGTTTGGCAGCGTTATGGAAGTTGTCGTTCCGGTATTCAAAAATAGTAACTTGCGGGTTCAATTAATTAGTTATCGCATATTCTTGCTCGTAACTTTCCCTAGCGAATAGTAGGTAACTTCTTTTCGTTGATAAAACGGATCAAAAGCATTGTCGTCGTGAGAACTTTGGGGCCTATTCGTACGTATCCCCGATTCTACCCGAAAAAGTAGTCAAAATTTGTACATACTCAGAAGCATTAATCAACTTGTTTGGCAAATCAGTGATTTGGTTTTCTTGTGGTGATAGGCGAGAGAACACGCAATCATACGACTGATTGACACGCTCCCGACCTCCTAACGACGCGTGTTAGTGATTCTTTTGACCGAAACAAACAATAACTGGTGTAAGCTGTCGCATGCTTGCAGGCTAATACATCACCAATCAACCAACTAACTGTCCCGTCGGTAAATTAATGACAAAATTTAAGTTTAAAAGACGTCAAAAATCAAAACACTTAAAGGTACTACCGATGACGTGTGCATCCGTGTGTCTGCGCAAGACCCGACGGTTCACGAGAATCCCGAGAAAAAGTGTGGCACGAGGTTGTGACGATTCATCTATCACGTCAAAAAGTCACGGGCACACATAGGGTACGTCGTTAGTCGTTATATGGACATGTGGTTGTTATCCGGTGGGGGCGGCTCGTCACAGCCTTCAACGATCGATCACAAACTATCGCGAGCGCCTTAGGGGTCCGTTTATTTAGGGAACAATTAACGAGCTAAGCGAATGAATGAAAAAATCAATTACGGATGGAATGGGAAATGTTTCGAAATGATCAAAAAGATAATAAAATCGATCAAACTTTGTGGTAAAAGTGAACATGAATGTTTTTGGCGCGTTGAACCGACTCAACTATTAGCAATAACAATCTGTGGGCGGTTAGCGTTTGTTCAAGCAACAAACGTGCTTAGCACACGTTGGATTGCTTGCTCTTTGTACCGCTCGTTGTCCAAGCGGTAAGGTCGATGACGCTCACTGCAAACGTGTCTCTAAAGTCGTCGACGAAACAACGAAGCGAAATCGACCATAAACAATGGCGACGTTTGTTGTTGCGCAAACCCTAGCGGCAGTCTTTCACTCTGACACCCATGGAATCCAATCTGTTGTCACCGACGGGCAAATACACGATTCATCCGCACAAGTATGGGTTATCAGTGATAACCCCATCGAAGGCGTTGACGCCGTCTTGGGAGGATGGTTGTTTGTGCATGCACACGGAAGCATACACGATACACGTTCTATTTTCGCAACTTTGGTTCGACGGGGTCTACCAATCGCAATTGGTGCCTTAGGACTGACTGATTACTACGGAATCGAATTGACAATGGGCGCCTTTACGCGGGCTACCACATTGTTCGTCATTTCATCAATGGTCAAAGCGGTTTTAAAGTAAAATAAATAATAAAGTAAATTTGTTTGAAACCGTTATCAGCGACAATCACGTGAGAATTTTTCAAGCACGCAGTCACGCTTGCCAACGTGTGGTTCAATCACGACAGTGGAAAAGCGGGTCTCTTGAGACAGTGAAGAAAAAACTGCTGCAGTGGCAATAAAATCTTCCGGGAACGGGACATTAATGTTCCAACTAACCGACGACATGACAAGACTTCGGGAGTGTCGTCCGAGCACTTGTCTGGCATTTGTTCGGGATTGCTCGAGGCGATGACGGCAATCCCCACGCACGAGACTCGACAGAGCGATCATCAAGAGACCAGTCGTCGTTAGCCAAATGCCACGTTTGTTGCAGGATTGAAACATTGGCTCGGAATTGAGATCGATTCTGACGTTCCGGAGTGACAGGATGAAGCACGAGGAAACCCGGGAAACACTCGTATTAATGTTTATGCAGCGGTATGCGTAATCCCTTTTTAAAGAGCTTACGTATAATGAGATTTATTTGCACGCGGCTCCTTCCGGCTGGAAGTTGAGTTGATCGTATTGGAAGATCAGGGGAAAGGGGAGGCTACGTCAATGAAAGAGTTTCGTAAGAAGAGATGAGGAAGTTGATCCGGCGTTCAAAGCGGCAAGTTATAGCCTTCATTGACTGCGAAAGTCGTAAAGAAGTCACGGCACAGCCAATACCAACACCTTCCCATACTCTAGATCCTGTCTAGCTTATCGGGCCAAAATCGGACGCGACGAGAAGCAGGTCGGATCGAACAGGTGAAATGCCTTTTCCCGAACAGTCGGCGACGTTCCGAAGTGAAGGGTGTAAACAATTTTTTATCTCGATCAAAAATTTCGACAATTTTAAATGATCGAAATGATTTTTCGCTTTAAGTTCGATAAAAATCGCCAAGACCAACAATATCAAAGTCCAGCAGCACCAAGAAGCTGGCAAAGGGAGGCATCTGACAATGTAGTCGGCAAATCAATCACTTAGTCGTCGAACTTACTGGACTGACATGTTTGAACCGTTTAGTTTTTATGTGATCGCTCCTATTTATATTTTACATTGACAAAAAGCACTTCTCGCCGACCACGCAGCTGTTTGTTAAAAATTCTTTAAACTGAATACTTTTCCAAACTTTTTTTCACATTGCACTTTTTGTTGAAAACAAAAAAATGTGTTATTCTTACGGTTCCCACCACTTTATAACCGCCATCTTTAGATTTAGTCTTGATCAATTTTAATTGCATCGTTAACTTCGTGACTGTTCTCACGATCTTCTGTTTGTTTCTACTCGACAGAATTTGTAATGTTGGGCAAAATTCAGCAAGACATATCTACACCATGTTTACTTTTTCATACTATATCAATTAGATCAGATACTACATAGATTGAAATCACACAACAATACGTAAAAGCAAGGGATAGCTCACGCAACAAACGGAAACATGACGGCACAAAAGTTGTGACACACAAACACAATAGATAAGTAAATTATTAGTTGAAAGAAGTGGATAAAGCTGAAATTAAAGGAAATCAGGAGATGACTTATTAAGCGAATTAGTTCTGCTATTGTGCCTTGTATTACGTCTTCTGACTGACATCTTGAAACCGAAACGAATGGGAACTACGAAGTGACATCACGATACGATTATACCTTTCGCAAAACGGCTGAAGCAATTATAAAAATGAAACATTGTTAGATAAAGTTAGAACGAAAATTATTAACCGAAAAATTTGCCAAATAGCCCGGTAGGCTTTGACGTGCTTGCGACATCCGTGGGAGCATAAACAAGTTCGCTTTCTGAGATTAGTTGATCGTACAGGTTGTCACGCTCCTTGAGGAGCTCTTGGATCTCCGTATCTTCCCGCTTGAGACGTTCCTTGGCTGCTTCCCACCTAAAAAAGGGTGGTCAGAAATGTGTGAAAGCAAAAGTGATAAACTTACTTTGCCTTGGCATCCATGTACTCTCTCTGGAACTCGGACATTTCTTCCTTCCGCTTCTTCAGTTTGGGCTCCAGTTCCTGAATAGTGCCGACGATCTCATCGGTGTAGGGGCCAATAGGGACGAATGTGATCTTGACTTTGGCTTCTTGAAGGAAATTGTCGCCGAAGACAGCGATAAGATGCTTGCGGGGTTCGAGAGTGTGGCCACCTTGAACTTGAAGGCTGTCCAAGTAGTGGAATGTCAGAGGCGTATCACGGTCTTCCATGTAGAACTTCATCGGGATGAACTCGGTTAGGTTGTTCTTGGTGAAGGGCACGAAATAGATCTCTGCGAGGGTGTTGCCCTTTTTCTTCTGGCTTTCTTGGATCACTCGGACGCCACCTGGAATTGATATCGGTTATAACAGAAATCAAAACTGATACAAATACGAACCTTCACGATCGAACATGACAAGCTTGAACTTGCTATTGGCAGTCGATCGGCACCTGATAACAACGCCGTGCTTTGCGAATTCTTCACGCATTTCAATGACGTAGAACTTGGCATCCTGAGTTTTGATCGAGTCGCTGATGGTTTGTCCGGGATACAACATTGGCACATCGGCAAACTCCTTCTCCACGAGGTCACGAGCAGTGCCGAGGGTCTTCGGGTTAATGGCAGTTGGAATTGGGACCCCAAGTTTGCTGAACATCGCACCAAAGATGCGGCCAACAGAGCCGAGTTCACTGATGTCGAGACCTTCGAATTCATCGAGGGATTTGCCGGGACCAGTAACATCATATTTGCGACGTCGGTTGGGATCACTGAGAACGCTGTAGGCGATGGAGATGTGCTTGAACTTTTCCTGAGCTGAAAAATCAAAATTACAAAAAAATTATATATAAAAATGATAGTGAAATACATACCCTCTAGATCACCCGGATTGCGGTCAGGATGGTAGCGCATCGCCAGTTTCCGGTACGCATTTTTGATCTCGGACTCGGTGGCGGTCTTACTGACGCCCAATACCTCGTAAAAATCAGTTGAACCGATGGCAGTGTCAGCCATAGCAGCTCCTGAAACCGTCAAGCATAAGTTTATATATTCTTAGTTTAAGTGGTTCACGGAGAAGGTCGCGGTCAGAGGACAAAGTGCATATCGCCTCCAAAAATTGTACAAAGCGCGCGCTAAAACGTGGACATTGAAAACTGATAAGAAAAAACGAACGAAGAAGAATAACCACGCATACATATGTAACCGATATTTCTTCACGCCACTCAGGCCCGTGGCTGCTGCAAAAGGAAAGTTCTAGCAGCAGGAGGAAAAAGCAAACACGAAATGTATGAATCATGTAACTATTGACCTTGCTTCAGTTTCAAAAAGAAAAAAACGAAACTGCATTATATTTATGAAAACACGTCATCGACGAGCATGGCACCAACGTGTTGTGGACATCGATTTGGGAAATTACGAGACTTGGTAAGACAAAACCACGTAAGCTTTCAACACGTTGGTGACTAACGCATGCTATGTACGTACACCGGCTTAAAATTGAATTGAGTGTTGGCTTTGTGTGACAAAGCGACTCGCGCTTCCTCGCTCCATCAGCTGCGTCGTATTTTGGGATTTCCCGATCTGCAGTTGCCCACACTTGATTTTGATAATCTCTCACTATGACGGCAACAAATACTGTTAAGAAGGGCCCAGTATGGACAGACCGTCAACGGACCATGTTGACCCTGAGTCGAGGAGTGCCTGCCCGAATCCGTCACTTGGCTAATGACTTGAAGCAGTTCTTACCTCAAATCCACAGTGAGCCTAAATTCGAGAAGAAAGCCCAACTCCAGATGCTCAATGAAATGGCGGAGCTGTCTCGATGCCAGAGGGTCATGTACTTCGAGTGCCGAAGCGGCCAGGACGTGTATCTGTGGTTGTCGAGCGGCGTTTCGACCGGGCCGTCGGTCAAGTTCCGCGTCCAGAACGTGCACACCATGAGCGAGCTCAATTTCACCGGCAATTGCCTCAAGTTCTCTCGTCCCATCTTGACCTTTGACAGTGGCTTCAACACCGCTCCTCATCTCAAAGTTTTGAAGGAGCTCTTCAAGCAGGTATGTGATTTACTGATATTGTTTGATTTATATATATATATATGGTCGGTTTCAGATCTTCCATGTGCCCGAGGGACACCCCAAGAGCAAGCCCTTCTACGATCATGTCATGAACTTTGGTTTGACTAATGATGGCCGCATCTGGATTCGCTTCTATGAGATCCCCGGTGCCGATGTCGAAGCGGGCGCTGAAGAAATCGGTCCTCGATTTGTGTTGGAGCTGGCCAGGATCTTCGGTGGTTCGTTCGAAGGCGAGGTTCTGTACAACAACCCGTTTTTCATTGCTCCTCGCATCCAGCGTCAACAGATCCGTCTCGCTTCTGTCATGAAAGCCAAGGGTCGCCACGAGGAACGTCAAACTGGTGCTCTGAAGCGTATTGCCATCACGAAAGTCCGCCATCCCGACCCCGTTGGCGAGATCTACGACGCTCCAGCCCAATCCGATGCTGCCAAGCGCCTTGCCGCCGAGATTGATGCTAAGCCCAAGCGGAAGAAGCGCAAGACCGCCGCTTGAGGGGGTGGTTTTTTTGTTGATTTTTGTTTTGTTTTTGTATTTTAATGAAGTTGTTAATTTTTTTAACTGAAGTAATAGGGTTTGAGTTTGTTGCTTGTTGAAATATAAAAATTACAATTATTGATGGCTAAAATATGGAAGACAAAGGCAACGTTTAGACACAGTCATAAAATTTGACAACCTTCAACCAAAATAATTGTTTTGAATGTATACGGCAATCGAAGACACCGATTTTCGGCTTAGCAATGGTTAGGAGCGCCGACGGCGGTGTGCAGCAATCAAGGCTGCAGCGCGTCGGTGTGTTTGCTTACTCTTGCCCCGAAAGTGTTGACTGGTTCGTAGCGCGCTCAACCATTGCAGCTTTTGGAAGTATTAGTCACTAAAGGATCGATTCTGATCGGACTTGTACTTTGCTGTGTCTTCTATCGATGGTGCCAGGCTTCCACGGCTAATCATGAAGTTCGACTATAGCAGAAATGAACCGCTGTTCGCGTTGCTGACCTCACGATTCCGTCTCTATCTCACCGAGTAAGTTACTTTGAACTGCGCACCTTTTTTTCAATGCTTTAACCTGTATATTTTTCAGAGAACGAGTTGACAAGCTTTTCTATGACATTCCTATGCTCGGTGGTGATACTCTTCTCGTGTCAAACCCGACGAAGGATCACAAAACGATTATCTTGGTTGGTTTGAAGTTTTTATATATATTTCTCATGCTTTTCTTTGCAGGTCAGTCTGAAAGCGATCTACTTTGATAAACTGCAGAACTTTGGCTTGCTGAAGCACCTCCAGACTGTCTACAGTGGATATGTGTCCAAGGAGGTCGTCGATGGATACGTTTTCACGCTGGAGATCGATTTGACGAAGCTTCCAAAGGACCCGAAGGAGTATGAAGCCCTCGCGGATCACATTGCACGTATCCGTAAAGAATGCTTTGCTCCTATCATCAACCATTATTTCGATTTGCAAGTGAAATATGAAAAGGAAGGCGGTGAGGCTGAGAATTACGCCATTTTCGACGTGATGAAGAACTCCAAGATGTTTGTTTCTTGCCTTTTTGATATATATTTTATCTTCAAATTTGAATTTACAGGATTATCGATGCCAAGGCTGATCGCGTTACAATGGTATTTGCCATGACATTCGACAACGAACTCGACGTCGTCCTGGCCAAGCTATTCCTCGATGAATTCACACGTCAAACCGTAACCGGCTCGACTTTCCGTGTCCGCGGCTGCTTCAAAGAGCTGCCCGATGAGTTGAAGGAGAAGAAGATCACCATGGAGATCTCCAACAACGTCGGCTACTTTGTTGTCGGTTCGTTTTACCCGTTTTCTTCGGTTTCAAAACAGCATGATTCATCTCTGTTTTTCAGTTTGCCGCCCACGTCACAATCGTGAATCGGCCCGTGGTCTCGCTCTCGATCTCCTGCTATCGATAACCGAGTTCATGTGCTCTCACATCGATCTCATCAAAGTTAAAACACACCGTGCTTGGCGTCAAACAGTCGGAAAGTTCGTCAAAAGCGTCGCGCGAGCCCGTCCCAACTTCGCCGATGACAGCGGTGAAAGCAGCTTTTCAGTCAAGCCTATGTTCAACTTTGCCCCTGGCGTCAAGTTTGGCGAAGAAGACGACGATTCCGGGGCTGTTTATCTTCAGTGAGCTCTCTTTGTTACTTTCCCTGGCAGCAAAATTCCTCGATCCGATTCGGCTTATGTGCCTTTGCGTTTCCCAACAATGTCAATTTTCTGTTTATTCGCTTATCGTTGTTTTTATAAGTTAAGTAATGTAATTAATTGTCAGTAAACTTCCATGAGCTTTATACAAACATTGTGTTATAACACGTAGCGACGAATTCCAAAGGCAAAAACGGTAACCAAAACAATTGCGATCAATATGGGGCGTTGAAGCGAGCCGTTATCGTCCCGGGCCTGTTCGGCCACAGAAGCATACTCAGCAATATATGAAATTAGGGAAGAATAGGGGGTTTGATGGACTTTGAAATAGCTGTCGATCATTTTACTTATGTAGTTTGCAGTTTGAACTGCTTGGTATCGAAATTTGGCTGAATTCTGGCACCAATTTGGGAGCTCGCCTCTGTCTTCCATTTCAAAAAGGTTCTTAATATAGGCTCCGCAGACAGCAACGGCGGCAATGATCTTGGTGGCTTGAAACGCGTTTTCGGTAACTGTGAATCCGAGTTTTTCGAGTGCAGATGCAAACTGAAATATATATTATTAGTACGCATTTACAACTACCGTTTCAAAAACTTACAACAAAGAAAGTCAACTCATTAGAAGCAAGCAGTTTGACGGTTTCTTCGACATCCCCGGCATACACCCTCAAGAATTCATCGCAAAGAACTGCAAACTGTCTATCGTGATCGTTGAAAGCGTGGCCAATGGGTTCAAATATCTGGTTTTCTGGGACCAAATGACACACATAATTCACGACCAAGCCGTGAACGGAATCCGCTTTCCTGAGAGGGTCGTTTGTGGCCATCTGAAAATGGTTCGCAATATTAATTTAAGTCAGATTATACATCGAAAAAGCCAGCTTACGATATATTTGGCGCGAATGGATGCGGGGATCTCGCGCATACAGATGGCGATTTGTCGTGCCGAGAACTTGTACTAGCGACTTGAAGGGCACTCGGTGCGCGACATTGGGAAGAACTAGCGATAGCAATAAGAAAAAAACGCAATTAGTACGGATGTAATCAGATATTCATAATTATTTACACGTTGTGATAGCAAAACAAAACACGTTTTTCCCGCCAATAAAAGTTTTTAAAACAGTTAGCCAAAAGAAATTAAGGAGAAAATGTCCCGGCAGACAATATGTTCCGCTACACACATGCTATACTTAACCACTACATGCGTGCGGGTGTCCACAAAGTTGTCGGGATGTTTTTTCCGTCAACAAAAAAGTGTGAAATTTCATAATTATGAGTTTGATTGTTTTAGCTTTTGTTTTCAACTGGTCATGTTTACCTGTTTTTTGTGGTGAGTGGTTGCTTTGCTTTGCTCTTTCAATTTTCAGATTGTCATGGCCTACCGTATCGAAGCTCCATCCGTTTACTGGGCCCAGAGCCACGAGAAGCTGTATCTCACCTTTGAGATCGAGAACTTCACGGCCGACCGTGTCGAAATCAGTGGCAGGGATTTCTTCCTATCGTAGGTTTAGAAATTTTACAACGACATATGTTAATTTACAAAAATTTGAGCGGTACGACCCCCGACGGCACTGTCCACAACTTCACGCTGTGGCTCTACGCGGATTGCCGTGAAGTCATGGACAAGGAATCGAAGACGGAATTCGCCGAATTCACGATCAAGAAGGGGGAGGACAGCTGGTGGCCGCAGCTTCAGGGGTTCAATGTCAAGGTTGGTTATGGTTTTTAGACATACAGTTTTTATATATCTGTTCATTGCAGTTCCCCTGGGTGAAGGTAGACTTCCACAAGTACGTCTACGGGGTGGAGGGGTCCAGTACCGTGTACGACAGGCGGTTCTACTACTACGCCTCGACGGACCCCGACCACTACTGACGCCGCTAAACGTGAAACTTTACGTTGACCGTTTACGGCGTTTTTGTACATAATTGTTTTGTTTTGTTATTTTTCTTTTTTGCATTGTTTTGTTGAGTTTTTAATAAACGTTTTTTATATATCGTCGGACCTTCGCCCAAACTGACGGCATACCAATCCTGTTATTCATTATAAGTCTGTTTACGACGACGACTTTCCCATGAAGCCATGCATGAATGGGGGTGCGGGATACCTTGTGGTTTGTGATAGCCTCTGCTAGAGAGGAAGGAACGCTCGCATGGAAACTTGTAAGCTGGGTTGCATGCATGCACATTGCTGTACCGCCGCAAGCAGTCCAGTGCTGTCAAAAAAACGGAACACTGCATGCGACGGACGCGTTGGATAGTCGGGCGCCGCGGGACCTCTCTCCTTGCCTGCAGTCTACTTGCGCTTTCCGCACACGCATACGGTAGACAGTGATGGACGTTTGGCGTTTTGCCATGGCGCGCTTCTCCCTTCAAAGACCCTACACAGACCTCATAACAGTGTGCGATTGATTGGGCGCATCTTATGACCCTTTTTATGGGCTTCTTCTATTCTATTAGCATTTCCATTGTGCAGAATAGTAATTGTTCCGTTTTCAGCGCATTACTCATCTCGAGATTACTCATCCTCGAATTCACAAGTCTACATCGACTTTATATTATGTCGGCAGATGGCTATGGCGACAAACACTGATAACAACACCTCGCCAAGGCCGTCTGTTGAGCATGGATCGGAAGAACATGACGTTGACGGCGTTCACGATGAATCTCCTCAAAGCACGATGGGGCAGCTCTTTGCTCAAGACACCGAGATCGGCGATTGGAGCGATTTGCAGGATACCGAAACTGCTGTAAGTTATTTATAAATTTATGGTGAAAAAATATATAAAAATATTAATTTTCAGGCCGATATTCCCGAGACAAACTATCCAGCTGTAGAGGAGAACACGCAGGTCCCCTTCTCGCACGAGCTCGGTATTGTGCTAGGCCATGAGGTGCTACGTTGCCAACTGCCTGATCACCCGCCTTATCACGCCTTGGTGTTTGATTTGCCGGAATCTGTGTCGGAGGAAGAGCTTTATATGCTTTTTGGCGGTAAACGAGCTGTAAGTCCATTTTTATATAACTTTTTATATATTTTTATATATAATTTTCCTTGCAGATAGACTCCTTCACACATCGGCGTGATCTTCGCGAAGTTTTGTTCAAGTTTCGCCAACATGAACACCTTGTTGATGCCTTCTTCAAGCAGAACATGATCTTCAAGGATAAACCTCTGGCGCTTGCTTTAATTTTGATGGATTCGCAGATTAAAGCCTTCCATCGGCACTGTCGAGAACATCACGACTTGGACGCGCTTATGGTGCCGTTCAAGGGCGCTTTTAACATGTGTTATGGTTCGTTTTTATGACTTTGTTTTCAACTTTTTCATTGCTTTTTTATAGAACGACAAGATGATGGCAGTCTTACGCAGCTGTTTGATGACATCGTTTCGGCTGATTCAGACACTGTCAGCTCGGTGTCGGTTGCTCCAAGTAAAAAGGGACCCAGCAATGATGTCCGTGCTAGTCAAGGGCAATTCCAAACGACTTCTGGAGGTCCAGGTTTCCCGCGAAGCCGAGCTGATAGCACCAACAGTGTCACGAGTATGCGTAGCATGATCTCCGAGCAGTCTACAAACCGCTCTACCCATCATTCCCCTCCAGAAAGTGAAAACATTCCCCATCAAGGCAGTCTTTCTCGACAGAGCTCGGTGGCTGCGCCGGTGGAACACAAGCCGAAGGCCAATCCGTTCGGAGATGCCAAGCCGGTGAACACCCGTGATAAGGAACTGAAGGTGCAGGCCCGTATCAGCTCGCAACGGCAAAGCACTGACTCAGAACCAAGCCAGGCCTTGCCGGACGTTAGCCAGCCACCACCTGCTCATCCGACCAAGTTCAACCATCTCGAACATGGTGCGGTGAAGATTCAAAAGCGGCCCCAGGATGCACCTGCCCATCAACAAGGAACTATGCAATGGGTCAATTCCAACATTCAGAAGCCTCCCAAACAGCAGCATGATGCACCTGTTCGACACCCCAATCCAAGCCACATTCAGATTGATGATGAAGTTATTGATACTTCCAAGCCGCCTCCTGCCTTCAAGCCGGATTTCAAGCCTCGTGGTGGAAAGCAAGGCGGCCAGAATCCGCGATTCTACAAAGAAGGCGGTCACGCCCCACGGGAGCATCGCAACAACTTCCATAACACGAATGGTGTCAACTACAATCAGCAATACCCCCAACAACAACAGCAGCAACATGGTAACCATCATTCGAATCTGCCGCCAGCTGGTCCAAACAGAAGTCACAAGTATGATGAGCGGAAGAAATCTGGAGGCGCGAAGATGGAAAAGTCGAAGTCGGTGCCGGTCAATACCGAACCCCAGCCGCATCCGCAGGTCGCCCGGAAGAACTCGCCGATTGAAAACTCGAACAAGCGTCCGAACAGTGCCAATTCGTCGATGAGTTTTGTCACTGCTTCTGAGATGTCTTCGAATCCGTCGGGTGATCTGCCTGGAGTTCCTGGTTCCATGGAAAGCATCAATGAACGAAGGTTTGTATTCTGTTTTACTTTTTGAAAAAGTGATTTATTATGACTTTTTAGTGATGGCGCTGACGAACACCGACGCCACTCCTGGGAAAGCCGTCGGAATCAAACGGGTAAAAAGGGCAGCACCAAAAATCGCAACAAGAAGTCCAACACGGCCACCGATTTGACTCAAACAGGCAACGCCGATAGTCGCAGATCTTCCACCTCTACCCCGCAATACCAAAGCGCTTCGAACGTGTTTATTGAGGGCGAAGTTCAAGATTCGAATGCTTCACATGATACTTCTCGTCAATTCGATCACAAAGTGCCGCATCACAAAATCAAGCGTGAAGGCCGGGCACCCTCTCTACCACTGAGCCGCCCCCACACGGCTTCCAACGAGACAGAATCAACTAGTTCGAAGATTGACTTCGACGACGATAAGCCCGATTCGATGTCTGCTCCTCCTACTCCCAGTGGATCGGCGAAGAAGAAGACCGATAGTCGCAAAAAGGTAAACTTTTGGCTTTTTATTCAGTTGTTTTAATAAAACTCATTTCAGCGTGGTAGCAAGCTGACCACAGCCCTTCACGGCAACAAATTCCGAGCTTTGGCCGATGCCCCGGAGTAATACTCATCATTCAATGTTTCTCATACCTCGATCCGAGTTCCAATCTCATTTCCAAATCCATAAGGATGCACACAAGCCCTATGTTGTATCGGGTATTATATTCTGTTGTCGTAGTAATAGTATTGTTGTTGCAAAATGATGGAGATTTAGTGGTTTCTACCCTCTGCGCCTTACACTTTTTTAACATACTGATTTATTGTTTTTTAATTGATAATATTAAGGTTAGGAAAGGTCAGCCTTGCAAACTTCGAAAAACCTTGATCTTTGTCGTGTTCCAAGTTTCAGGGTATTCTAATAAACAGATTCGATAAAGTTGTTGTTTGGGAGGGTCATTCTTTTGCAACGGCGGCTTCATTAGTCCGATGGGGTCGCAAACGTGCTAATTCTTGTGTCAGTAATTCAATATCGGCATCGAGTTTTTCGCACTCCGATTCGCGAGCGCGGATGCATGCGAGTTCGTTAATTTCTTCCTGAAAAATGTTTTCCTATAGTGGAACCCCCAATTTGGTTGCGTACATCTTCCAATTCACTTTGGAGCGTCTTCAGTTGTCGTTGCAATTCCAAGATGTAACCGCTTTCACCGTTTCCGTCCTCGTATTCGTACAAATTGTATGAACTTCCAGTCGGATTCGATACTTGACATAAACCTTCCAATTCAGCATCGGGTAAGCTCATTCCGGATAAATCAAGCTGGCCAACAAAAGTCTGAAAGCGGTCAAATAGCTCGCCTTTAAGTTGGTTGACTTTTTTGTCCAAGTCGTAGTCCCATTCAGGTAACCAGTGATCGAGGAGACTTTTGAGGTGTTGTTCAACCTTAAAAGTTCACGTGTGAAAGGTGATTTTCCGCGTAACCAAAGGGCTTGCGCGTAATACCTTGTCCAAATATGTGAGACTGCTTTCGACGAACGTTTCGTTGTCCGCTTTCAAAATTTTTAACCGACGCTCACGTTCATCAAGTCGTGTTTGTTCCAACTTCTGTTCACACTCATGTATCAATCTGAAGGTTATGTTGAATTCTGCAAAATTAAGCTAGTTCGACTTACCGTAACTTTTCCTGCTCTTCTTCACGCAGGATATGCCGATACTTCGTAACGAGAACAGTTTCATTGAATTGAATTCGCGGCCTTCGAGTAACGGTCGGCTTCTTTTCCTTTCGGCGCTTTTGATGCCGTTTTCGGCGACGATTCCACCGCATGTTCACTTTGTCGACATAACATTTCACAAAATGTCTTTGACAACGCGCAAATATTTCGCATTTCGCTCAACTGAACGTTAATGGTCGCACTTCCGGCTTTTTAAAGTGTCCGAAAGCCGACGTCAAGGTGTTCTTCGCACAAAAAGTAAACCACAAAAGCTTTACCGCTACTGTGATTTGTTCCGTCTCAACGGTTTAGTATTAGTACCGCGGCAAACAAACAAAGCTGGACATAACTTATCAGGTTCATTTGACGGGGAACTCCGAAACGCGCGACTCATCCAATCAAAGGCTATTCGGAGAAAGGACCATTCGACTTTGCTTCTGCTGCATGAATTCCTGATTGATGCCTCATTGCGTGTCACAATGAGGCAGAAGTAACTTGGCGTGCGTGGGTTGCTGCAGATCGCACCGAAAAGTGTCATACCAGTAGTGACGGGTCAAATTTTACCAAGCTAAGTCTTTTCTTTCACCGATCGGCAGTCACCAGCAGGTGAGCTGCGTTGTCGTCTCGAGCTTAGGAAATACCTACTACACTCGAGGTCGCGCACCCCCGGGTTGGAAGAAACTTGTCACTCCGTTGACAATCCACTGGCTCTAGCAGTATCGGTTTTTGTCGTCTGCATCGTGCTATTCCCAGCTGTTGTGACGCCATCCAGTAGAACTTTTACTGCTACTACTACTACTTTTTCAAATCATTTTAACGTACTAATGCCGTTCACTGTCCCATCAGCCCGGAACTCAATCATAGCATAGCTAACATAGGATGTAAGCTTTTAAGCAAGACTGCATGTATCCAATTGAAAGGCATTTTTGACAGGACTACCACCTGTTTTCAAATTTTCGTGCCGTGGGTGTGCGTGCGATTGGGTAAGACCCCTGGCAGGCTCGGGGCAATACACACATGTACTGACAGCCGTCTCTAGATTTAGCTTTTTCACAAGTGATAGAGCAACGCCTTTGACTCACCCTTTTGACTGCGATAGCTAGCTACGTTGCCCTCAAACACACCCATGACTGCTTCATGACTTGCTCAAACTTTAGCCTGATAGCACTTATTTTCCGCTTGATCTGGCTCTCCTGCCAGCTTTTTTTTTTATCAAGGCGCGTCAGAGATTGAATGATTTACGCCCTTTTCCTTCCTTTTTTTTCAATACTTTCCATCTCATCCTCGAAAGCCACAAATGCGTTTTTACGTCGTTAAAAGCGACAGATTCTGAGCCGGCTAACGGATGGTCGTTATTCTTCTAAACGAATGTAACATCATCATTTTAGCGATTTTATGAGTTAGATCACCCTCGACTCCCAAAGGGCTCTCCGAAGACCCCTAATTGATGTAAAACATGAAGAAGTGTATTGACGACGATGAAAGTTCCTTCATTTCTGACCCTCTATTTCAACGATTATTCCGACTATTCTTGCTTTTTGCCGAACCTGCCGATCCACCTCCACCGTCAGGAACCGCTACAACTACAAAAAACCGTGCCCTTCAACACATTTCTTCGGCACAGGCTCACTTTCTTGTGAATGAGCTTTTCCGCCTCGTGAGACCCCGATGCTCAGCACCATTACACATTCCACAACAGCCGGATCGGGTAACTTTCCGGGAACTGATCGAACTATGCGACCTCGTGTTTCCTGACCGCAAACAGCTTGAACCATGTGTTGATCGAATTTTCGATCGTTACGTATCACAAATCGTAAATAAGGTACGGGCGATGGCATTTCAAAGCTTGACCTTTAAGTCACATGTATGAACTTTCAGGGCTTCGTCATGTGCCGAAAGATTCCCTCGAGAATGAACTGCAGTTTTCGTCGTTCTCCGAGGCCATGGAAAAGCTATTGGTGTACCATCGTACCCGGTACAGTATTTCTTTGGCCCCTCCACAAAAAGACGACGGTACCAAATAGACAAGAAATAGTATTAGATGCTAATTCCATGGTTCATGTGAGAACATTTTATTCTTCTTTTATAGTTTATTGGAATGTTTATTGGTCATTTTGTAGATGGGAACGTTCGAAGAAGATCGTTTCACGTGGCAGTTGTATACTTCGAAACATAAATACCAATTTGGTCACTTTGATGAGATTCAGAGGCAGCATTGGTTCTCAGGTAGTTGAAAAGTGTTTTTTGAAAGTTATAAAAACGACTTTTGCAGACATGAATTTGGTGATTGAATATCGAAGCAAATCGGATCTTTTCAATTTTGATCGGGAGTTCTCCAGACGCAATGAAAACATCGGAAAGGAGAAGGATTGCTCCTGGAAGTTAGCGTTAGAAAGTGAAAATCAACGTCTCACGCAGCTTTTGAATGAAGAACGACAGGCGCTCTATGACGAGGAAATAGTTAGGGAATTGGCGACGAGGTGATCAATTTGTTTTTAATCCAAATGTTCACATGCAATAACTCTTGTTTTTGTTTTCAGAATGCTTGACGAAGAACGTGATCGAAGCGAACAATTCGAAAAGCAGGTAGTTGAGCTTGAAACCCAGCTGATCCACGAACGAAACGCATGTGCTGAGTTGCGCGATCGGCTTAACTCTGTTACGGGTGATAAGCCTGATGACGATATCTCTTGCAAGATGCAGGAACAGTTGAACTTTGGCAGTTGCACGCCTTCTAGCGTTTATTTGGACGAGTATGAAGCATGCAATGAGGATAGTCCGACACCGCAGCCAACCCAGCTCGATTACCTAATCATTTCAACACAGTCCATCTAAATGAAATCATCTAAAGGAAACCCCCTTGCCCTCAGACCGGTCTATGTTGCCTTTTTTGCTTTAAATAAATGATAAATATGCATGTCGATTGACGTAGTTTTATTTAAATAAAAGTTGTTTTTTCGTCACTGACACATGCACAAATAAATATTGAAAACACGTTTAAGCTGTTTTTATTTTCAGTTTTAAAGTTGAATGAGATGTTCTTCTTCTGCGGAGGTGTATAGTAGGAAAACTTTTCACGATCACGTTTCAATACACTTGCCAGTTTGTACACAATGGACTTTTAGCAACAAATGCCTTTGGAGAGCTTTGTTACATAAAAATCCAGCCGTCACTAGAGGCCATTGACTGGGGCGACAAAAGTTAAAGCCCTCCATAGTTGCAAGCATGCTAAAAGCATAGCTGAAGACGGCCGGACAGTGCTTGGCTATTGATCAATTGCATCGACAATAAATATCCATCGAGGTCAAAAAAAGACCGTAAATGGATGGGGATGCAACAAAGCTCTGCTAGTCCTTCATCAACCCCTCCAGAGATAGTGTCCTGATGTACGTCTTTACTGATGGGGTGCGCAAAGTAGGGCGAAAGCGCAGCACATGCTTGCCTCCCCCCTTCTCAGCTGGCCTCCTCAGTGCGCCTATGGGCGAAGCAAGGAAGCACCAAGCCGCAACAGACCAACTGCAGGCAAATCGACGCCCGAATAGTTCGCAAAACAACGACGTCGCCGGACAACACGATGCAAGTGAGGAAGGATGGGAAAGGCCGTGGTTCGCTACCGGGGGGCACGATTGCGCGCGATGTCCTAATGCATTCGTCTCCGTAGGCTTAGCGCGATTCTATTGTTACCAGCAACAACTTAGCGTATAAACCCCACAATAGAATCAAAAGTCACTCATATTTTTTTGTTTCTTAAGCGCGACGACGATTCCGTTTCTTATTAGCCCCTATCTTCTTGCGGGATCTGCGGACGTTATCGGTCCCAGGGAACACAGTCATTCATTCATGGTTGCCAATGCCTCTGCAAATTGTCCCTGCACCATTGTCGGTTGTTGGATTTATCGTTTTATATTTGAAGTATTTGTGTACTCTCCGAAATCGCAATTCGATGGATTGTGTATGTATTTTTTGACGACAAGACACGGTGTTGAAGGCGATGAGCACCCCCAACGCGGCTGGCCGTAGCTTTGCCAGTTCGCTCACGTGAATGATGGCCCCGTGATTCCTTGCATGAAGATCTATCGACATTTTCGCACAACTTTGCACCTTTTTATTCTTTTTTTGTTTTCTGCTTCGCTTTTCATATTGAAATTTTATACTTGGCAATAACAAATTGTTCGTCGGTGCATTCGATCGACGCGTAGTGCATAGTCGCAAAACATTGCCACTTAATTTTTTGTAACAGCGCTCAGTTATACGAGGCTCTAATCTACGTCGTTTCCGTCGCATGTGCAACATGTTAATCAGCGTGACTACTCATACAACTTTTTTAAAACGGGGAAGTTTTGTCTTTTCAAACCTAATTTCTTAGCGCTTCTATTCCTCGGGTTCAACACGTTGCTCTTTTCTTTAATCACAAAGAAAGGTTTAATGTTTGTTTTGTCTCCCAGATCAAAATTAGTAGAGACCGTCCTTGTACTATCTAATTTTTTATAAAGACTGCAGGGACCACACCACTTAAGTATACCTCCACCTCGTGTTCTATCGCAATCTCATTTGTTCTGTCTTACGCAAAGTTAAGCTAGTTGCTCTGTCTTTGTCGGGTGCACACCTGATGTGTCCTTACCTCTATGTTTCGTGTATCTTAAGCGCTTTTTGTCGTCAGTGACATTTGTTCTTTTAACGTTTTGCGTGGAACACACCTTTGGCTACTTGAGGGTCTCGACCATGGACTTTTGTTATGATTAATATGCTTTTTGCAGAATCATGTCGAGCGAAGACCAAGCCGCGAGAAAACGCCCCGATCAGCCGATATATCGGCCTGGTATGTTCAAGCGGGGCTACGACTTCACTAAAGGTGCACCGAATTTGGGTATGTTTTTCATACCTGTCGTTATTAGCGAGATAATATATATATATGTGTTTATTTATAGAAAACCTGCCTCCGAAAGGAAGACCAAGTCCCGATGCAGACCGCGAACGAAGCAGCACTCATCGAAATGGTGGGCTACAGGGTGACCGGTTTAGGCAACCGCGTCCGGACCAAAGAGCGGCAAGTGTTTCTGGTGGGAACAGATCAAAGGTACAGACACTAACTTTAATTGGCTTATCGAATTTGTGTTAACGTTAACACTCTTTTTTAGTTCCCCCCACGCGACCATCACCGAGGAGGCGGCGGTGGCCCCGGTTCCGTATCCGGCAGTTTTGCCAACGAACAAAACCATCGACGCTACAATGGAAAGCAGGTGTTTCATAATAATAAGAACGAGCAGTTTGATGCCCAATCCGTCAAATTAGGCAATGGTTATAATAATCGACGATATAATAACGGATATAGAAAGCGAGACGACACTCGAAGTGAAGCGGGTCGGAACCACAACGACGATACTTCCAGCATCGCTTCCAGTACTTTTTCGACTTCAACGGTTTGCCATAACAATGGATTCGCATCCGAATTGAACAGTCGTCAACCCTCAATCCAGTCTTTGCTGAGTCAGGATTTGCCGAGCTTTGATTGGGCTGATTTGAGCGAAGAGCTAGGTAACCTGCCAGAGACGGGTGAGTAATTGTGTGGTCCGGTTTTACTAAATGACGATCTCCTGTGATCTCAATTGTGTTTCTTTTTTAACTAAATATAACGCTTTTGTTTGCTTTTTGTTTTTTACCTACCCGAATTAACTTTTGTTTTTTTACCAATCCGCTTTGTCTTTGATTTCCGCAAAATAAAATGTCTTCCCCATTTGTGTTGATACTAACCGCTTATGAGTACTGCAAACATATATCATGTGTCATTTAGAAGATGAGCAACTGTCAGAACGAACGCCTGGAGCCTCACCTCGGAAGCATTCTGTCGTCAGTTCAAACAAGACTATTGTATCAGGTAAACTTACATTAACACGATTAAGCCTTTGAAACATCAAAGCTTATTCAGAAGGTAAAGCTGAGGAAAGTCACGATGTTCATGATCACGAAGCTCATGAGGGTAGTCACGATGTTTCTCAAACTTCCGACGCTCTGAAGGAAGATAATTCCTTCGCGTTTCCGGATGGTACCATTATTACGGAGCCAACTGACGAAAATAATGAACCACCTCAAACAACAACGACTATATCGAATCTGGCCGAAGAACTGAAGCAATCATCACCAATAATCGAAGATAATGTGCAGAAACCAGTGAAAGCAGATGTTAGACTTGGAAGATTCAAACTCGTTTCCAAGGCTCTCAATGATTTGAGGGACTTGATTGCTGAATTGCATACGACATTGAAGTCTGAAGTGCCTGACATTGACGGAGATCAAGTTGATCAGCATTTTGTGTCTGCCGCTCAAGCATTTAGATCACAATTAGAATACGCTTTTGATCCGAATACCGAAACAATGGAAAATGATGCGGATACTTTCCGTAGATGTGCATTGGATGTTATGAAAACAAGGCAACTGGTGGCAAGTGCAGCCGCATTGTTGCCGAAATTTCCGAACTATTATATTTTGAAACAAGTCATTGATATTGCGTATGTTAACTTTATAACTTACATCGTTAAAGAAGGCGGTTTTTAGTTTATCTGCATTGACGGCTAATGCTGTTTTGATTATTCACAGCTTGGAACATGCCAAACGATTCCAACTGGTTGATACATTCGAACAAATTTGGCTTCAATTGGTGTCCGAGATTAAGAAGAATGTGAAACTTTTCGGAAGGACTATTGCTACTCAAACTATTACAATGGTATGACATGTTTTTAAGAGATAAGTAAATTATGGTTTCTGTTTTAGATCCGTGGAGTCATTTTGACTGTTAGTAATTTGGCGGGCGTTGATTCAGTGTTTGGTGTTTTATCAAAGGCCGTAATGGCTTCAAACATGCACGACTTTGTTAATGGCATCAATGTGGATACTGAAAACTTGGATTTGGGCGAGGATCCTGTAAGTATACTAAACATTTTACTTTTGGTTGAATTTTATTTTTAGCAATTGAGAGAATTTGCCGGCGCAGTCTACCGTTGGCAAGGTGATCTCGCTCGTTACCAAGAAATGATCATTGGTTCGACCGACTACGACTCTAGTATCAAAATGTACTTCTTGTCATTCATCATTGATCCAAACAACGGTACAGCATTAAACCAGATCGGAGCCGTTGCTTCATACAAGGTCAGTCGCGGTGTTTATTTTTTGCTTTGTGTTTATGCTCTGTTTTCCCTGCGCTTACCTAATACTCCTTGCAAAATTAAACCCACTAACTTAACCGGTTTTTCCTTCATTGGGATCACCAAGATGCATGCCGTAACAGATTAAAACCGCTAATTTTGCAATGAAAATTAACAGCTTGACACTAAACAAATTGAACCCCAAATTGAAAGTTGCAATTTTCCAGAGCTCGCGTAGGAGAAGTTTGGCACGAAGACGCTTCGGACGTCGTATTCCTGCGTTGAATGACAAACAGGTGCACAATTGATTCATTTGTTATCACCTCCACTATTTTTAGTTTCACGAACTTTCATGGTGATGTATCCTGTTGTGCAAACATTCTAAAAATAGAATGGTTGCAGATGTTTTTATGCCTTTTTTAAAAGTTATGTTTGCAGGACCCCTCCGACCTTCTGGGCGCAGTTCAGTTGTTTTTCCGTGCTTTGACGACCAAAAAACCTTTCCGTGGTTGTGTCACGAAGTTGTCATCCATCTTGGCCTCGCCCTTTGAGAATGGCCTTGAGGTTGATCCCAACACTGATCGCACAATTTTTATTCAATACTTCTTAGCCTTTGCTCAAGCTGTGTTTTTTGGTGTTGACAGTGACATCGAGCCATTGGCTGATAAGGTCGCACTTTGCCTCAAGGCGACTTTCGAAAACAACACCGAGGACGTTGTGTTTACAAACCGAGACTTTGTGTCTCAAATCGGTATTCTTTGGAGCTTAATAAAAGCAGACTGTGTCAAGCCAGAGCACAAAGATAGCATCAAACATCTTCTTCATGTTTATGGTGAAGCTGTCGGCGACAAGTTAATCAAAGTCTTGCAATCTCGATCTAAAGATGCTGAAAAGGCAAACGAAAAGGTGATTCCGATGAACTTCGAAACAAACAAGTTTTTTTGAAAGTTTTTTTATTTTTTCAGATTGCTTTCCTTGCGATCCCTTTGTCCATTCTTGCCAAGCTATGGCGCAACATCGGTGGACCGAAGTTGCCATCTGGCCTTGAAGCGTCAGAGGTCGAAAATGCTATTTCTCTCTTTGATAACACTACAGAACCGTGCCATGTGATTTTACCTGAACTACTACTCATTCTACACAGCGATGACGATTACCTTAGCGATGATTTCCTGAAACCTACTTCAACACTCGCACCGGCCATAATGGCTTCTACTTCAGTTCGGCTCGCGACAGTTGCTGACTTTTTCCGAGCCTTTAAATCTTAATCTTCTCATCCGAAAGTGCACTGACTGCTTTGGGTTCACGGGTATACGGATCTCAGTTTCCGAAAAATAAGTAGATATAGATTGATTGTGTTACCGTTTCCTTCAGTTGTAAGCACTAAAAATAAATGATGCCTCTCCTCTGGTCAACTGACTTAACGACCATCAATGTTCACCAAACAACAACAATCAAAAAGGTGTGTATCACGAGGGCGAAGAACGGCCGTCAGTCGTTAGGGAAATAAATTGACCACGTTGGGGTGGAAGCAGCGTGTGTCGAAAGTAAGTAATGATAAGCGAGGAAAGCAGCGGATCGGTTGGGTACCTGCGGCAGCGCGTGCTCAAAGTGAGTCTCGGCCCGAATTCCTTGATCTCGTCGGTCCCCCGGCGTCCGTGCGTATTCACACAGAAGCGAGCGATCAGTTACTGCACGTTCTCCGTACGCGTACGTCAAGTCAACCCCTTCCACCCCTCTAGCTTTTTGTTCTTTGTTGTTCGTCCACGGAAATCAAAGTACGAGGAGAGTACCTCTACGTTTCGATCTTTGAAACTACCACTTCACAATCAGTCTACTAGCTGTCTCCGTGATGAGAAGGCGGTATTGCATAGTCATGTTATGTTTTGTCAGGCGCTGTCCGAACTCGGATATTATCGCCACCGGATTGCCCGAGGTGGGCGCTGTAAATTCATTTCGCAGTGCATGCGGAAAGCCGAGAACGTTTGCTAGTTCCTTCAAGCCGCCTGCGCTGGTAGGGCAGGGCGCTCAAGTATCCGAGTCTCGACTAACTTTGCCTGCGATCAATACGTGAACTCACGCTTTGTTTCAGTCTTTCAACTGTTGTCATTCGCGAGTGTTAAAACTGCCAAAGGCCCTCGCTTTCTTTCCTCGAAAAAATTCCCTAAAATCAAACAATATATTCTCTGTTCGAAGTCATTCTTTGCGTTATCACTGCCCTGTGGGCGTTCAATCAGTTTGATGGGATGCAGGCCTGTTTTTACTACTTATTTGTCGGTATAAATGTCGTGTTTCGATCATTGTCCTTCGCCTCCCTCCCATTTTTCAAACGTTCGAGAAGTTATGATTCGTCGCGCTTTGCCAAGTCATCAAGCCAGCCTTTTCATGCTTGCTCAAGTTCCTCACTTTTTCACTCGTTTTTCAACAATTTTCCTCCTTTACGCTGTCGTTTGCTCTGTAAATCTATCAGGGGATTTACCGTCTCGGCGGCAGCTCACTAGGTAGACATGAGCGCGACGCTTTTTGACGGAAACGTCGGTTCTAGTGCGCCTTGGCCAGTCGGGTGGAGGGTCGCTCGGGTTCGACGTGCTTCGTTCTTCCTCGGGCCGCCTAGTTAAAAAACGATTGGGCCGTGTTGTCTCAGCACGGAAAAAGACTACCTTCAGGGTCGGCTTTGTTGTGCTACTCTATGCACGTTGTGATAGAGCAAGGCAGGCATGTGCTTACCGCTCACTACATAATTTGGTGACAACCGTTCCGTCATTTGGTACCGTTTTTCCGTCCTTGTGGGTCGCTGTTGTTTTGGAGCTGATGTACTTTGGCCTTTGTCATGTTTACGAGAATCACGCGGCTCTTTGCCACTCGTCGAGAGGCCTATTTTTATGTGCTTTATTGTCACACTTTTAGGTCACGATGTTATCCTTGCGGCAACTGCCTCAGCAACTTCAAGCCGTCCGTGGTCTCCATGGCACCTTCGGACTCCTCGGCAATGTGTCGATGAGCAAGTTCGAACAGGATAAGTACCTTCCGTACGAGAAGCTCGACAAGAACCTCCAGATCGTCAAGAAGCGGTGAGTTTTGGCGACTTTTTGATGATAATGATGACAAATTGTCTGAAAATGTGATAATTTATATATAATTTTCAGCCTGAACCGCCCCTTGACCCTTTCCGAGAAGATTCTGTACAGTCATCTTGATGACCCGAGCAACCAGGAGATCGAGCGCGGTATCAGCTACCTGCGTCTGCGACCCGATCGTGTTGCTATGCAAGATGCTACCGCTCAGATGGCTATGCTTCAGTTCATCTCGTCTGGTCTTCCCACTGCTGCCGTCCCCTCCACTATCCACTGCGATCACTTGATCGAAGCCCAAGTTGGTGGTGCTAAGGATTTGGCTCGCGCCAAGGACATCAACTCTGAAGTTTACAAATTCTTGGCTTCGGCTGGTAACAAGTACGGCGTCGGTTTCTGGAAGCCTGGCAGTGGTATCATTCACCAGATCATCTTGGAGAATTACGCTTTCCCCGGTCTTCTTCTCATCGGCACTGACAGTCATACCCCCAACGGCGGTTAGTTTTTGACATTTTCCCTTTGAAAGTTCAAATATTGATGATTTTACGATTTTAGGTGGTCTTGGCGGTCTCTGCATCGGTGTTGGTGGCGCTGATGCCGTCGATGTGATGGCCGACATTCCCTGGGAACTCAAGTGCCCTAAGGTCATTGGTGTCAAGCTCACTGGCAAGTTGAGCGGCTGGACCTCGGCCAAGGATGTCATCCTGAAGGTCGCTGACATCCTCACCGTCAAGGGTGGTACCGGCGCTATTGTTGAGTACTTCGGCGATGGTGTCGACTCGATCTCCGCCACCGGCATGGGTACCATCTGCAACATGGGTGCTGAAATCGGTGCCACCACCTCGGTCTTCCCCTTCAACAAGAGCATGCACAAGTACCTCGCCGCCACCGGTCGTGCCGCTATTGCTGAGGAGGCTGCCAAGTTCAAGCACATCCTTACTGCTGATCCCAACGCCAACTACGACCAGATCATCGAGATCAACCTCGACACGCTTGTTCCCCACATCAACGGTCCCTTCACCCCCGATCTTGCCCACCCCGTTGACCAGATCGGCAAAAACGCTGAGAAGAACGGCTGGCCCACCGAGGTTAAGGTCGGTCTCATCGGCTCCTGCACCAACTCCTCTTATGAGGATCTTGGCCGTGCCGCTTCCATTGCCCAGCAGGTATGTTTTGAAATGCTATTTCATTTGAATGCTTTAACTTTTCATTGTTTCAGGCTCTCGACCACGGTTTGAAGTCCAAGGCTAAGTTCACCGTCACCCCCGGTTCCGAGCAGGTCCGTGCCACCATCGAGCGCGACGGCTTCGGAAAGGTCTTCGACGAGTTCGGCGGTGTCGTCCTTGCCAACGCTTGCGGCCCCTGCATCGGTCAATGGGATCGCCAGGACACCAAGAAGGGCGAGAAGAACACCATTGTCACTTCCTACAACCGTAACTTCACTGGACGTAATGATGCCAACCCCGCCACCCACTGCTTCGTCACTTCGCCTGAACTCACTACCGCTTTCGCCATCGCTGGTACCCTGAACTTCGACCCCCGAACCGATGAACTCACCGGTGCCGACGGCAAGAAGTTCAAGCTGAAGATCCCCACTGGTGCCGATCTCCCCTCCGCCGGTTTCGACTCTGGTGTCGACACCTACCAAGCTCCGTCTCTCAGCGGCGACGTCATCGTTGACCCCAAGAGCCAGCGTCTCCAGCTTCTTGAGCCCTTCAAGGCCTGGGAAGGTACCGATCTCGAGGACTTCACCATCCTCATCAAGGTTAAAGGAAAGTGCACCACTGATCACATTTCTGCCGCCGGCCCCTGGCTCAAGTACCGTGGTCACCTTGACAATATCTCCAACAACTTGTTCCTCACGGCCATCAACGCTGAAAACGGTGAGATGAACTCCATCCGCAACCAGGTTACCGGCGAATTTGGCACTGTCCCCGAAACTGCTCGCTTCTACAAGAGCCAAGGTATCAACTGGGTTGCCGTCGGTGACGAGAACTACGGTGAAGGTTCTTCTCGCGAACATGCCGCCCTCGAGCCCCGCCATCTCGGTGGCCGCGCCATCATTGTCAAGAGCTTTGCCCGTATCCACGGTATGTTTTGACACCGTTTAGTTTATTTCGATTGTTAATGGCTTCCTTTGCAGAAACCAACTTGAAGAAGCAGGGTATGCTTCCTCTTACCTTCGCCAACCCCGCTGACTACGACAAGGTCCAGCCCACCGACAAGATCTCCATCCGCGGCCTCAAGACCTTCTCTCCCGGCAAGCCCCTCACCGCTGTTTTGAAGCATAAGGATGGCACGAACGACGAAATCTCCCTTAACCACACCTTCAACGAGCAACAGATCGAGTGGTTCAAGGCTGGTTCTGCCCTCAACCGCATGAAGCAAGCTCTCGCTAAGTAGATTGATTCCCACTAATCATATTCGTCTTAGTTGGTTTTGCGATTTTATGTACTCAAAATAAGTAGGACTGTGCTTCAATAAAGAGCAAAATAAATTAAACCCGATTTATGTGATAATTTATACTTCTTGTTCATGCTGGGGTGGAGGTGTATCTGGTCTTTCGGTCGTAATGGTCCTGGTTGCTTGCTCGTATTGTGTGCGACGATATTGGGGCCAAAAACAGGCGACGAAAACGACGATAAGACCAACTACGATGACATTCCAGGCGATGAAAGCATCTGTAAAATGACTTATACTATGTGCTTGGCTAACAGGCAAAAGACAAACATTGCCAGTCTGGGACGTCTTTAGGATCACTTGTTTTCATGCATGTTTGCACTTCCATCTCGCGTGGCGTTGCATCTCGCGTTAGAAAGCCGGTGATAATGATGTACAATACGCCTTGCAACTGTCTGAAATGTTGGGGAATTAATGATTACATCAACCACAAAGGCTAAAAATCATACCCAGCAATAATTAAAAGTCCGGAGGAAGAAGCTTCAGCAACGGGGAATGACACTTCAACGCCGAGTTCGAGACCAATGGGATAGATGGCGAAGCCGAAAGCGCCAAAGACAAAGATTGATAAAGCTATCCACCAATGGACACCGACGTATTGGAGAGCTATCGTTAAGCTACAGGCTGCGATACCGGCCACACAGAAGCAACATTTCATTGTTTCTTCAAATTTCTTTGTTTTGTCAACGTAGACGCCGCTCACAGCAGCACCAATCAGGCCTGACACAATCAAAAGGGCTCCGATGCCACCGGAAAATGAGTCCGAGTAACCCTTGACGCATAATGCTGGTTGAAGATTATTGTAAAGGGCATTGAAAAGTCCGAGACCCCCGCCAATTCCGACGGAAAGCATCAAAAAGGATTTTGATTTAATGCATCGTCGAAGTCCCTCAACAAATTTCGGCGTTTCTATGTCAACGAGATTTGTGGATGCCGATGCGGGCGTTGGAGGCACGGATGACGTCACGCCAAAGGCTAATGCTGCAGCGATGACGGCCGGGATAGCAACAATACCGTTCTGAAATGTGACATTTCGTCATCATGATTTACAACGATGTACTGTGGCATCCTTACCAGCAACACAAAAGCATCGGGATGACTGTTGTTAACGAACAGACTCGCCGTCGCATACATGACAGCAATGCCTAATGGGTTTGCCATGGAGCCCAGGGTATTCGCGAGGGCTCGTTGATGATCTGGGAACCAGAAGGCCGCCAATTTCGTCGTCAAGAACATGATAAATGGCTGTGCACATGCTGCTATGCATTGGCCGCACAGAACCGTGTAAAATCTGGCAGGTTTGGATAGGAATGAAAGGGCACCAAGGACACGAAGCACGTTTCCGATGAGATTGCAGACGACACCGATAAGGCATCCGGTTCGAAGGCCATGCTTATCAATTGACCACATAGCCGCAAAACCGCATGGGATCGATAGAACCATGAAGACTGAGTTGTAGAAAGTTGGAGCATTGGCATTTCCGAAATACTCTTTCGTGAAATAGGTTATAGGCGCGTACGTGATCCATGTCTAAATTGACATATTACAAGTAAGAAATGAAAACAGTTACAAAAACGCAATCAACAAACCATAGCATTAGAAAAATTAAGCAAAACCACAACAGCTAAGATAAACCATCGCTTCGGATAGGCAATATAGGTATCCGCCTCGGCATCCATGTTAGCTCACGAACTTGCACAACGTGGAAGGACCGCTTTACGACCCCTATAATGACACTTTTACAATCACAAAAACAAAATCACATTGACCTAGCGTGGGTTTAATAAGGGGAAAGGAAAAGGGTGCACCACAAGCGGAAAGATAAAAAGTGAAAACGACAGAAATTCACGGAAATTTTAGCTACGGTGGGGGATGTCGCAGGACACAGGTAGATTGACTCGCATGCCACCAAACAATTCAACACCGAGGACACCGAAGTACTTGTGGTGGTTCAGTCAACATCTAACAATTTTCAGCACCTTCTCAAATTCGGTTGAGGGAATAATCGATTTCGAACAGGGTGCATTCAAGTTAACGAATGAACTTTGATCGTGTTATACGGAAAATAGAGTCAACAACCAGCTGCCCACATTGTTAGCCCAGTTTTTTATTGCAACCCTTTTCACCTGATAGCTATTTTCCGAGTTTTTCATCTTATTTATTTAACATCGGAAACTATTCCACAATAGTTAGTTTTTTTTTCTTCGCGATCTTTTCCGATTTGTTTTGGAATTTATAATAACACGACGACCCGGAACGCATGCAATACTGTTTTTGTTTCCGCGGTCGTCGCTCGTTACTTCAAAGGTCTTCGAATTGGCGCGGTGTCATTGTATCTAATTGTCGATCAAAGGCGGCATTTGAGGTTGCTTTGACGTAATGGCGCCAATCATGGTTGCGTCTCTGTAATGCTGAGCGCGTCTGACTTAACGCATTGTAATACAAATTCGGCGTTGCATGTACCTACATCGGTGCGATTGGATGGAAAGTCCAATCGGGAGAGGCTTGACCGACATTTATCGAAATATGGAATACGCTAATCCCATTATGTTTCATGGTAGTCATGTCGTATCATTTAAGCTGTTGCATTTAACGCTTTTAACACTTCGATGGATGACAAATCTGTCTGGAACGCCGAAGAGTTGCAGGAATTTTCGACGACGACATAGTACGATGTCCATCACCACGTTTTTTTATTCACACCGAACAGCGTCACCTGCTCTTGACGGCCCCCGCTTTCAAGTCTGCCGATGATCCATTCATACTTCCGCTCACATTAATCATCGCACCCCATTGTTTATGTTTGTTCCTCAATCTGTCTTCATGTCTAAATGTGCAGGCTTTTGCCGTTGATTAATTGCTTTACTGTTTTCTCGGTGCTTTTGTGTGACATTGGCTTTCTTAACCGAAGACTGACCATCGCAGTATCGCTTATAAGCAATCTGCGCGTTAAGTTAGTAGATTGACAGTTTTTATACAATCAAAAACTATACAACCTACTACCTCATGGCGAATGACACTCTGAGGAACAGGGAGAACCCGAGATCAGAGAGATGGAGAGTTTATACAAGACGCTCGATATGGTATTGATGTTAAAAATGAATGAGGTTGGGAAGGTGCCCGTAAGCTGAGACGCCACGGCCGACCCATACCCGAAGATGTGTTTCTTGTTGACAGAACACAAGTTCGGATCTACGGGTTGGTCGGAACGCTCGCAAGCACATAAAGCTCCACAACCGCGAGAGAGTGTTAGAAATGGTCAGCGCATGGCACTACCGCACCGATTAACCCTAGACAAAAATGTGTTAAAGTGCAAGGTAATCCCTGAATGAAAGTAAGAGTAGCAATTGCTAATGAGTGTCGTGTGATGCTAAGTTTAGACGACCTGAATTGCCGACTCGACGAAAACGAACAACCCGAAAACGAAATGAACCGAATGAGAAGAGCATCTAAGGGCGGGCCGTCGTCGTCGTCGGCAGTAGTAGTAGCAGCAGCAGCTGGCAAAACTACGGCAAGACAGGCGGGGCTATCCTAGACGCGAAATCGAATGGGTCGCCCCTGGCAAAATAGCCTGGGACGGAACGACTGACATCAGTTATCTCGCCTCGGGAAGGGGCTAGCAGCGGTCAGTGACTGACTACAAAGAACAGGGTGAAGGCTTGTTGAACACGAAAGAGTGACCGCTCAGCAGGACTGCAGGTATAGACAACTGAGCAGAGGCGCCCGGCGCAAAGGCTTTCATATACTATTAGGGGTAAGCTGGTCTAATCGCGCACTAAGGCCACGCCACGCCTAATGTGACTGACCACTACGGAAATACTGTCGGCTGTTCAAGAGGGTCGGACTCGATGGGCTGTGTACAGTAGTGGACAGCGAGTGGCGACCCGAACCGGAGAGTGGGGTCGCGACTGCCATCGACGATACTCGCAAGTCGCGATCACCACCACCGCGAAGAAGACGACTGCATCGTCGTCAAAGAGAACAAGTCGGCTGCGAGGGCGAGAGGTCGCGTGCGTTCGTAGTTGGCGGCAGGGGCCATGCCGCCGCGGCTAGCGACCCCGTGCCATTCTGTACCAACCCGCGGCAATGGTAGCTCGGTGGTCGACTTGGACGGACTTGCGGGCGCCCCGGCGCGGCAGCAAACACGGGGACTGGTTCGAACTCTGCGCAAATGGTTGCGAAGCTTATGATCGTACGAAAAGGCTAAAAGGGGGCAACTACGCAAATCTACATACCTAGAACCAGCCAGCTGGGTGGTGTGTGACGAAATGCTTACTGTAACGGAATTTCAGTTCGCATTCCAGCACGCTCAAGAAGCCTTACCTTCGCATGAGCCAAGCAAAACAATGACTGTTCTGCGTGTCGACCGATCAAGATAATGTACCTGCAGCAATCAGTGCCGGTGAGCATCTTTAAGACTACCAAAATTGCAACAATTTCGAAGACAATGATGACAGCCGCCGAACACGTGACTTCTGGTGACACAGAGGATGCAGGCTAAAGTTAACACAACGCCAGTTGACGCCACAACCAAGTCTGTCAATTGGCCGTGAGCAAAACGCGATCAGCTGATGCGGATGGGGTGAAGCACGAGGTACGTTCACCACAAACGCGCAAGCCCAACCTCCCTCCCTAAGGGGCTGAGCACGAGACTGGGCTCCTCTCGCCACAGGCAAGGCAAGCAAGCAGCGTGTGCGTCGATGAGGCTCACACGACGACCAACGTTGGGAAATAACACAATCTTCGACCGGCAACGAGCAAAACAGTGGCTACGGCGGTAGCCCGCGGCCGCAGGCTTCAGCGGGACCTACACGACTACTGCTGCCAGACAATACGCGAGCGAGAGCGGTGTGTACGACGTCGACAACTTGGCACGGTGCCCAGCACACACGCGCACCCGATTCAGATGTACACGCATGCATGCACGCATACATTCATCTACACTTGAGTGAGACGTTTAGAAGGCGACGAGGCACGATGCCTCGCAATGTCCTCGATGGGGCGGGGGGAACGACCGCGTGACTAAAGTCATTGGACAGGCGCAACGAGGCGCGGCCGCCTTCGAATACATCAAGGTTAGCCGGCCGGCCAGCCCCCCTCCGGCTTAGCTATCGCGCGAGTGTTGAAATAAAGGGGGTCAACCCTCAATGTCAATTCATCGGATGTACGATATCCGATTGCGAAGTTGAGCCCCTACTGTCAACGTAGGTGTTGAATGTGCAACAAAGTTGGACTTCCGGTATGGCAGAGTGGCAGGTGTAGAGGTATGTAATGACAATGAATGCTCCACAACCAACCAATCTAAACTTTTTTAATATATCGGCGCCAGGTGGGGATGATGCTTCGAATTGTGTCCGATATTACGCATTCAAAAGGAATGTCTGGTGAGCGAGACGAAGGCAGACGGCCACGCGATGATTGTTTTTTGTAAAATGGCGGCCATGGGAAAGGGAAACGAAACTAAACATGATTCATCGTGATGAAAGATGGTACTTCTGGAAATGTTCGAGAAAAAGCGGATGAGTCGACTTTGGATGAAATATTGGTCAGGCATCTGCTGCTATGATCCGGGTTGCCGATAATAACAACTCAAAATCCTGTTTCTTTGAATTTATGCAAAGCGCCGACAACGACAGGTGGTTGATTTAGATTCGAATCCGGAACATCATTATTTCGACGAATGAAGTGCATCATATTACAAAGTAGCGCCAATTACAAAAGCTGTTTACATAAGATGCGCAGGTCGATAACCGCCAATTTAATAAAAACAAACTTCCAAATTTCCAAAAGCAAAAATCATAAAAAGCGTTAATGATTTCACCCAAGACCTTCCCAAGTGTCACTTTTACCATCAATAATCACTCCACATGAGCAAACTCTGATTCTTTCCATGATCTCGGTATCCTTTGTTCCACGATACGCGATAAGACGAGTCTCATCGGTGCCTTTGTCACACAAAATTTTTAACGGTCTGTCTAACCGTCTGTTCACAGTTCATTTTCCTTCGTTACAAAAGTTCATAAAACAAAAAAAGAGCAAAACCAACCTGAGTACAACCTTCACCAATGATAACTTTCTAATAGGCGTGCTCAGGTGTACAACTTTAACAAAACTGTTAACAGCAATCAAGAAGATCGGATAGCGTTTTCCGAGAGAACTCCTTTCTCAAGGAAAACGCCACCGTTACAGTCGCCGCGGTGCTGGATGCTTACGAGAAGCCTCGACCTCGATGACGGTTGATCTGAAAACGGGAATCATGACGCTACGATCAAAAACAACACGGCACATTCGGACCACGTAACTCGAAGGCGTCATGCTAAAACAAAAGATGGGGCTGCCCAATGGAATCGTAATGTCGTCATGCCTCCTTTTGCAGCCTTCTAAACTTTCGTTTCGATTCGTAGAGCGATCGCAGGCACGGCCGTTTCCAACGCAGCCATGAGGCACGACTAATTCTATGTTCGCAATATTGAAAAACGCAGACGGCGTGCCCTTTTTAGTTTTTTAACACAGTAGTTTTTATACATAAGATACGTTGTGTTTTTTTAACATAAGGATGCGTCCCAGGTGCACAACACCCGTAGAAAGATCGGTAACTACCCTCTTCGCCGTGAAAGGTAAGTAAATTGACGGCCGCTGACTGGCGTCCTTAAATCGGGAAAGTTTCAAACGACTCCTCGGGCGATACACGATGGACTTCGGAAAGGTTTTCTTGAACTTGGGAAGTGGAAGGTACAACTCAAACAGTCTCGCAATAGTCGAAATGTGAAGATGAGGAGACGTATTGTCCTCTTTTAAACCGAGCGATACCAAAAGCAGACTCATTAGACATCGCGTTTCAGACCCATTCCATTTCACGATATTAATGGGTTTCGCTTCACACTAGCAATCTCAAACAGCCTTACTACCCCCATTTCGTCTGAAGGAAAGCTATTATTACGTGGCCATCAACATTTCGAAAATGCCATGCTACCCACTCACGCTTCGACAATGATCAGCGTGATTCAGGGTGATGGAAACAGGGGATTCAAAGTTATCAGAGGGTCAGATAAGCAAGTTGCGATATGCTAACTCGGATTAGAGTCAAGTCGACACACTGTAGTGGTCCCTTGAATGGCACCGAGTGATAAAAGTGGAACTGACCTTACTTGTGAAACCACGGCTTACCCTAGGGCCGAAGACGCGCCCCTTGAAGTCCGCCTGGCAGTGCCGGCCTACTTTAATGTTTAGCCTCGCCCCTCTGTCTGGCGGTAGCGGTGTCTGTAGACTGGTCGTGGACTCATTCGAGGAACAAGAAACATTGCCCTCAATGTGTCGCTTCGACGGACCCGAGTGACCAGACGATCCTGAGAGAAGGGCATCTCGACGTGGGCCGCCTCTTCATACCCCAAAACACTTGCAACGCCCCATCGGTCTGCCTTCCAGTGGCTGGCACAGTTTTTTTTTCTGGTTGCACTACCACATTTTTGTGCACTTCTACACCCCAAGGGTGTTGCGGTCTGTCCAAGGACATCGCCCCAGTCGTTTTTTGCGGGGTCAGCATCTACCGTGGTCGAATCCCCCCTAGTTTTTTGAGGGCGGGTCCGAGGAGTCGCACGGAAAGCACCAGTGCTGACCGACAAAAAAACAGACTAGCTGATGTAGGCAGGTTGCAGAGTCGTCGAAGCCTCAGACTTCCTCGTCGAACAACGTCAGTGCCTGCTGGTGTAACTCGGTGCTTGACACACGAACACACCCGAGCGGTCTGTGTCCGTCTAATTGCGAATTCGCAGTGGACAACCATTGAAAAAGTGCAGCTGCCCCGACAGCCTTTTTTGAGCGGTGAACCGACAAAAAACAGTTGGAAACTAGAGGCGAACACTGCACTGCCATCGGCGGTGCCATTCGGTTCCAGCGGCTTTTTAGAGTCGCCACCGGCAACCACTGGCACAGATGCCATAAGTGCAGTTTTTCCTTTAAAGTTCAATCTCAAAATAGTTTCAAGCATCCTTCAAAAAAGAGACGTGCCAATGTCCATGTTTCTGTGGAGAGATAAGTTCCTGGAAATCAACGGATACCATGGTTCTTTCAAACAATTACAAGGTAGAAGACCCATTTTTTCATTGAACAATCAAGATGAGACCTTTTTGTGACAGCAACTGATGGACACAAAGATTGTGTTAAAAGCTTAGAGGTTACAAGTTATTTTTGGATCACACTGTTAGCCTGATCGGTAAGTCTAACACAATTTTAGAACGTTGTAATAACTTTATGATGTTAATTTTATATCAATTTCACACAAAAAAGTATTTTTAGTGTGCTTGTGAAAACTGTAAATCTAATTGATAAAGTTATCGGCGTTTATTTACCCCCATGACTCAGTATGACAGTGTTTTATAAAAACTGTATTTACTTATCTTGCGATCGCATTTCAATTTTTGCAACTGAATTCATCGAATCCAAGTATTGTTCAATTTGATCATAAACACTTGTTCACACTCAACTTGACTACAATTAGTTTTTTACTTAGTTTATTCATCACTAACATTGAGTCAAATGAAACCGAAAGCAACAACGGAAACAGGGTATGCCTTCAAAGCTGATGATGAGCCTAGACGTGTAAACATCCTGATACCCGGCACATTGTGCGATAGACAACAATAACAATTAAAACGGCATTGGTTTTACAACGAATTGAGATAAACATTACACTGGTTGCCCATAAGCAATTTACAAACACAGGAGTTAAACGGTTAGAAGCACGGTTCTACAACTAATGCACCAACCGGCCGCGTCAACCATTAATCAGTTGTTAAAAACATAAGAGAGCATGCACAGGAACCCGGTATTTAGCAAATACGAGTGACATAGAATCGATCCTTGGTGAAGAAGATCATGCCCTGGCGCAGGGGCACAATGCCGATAATGTCGGGAACGTCTTCACCTTTGGTGGTGTACTCGGGGGCGAGGACGTAGTCAATGTCGCTGTTTTCACCGTTATCTGAAAAGTTTTAAAATAGTCAAACGATGTTGAAAAGATTGTGAAAACTTACCATCTTTGTATCGTTGGATGATCATGTTCTTGTTGTTCAAAATCTGGACAAAGTACCCATTGTCATAGGACGCGAAGATCTTGCCTGCACTGTTAACGAGCTTGAAGTTTTCGAGGGTCACGTTGTTCTGGCATTGGCCGTCGGCAAATCCAAACTCCAGAAGCTGGGTACCAAGAGGAATGTACATCTTTGGAACATGAGGCAATCCGGAGAATAGGGGACCATCTTTTTCAACGTTCAAGGTCTGAAAAGGCTGGATTGTATTCAATAATAATCATTTGAAACCAATATAAAAATCTAACTTACCACTTCACGGATTTCATGCGCCTCAGCATTGTACACATTGATAGTAACGCTGTTGTATTCGGGATCTTCGACGGCAGTCTTCCTCTCAATACCGCGATGAGGATGGTTAACGGCGAACTCCCATGACTTGTTAACGTCGGCCTTGGCAAGTTCCACAGTAAACGTGCCATAGTTAGTATCAAAACTGTACCGAACTTTACTGCTGCACTTCGCAAGACTAATGGTGCCACCCATTTTGCCCGAGACAAGAACATTCCGACGGTGGTTCACGATGATAACGTCGTTTCTGTATTCGACAGTGAAGTCACTCTCGCAGATGAACTTCTTGAAGGGGAATATCAGCAAGACTGTAGTGGCAGATTGGAACCATTCATAGTTGCACATCAGCGGAGCATAGCTGATAATATCGCGGACTCCACGGTCCGGCTCTGCGTGAGTACTGTCATAGATGAGCACTGGTGCGTGAGAACCGATGACACTAATTTCGTCACCCTTGTCACTCAGAAGAGCACACTCGAAGATGCCTTCGACCTCGAACACACGATGGCGAAGCACGCGAACAATCTTCTGATTCTGGTTGTTGCCGAATGTCAGCCAAAAGATCTTCGTGGCAACGGCAGTCTGTCCAGGCTTCCTGGCATAAGCCGGGCGATGAATGGGGGTCACGAGGAGCACGTCGTAGGCCATGTTCTGAGTCCGCGCGTCGGTAATGACAAGCGGATATCCTTTGCGACTAGGAAGGGCGAAGTTGACTGACATAATGTCGAAGACATTGTCCGACCCGTACGGAACAAAGCAAGATGCCAGGAGCTAAAAGTCAATTGTTTATGAAAAAGGTTAACAAAATATATATAAAAAACGTACAACCCACTCATACGGCGAGTCCTGTCGCATGTGGTAGATGGAAACCTTCCCGCGACCATTGGCGAGGAACGCCTTATCATTGACAACGAATCGCATGCTGAAGCGCATACGATCCTCGAGGGGTTCCATGGAATTGATGTACTCCAATGGATAGGCGTTAACCACATAGTGGTGATCAATAAACTTTAGGGGTTCATTTGGCTGAAAAGAAGCAATGTGTTGTGAACTTCATTTAAGTAAAAGAAACTCACCGAAACGATAAACTTTAAGCGAGTGACAAGGCCCGTGATCTCAATATAGTACAGATAGATAGCTTCTGTCGTTGAGTGAATCTGGTCGTAATATACAGGTTCCGTGAGATCATAAATTTTGCGTTCGATGATGGACCGCATGTGAGGCGCCAAAGGAGCGTTGTGGACTAAACAAGATTAATGTTTAAAATATATATAAAAGTAGCGTCAGAAACTCACTTTTGATCTCCATCGGCAGAAGCGTGCAAATCATGTCCTTGCTGAGGGGAGGGAAGTGCCGAGGCGGCTGCCCTGGCGCTGGCGCGACCAGCGTCGAACTGGGTTCAGACGACACATCGGAGAAGATGAGGTCGCTTTCCTGCTCCATGGCATCATCGACAACGTCGTCGGAGGAACCCGTACGCTGAGTGATATCGTCCGACGCTGCCTTGGTATCCGTGGCCATTGCGACGGTTGAAAGCGTCCTCAGGGTGAGATGGACAACAAGATATCGCTAACTACGAACTCGTCAAGACGGTATGGCAGTGGGCACCAATACAGGCTGAACGTGCCCCCGTCAAAATAGTCTAATAATCCCGCTTGTCTTACGAATGGACGAGAGTACAGGCGGAGCATGAGTCTCGTTTCGTGACGAGAGTTGCGAGAGTGGGTTCCGTCGAGCCGTTTGTCCTAACGTCCGTGCAAATAATGCACGCACAGATGCATTTCGCGTGACTGTTTTGCGTTGTTAGGTGACGCTATTCCGAGCCATGCAAGCCGTTGTTAGGGACAGTTTGGTTTGATGTTGTTAGGACAACAACAATGCTGACATTTCCTCAAGACTGTTTCAACCGTCCCCTGCGGTCACAAATGCTTATTAAAATTGATTGTTTTCAAGACTGTCACGTAGGCTGATTGAGTCACGTACGCACGCATCTTAGTTAGGGGCAACTATGGCTAGCAATACTTTCAACAACTCCACAGCATAAGGGACACAAAATTTATATATAAAAGTTTATAGTAAAACATTAGAAATGTGACAAAAAGTAAATACATTCAAGGGAGATATCAAAAATTACAACAATAAGTTAAGTTAATCACTTTCATCAATTTGCAGTCCAACTTCTGGTGGAGAGTCTCGGGATTCACGCGTATTTTTGCGACGAGGATCAGCGTTAGGGCGACCCGTTGATATGACCATTGGGGCCGGCGGCGGTTGACTATGATAAGCTTGGTAGGAGGTCGACGGTCCCGGCTGATGGTGGGAATGGATTGGCGGCGGGGGAGGGACAGGGTTGACCGGTGGTGGGGGCGGCGGAATGTTGTTGTAGTAGGGATGCGGCGGAGGAGGTCCGTGGGGTGGTGGGGGACCATGAGGCGGTGGGTGGTTCCAGCCATGGATTGCGCCACGCATTCTGTAACTGAGGGGGGTTAGACACAATTATCAAATAGTTACAATACGAATAAAATTATATAAAAATTCAAAACTTACGCTTCGCCAATTCGGTTGGGTAGGAGGACCTTCCGAGCTGGAGGCTGGAAGACACCACCTTGCATTGCTAGGGCAGGATTCTCGAACACGGAATGCCGAGAGCTGTCATCGAGGGCTTCACGGTTGAGTTGTTGCTGTTTCGGAGGAAGGCCTTCGTAGTACTCTTCATGCGACATGATTCCCGGTCCTTGGTTATGCTTCCAATGGTCCCTAGCTGGTCGATCGTCACGATAGTTGTTGTTTCCACGGCCTCGATAGTTCCCTCGGCCACGGTTACCATGATAATGACCTCCTCGACGATCGTATGAGTCTCCTCTCGGGCTTCGGTTGTTGTGGCGTCGGTTATGGTAGTTAGATCCACCACCATTGCCTCCACCACCTCCACGACGCTCATGATAGTGGTAGCCACCACGGCCGCCACCGTAGTCGTCTCGGTGATAGTCGTGCGAGCCGTAATCATCGTATTTGCCACGATCATCATAGCGGTCATTGAAGCGACGGTTGTCATTGTCGTAGCGTCGGTCAGAATTGTAATCAGCGGAGTAGCGTCGGTTGTGCATGCCACCATCATAACGACGGTCGCGATCACGATCACGGTCTCGATCGCGTTCACGGTCCTTGTCGTAGTCGTCATCGTCTCGATCCTTGTCATCACGGTGATCATCTCGTTCCTTCTCCCGTTCACGTTCTCGTTCACGCTCCTTCTCTTTCTCCTTTTCCTTTTCACGTTCCTTCTCCCGTTCTTCTTCACGCTTCTTCTCCTTTTCCTTCTCAATTTCTTCAGGAGTCGGCTCCGGCGGCTTCTCTTCACTCACTTTCACCTTCGGGATCTTGAAGCCCTTGAAAGCTTGCACAATCTGACTGCTGCCACAGTAGCTCATCATCTTGGCTTCATCGTTCAGACTTTCTGTTCGCTTCGGGTCCATTCCAATCAGCCTTTTCTGCAACAGATCGTTTTCAATAACCTTCGCTGACGCTGCTGCATCGCCCTTGTTCTTGGCTTCAAGTTTTTCCTGCACAGCCTTCTTCAGTCTAGTAGCAGCTGCAACCTCAGCGGCAAACATGTCTTCGAATTTGGCACCCATAAGTCGCGCCTTTGAACTAGCTGTTTCGAGGCTTAGCTGAACGCGGACGGCGCTATCCAGTATTTCCATCATTTGATGATGTCTGTGACTGGAATGCTCGATGCAATTGAGCTTCGCATGATGGATCATTTCGCGGGTGATGTTCTTTGCCGGATCTTTCATGTCTTCCTGAAGTTGATGTAGAGCTTCGACGTATTGAATCGGGACATCGACCAAGTTGTTGGATAACTTGTCAGGTTTGAACTGAGCCATGACAATCTTGTCTTCATCCTCTTCTCCAACTATATCTGCCGGTCTCAATTCTAATGCTGCAGCTGCGGCCACGGCTATTGGTGTCGTTGCGGTTACTGGTACGCCTGACATTGTCGTGACTGTTACCGGCGTTGTAGTTGTTGGTGCTGCCGTTGACGTCGTTGCCGGTGTTACTTTGTCTTTCTTCGGCGGGACAACAGGGGCATATGAAGCCAAGGGGCGCTTGCGAGCATTTTGCTTATCCTGTAAAGAGCAATCGTATTACTAGTTTCATTGAATTAAGTTAAACTTACCAATTTAGCTTGGGCAATCTCGGCATCCTTTGCTCTTTGCTGTTCTTCCTTGATTCTCTTCAGTCGAAGCAGCGTGTCTGCACTGGGAGATTGCTTGTTAACGTTACCCCGGATCGACGCTGCCTTTGCTTTGCTCGAGGCTGGCGTGTATGACGGATCACGATCATCCTCTTCAGACGATCCTTTCAGAATCGTTCTTCGCTTCTTCGCCGGCGGTCCTGATGATGCTGAGCCGGGTGTACCGGTAGCTTTGCCGGAAGCTGGAGTAGTGCCAGCCTTGCTTGCTGCCGTTGAAGCTGATCCAGCTTTAGTAGAATCCTTGGAAGTGGCACCAGCCTTTGCAGAAGCCGCTGAAGTGCCAGCTTTGGAAGATGTTGGGGTAAGTCCAGCTTTAGCCGACGATGCAGTAGCTTTAGCCGATGAATTTCCAGCCTTGGACGATGCAGAAGTGCCTGCTTTGGAGGATGACGTTGAAGTAGTGCTACCCTTGGAAGATGCCATCGTAGAAATACCAGCTTTGCCAGATGTCGGAGTAATACCGCCTTTCCCAGAAATCGGGGTGATACCACCTTTGCCGGATGACGTCGCAGTAATGCCACCTTTACCAGACGGTGTCGAAGTGTTACCGCTCTTGGCCGATGTCGTCGAAGTAATGCCAGCTTTGCCGGATGTCGTTGGAGTCGTGCTGGCCTTGGCAGATGTCGATGGAGTAGTCGAAGTTTTAGATGTCGTCGGCGTATTGATAACAGTGGTCGAAGTCGTCGGAGTGTTCGGAAGTTTGGAGGGCAATGGAGCGGGATCGACGTTAGTCGGATACTTTTTACGTAACATCTTCAGTCTGTCCTTTTCAGGCTTTTCCAAAGGTCTCGACTTTTCGCTTTTGATCGCTTCAAGCATTCGCAGCTCTCGGCGTTCCTGCCGTTCCTTCTTGTGATCATCGGGGTTGTCCAGCGTCACTACTTCTTTTGCTTCTTTCAACTTGTTGAGCTTCGCTTCCTCCTTCTTCTTCTTGCGAGCACGCTCCTCAGCATATGCTTCGAGGTCCTTCGCTCGGGCGATTTCCTGTTCAGTTCGGCGTTCTTGATGACTCGATTCACGCTTCTTCTCCTTGTCCTTTTCCCGTTCGCGTTCCTTTTCTTCCCGCTCTTTCCGAGAGATGACAGGTTCGGGAGACTTCAGCTTCCTGGGCTTCTTCGGCGGTTTTACGGGAGCTTCGGTTGTGGAGGTAGAAGAAGAAGTGGAGGGAACAAGGATAGGATCGGAGGGCTTCTTCGAAGAAGATGATGAACTCGACTTCGATGAAGAAGGCACAACTGCAGCCGCTGCTGTTGAAGTCGATGCAATCGGCGTCACAGGCACTGGATCAGCGGTCTTCTTACCAACATCGGCAGTGTTCTTAGGAGCTTCCTTGGTAGCCATGATTTGAATATCCTCGTCACTGCTATCAGATATGATGACCCGTTTGAACTTCTTTTCCTTCTCCTTTTCTTTTTCCTTCTTCTCGCGCTCCTTCTTCTCCTTCTTTTCACGCTTTCGTTCCTTTCTGGCAGCTTTTTCTTCTTCCTTTGTGAGTACTTTCGCCGGTTCGTCGGATTTAGCAGTAGCATCAGCCGGGGCACCAGGTTTCACAGGATCAGAAGCTGGAACCGAAGGTTTGGCAGGATCGTCAGCACGCGCGGGAGGTTTAACCGAATTCTCGGCTTGGGCGGCAAGCCTTTCTTTCTCCATACGTTGTTTAAAACTTAATTCGGCCCAAATATCCAAGCTGTCGGATATTAGGGTTTCCACTTCACCCATCCGCTTCCGCCGCTTCTCAGGTTTAGAGCCATCATCGGATTTGTCGGCATGTTTGTCCTTCTTCTTCTTGCGTTCCTTCTTGGTCGGTTCTTCGACCTTGGCCGGCTCAGAAGATGAAGGCTGCGGCTGCTGAACGGGAGTAATTTTGATGGAAGGCTGCTCGGTAGATCCTCGGTTTAAGTTAACCTTCAGAATCAGTTTCTCCTTCTCCTTCGCAGGTGAAAGCCGAATGAAGTTATCTTCGGGTATCTTATTATCCTTTGGCTTCTTTTCGGCACTGGCGACTGCTGCTTGTTGCGTGTGATCGGACTTCTTTTCGTAGGATACCTTGTCATCCTTCGAGTTTTTCGGATCCCTGACCAAAATAATCGGTTCGATGGGTTGTTTGGGAAGTGTCGCCGTTGTTTTGCTGGCTTCCTCTGCCGCCACTGCTTCTGGTTTATTTTTCTGAAGGGGTGGGCGTCCACGTCTGGGTTTGGCTTTCTCAGGAGTTGTTTCAACTGGCGCAGGCGTCGCAGCAGGAGTGACAACTGCTGGCGCTGGAGGTGCAGGAACAGCCGGAGGAGGCATCGATGCCATTGATTGACGATTCTGTTGATTCTGTGCCATTTGATGAAGCTGTTGTTGATGCTGTGCCATCTGCTGGAAGTTTGGATGATTCTGTGTCATCTGGTTATAATTCGGTTGGTTTTGTCCCATCTGCGGATACATCTGTGGGTTGTGCCCCATCGGAGGATACATTCCTTGATTCTGAGTCATCGGTGGATACATCTGCTGATTCGGTGTCATCTGAGGATAGTTTGGATGGTGTTGTGTCATCGGCGGATACATTTGTTGATGTTGTCCCATCTGCGGGTATCCCGGTTGATTCGGCATTGACGATGGAGTCGTGTAAGGAGGTGGTGGCATCATGGAAGCCCCTGGCGATTGCATGGGCATAGGCATCCTTGGTGGACCCATTGGTTGTTGAACTTGCGGTACTGGTGGTGGTGGCATCATCTGGCGTTGCTGCGGTTGCTGTTGTTGTTGCTGAGGCAGAGGAGTGCCGCCAACAGCGGTAACCGTCGACTTTGCAACGTCAAGTTTCAGCTTCAGCGGCATCCGAATCGGTGGCGGCGGATCAGTTTCCTCATCAGATGATGATTGCACGTAGTTTTGATACGGTGCTCGAGGAACGCGTGACATACGGGCACCTGCTGCCGAGCCTCCAGGAATAGGGTCTTGGGGCTTCTGGAATTGAGCCGGAGATTGGCTTGGTTGCGCATGTTGACTCGGCCCTGGAGACTGATAAGGTGGCGGTTGATGCTGGAACTGAGCCTGCATCGCCTGTGGATCCATGTTCATGTGCTGCTGCGGAATCGGTGGCCGTGTCAGTGGAGACTGCGGTGGCGGCATAGACCCCGGAACCGGTGATTGCGCCACACTGGGAGGATTCTTGCGAGGCCGACCACGCTTCAATTTCGGAACTTCCACACCAGGAGTACCAGCCAAATGCCGGTCACCGACGTTCGCCTTCCTCCCTCGTCCACGACGGCCCTTGGTGACAAACGGTTGTAGTGGGCCCATAGACGTCGGCGTTGACATGGCACTGCTCGAAGAACTGTCGCAGAACATATCTTGAGACAGGGCGTTTGGCAGGTTTCCAAGGGCATCAAATGGAGTACCCATTGATGGATTAGCCATGTTATGAGCACCGGGAGTCATGGCAAACTGATGACCATGCTGCATCTGCATGTTCTGCGACGTTACGAGAGGAGATGGCGGAATTGGAGGCCTCTGTGCCTGCTGCTGAGCGATTTGTTTAGCGTGCTGAGCTTGCTGTTGCTTCTGCAGCGCTTCCTGCTTTTCTTTTTCAGCTTCTAGGGCTTCTAGTTGGCGCATCTTGGAAAGCGTTTCAACCATCTTGAGAATCTGTCGGAAAATGGCTTCCGGGCTGTACTTCATCAACATGCGATCGACATCCTGCTTGGTCTGGTAGAATGGATAGAAATATTTCCATATTTTCTGAAACAAATTATATTATTTTCAAACACATTGATATTAAATAAAGCTTACCAAGATCTTGTCACGACATTTCTCAGGATTCAACCGGCATTCGCTCATAATGAAATCAGGTTCGACTTGGTCGTAGAACTCAGCAACAAGACGCTGATGCTCTTCCTTGGGAACAAGCGGTGTTATCGGTACCACGGTGCCTTCGGGCTCCAGAACTTCTTCAGTAGGGAAACCATCACGCAGCTTTTCAACGACATTCTGAAGTGCTTCATACGGAAACAATCCCCAGACCCGGGGTTCAGGACGGTTCAAAAGGTTGATGACGCGGAAGGCCGTTGGGCGTCGAAGTGCACGCTGATATGCATTAGGCCGTTTTCTGGCTAGATGCTTCTCGGCACGCTTCTTTGCCTTGGCGAGAACCTCGGCGATTGTCTTGCCCTTGCGCTTCGGCGGGTCCTTATCACCTTCTTTGTCAGATGGCTTCTTGGATTTGTCGCCGTCTTTGTTCTCCTTGTCCTTTTTCGACGCATCATCTTTTCCATCGGTCGGCTTTTGCTTATTTGGATCGGACTTATCCTTCTGCTTTTCCGAGTTGGATTCTTTCAGCGGTTTGTCGGAAGTAGACTTTGTCGGTGTCTTATCGGAGGTTGGTTTCGCCGGAGGCTGACCAGGAGTGGATTTTGTCGGCGCCTTGTCCGAAGTTGGTTTTACTGGTGGTTGGCCAGAAGTAGACGTTGTCGGGGGCTGGCCAAGACGGACCTTCAAGGGTGGTTGACCGGATGTGGACCTCATTGGAGTTTGACCAACAGTCGATTTCGCCGGAATAGGACCAGTTACGGACTTTGCCGGTATCGGACCAGAAGACGATCTTGACGGTGTCGGGCCAGAACTAGCTCTTTTCAGAGTCTGATCGGAGCTCGATGGAAGCGCGCTGTCGTCAGGTCTGGGTCGCTTACCCAGTTGGTCGAGCCTGATCTTCAGTGACTTCCGCTCGGAGCTGTCTTTGTTCGGCGTCTGGTCAGAGCTGACTGGGTTCAGAGGCTTCTGTTCAGGTCTTCTTCTCAGCGGGTCTAATTTGACAATCAGTGGCTTCCGCTCCGAGCTGACATTTGTTGGCTTCACTTCGACGGTCGTCTTTGAGGTTGACGCCACTTCTGAAGAAGGCTTTTTCAATGCCGATTCTGAGGAGGCTTTCTTCAATTGTCCCGAACTGATTTTCTGTAACACAGCTTCAAGACGTTTTTCCTTCGACGGCTTTTCCGAGACAGTCCTCTTCGACACCTGTTGTTCCACAGGAACCTTCGGCGGCTTCTCCGAATGAGATCGGTGCGCCTTCTCGGAAGAACTTTTCTTCGGCGATTTTTCGACAGGCTTCGTCGACTGTTTTTCCAAAATCGGCGTTGTCGTTGTCGGCTTCTTTGGCGTCTTGTCCGAGGAAGTCTTCGTCTGGGGAGTTTCCAAAGTAGCCTTCTTCGGTGGTTGCTCCGAGGTCGACCGTTTCGATGGCTTGTCGGAAGTTGGTGTTTTCTGCGGATGTTCAGACTTAGACCGTCTTGACGATTTCTCCAAAATTGGCGTTTTTGGTGATTTCTCCGAAGTTGAGGGTTTTGCCGGTTTCTCCAAAGTCGGCGTTTTCGTCGATTTCTCCGAACTTGGCTTTCGCGACGACTTCTCCAACGTTGGCGTCCTTGAAGACTTCTCCAATGTTGGGTTCTTCGATGACTTCTCCGCGGTCAGCGTTCTTGTCGATTTCTCTGAGCTTGACCTCTTTGACGATTTCTCCAAAGTTGGCGTTCTCGACGACTTTTCTGAAGTCGGCGTCCGTGATGGCTTCTCTGAGGAGGTTCTCGCTGGTTTCTCCGCAGTCGGTTTCTTGGAAACTTTTTCGATGGTTGGGGTCTTCGACGACTTCTCTGGCGTCTTCGGCTGTTTTTCCAAAGTTGGCGTTCTTGTCGACTTCTCCGAGCTTGACCTTTTCGACGATTTCTCCGAGGTCGGCGTCTTCGGCAGTTTCTCCGAGCTTGGCTTCTTGGACGGCATCTGCACGGTTGGCATTTTCGACGGCTTCTCGGTGATTGGCTTTTTCGGTGACTGTTCCGTGATCGGCTTCTTGGATGAACTTTCGGCGATGACCTTCATTGGCGACTTATCCGATGAGGTCTTCTTTGGCGATTTGTCCGTCGAATGCTTCTTGGACTTCTTGTCAGCACTCTTCTCACGCAGTTTTTCCTTCTTCGAAGCCTTGTCGGACGACTTCTTTTTGTCTTTCTTCTCCGACGAAGATGATTTAGACTTCTTCTTATCAGTCTTCTTCGAAATCTTGCCAGACGATGTCTTTCTCAGCGATTTGTCAGATTTTGACTTCTTTGATCGGTCCTTGGAGTTAACCTTCTTCCGCTTCTCGTCCTTGGACTTCGATTTTGACTTGTCCTTCGACTTCTTTTTGGAGGAATCCTTCTTCGAATGCTTCTTGGAAATATCCTTCTTCGACTTTTTGGAAGCATCTTTTTCGGGCTTCTTGACGGCGATCAGTTCCTTGGACTTCGATTTGTCGGATTTCACCTTTTCCTTCAACGGGCTGCTGGTATCCATAGGAGTCACACCATCTTTTGCGGCGGCAGCTACGGCGGCGGCAGCAGCGGCTTGTTTCGCTAGCTTCTTCTTCAGCGCCTTCTTTGCACGATGCTTCGCGATAGCAGCTTCATTGGCCCGCATTCTGTACTTTTTCACAACCCTGCGGAAGGATTTGTACTGCAGTGCCGGCTTTAGAATCCTGCCCTTGAAGCGTGAACAAGTCCATCGTAGCTGTTTGATCCGCGGATGTTCCTTGGACAGATCACGAGCGAATTCCTTGATATGCATGCCGGTCATCGGAGTAACGCCGCTGATGATAGATTTGAACGTCGTCGGCTTGCGTAAATCTCTCAACTGTTTCGGCTGTTTGATCCGTTTTTGACTGTTGAAAGTCGGATACGCACGGTTATCGGCTTCTTCGTCGCTGAGGTTGAAGTATTCGTCAAGTTCTTCGAAGCGATTGACTTCATCTTCTTGAACAATCTTCCGCTTTCCAGTGTTGATCCGGTATCCCACTCGCTGATCAGACAAGGAAGGCCACGAAAACGCCGTGTGTTGTCGGACGGTGTAGGGACCATTGTACGCGAATACGAAGGACTTCCAAGCGGCGCCGAAGATGATCTTATTCTTCTTTTGAGCGACCTTCTTGTTTTCCTTCTGACGGCTGTGGTGGTAACGATGAATGTGACGTCGCCGGTTTCGAGGAATGATCACGGGAGCAACACGATTAGGAGCATGACGCTGGAGGGTATGATTGCCGAATTTCATGGCATACTTCGTAAATAGGCTGGGACAGATATTCTTATGTTTGTACTTGTGCAAGACGTTTGCGATGTACGTTTTCATGTACTTCCGCATCCGCTTTAGAGATCGTTTGACTTTTCTGCCACGGCGGCGAACCTTGGTAGAATGGGTGCTCTTCCTCGAAGAGCGGCGTTTAACATTTTTTGGACCTGCGGCTTTAGAGGCTTTTTTGGAGTTCCCTTTTTTCTTTTTGATGGCCTTCCTTGTGGACGACTTCAACTTGGGCACTTTTCGGCTTTTTGGTTCAGAACGAAGCGGTACCTTCACGTCGACGAAGTTGGTTGTCGGTCGAGGGAAGGGCGTCGGAACGTACTCGTGAGGAACTAAGCTGTGAGCTTTGCGACACCTTGATGAAAGATGGGTCAGCAGTGAATCCAGAAGTCGAGGAATGTGCCAATAACTTCCAAGCAACTCGTTCATCTTCTCCATTGAGTCTGTTGACAGCTTTACTTCGTTGACAGTCATCAGCTCATCGATAAGCTGTTCATACTCGGAAGCAGTTTTGTAGGCGCCGATGAGCTTGCTGTCATGATGCACAACTCTGACGTCCTTCAAGCTAACATAGCCAGAATCATTGACTTCCATCCGTACCGAAGCGAGCATGCAGCTGAACAGAAAGTAGAGCGTGACAGCGCCATCGTGTACTTCACCAACTCGAATGTTCATTGTCGGTCTTGGCGGCTTCTCTGCAGCATGCTTGAAGCGCAACACTTCGGGCTTTGTTTCACACATGCTTCTGAGAAGGTAGTTGAGCGTGTATTCCCGCTTGAGGATGAACATAGCAGAAACAACCTGCATCGGATTGTGGAAGTAGAAGCCGGAAATCAGGCAATCGTCATGGTCATGCATGGTCGAATCGTTGAACTCAAAGTTGAAAATGGCCTTCTTCGAATAGTCAGATACGAAATACGTTGGCACGACGTTTCCATGCCTTGATTTCGAGATGGCTTCATGAGCATTGATGTCGACTTCAGAAATAAGGACTTCATCAGTGACATGTTCGAGTTGGGCCAGTGTGCCAGGACGGAGGGGAATCGGTTTGTTAAACTTGACCACAAATCGCGCATTGATCATCATACTCGTCTGCACAGAGCTCGGCAAGGGTTTCGCATCACCAGGGCCGGCAATCTCGAATTTATACTTCTGCTCGGGGCTGACTTGAATCTTCATATAGGCCGCATTTTTGAATCTTTCGAACTTCTCGTTGACACTGTTCAGGTTCAAGAGACTGGCAGCGACTTCGAAGGCTGGCCTGGGCATGGTGATGCAGAAGGGCGTAGTGTCAGTTCTCGGAAGCAAGTCGTTTAACGCGTAAATGTGGGCTCGATAGGGTGTTCGCTTGTGGTATGTTTGAAGCTTCTTTTCCATCCTTCTCAATGCCAATAAGAGGAATTCATGTTCATCGCTGAAAATTGATAAATATGGTTTGTTTTTGTAAGTGAAATAGTACTCACTTTTTCAACGAAATCGGCACAACTGACATGCTTCTCATGATACCACGATACAAAGCTTCCCACTTTTCGTCGTTAATTAGGTCCACTACCGTAGGCGCATATAAACTGATGGTCTTTGTCCAGGCCACAATTGCTCTGACAGCTTTGTGTTCCTTCAGCTCGAGTTCAACCGTAAATGTACCCATCGTGATACAAAAGATTTCAGGCTTCTCGGGATTGTCACGGAATTCAAACCTTAAGTGCATACAATTAATTACAGTCACAAGGTGTGTGGGCACTTATAACTTACCCATAGTCAAGACAAAACTGCAGCAATTTGCACTTGATTTCGGCATGTTTACCAATTGTAGCAACATGTCGGGATTCAATAATCTTCAACGCATTGCTTGCATCGTTTCGGATATTGCTATCGATTCCGGCACCCTTTGTCTTCATCAGATCGACCAGTTTTTCATTGTTCTTGTCCCACATCTTTGGCTGTTGTCCTTCACGTATGTGTGCTACACGGTATTCCGTTGTGAGCCACATTGCACGTTCATTCGACAGTTTGGAAACATTTGTTGATACTTTGCTGAAACAGATAGTGTATTAGACAAATGAAGGAACGCCCTGTTTTATATAACTTACTATAACGGGTTCTTTGAAAGATCTACGACCGGTAATTTCTCGATTGGTTCCTTTTTCACCTGTTTCTTCCTCAATGTTTTCACATGCTTTTCATTTGGGATCGGAATCAACGATGGATCTTCCTTTTTGATCTCTCTGGTGGCCCTTCGCAGGTCTCTGATGAGATCCATACTTCTTTTCTTCAAGTCACGACGTTTGCCACCGACTTTCGACTTCTTCGCCTTGGAACGCGTGACCGAAGCCGGTTTTGGTTTTGTAGGGTCAGAAGGGTCAGGTATGGCCTTGGACGACGGCATGTCGACATCATTTACACCTTTGACTTCATTGACGGGAGGACTAATTATCGGTGGAGCGGAATAGCCTAACGCCTCGGCCAGTGTCTTGACAGTTGCACCTTCCGGGGCGACAAAACCAACTTGTTCGGTCGAGTAAAATTGGGGTTTCACGGGCCACTTCAGTGGGGGAAGCCAATCCAAGGTGACAACTTTCACAGTAGATTGATCAACGGCCGTCCAGCCATCGTGTAGTCGAATCGGGGGATGCCAAATGCGAGGGTACACACTATGGGTCGGAAGCAATGGCATGGTGCGCCATGGAATACCACGCAGGATGTTCAAAGTTGTGACGCGATCAACCCACTGATGCTTGTAGACTGCTTCTTTTTTCTGTTTCTCTTGAGCACACGTTTCAAAACGATTCAAGACCGCAAAGCGCTTAATGGCTTCCACCTTCTCCGGGGCAGTCATCATTTTATTGCTTGCGTTCGTTTTCCCATGGCCGTCGGCAGCGGTGGTGGACGTGGACTGGGTGGCGGTACCATCAATTGAAGCCTGTGGCAGTTGCTCACCCCTCTGAAAGATGATGATGATGTTGCAATGTTATGAATAGACACATGCGGAAAAGGCTCACCTCAACACGACGACGATGCTGGAATGACGCTTCCATAATGTCCACACCGGCTTCGCTGGGATAATTGGGGTCGTGTGGCTCGATGGACACATTTCCCGATCGGTCCTTCCTGACGACTTGGTTGAATTCGCCACTGTTGAACCAGTGCCGATACTTGGGGCCAACGACCTGCTTGGCAAAATCAGCTTCGGGGCCTTGCATGATAACTGACCTTTCCGGCGGGATTTTGTTACAAAACTCTCGGAAGTCCATGTAATCATCGCCCTTCCGCTTGTGCTTCTTTTTAGAGCGCTTTGTCTTGGAAATAACGGTCTTCTTGACACGCACTTTGAGAGGTCGGCGTTTCCGCTTATCAACGACTAGATTCTTGCGACGTCTAACACCCAATTCACTGCGTTGCAGTCTTGAAACGGCAGGATGACGAAGCACACCTCCCGGAGCACGCATACCAGGCTTTGCAACTGGTACTGGCTGCACCAATTCCGTGGCCGCGGGGCTATCATTGCTATTGTTGGATGGAGAAACGTGGCCAATTGATGACGGATTGGCCGAGTTGGAATGAGCTCCATAAGATGTCGCTGATGGGGCGCCTTGAACAATGTCCTGCCGTGACTTGGGAAGAAATGGAGGCTCATTTGATATCGCCTGGCCCATTTTCGAAGCGGTATGCTGTTGTGGAGGTTGTTGGACCTGAGGAGGTGTGGCAAACGTTTGATGGTGAGAATGCTGCTGTTGTGAAGGGGCGTGCTGAGCAGTCATCTGCGACGACGACGATTGTTGCATCTGAGGTGGCAGCCCAGAATCGTACATGCCTGATACGGCTTGCTCCCTTAATTGCTGTTGTGGTCGCTGGTGTGGCATCATGGGAAGCTGGGACTGTTGTTGACTGGGTTGCCCTTGATGCTGCTGCTGCTGTTGGGGGTACTGTTGCTGCCGTTGTTGAGGATACAAATTAGGCTGCTGGCCCGGCATTCCTCCAGGTTGCTGTGGTGGGTTCATGCGGGAAAGGTTCTGGTAGGCCGAACTACTGGGATGGCTACTACCCGGAAGGTTTGGCCTCACCACATTCTGGGCGACCTGGGCAGCTTGGCCAACCAACGGCGAAGTCCGATGAGTTCGCTTCTGTTTTTTCACCGTCAATTGATTAGCGGCTGCTTGTTGTTGCGGGGAGCCTTGGACCATCGCCGGATTCTGTTGATAGCCCAGATGGTTTTGACGGGGTTGGTACTGGCTCGGCATTTGTTGTGGTGGTGGTTGCCCTTGTGGCTAGAAATATAAACAGATTAATCGATTAGCTCAAACTTTTTATATACAAAAAATACCTGGTGTGGTGCATTTGGCCGGTTGATAATCTGTTGAATCTGTGGCCGAAACACTTGTCCTTGACCCTGCTGCATCGAATTGTACATATTTGGATTTCCTTGCTGCATTTGACCATTATTTCGCAGCATGTTGGGGTTACCACCACCATGAGGTGGTTGCCCTGTACGGTCATCCATATCTTCACACTACCCGTTCAATATCTTACAACAAAGGAATACTGTTGATAAAATTACGCTGAAAAGGTGAAATATTTATAGTTTTCTCAAAAAGGCAAAACCAAAATCGTTCTATGCGCGTAAGCTTGACGAAAGCGTTTTTTAGACCGGACGGTTTTCATTCGATAGTGCGAGCGGGGCACAACCAACATCCATCCACAACTCACTCATCCATCTCTCGCCACGAACAAACCCCGCAGCAGCTGAGCGATAAAAGTGCAACCTGGGTGTTGGGTCACAAAATGAGACGGTTTTGGTTTGAAGCCCGAGGCCTGGTGAGTATAGTATTCTTGCAATTTTCGACTTTATTTAAACTAGATTTAAATCAAACTTGCGTAACTAGATCTGAATGGAATGTAACTTGCATTTTAACGTTGAAAATTCCACGTTTCACAGTGTAAATTTAGTACTTCTGAACTTGAATTTAGTTTAATTTAATTTTGTAGAATAAAATAGTGATTGTTTCGAGTGATTTTTTCACACTCAAGCCTGTACAAAAAGGGGCATGTGCAGACAGGGGCGGGGGTAGAGCCAAAAGAAGAGCTATCGAAAGCTGACACCTGTGGGTAATGCGCGCAACGCTCATGTCTAGCCAGTCTTGCACGGCATTGCGGACAGCCGGCGAGCGCGATGTCTATCCATGTAGGATATGTCTGTCACAATGACTCTTGACCCTTGGATACGATGATTTATGATGCTTTTCCATCACGCCCTGTGGCAGGAATGGGTTCATTTCATTCGATGAGAACTACCGCACCGACGAGGTTGCTTCGACGCGTTTTAGTTGCCAGTTCGTTTCCGCTGTCACAGCAAAACATGTGTGTATGTTTTAGTTAGTTTTTTTGGGTTCCTTACCCCCTCGTGTGTCGCCAATTCCTTCTCCTTCGAAAAATTTTCAATGGACGATGACATTTTACGGCGGGAAACGCAATCTAAAGGTAGTTTGTGATTCATTGTCTTCATTACGGGTTGCAAATCACGCATTTTGGATTTGGATTTTCAAACTTAGGTTAACGTCACATTTTATGGTCTTTGGCTCGCGGCACCGAAATGACGGGCACGGCTAAAAATAGTCCCCAGCGTATTCGCTTTTTTTGCCTGCGTTCCCTCATTTAAATGCGCGTTTTAATAGGCCTCAGGGTGGCAAATTACCTGTTTCCCACATTCGCGCGACACTCGTGATATGCGAAATATGAGTTCCATGAACCCTCTAATTATCTTTTTTCCCAAAGTTGATATCGTATTGTTTTTCAGTTTCGTCAAAAGTTGAGCAATGTTGTCACCAGCGCGCATACGCGCAATGGTGTGGACAATTGCTCCAATCCTGGCACTGCTCTGTACAAACTTCCTCCATGTGCATGGATTTGACGAAAATGTATGTCGTTTGATCTTCCTGACACTGTTGTTTGAGTTGTTTACATCCCTTTCTCTTGCAGGATGGTCAAGTCGATGATCCCAATGATCCATTCCCTCTGCCACATTACTACAAACAGTATGGTGTTCGTGGAAAGAATTTCGATATTGATCCCGAACGGAAGGAGCCCTACATTTTATGTGAGAGCTACAATCGCGCCGAGTGCCAGGCCAAGAACAAGTCCGACTGCATCACCAATATCAAATGTTTCCCCGAACGACGATCACATCAACTTGGATGTATGGCCGTTCTACTGTACAATCCGAACTTGATAAATGATACGGCGGATATGGAGAATATTGTAAGTTTTATTGTCTTTCAACTTATATAAGTTTTTCAATTTTGATATTTCCAGATCCAAGAACCCAACCTCAAAGGCTGCTGGACCCAGGATGAATCCGAGCTTCGCGAGTGCTCTGCCCATGCCGAATGCATCGTCGATACCCGTCACACCGGCAGCAAGAGCACGGCGTTCAAATTTTGTTGTTGCCGCACTCACAAATGCAACCATGTTCTGTCCTATGTCGCAGAAGAAGGTCCCTCGATCAACGGTTCCAACATGGATTCAAAGGTTGAACGAATTGGCGACTTGGCTTCGTGGTGGTTTTCTCTGTCTGTCTCATTGATCATAGGTTTCATCGCCATTGTGATTGTTTTCATTGCGTTAATGTACTACGGTCACTATCGCAAGAAACACGGCCCCAAGAACACCGCTACGAACCCGACGGAGGAATTTGCGATGACAACGCTGAATCGACGAGACAGAGGCCTGCCCCTCACCTACAACATCCATTGCATGGTCAGAGTCGGTGAAGAAGTTGTGGATCTTCGCCGAACTACTCTTGTCGAGGTATGGAATATTGACTTTTTATACTGTACTACATATAATTTCATTTTTTGCAGACGTTATCCAGAGGCCGTTTTGGCGTTGTCTACCTCGGAACCATCGCAGAGAAGCACATCGCCGTTAAGCTGTGCGTCAAGAATGAGGTGGATAGCTGGGTCAATGAACAGGACATCTATGCCGTGCGTGCCATGCGAACCCATGACAACATATGCGAATTCATTTCATCCTTCGAGTTTGGTGGCAGACATTGGCTCGTCACGCGATACTACAAACTTGGGTCATTGTATGACTTTTTGCGGAACAGAGAGTCGGTGATGTTGCCCGAAGCCACGAAGATCATCTATGGCTTCCTGAGTGGTCTCGCGTTCCTTCACGACGACCAACCTTCAAAGGGCAAGCCACCGATGGTGCATCGGTAAGTTTTTCGTGCGTTTGTTAATCGACAAAGTCGATAAAACATCTGCTTTTCAGAGACTTGAAGTCCAAGAATGTCCTTCTCCGCGAAAACCTGACAGCCTGCATCAGCGATTTTGGCCTAGCACTGAAATTCGACATCGGAAAGACGCCGGAAGAGTTAACGAGCCAAGTAAGAGTCTGGAAAAAGTTTAGGGATTTTGTCAGGAGACAACTCAGAATCAAGAGGGAGCTTAGGCGCTTTTATAACGAAAAGAAGGTACCCGAGCCCAGGGGCGCTATTTAATATGGAGGTCATTGAAATATTTGCAGGTCGGAACACGTCGTTACATGGCACCAGAAGTCCTTGAAGGTGCTACCGAGTTCACGCAATTTGCTTTCCAACAAATCGATGTCTACGCCGCCGGTCTTGTCATGTGGGAAGTCCTTGATCGAACTGAGATATGTTGGTCTGGAGGTTGGTTATGTTCTTTATTATGAAGGTTGCCAATTTGAGTCTTTCCAGAACAAGCCGACGACATTGGCGAACCCAAACTACCGTATGAAGCTGAAACTGGTCCGATGCCTACGATTGGTACGATGCGAGATGTCGTCGTCATGAGACGTATCCGACCTGTCGTCAAAGAGCGCTTGAGAAGCGATGAGGTTAGTAAGGTTTAATGATTTTTCATTGCATTTTTGTTAACGATGTGTTATTTATGTTGTTCCATTACAGAATGCATCCCTGGTCGTCGGTACAATGGAAGAAATGTGGGAAACTGAACCAGATGGCCGAATCACCTCTGGATGTGCTCGTGATCGTATTGGACGGATTATCAATCAACTTTATGGACCCCATCCGCGCCCCTCACACGAAGAAGTCCTCGATGCCGGACCGGAAATGGTTGCGCTGGTAGTCAACGGTGTGATGGCAGAGGATATTCCATCCGAGCAGGAATTCGCCGATGTTCTGAGCGCGCCGGGTCCTCTCAATCTGCAGGAAACTATCGACAGGGAAGAAGCGCTCGAAAAGGCTGCCGAAGAAGCCGCCAAGGCTGCCAAAACTGCTGCCGTTGTTGCCCAACGCAATGCTCGTGCCGATCTTGTTCCCAATGAGGTCGGCGATGATGCCGCCGCCTTGCTTCAACGCGTCCCTCGTTAAAACTAACTAACTTTATCATGGGTGAATGCATCGCAAATTTATTATTTCCTTTGTTATTTATTATTCCATGACTGTTATTACTAACCCACTCACAATATCTGCAACTTTGGTTGTTATCTGTTTTTCATTTGTTAAATTGTTCTATTTTTGTCATATATCCCACTTGTCAGCATTTCATTCAGTGTCTTAATGCGGGTCAATTAGTCTTTCGTGGCTAATTCATTTCATTAGTCTCATTGCACCTCATATACTCTACTCTGGTGATTCCAAGGTTCATTGTTAAGACTGTCTGCCTTACAATTTTGATCTTGTGCAATTTTGGTAGTTTTAAAGAATCTCGATCAATTTAATCATGGTAAATTTTGAAATAAAGAGCAATAATTATTTTTTTTATTTGATATTTGGCAAGACAATATACATGGCTCGTGTATGACAGAGTGAATGAGTGAACACAACAAAAACGCAATATTGATTGAGCGTGTTTTCCCTGGGATAAGCTCGGAGAAATTACAACAGCGGACTTTGTCTGAAGTTACAAAATGATCCTGATGAGTGTTTACGAATTGTTTGCGAGAGCGAGACGACTGCATTTGTCGCGCCACGTCCATTTACAGTGGGATCCGGCGACGGATCGTTTGTTAATGCAACAGTTGCAGTCACCGGGGAAGTACGATTTGTCGATGTCGCTGAACTCGGCGAAGAGCCTGTGCCAAACGGGAAGTTGAGGGCTGTCTTTTGTATCTAAACGATCTTCGAGAAGGGCCCAGCACATGTCAGTGAATACGCCCTTAATGATTTTGGTATCGATGACACAGCCTTGAGGGGGCTTGATGCAGGCGGCGATTTTACCGTAGTTTTCGGGCTGAAATGGAGGGTTTTTTAATGCACTAATGTGATGGCATAAAACATACATTATAGATTGTCCGGAAGTAACCCTTGCTGAAGGGATCAGCAATGACAAATTGTGCGTTTGAAGCTTGCGCGGCTTGGTTGCCATCAATTTTGTGGGTGCTCTTTTTCAGGGTGTCATCAAGAAGTTCAATGACAACAGTGTACGGTGTTGAGTTTGTCGGTGTCTGCTGGTCAATGACTAGGCTGCTACCTGATTGATGGTTGACATTGATCAACGGATAGTCTTCGTTTTGAGCATAGGACAGGAACATTTCGCCTGAAATTTTTACCACATAATTCAAGTTCAAAGTCGTTTGAAGTTTCCCTTACGTGCTACAGGCGAACCAGTCGCGACAGCGAGTAAATCTCCAAGTTCTTCCAATGTTGCGCACTTTTTGTTGCCGTATTTCGCAAAGATGTCTTTCAAGAACCTCGCCATGGCTTCACGAGAATACAGATCTTCAAGCATGAAGAAAGTAATCGCAGCCCGCTCGGCACATTCCATCTCCGGTGTGAACACATTTCCAAAGTTAAGCCTTTGTCGTTCAACTTTCGTTGCGATGGCACGCTGTCGGGCCGCATCAAACCGGCTACGAGCGCTCCTGTTCAATTGCTTGAATTCCGCGGTGGTAACCCATTCGAGGTATGTGGCAAGGCCTTCCTGCAATCAAAAAAGTAAAGAATGTCTCCTCGGAAGATTAAGTGGTGTCTTTTTTCTTGCGAGAGGTAACAAATGGGTCCCTTTGTTTAGATTACTTTGCTATCGGGCCATCAACAGTTGCTCCTTGTCGCGCATCATTCGACACTTGGGTGCGACCGCAAAAAACAACAGTCCCTTAAGCATAAACTTGTGAAGCTTCCTCACCTGTGCGCAGAACGAGCTTTGAGCGGTGTTGCATACGGTGAAAACATTGGAGATCCATTGATCGACGACCTCCTGGATAAGGATGGTGTAGGTCAGGGCGTACTTGGGATATTCGATCCACGATTCCTTCAAGATAATGAGACCCTGGCTGTGGGTGCCGTCGACATCGATAAGGGAGGAGATAACGGACAACTTGGGTACAGATAGCGGCATGCCGGTTAATTCTGTCATCTTCTTGATGGCCTGAAGGGTTTTTGGTTATTTTTGTCATGTCAAGTTTATGCAAATGCAGTACCGTTTCGACCTCGGAAATGATCCATTTAGCATCTGGGTTGCTCAGATGCTTGCCAATGTATACGTCCACCTGGCTCGCTTCACTTTCCGTTGCGATCAAATCATCGAAGAGCACAAATCCGTATTGGCTTGCCGGAATTGCATAAGTCTCATCAAAACATGTCTTTTTCAGATCAATCATAGGTTCCGTCGAAATAATTGGCATGTTTCCGCTGTAAATTCACTTTCAATTTGGGAAACACATGTTCGGTGATGCAAAACATACCGAGCGTTAACTTCGCTGGGGTGAGTCAAACACAATGCCAATGTTGCCCGATTATCTGCCTCATCGACAGCCGGGAATACACTTCGAGCTCCATGTTTCTCAAAGTACGTGCCCAAGATCCATGGCATCGGTTTTTGCGTGAACAAAGCTGCATTGTATGGGATGATAGTTTCAAAGTGGGTAATTTCAAGGATGAGCAGGGTGTCTTGTGGGATTTCATCGTTGACAGATATGACTAACAGCTGTTGGTCAAAGAGTCGGGTCATTGAATGCATACAGATCTGCGCGCCTGCAAAATGAGAACATCGGCATCACCTCCTGGGAAAGCGCGACCGGCGGTGCCGCTTTTAAGTTGTCCTTAAAGCGAGACGATCCGCCAGACGCCAAATGCTACTTTATAAGTCATAAAATAATAAAGTTTTGATCGCGTTTTTCGCCGAGATGAAAACTTTTCGCAGTTCTTACCAGTTTCACAGCTGTAAAGATTGATTCGTTCTTCGAAGATGTCAGAAATCTGACGATCAGCATGCAGGACGATGGTCGAAGTTGCATTTTGGGTCCTCAAGTAAATTCGAGCACTGCCTTCAATGACATTTTCGTCTTTGCTGTTGATACGTAACTCTAAATCGTAGTGCTCGGCCGTGTTAACGGTAGTCAAAGCTGCGTGATTTTCACTTGATTCGAGCCAAGCATTCTTGATCGGACTGAAACAAACGGTGGTCTTTAAAACAATGCCAATGGGCTTAATCCATCACAGCTGCCATCAACGAAAAAAGGATGAGTTAATGTTTCGGATCGCAACTTGGTGGTATCAACTTGCCTCTTGTCATTCGGACATTGACTTTTTGACAAATTGCCAACTCGTTGGCGGCATTCATTCAGGTTGAAGGTCGGCTTTTCCGGCAAAGTGGCAACGGTGGTAGGCGTGAAAACTGTCGTGGCCTCAGTTGAAGGGAATGTTGTTGTGGATGAGTCAGTGGAAGGATCAACGGAAGTTGTAGAAGGATTAATGACCTCGTCACTGACGACATAAACTGCTGGCTCTTTTGATGGTGGAAAAGCTAATCGGGTTGGAAGGACTTCGGAGGCATTCACTGGCGAAAAAAGTCCCGCGCGACTAGTTTTGTTGGTATCATTTACAGAATCAAATATGTTGTTTACTCTCAGAAGCAAGATTACAGAAGCAACACCAAGAACCGCCAACAACAATAACGCAATAATTAAAAGCCTCGATTTGGAGGGCATGATGTCGTGCGCCAACTGATAAGTGACACTGTTCCGTAAAAACCGCCTGCAAAGTAATGAGGATAGTTAGCTAGGACGGAACCAAGTAGTGAGGCAGAGTGACCCTCGGCGCAAACCGATGGAGGCGGATCACCAGAAACTGAGATCGGGCGGTGCGCCACCAACCAGGCAGCCAACTGCGCCAAGGTTGTGAGGGCCACCCTAAGTATTGCTCATCGTGCCCGGGGGGAGAAAATGCAAAGTCAAATGAATCGCGGGTACAGCTTATTAAAGTCATTGACAGCTTATTCCTTAGATGAGTGAAAGCATAAGCACGTACGAACTGGAGGAGCAAAGTTGGACCAACGTTGTCACCATGTGGGGGCTCAACCAATCTACCCTTTGCGGATGATCCGAGCTATGACGCCCCGCTTGACAAGGTACGGCAGGGGGCGAACAAATTGAAACTCGTAAGCAACAGACGCGTAACAGACTCTCCACCAGGCGCACGCTTTCGGCACTTGAGCACTCCCCGTCGCTTCATGGACATTGTCCACCTGTGGCATGGCATCTGTTTGGTCGTATGTAGCTTCTTGACATCGAATATGTTGATTAATTAAACATTAAATAAAACTTTGTAAGATCGCACATGGGCCAAACGAAGATGGTCAAAATCTTTATTCACAACGTTAGCATGTGTAACAATAAACACTTAATCAAATGTACGAATGCCGTGATTCAGTTAAACTTGGAAAAAACATCCATTAGTAACATCTGTTTTGAAAAAACATAAAGTTGAAAGCGTGAGTCATCCGATTAGTATAATTGGAAAGCATCATTGGTTACTTACTTTTCGTTTTTCGAACACTTTAAATTTGATGTTTAACTTCAAAAACTGAAATTTCAATAAAACGTTTATAATTCATATGTTATGTTTGTTTTCTTTCTCTGAATCTCAAATTGATTACCAAGACATGCATGCAACTGATATGCGAAATGTGGACACTCATCCTTGTCGGCCTTGTTGCCATTGGTCATGGAAGACACAAAGTCGGTCGAAGCAACGGCATGTAGATGTAACCGTCATCTCCTTCTATCCGTCTTTTGTTTAAAGACGCTGCTTTGGGACAAGCAACCCGTCCTGCGTGAGCTCAGATGCGCCCCCTGGGAACTGTAATCTATGTCTTTTTTCATTTTTCACACTCGGCTCTTCCGCTTCATTGTCAGACACCATGGAAAGCATGCACTTTGCATTTTTTCAAAGTGGCCTCCAGTCGGGTGCCCTAAACTTGTAGATGGCGCAGTCTGCGCGGTTTCTGTTATTTATCGTAGCATGTTTGGTAAATAAGGTAAGCGTTTCAGAACTGTATTATTTATTTAGTTATGCCACCGGCTAAGAGGTGTATAATGTGAAACTCATAAAAGTTGCTGTTTGTTTTAGGTAGTTTCATCACGATTATCAGATCAGTTCAGCGAATTGATTAAATCAAAAGTAACTGTCACAGTTGATGAATTAGATATCACGTATGTTTCAAACAATACAACGTATCCAAATCCAGAACCTCAGTGTAAACTTACACTTCATCGAAGTTTGTGTACACATGCTGTGATAGGTGTTAATGAGACCATTAATTGGAACACTCGGATATGTTTTAAATGGACATGTACCAATGCACGTGAGTGATAGTTTTATCATTTTAATGTTAAAATTTTAACTTAATGATTCAAATTTAAGCTCATTACGCCATGCGAGTCGAAAGCTGTTGGACAGGTAGTGTTCACAACCCCGTATATCTCATCGATGAGCATGGGTAAGCGTTTTGTGCCAATTTATGTCTTCTGAATCTGTCGAAATGCATATTGACATCCCCATTTCAGATGTTCATTGGAGCAAACCATGGTACGAACACCAAATTACGAAACACATCTCTTACAAGGATATTCAGTTGGATGGCTGTCAGTTCGATTAGTCGGTGTTCAACGGCTAAAATTGTCATGTTCGATTCGAATGTGCCATATTTGTGACAAGAAGTGTAAAAACATCACGGTTTGTACAGTTCAACTTTTCGATTCTGTTGTCAAAACAACCCTTTTCAGCCTCCACAAAACTGCGAAGACGACACAGAGAACATGAATGCGGGAAACATCTGGAACAACACTCGCCGCATTGATAACATTTGCAACCCCCCAACTTTGCCGCCGATAACGTATACCCGCAAACCCAAATCACAAAGAAGTAAAGCCGCAGCTTCTGTAGATTATGCCGAATCTGGTTTGCTTGTTGGTATCTCCGTTGCCTTTGTGACCCTATTGTATAGATAAGGGTTTAGTAAAAGATTAAAGTTATCGCTTTGTGTTAGCATAGTTACTGTCAATTCACTCAAGACAGCTTGGTAGATTGCAATTGTGAACGTTCAAAAGTTTGAGACAGCTTGGTAGACGAAACCAAAACAAAGAAAAACTTTCCCCCAAATCTTGCCCATTGGCACTGGTCGTCGGTTCGTTCGAGAGCGGCGTACAAGCAAGAATGGCCAACTGTTTATGTAAGACGGCGGAAAGGTCAGCCACTTTGAACGCTTCCAGATCCAAGACGCAGCCGTTTTCTGCCCCCGACTGGACACCGACCCCGCGGCAGTAGTAATTCAGTGGTTCGTGCGGTTCGTTCTCAACTAGTGCAAGGCACCAAAAGCTTTAGCTGGCATAGCACAGCTCAGTGCGTCGATCCTAGTGCGCATTTTGCACCTCCTAGCCGGTGGCGGTTTGGTTTGAATTTATTCGCATTTGATGCCGATAAACAGAGAGGTGTCTATTTCGAAGTAACTTTATCCTCGCCGTCACATCCAGGACTCGCGCTGCTTAAGCATGTTATGCGGTGTCAAGCTGCTACTGGCGGTGGCTGTCATATTGACTGGCAGTGCTAGTGTTACGGCCCTTTTTCCGGGCGCGCAACCTGACGAAGGCGACTATCGACATCTATATCCGCTAGTCTGCCTTTCCGTACACATCGAGGATCATGCTCACTCATTGCCCTATTCCATGGGGCTGATTGAAAATCTTCGCTACCCCAAAGATAGACTGCATTTTACTTTTGTCGCTGAAGAGAATGTCGAAGAAACAACCTTGTCTCTGGCAAAAACGTCAGTTTTAAATTACTGTCTGACATTATTGCCTTATTTCATATAATTATTTCAGATGGACCAACCAAATGACAAAAATCTATCGAACTGCCACCGTCCTTGAAGACCGAGTCAACTGGCGTGAAGTGTCGTTGCAATGGGCTCGAGCAAAGTCCTGCGACTACGCCCTCATCAGTAGCGCTGACGATTTTCTCATGTCAAACACCATCAAAAAGCTTATTGACCTCAAATTCGTCGCGGTGTCGCCTCTGTTGAATGGACCTTTCAACGGGTTTTCCAATGTTCATGGTTTGTTGGACAAGTTCTACTATGAGCGGACGAAAGTTGGCAGTCAACAGGTAAACATTTAACCATGTGCATATTACGTCAAATACTAAACTCAATTCAGGCATACTACATCAATACACCTGTCTTCATCCATCTCAAGGCTATTGATTCAACATATTTGACATTCGACAGCAATAATCTTCGTGAATATGCCGGCTCTGAAGACCCTATCCAGGTTTTCGCGCATTCCGCCTACTCCATGCAAATTCCGTTGTTTGTCGACAATCGTGAATTCTATGGATACCTATTGAGCTCAAAACATTACAGTATCAATCATCACAAGAAACTGGTAGGGACCTATTTACGAAAACACCGGACTCACTTTGTGTCTTTTTAGCTTGGCTACTTCCTGGCTAACCTGGTGTCTGACAGCGGCCCTATGCCATTTCCGCATTCGACTGCCCTCGAACCATGGTACCCTGAGGCAACCACCCTCAGCTTCGACCAAATCTATGTTGTCAATCTTAAACGACGTCCGGAACGCTTGCAAAAAATGGACCTCATCATGCGTCTTTTGGGCATTGAATACCGTGTATTTGAAGCGGTCGACGGTCTCAAGCTAACCGACGAACAAATTGCGTCATTGAGATTTTTGCCCGGATATGAAGATCCCTACTACAAACGACCGATGAAAGCTGGCGAAATTGGATGTTTCTTAAGTCATTATGGTGTTTGGCAGGATGTTGTTCGAAATGGGTATGATCGGGTCGTCGTCTTTGAGGACGATGTTCGATTCAGCGAGAATAGCACAATTCAGCTAAGGAAGGTGGTTGAAGATATCATGAAAACGCGATTGGATTGGGATTTGATCTATCTTGGCCGCAAGAAGATGACTCCTCATGGAGACGAATTTTATATCCCGGGACATCGGTACTTGTCCACCTTGGCTTACTCATATTGGACTCTTGGGTACGCTTTGAGCAACTCTGGCGCTCGGAAACTGATTGCTGCAAAGCCGTTGGAGAAACTGTTAGCTTTGGACGAATTCCTGCCTATCATGTATGGTCAGCACCCGAACAATCAATGGGCCAGCTACTTTGAACCGCGCGACGTAAAAGGGTTTGCGACGTATCCCGTCATCGTCACACCGGAGCGCTACACTAACGATGAGGGATACATCAGCGATACGGAGGCGTCGAGTATTGTAAACTTGGGAAATCTTGCAAAAGAAAACAAGTCCCAGTTTATCACCAACGAAGCTGACGTTCAAAGCAAACTGCGTGCAACGTCCACAATGACCAAGACTGAACTGTGATCCAGCGAAGCAGTGATGATGACACGTCAATTCGCTTTGTATCGTTTACGCTGACTAATACGTCTCTTGCCATAGCCTTAACTTGTTAAATTACTGGTTTGACTTTATTGTTAAAAATAAATATTGTTACCTTTGATGACTGTTTGGGATTGCTTTGTGGTTTATAGCCAACAACACACTTACCGATATAAACAACTGTTTTCAATTAGAATAAAGTAATTTATGGTTCAATTTAAGCACGTTCATGGGCTGTGTAAACAGCCGGTGCGACATTGAAGCAGATGGACGACGATTCACGATATTGAAAGAAATCGCTCAAGGGTGGGTTACACGTTGCTTGCACCCACAAAGAAAGATATATAACAAGGACCCTTTGCAGCGGATTCAGTGTAGTCTTCCTAGCGAGAGACATTGACGCCGATGAAAAGGTTGTAGTGAAGAAAATTGACTGCCATTCTGAGGATGAAGTTGCTCGAACGCGGCGAGAGATAAAAGTGCACCAAAAGTTTAGGGATGAAAAAAATATCATTGAGATTCTAACGGCGACGGAGACGGTTTTCTCCGACGGCAATACGCGGTTTCATCTGGTCTTTCCTTATCGAAGTGTGAGTTTTGTTTTCAAAATTGGGCAGAAGGAATGTTTATTATTTCAGAAAGGAACATTGCAAGCAGAACTTGAAAGACGGGCACCCACTAAGGAATACATTCCGCTGCCAACGGTAGTTGACTACTTTGAGCAGATTTGCAATGGAGTGCGGGCATTGCATAAGAGCAACCCATTGCTAATTCATCGGTAATTTTAAGCATTAATTTGTGATCAAAAAAGTAATGCATATATTTTCAGAGATCTAAAACCGGCAAACGTCTTGTTCACCAACGACGGACGCCTTGAGATAACTGACTTTGGGTCATGTATTCAAGGTCCCATCGACGTCAAAGATGGCAAACACAGCCGGCAGCTAGTTGACGATGCCGGCGAGCATTGTTCAATGACGTATAGGGCTCCGGAGCTTTTCCACTGTGAAACTGGCGCTGTCTTGTCAACTGCGATAGATATATGGGTATGATTTGAAGGTTTTTCTTGAACTATTAAAATAAACGCCGTTTTCAGTCCCTAGGTTGCGTCCTCTATGCCATTTGTTTCTTCAAATCACCCTACGACGAAGCTTACGAAAAGGGTGATAGCGTCCCCCTGGCAACCATGAGTGGTAGATTCAAGGTCCCAGAAGATTTACCGTAAGTTTATCCCCCCAAATTCAAAAGAAAGCAACTATCGCTTCTGTTTCAGATTTCCTAATTCACTTATTGACGTCATCAAACGACTGTTAACTGTAGAAGTCGATGATCGGCCAGATATCGACAAAGCGTTGTCCCTGATTAACTCTATAATAGTAAAATAAACTAACTTATTGAATGAACTGGGTAAAATAAAGGATACTGTGATCATTTGGACACGTGTTTAGAAACATTCTTATATGAAATCAGTTTATTAAACTACAAAAAGATAACGAATGAAACAACAAAAATCAACGACACAACAAAGACGAACAAAACAAAGGGTCAATTAGGCGGCGGTCTTACGCTTCTTCCGCTTGGGCTTGGCATCAATCTCGGCGGCAAGACGCTTGGCAGCATCAGATTGGGCAGGAGCGTCGTAGATCTCGCCGACGGGATCGGGATGACGGACTTTCGTGATGGCAATACGCTTCAGAGCGCCAGTTTGACGTTCCTCATGGCGGCCCTTGGCTTTCATGACCGAAGCGAGGCGGATCTGTTGACGCTGGATGCGAGGGGCAATGAAGAACGGGTTGTTGTACAGAACCTCGCCTTCGAACGAACCACCGAAGATTCTGGCCAGCTCCAACACAAATCGAGGACCAATTTCTTCAGCGCCCGCTTCAACGTCGGCGCCGGGGATTTCATAGAAGCGGATCCAAATGCGGCCATCATTGGTCAAACCAAAGTTCATGACATGGTCGTAGAAGGGCTTGCTCTTGGGGTGTCCCTCGGGCACATGGAAGATCTGAAACCGACCATATATATATAAATCAAACAATATCAGTAAATCACATACCTGCTTGAAGAGCTCCTTCAAAACTTTGAGATGAGAAGCGGTGTTGAAGCCACTGTCAAAGGTAAGGATGGGACGAGAGAACTTGAGGCAATTGCCGGTGAAATTGAGCTCGCTCATGGTGTGCACGTTCTGGACGCGGAACTTGACCGACGGCCCGGTCGAAACGCCGCTCGACAACCACAGATACACGTCCTGGCCGCTTCGGCACTCGAAGTACATGACCCTCTGGCATCGAGACAGCTCCGCCATTTCATTGAGCATCTGGAGTTGGGCTTTCTTCTCGAATTTAGGCTCGCTGTGGATTTGAGGTAAGAACTGCTTCAAGTCATTGGCCAGGTGACGGATTCGGGCCGGCACACCTCGACTCAGGGTTAACATGGTCCGTTGACGGTCTGTCCATACTGGGCCCTTCTTGGTGGTGGTGACTGCAGTCATGTTGACTGAAAAATATATATAAATGAATACGGGATTGACACATCGAAATCGAACAAAATCTATGTCATAACGCTCAACAAATTTACGACTACATGCTTTCACGAACAAGGGCTGATCTGCTGCTAACGGATAAACCACGTAGCACGTTAAAAGGTAAGGTAAATCAGAAATAAGAAAGCAAAATCCGAATTTGTAGGGCACCGCGATGCGAGGTTGTAGGAAACACACCAAGTCCAGTCAGCACGTTGCGCGCACTTCAGCGTAAACGAACATTATGCCAACACTATTGAACACAGTTTCAGACTGAAACTTCGCTGGGATTCATTGTTGGCCACTATTTTTCGAATGTAGGACCGTTCACCGAAAACCTTTTGACCGAAAACATTTTGACCGAAACTTTTTGGCCGAAAAACCGTTTAACCGAAAAGACGTTTCACCGAAAGGGCATTTCACCGAAATTCTTATTCACCGGAACGGTCAGTTCGCCGAAAACCGTTACACCGAACCGTCTTTTGGCCGAAACGGATAATTGACCGAAATCACAGTACACCGAAACAGCGTTTTCACCGAAAGAACTTTTTACCGAAATTACATTTTCACCGAAACTGATCAGGCATTTACGCGGCCGATCTGAATTAGGCGTTTCGGTGAAAAATCAATTTTTATTTCCTATAAGAACTGCTTTGATCACTGTATTTTTGCAACTGTATGATTGTAATGTAATGCTGTATTTGTTACACGGTCCACGTTTTACAGTAAACTTTATCGAAGACACTTCTCTCATAATTAAAAAACCAATGACGAATAAAAACCAAATGATGCTAGGAATGAAACCATGAGTGGAAGTATACACGGAAATGTCCTATACAATATCAAAAATACTATATATTGCTGATGCGCAATAACGAGTCTAAGAAGACAAAAGTGTGAAGAGTGTTATAAACATGCATTGCAGTATTGGGGGAGGTAGTCATCCTGACGACAGACAACAACAAAAAACGCCTATCACGGCGCTGAAGCACCACCCGACACGGCTTCAGCGCACTGATTCAGGAATGACTGAGGAACAGTCACGTTGCAGGAGCTTGCGACACTGATGAACAACCGTTCAATCTCGGGAGCACAATGCACGAACTTGTAGGACCAGAAGTTGTACTGTTCGTTCTTGATGAGTTCAATGAAGGTAATGAGGAGACCCCACGGGTGCGGACGAAGCGACACTAGGCGCTCGAAGAGGATGCTGAAAAGAATCGGTAAGTATACTCATATAAACGAAATAGAGAATCAAAACTAACCGAGTAATTTGTTCCTTGATCAAGTCACCTGATGAATCACCGAAAAGGTAAAGCAACGTGCAAGCAAAGTAGTGAGTCTGGGCATTCGGGTAACGCAAATGGTTGGCAAGAGCATTGAAGAGAATGTATCGACCTGAAACGAATAATCATAAGAATGGAAAACGGGGTAAAGCTAATAACATACCCTCGGTGCACAAGGTGACGGCAAAGTTCTGGAAGACATCCATGTAGGAGCTGTGAATGATGCTGCTCATCGAGATGCGCTGCTGGTTTTCTTGCAGATGTTGGATGGCCCGAGCACCAACGAAGGAGACGATGGCATTCATGACAGGAACGTTGTACTTGCTGCCAGGGGTTTGACCGCTCTCAATGACGTTGGCGAGGTCATTGAAGAAGGTAACACCTTGCCGAGCTCGAAGATAGTCGTCGAGCTTGTTGCGGAGCTCTTCCGGGATCAACTTGAACATCTCAAAGGGTATACGCGGCATCTGCTCCATCTCCGGCAGCTGCTCAATCTGGGCGAAAGACTGGCCAAAGGGATCAGGCAAACGCATATTACGAGGATAGGCGCTCAACACCAGATTACGAAGCTGTACGCAGTTTGGCGGGATAACATCGCACAAGACGTAGTAGTATTCGCAGAGGAGCTCGGGGAAGTCGTGCAACACAACCAACATGATGCGGAGGGTTCCCTTGTAGACGTCTTGCAGGGCACGGGTCATCGATACGTTGCGCAGCGTGGGAGCCATGAACTTCAGATGAGCCAACAACAACTGGGTGTAGATGGCACGAGTGAGCGGAGGTGCTAGAGGGTCGGCAAGAAGCTGGCTGATGAAAGCGCGATGACCGATGATGTCCAACCACTGGAAGATAAAGCCAGGGGCACTGCGAGGCTGCGTGAAGAACAAGGCATGACCGAAGCTCTCGAGGATGGTCCACTTTTCAGAGGCTTCTGTGTTGCACAAATCCATGAACATTACCAAGAAGATACGGTGGAACGGCAATCCATTGAAGTCGGCTTCACGGTTATCGTGGTCGTGAACGAGGGCTTGGGTGATGACATCCAACGCCTTTTGGAGCAGAGTCGTCTTGTCAGTGTTGCCAATGCTGTCGGCGTTCTTGATCAAAACACAGACGAAACGCGAGAAGGTGTCGACGGTGTAGTAGTAGCGGTTACGATGTACGTTGGGAGCTTGTTCTCGCAACAGACGATACGCAACATCGAGCACTATCGCCAAGCATGTTTTCAGCAACTTCAAAACATTTTCTTCGGTGGTGATGCCATGCTCATTGAGAAGTGACAGCAAAATCGGTGAAAAGATGTTTTGGCGATTATTCGCATACTCCTGGGCATTGCAGACATTCATCCAATCGCGCAAAATGGTTTCGGCCTTGGTGTGGAAGTCGTTTGCGTACGGCAGAACTTCTTCGGGAGCCGCAGCATGCGTGTCGCCGTTCGGGAAGCCTCCGGCTGGATGCGTGCCATTACCGACGACTCGGTTGTTGGCTTGAGCTGCCAAAACAGGACGCTGTGGCTGATCGGTCTTCATCATAAAGGTTCGGAAGTCCTTGAACGTTACTGGCAACGCGAATTGGAATTGGCTGCGACTGCTGTTGATGTTTTCGGTCATCAGACGGAACAACTGCTGCACAAAGGCCACCACGGGTTCGGATAGTTCACGGATTTCGTTCGACAATAACTGATCGACGATCGTGGCGTTCACGATGCGATGCCTCAACACAATCTCCAAGGCTTCAGCGTTGTAGCTGCTGCTCTTCAGATGACCCACAATGACGCGAGTGACGACACGGGAGAAATCGGCCTTTGGAATGTGTTGCAACAGGCGATGGCAGACGCTGAGGAAGACGTCGACAAGGTTGGTGGCACGAGCACGATCGGCTTCTCCGTATTTCAAATTCGTGTACAGACTGTCGACCAAGGCGTCAATGAAGACACACATGTTGTCAGCACTGGCATCCTGCATGAAGACTTCGGAAGCGGCAACAATTTGTTCGAGACCAACGACGGAGGGGAACTTCGTGGTGCTTGCCGCCGAAGCTGCCGCGATCAGAGGCTCGACCACTGTCTTCATGTAGGTCTTCAATCCGCTGACAAGTGGATCGGGGTTGGACACGATCATCATGGATGGACAGTTGCGAGGTTGAACGTAGTCGACAAACATGTCTTCGATGGTAGAAGGCTTGAAACCGCAGTTTAGGCTGAAATGACCATGGGTAATGTACGCATACAAACAACAACGAGATTGTGGAACTTACCCAGAGAAGATGTCGTACACAGACAACTCAGCATCAGTAAAGGCACGATTGCGCGGACGCAGTTCTTCGGGCATCTTGTCGATGATATCCTGAACTTCGGGGGAAAGCTCGGTAACGACTGGCTGGCCAGTCTGAATCATCCGAATAAACTCTTCCATGCGTTTGTCGGCCTCGATGGTGCCCTTTTCGCATGCCGATTTAACGATGAAGCATCCAGTCAAATCAATATTTGTCTCAACCAGCATGATAATGGCTTCTTCGACGACGCGATTAACATCTGCGTGTGGTGGCAGGCTGAGTTGGCCAGCATTATTGAAAACTTGACGCAAGTAGCCGACTATGTTTGTGGCCAACGTTTCGCGGGTCGTTATCATTCCAATGGCCGAGGTCATTGAACGCATCATTTGAAGAACGGCTCGGCGGACTTGTGCCGGATCCGTACAGTAGGCGAAGTCCTTCTGAATGATGTCGATGGTAAGGGCCAGTGCACAGGATATAGACCGTTCAACAATGCCGGAGACGTTCTCCATAACAGCCGTACCGATAGCAGTACGGCACGGAGCAATCAAATGCAAGTGCGTCTGGAACAGGGGCAAATGCGGAATCGTGATCTGTTGTTCGATCGCTGAAAAGGTGTCATTTTAAATATTTTGCTTATGAGTCAACACGGTATGGTACTTACGCTCATGAATGTTGACTTCGGTATACAAGAACTGTGCCGGAGCAGTGCCATGAACGGGGCCATTAACAGGCATGGAAGGATAAGCCGCGGCCATGCTGTTCTGAACGAGCTCAGCATCTGCGCTATTGCCTGGCGGTGGATACATGCCCCCTTGGACAGCGGAACCACGCCCGGCTGGCACATACAGCCCACCCAACATATCGCCGCTCTGGCCATCCGTGGGCTGGGTCAGCATCGTCACTTCAGAGAGCTGTTGAGTCATCAGCGTGATGCGGTCCGTGTCTTGCAGCAACGAATTGTCTGTGACCAAAGTTTCCAAATTCACCTGCAGCTCCTTGCACAGAACTTCAATCTCGAATTTGAGATTCAACTTGAGATCGGATTGCCGGTGTATTTCTGCCAAAATTTGCAGGATTTGGTGAATCCATGCGCATGTCGGGTTAAATACAGAGCTCTTGCCACACGAGATGATGATCTTGACGACGAACGGAATCACGTACAACAGTTCTTGTTGGCCCTTGTAGAAGGCTTCAAGCAGCAGATCACGCAAGTTGAGTTCGTCCAGGAGAATGGGCTCGTTGCGACCGAGGGTAATTAAACCCAGCCAGTGGCCAAGATTCTTCAACAGCTGGCGATCGCAAAAGTTGGAAGCAGCATGTTTCTTATCACTTTTCAACAAGATCTGAAAGGGAGGTCATCATATTACAAATTGTCCTCATAAAGCGAAATTACAAAAAGCCCCAATGACTAACAAAACCGATATATCATCAACAATACATCAGCTGCATCCCATCGAAATACAAATCAAAAACAAACCTTGATGTTGCGCAACGTTTCCAATTTGACCATGTCATTCAATGTTACATCGTTCAATGCCAACAAAAATCCATTGTACAAAGCATGGAAGTTTTGTTCCAACGTGATCCGCTTCATGACAAGGTACTGCGCGAGCCATTCTCGAAAGTTGTCATCATTGTCGTTAATAATCTTCCGGATATCCTCGACCTTGTTGGGCAGATTCGCGAGACTGAGATTGTTGCACAGGAATGACACTTCCTCAATCAACGAATCCTGCGCCAAGACGACGGTTTTGCCTTCGCGTTCGGTGCCCTTCTCCAAAATATCCATATTCGAGACGGTCATCAATTGCGACTGAAACGGTTTCTAATAAGTAAGTTTAAAAAAAGAAAGAAAATCAAAAACATACTCCACTACTCGTCGGCTCATTTGACCTGAGCGCGGCGTTCTGGGCAGCCTCGGCGATGAACGAATTCTTCGACGGATCCGTTGGTAGTCGGAGGTTTCCCTCGACAATCGAAGGCAATTCACTGCCACAACCAGCATTCACGTAGTTCCTCAACTCGACTGGGAATTTCGGAAAGGAAGGGTTCCCACAAATCATCATGCAGACTTTCGGATATCTATGCAGGACCTCCTTGCATGCTTGCAGCGCAACAATGCCAAAGGTGAACAAAGGTGTGCTCACTTCAGCTTGCAGGGCATCGATGACGCGACGCACGGCAGCAGCGAAATGCAAGTATTCGACGACGCCTTCATTGATGAAGCCACCAAACACTTCAGCGGTTGTTTTCAGCTCGTATTCGGGATACTCATTGAAGAACTTGAACTCGTCGAAGAGGTTTTTGATGACGCAATGCAGGACATCCTGAAAATCCATATATGAGTACGTGGTGACATGCGGATATATCCACAAGATAAACATACCCGATCTTTTGAGGAAGTCGAATTCCGGAAAGTGACCATCTGTTTGATGAAATCACTGACGGAAAGCGGATTCGTGTCCGTAAACATTTGCTGGAAGTACGAGTTGGCTTCGTCTTGAATCTCATCGGAGAAGGTTACGTGAGCGAGATCAATTTGATTGGTAGGATTGGATCCATTGGGTATTTGTTGTTGTTGCGACGGACCGGCACCAGGGGCTTGAGCAAACGCAGGTCGGAAATCCATTTGACCACCTGGGATTGGAGTAGATCGAGAAGCTGAAAGGAAAACAATGTAGATAGACAAGACCAAGGCATTGTTATGAATGAACAGAAAGAAACGAGACAAAACAATGACAATGCGGAGATAAGCGGCAGGAATGAGGACAAGGAATACTTACACCAACCACTAGATCCCCATCCAGGCGGTGGAGCTCCTGGCATAGGCGCTCGGTACATGTCACCACCCATAGGGCCGCTGCGCATGTCACCCATCGGGCCTTGTCCCATTGGTGATTGGTACGGAGAGTATGACGTTGGGGTAGAGGCGCCCATGGGCCGCCCATTGCTAGGCACGGTGCCAAACACCGGTGTCGTCATTGATCCGTTCGCATTCAGCGACACTGGAAATATGGATTCTGTATATATTTGATAAGGAATCAAAAGAAACCGGGGGCAAGAAACCCAATATAGCGCGCCCAGAACACTACACCAACATAACTACACGTAATCATCAAACGCAGCTTATGAAATCGGTAGTTGCGCACCCCTATAAGCAGTGGAACGGTAACACACGAAAGTGGGATTCAAAGCGAAGCCTTCAAACATTCTCAAAAGCCAGTGCTGATAAGCTCATCGGCGTGGTTTTGACGTGAACATGGATTCATAAAAAAAGCGCGGCAATGTGCAGTAAGAGCTCAGACATCACGAACGCACGCGACCCCATACATCGCTCTCTCCCTTTGAAAGCGGGCAAAGCGCTTCGAGACCAGCCATTCTTCACAGCCAATTTCTGTCTTCGATGTCGACCTCCCCCACTTTCCAGCAGCGGGCTGCAGGACGAGGGACGCGCACTGGACCTACTACACTGTGTGGTAAGTCCGCAGAGCCCCGTAGTTTGCGACTCTAGGAAGAAAGCAGTCTCGACATGCCGCCAGCGGTGTCCTGCACTACGTTCAGTCGTTTCGAATAGTGTCGTCGGGGTGTAACGCGCAACCATAGTCGCCAACTACGGCTCGCCCCTAGTTCCATATGAACAACCAACCATCCCGTCAACCCATGCGACTTGACCCGAACGGTTTGAGTGCCCCCGGTTCACCCGTCTGCCCCCACAGATGACCTATAGAGCGTCATCTGCTGCTCGAATTGCAGCAGGGAGCTCAGGAAAGCGCCTTGATCCCCGGGGCTGTCGGCGGCTTATCCATCTAATGGTAAGCGGAAGGCACGTTACAAAAAGTCATTGACACCCTCATTTCAAATGTCAAAACGGACTCACTTGGATCGCTACCAATTCCTCCACCACGTCCAGGGATGAAGAACGGACTACCTGGTGAACCGACGTTTCCGTAAGGGTTCAGAGATGACGGTCGAGGCGACGGTCCTTCCGGTCTAGTATTCTAAAATTGTAAATTTTACTCAGTATACACCCACCATGGGTGCCTCAAACCCTAATCCCTCTTTCTCGCTTTCTTTAAACGGCTATGTTTATAGCCACAAATCGCGAGATGAATTTTCCCAGCGATAATGTCGATACGTTTTTAAAAAAACTAAGGGGCCAAATAAAAATAATGCATTTTTTCTGTATTCCACGTTGTAAGCTAGCTGTCTTTTGAAACAAACATGCGCTCTTTACAACGGAAAAGGGAAAGAAACGTGACAGATCTTAAACCGCGTCATGTGATAAGTGAGAAGTGCTACACAGCACCCTGATTCAATCTAAATAGGGGACCGGACAGTATAAAAAACGGCAAATGGTGAAAGAAAGCGAGTGAAGGGTGGGTTAAAAAACAAAACAAAAAAGATAACCGTACCATTGCTCGAATGAACACGTTAAGACTGGTAAGTTCAACGTTGATAGCTGTCGCATACTGAGCACGTAGATTCAGCGCGTTGTACATAATTTGAAACGTTTCATGGCTCAGGGCAGGAGTTAAGTAACGACGTTTGATGTAATTGACCACATGTTGAGCAAAGATTTCCTAAAGAAATGGGGATAAGCCTGTCGTCGTTATGTCTAGAAGGGTACCAACCGCGTGTTCACTCAGCTTATCATCCAAGAACTTGTCGAGTTTGAGGAAATCGCGCCGAGCCGCCAAGCATGCCAAGTCTATCGTGAACTGGAACTGCTTGCCGGTAAACATCTCACCCAAGCCATTCGGTTTCAATTCATGGGCAACTTCCAATACTTTCGTCAGCCGGGTGTTCTGGTGATCGTCGCCGCCCAAGCTGTAGAACGATGCCATCCCATCGACGATGACGGATCGATAGGATTTGCCGCTTTCGGTGACGGTATCCGATACCCACAGCTCATTGAGAACACAAACAGCATTCAACGTATGCACCATCAAGTTGACGATCAGCTGTTTCACGAGGCCGGCAAGGTTTTCAGTCATGGGCAACTGGAAACGCAACATTGATAAAAACTGAGAATTTGAAAGTGATAAGCTACCTTAAGCTGATGAATCCCGAGCAACAACAAGTCCGGAACTTGCAAAGCAGGCACAAACACTTTTTGCTCCTTCCGCCTTGTAATTATTTCACAAATAACTACAGGATAGGCTTCATTGAAGGTGAGGATCAGTTCGAGCAAATCCAAGTTGGTCCAGTTCGCAACGCCACGGTTGTACGTGTCCGGTTGAGACTTCAGAACAGACGTATCCAGCTCTCGATGGGGGAAGTCGCTGAAGCAGAAGAGGTCCTCGTAGTAGATCAGCAATCCGACCCAAGCAAGTTGCCCCAGGCGATTCTTCGCCCACGGTCGAAGCAAGCGTTGAATAGGAAAGTTTTCCGGTGGTCCGTCTTCAAGAATCGCGCTCGTAATGAACTGCAGTCCACTTTTGTTGCGAACCATCAGATTGCATTCTTGGAAGGAATCAAAGATTTTGTCCCAAGAAAACTCTTCCGCTGTCTAGAACTTCACTATAATATGCTTATTTAAAAAAGATGGTGCTTCGTACCAGTATACGCAGCACTTTGGTGACGATGGGCGCATTGAGTTGATGGGGAAGACACTCGTAGGAGGTACTGATCCACAGGTCCTCCAGTCGCTCGGTCGAAGCAATATCGGGAAGATCATGGGAGACGATGGTTGCCAACACTTCCGCGGCGAACTTGGAATCCAAGACGGGATTCTTCAGGTTTCGGGCGACATCCAACAGCACGGATTTGCATTTGTCGACCGATTCGGTAAACGAAGTACCATGCTTTAATAAAGCCGCGTGAAGATGTACCCTCACGTTACCCGCCATCAGCCAAGGGATAGTTAAATAGGGGGAAATATGCAGACACTAAGCAAAAGTTTGCAACGTAGGCTGAAAAGGGGACGCAAGGTTAGTTAATCGATTCACTATAAATTATCCTCCTCCTTCGCCTCCATCCGCCGATGTATTCTTGTGTGGGAAGTCAACCACTAAAGTTATGCACATGCTCATATATTCTCCTTCAAAGTTTATACCGATAATTTAAATTAATCATAATAATAAAGGGGATACACAGTTTTTAAATTAAACAATACAAAGTGAAGACTCGTTAGAGAGGGGTGTACAAATAATGGATACAGAAACGTTGTATGACAAGATGCAAAAATATTATGAGCCACACAGTCCATTCTGATTATCGACACTGGGATTCTTAGCGAATGGCGCGGGCACGGGCGTAGAGAGCATCGAGTACCTCGCTCATGGCGTGAATGGTTTCAACGCCGAGTTCGTAGGTGTGATCAGGGCCGGGGATTTCGTAGACGACGAGGAGACCATCGCCTTGGTGGAGAGAGCCTAAAGAAATTATTATAAATTTTGTATAAATGTGAAAAAATGATCAACATACCTGAGAACTTCTTGTCGAGGATCATTTGCGACAACTTGCGTTCGACTTTGTCGACATCCATGCCGATGCACTTGGCAATGTGGGAGATTTGAACCTGGGAGTAGGGCTCGACCAGACGGCAGAGATCCTTCTCGAGCATGGTCGAACTGAGGGCATTGAAGTGCTTGCGAATGACGGAATCGCACTGGAGCTCATCACGGAAACGACCAAAGGCAGCATTGAAGTCGGACATGGAGCGCTTTTTCGCGGCTTCGGAGATAGCGACCATAGCATCGAGCTCGGTGGAGCTGTACTTCATGGCAGTCTTGTGCATCATCAAGGTCTTGACCTCGTCGTAGTTGCCGATCATAACCTGGCACAAAAGCATGTACTTCAGGGCACGGAGACCCTCGATCTTGTCGTTGACCGAGTCATAGCCCTCAAATGATTCGAAGAAGTAGGAGAAAGCGGTCTTGAAATCGCGATCATCACCAGCGTGCAATATGCCAGATTGCATGTCGAGGGCAGCCTGTAGCGCCGGCGGTACATACATCGCGTTCGCCGTGGTACGAGCCGACACGAGGGCAGCGCGAGCTTTGCTGTGGGAAGCCAGATTGTAGCAGGATTTGCTGAGCTCAAGCTGAACCTCTATTATGAGATCCTTGTCATCGAGGCGCTTCAGCTCACGGATGAGCTCATTAGCCAGGACGCTGGCACTGGTGAAGCGGCCAAGATCATTGTAGAGTCGGACCAAACGAGCCTGGAGAACCTGGCGCAGGTAGAGGCGGTTCTGATCGGTCGCCCACTGGATGCATTCCTGGCAGAGGTTGACCTAAAAATTTATATATAAATAAAGTTTTTTGTGGGTAAACAGACGTACCTTTACTTCCCCATCGCCACCGGGAATCTTGAGGCACAATTCGACAAGGCTTCGGATGATCTTTACGGCCTTAGGAGCTCCGATCGATATGAAGAACGGCCGAGCATCCTGGATGAGAACGCGGAGCTGTTCGGCTTCATTTTTGCTTGCGAGGAGTTTGCCAAGTTCCATGAGACTCTCCTCACGTTCCTTGATATCAGCTTCATTGTCCGACAGTGGAGAGTGCACTGAAATGATCAGATTATGAAATGAGTTGGATATATAAAATCAGCTTTCACTCACCCAAACTCATGAGACGATCGACGTCCTCGACGCCTTGTACATGGGAAGACGAAACTTGCTCCATCAAAGTTCCACCAGACATTCTGAAAAAGTCAAAACAATGAGCTTAATATATATTTTTCGCGATCAACAAGAAAGAAAGTCTTGAAAAACAGCCCAACACACGCGCACCGACCAAGGATGAGGCTGAACGCACGGATGATGACAAAAGGAAAAAAGTGCGCGCCCGGACACACACTGAGCATTTGCTAACATTCGCCGCGAGAGCAAGCCCCCTTCGCGCCCGGCACAAACCGCCGACGGCCACACGACCGCCCTCAATCGACGAGGCTGCGCGCAGCTGTGACGATCCTTGTGATATCGGTTAGCATGGAAAATGCGCGGGATGGATTCAGCCTCATATCAGTGTTATCAGACGAGCATAAACCTCGTTGAATATATATTCATAGCGAGTGGCAAAGCTGAGTAAAGAAGTGATAGACAGAACGGCAAAAATCAAACACCAAAAGCAAGAAAAACACACCAGAGCCAAAGCGATGACAATTGATCTGATCTCAAACGTAAAGCAGTAAGGTGGACGATACAAGACAGCCACAGGCGGCTCACGATTTTGTCTCGTAACGAACATGACAGCCGCAAGATGTGCTGTCGCCACACGTTGAATCAATATGCGTGGTCACAGCCTCAGGTGAAGTTCGTAATTTCGAGCCCAAATTGAATTGCGCACATGGTAGGATGAACTGATTAGTCTTATAGGATGATAGTGTAGCGCGGATTAGTAATATTCGTAGAATATTTGTCCATTACGCTCGAATGTTCCACGATATTTCGTAATCGAGCAAAATATAAGATTAACCCGTCCATGTTGCAGCGAAAAAAGTGAAAACTTGCCGTTAAGTGGCCTGAAATCTTCATTATGGATAACTATGGGGCTAGTCCGCAGCAATCCATCATGAGCTCCTTTCCGGCTCAGACGCCGACGGCCACCGGTGGACAAAGCTACTTTGGACCTGGCTCATTTCTAAACCCTTCATCGGTTCAAGGTGGTCAAAGCTCCGTCTATGGAGGTCCGTCGTCCATTATTGGGGGGCCAGCTTCCATTATGAGTCGAAACATGGATCACCATGGCCATGGACCTGGTAAGTAGAACTCACAATAAGAAATATATAATAACAAAAGTGAAAATATATAGCCTCCATTATGAATCCAAACGGGCCTGGCTCCATTAGCAGCAACTACAATGACCGAGGCCCGGCTAGTATGCTCAATGTGAACCTAACTAATGTACCGCTCAATTACATGGAACCGGCATCCGTCACTAATAACCTTGCCGTCCCCATGACACCGCTTGCCGGTTCTGAACGAGTTGAAAACTCCAATTTTAATACAATGCCCGCCTCAAACATTCCGACAGCCATGCCGGCGACTCCTATGGCAAACGTTGACGTGCCCTCACCGACGCTCCAAAATATTGTATCTACATTGAATCTTGGAGTACAACTCGGATTGAAGCATATTGCTTCACATGCGAGAAATGCTGAATATAATCCGAAGCGTTTCGCTGCTGTTATTATGCGAATCCGCGAACCGAGGACGACGGCGTTGATCTTTTCTTCTGGGAAGATGGTATGCACGGGAGCCAAATCGGAGGAAGCTAGTAGGCTAGCAGCAAGGAAGTACGCTAGGATTATTCAGAAACTTGGTTTCGCAGCGAAATTTACGGAATTCAAGGTTTGTTAGCACCATTTAAGCCAAAAAGACAATTTAAGTCAAAAGAAAGCAATGAAGCAAAAAAGGCAATTACAGATTCAGAATATGGTGGGCTCCTGCGACGTCAAGTTTCCCATCCAGCTTGAAGGTCTCAGTGTAACTCATTCACAATTCAGTAGCTATGAACCCGAACTATTTCCGGGTCTTATCTACCGCATGGTTCAGCCCCGTGTCGTCTTGCTCATTTTCGTGAGCGGCAAAGTTGTCATCACCGGTGCAAAGTTCAAGAAGGACATCGACGAGGCCTTTAAGCAAATTTATCCTATCCTTAAGGGATTTAAAAAATAACTAACGAGTATTACCCAAACTTCAAAATACATTTCACCTTAACCCATTTAGAACTCAAAAACTGTGACTCAAAATAATTCATATCTGTTTATAATATTCTTGTTGATTTTATAGAGCTAGAACAGTCTAACTAATGTAAGTTTTCCGATCCCAAAGATGCCACTTTACCTATCATTCTGTAAAAAGACTACTGTAATGCCAACATAGCCTATCTAGAACGTTCCCATGGTTATTATTGCTATCCATGAAAAAATAAATAAATGTCAGTATCCGGAAAAAAACATGTCTAGGGGTGGAAAAACGATGGAAAAATCGATGACTCGCCGACCGTCAACGACCGCGACGGAGAATAACGGCCTAGACATCGCTGGAAGCGGCTGAGTTAGCCGCGCGTCAACTCCGGCACCATACTTGTTGCGCGGGACATTTGCCACAGCCTTGCTCATTCACTCGTAAAATGAGACAGATCTGCATGACCATTGCCAATTACTTCAATCAATTATGCACGAGGACGCCTTCTCCGAGAGGTGTCATACGTCCTTCTTACATCTTTAACTTTTTTGTACGTGTTTTTGGATGTCGCCATCGTACCCAGTAGCTACCTTTTTGAACGTCATAAGACTCATTTTGAGTCGTTTTCTGCATTTGTGTTGCCGTTATCGCATAGTATTAAACCATAATGTGGTTTGTTTACGTGCGGCGAAGCCTGTCGTGATGACGGCGTTATTGCCGCAGCACAGCGCACATGGAAAGGTGAGGATCGCGGACATTGGGGGGTCGTGCGACACTTTTTTGCTCGCACCTTTCTCGAAAAACTTTTTGCATTTTTTTGATTTTAAAGCCATTCTAGGTTCAAACTTCGGTTTTTTTGGTCTTTACGTAAACTTCAAGTGTTGATAGAGGTAACCAAATGAAGAAATCGAAAATTTGACTTCTGGAATGTGCCAGATTCGACCCGTTTTTCAGCAGCATATTCAAATATGTTTTTAATTGTTTTGAACGAAGTTCGAATTGGATCGGCCTCAACTTCTGGATTTATGATCTACACACCGAGACCTACCAGAATCACCATTAAAGTGACAAATCGGTTCGGTAAAATTTTTTTGCATTTTTTCAAGAAAAAAAATTTATTTTGAAATCGGGTTTTTTGATGTTGTACGCATTGCAAAAATTGGTTCTACATACAAAATGCATAACAAACTTCAAAAAGTATGAAAAAAACAAAAAAAAATTTTTTTGATTTTTTTGTCAAAAAAATTTTTTTTTTTGATGACACTTCTTTTTACTTTTAACTTGTTTTTCATGTGCTCACAATTACATTTTAATCATTAATCATCGTAAAAACAAATTTCGAAACAAAAATTTTTTTGAAAAAATGCAAAAAAATTTTACCGAACCGATTTGTCACTTTAATGGTGATTCTGGTAGGTCTCGGTGTGTAGATCATAAATCCAGAAGTTGAGGCCGAACCAATTCGAACTTCGTTCAAAACAATCAAAAACATATTTGAATATGCTACTGAAAGACGGGTCGAATCCGGCACATTCCAGAAGTCAAATTTTCGATTTCTTCATTTGGTTACCTCTATCAACACTTGAAGTTTACGTAAAGACCAAAAAAACCGAAGTTTGAACCTAGAATGGCTTTAAAATCAAAAAAATGCAAAAAGTTTTTCGAGAAAGGTGCGAGCAAAAAAGTGTCGCACACACCCCAATGTCCGGCTCTATGTGCGCTGTGCCGCAGGGGCACGCCTGACTTCTGGTAGCTTAAGAGGGAGTATTTGACAGGATTTAGGTGGGGCGATACCCGAATTTTACACTTCGAAATGTTTTAAGTCAAAAATGTTAGGGACCCTGGGTAGGATTTGGATGCCCAATATGAAAGGTTCTAGGTTGCGGATTCTGGAGATATGGCTTCTGAAAGGTTTTCGACCACTTTTGAAAAAGTGGATTCCACCCCTTGAATGACCCCGATTTTTTGCATGCGGGCGTATTTTGAGGCGTAGAGACGAATGCCGTACTCAGAATTTAGCTCAAGTGGTAATAAGTATTGATTTTTTAATTTTAAAGTTTTTAAACGTGTGCAACTAAAAGATGCGAACCGCCTGCTGTGTACCGACGATGTCATGTTGTAGCCCGTGGTTTTCTTATTCGGAAAAAATTTTTTAATCAAAACTCTACGGAGGACCAGAAGGCCTTTTTTTGGTGCGCGCCAAAAACCCCACCACTGTGCTGGTACGAAACGCGCGCGCGCGCCTGGGTCGACCGAGCCACGCAGTCACTCAAAAAATGTTGTTCTGAGACCACCTACCACGCCGGCGAACCGCATTTCGCGCACGAACCGACCCAGTTGCGCGCGCGCGTTTCGTACCAGCACAGTGGTGGGGTTTTTGGCGCGCACCAAAAAAAGGCCTTCTGGTCCTCCGTAGAGTTTTGATTAAAAAATTTTTTCCAAATAAGAAAACCACGGGCTACAACATGACATTGTCGGTACACAGCAGGCGGTTCGCATTTTTTAGTTGCACACGTTTAAAAACTTTAAAATTAAAAAATCAATACTTATTACCACTTGAGCTAAATTCTGAGTACGGCATTCGTCTCTACGCCTCAAAATACGCCCGTATGCATAAAACCGGGGTCATTCAAGGGGTGGAATCCACTTTTTCAAAAATGGTCGAAAAACTTTCAGAAGCCATATCTCCAGAATCCGCAACCTAGAACCTTTCATATTGGGCATCCAAACCCTACCCAGGGTCCCTAACATTTTTGACTTAAAACATTTCAAAGTGTAAAATTCGGGTATCGCCCCCTTCACCTTGTTCCTAAATCCTGTCAAATACTCCCTCTTAAACGGTCAATGCTGCGACTCATATTTGAGTTTACAAATGCCAGAAAAAAATGGAATACGCAGATTGTCATCCTTATTAGCAGTCAATGGTGTCCTTGGGGCGAGGCCATCGAAGGCTGCCCACGCGGTACCGCTGCTATTCGAACTTCGGAACAGGAGCCACGTATTCTGTATGCGGTTTGGAGACAGGGGGGATGTGCTCCCCAAACATGTTTGAAGGTCGTGCTTGTCCATTTATGTAAGTTTGGCGTCCTCTTTCGCTCCCTTTTTTCGTATGTCATTGCCTCTTACGCTTTGAAGGGGCGGTGGCGATGCTTGCTTGTCAGCAAAAGCAACGAGACGTACGTCGTTGACTACTGCCACCAGCCGGGTAGCGACGGCGAACAACACTTTGCCTATTTTTTGTCAGTTGGTACGTCTTGTTTTTTCGCGATAAAAATGCTTTGTCTCTTGTTTCCACCTCCAATGTCGTTTCACTGTTGATGCCTTCGAACGTTGACGTGTTCAGACGGCATATACTAGATGTCTTTTGTCGTCAGGGGTGTTCCTTCCTTCCAATGGAAGCAGATTAACATAGACGCATCGTACTTAGGGCAATAAGCTGCTGATGACCGCAGGGCCAATGCAACATTCACGCATGTCTGCGTGGTACACACCCCTTGCCACGTAGAAATTTGCTTCAAAACCAAATGAAAAAAAAAAAAACTGGGAGGGACGCATGATCCCCTCAGGCAAACAGTCCCGATTAGTGCATACCGTGCAATCATACCAGCATCTCTCCCATGGTCCCGAGTGCACCACCAACAGAAAATGATGTGATTTTTGTTTTCTCTTTTTGTGTTAGTCGGTCGTATCATTGTCAAACGCGTCCTACCCGGGTCCTCTCCCCAAGTCAACATTCCTTTCATAAAAAACAAAATAAAACTATACGGAATCAGTATCGACTTCGACAAACCTTTGTTCTTAACTAAGTTGTTTTTATTCCTGCGGGTGAGGCCACATCTGCTTTGTTTTCCATTCATTCCCAAGGCCGATTCTGCTAGATGTTGTTCCCCCCTGGCCGGTTAGACCTTAACTGCTGACTCAAACTTTGCTGCTTCGAACCGTTCATACCACCCGCGGACGCGATCGTTTATGATCCACACATGACGACGCACTTCTCTCCTCGCCTTCAGTCGTCAAGAAAACTGCCTATGAGCGTCGCTAAGCCATTGAGCCACTCACCAAGCCTGTCGGTTTTGAAGCATGTTGTGTCGTTAGTGTGACATCACACTCTCACAAAACTTTTCCCCCAGCTGACTTATTTTATTATGGCTAATTAGTGTACGTTTAAATGGTTCAGAAGAAAACCCCTACCTTGAAGGTGAATTTTTAAGTTTCAAGTCATGCGTTTTCGCGATAAAAACAACTAACATGATGTAATTCTGTTCTTTACATGTTCAAACAAGTTCGTTCTAAATAATTACATTGCTCTCTATAGGAATTTGATCTCGTGCATCGTTCATTTCGTCAATATTGCATACCGTCAGATGCTGTTATTGCGTGAGCTAAACGAATAAATACTTTTTAGCAGCCTTATCAGGTGATGTTTTTTCTGCATCTCTGTTTCCTTGTTGGCTTTCCCTTGATCGACACTACCTCTCAATGTTGGTAGCAGTCCTTTTATCCTGTCTGATGGATGGTAATCTCTGTCTGGCCCCTGACATACTGTAAATTTTATGTTTACTTCTTAGATGACTCTGTTATGTCATTTACGTAAAAAGTTGCGTTTTTCCTGAGTGCCGAAAAGAATTTTGGATGCTGCTTTAAATTTGCAGTTACTCTTTTTCTTCGGCGCCGCTTGAGCACATCCCAAGTGATGTAGCGGCACGCCGGAGACCCATCTACATAATCGCCAAGGAGGAAAAAGACAACTAGGCGTGTACACGCCGATTTGGCGCCCTGCAGGCTGTCCAAATGACATCCGAGGCCTCTTGCAATCTTCCTGTTCCTTCTGCACGATAAACTTGCGTTTTGTGGGGTGCTTCCGTCACTACTGCGTGACCGGTTGTTTTTCATGATCCCCATTTAGTCCGCATAGGTATAGGTAGTCCTGTTTGACAGAATCCTACCGTGACCACAGTGGTATTTAGAAAGCCAGCATGCGCTAGAGATTGCAAAATGATCCCCATTATTGCAAAATGCGCGAACGGCTTGCATGCATAGGACCAAGGGTATGGATAGCCGTCGGACTTCTGACAGGTCAACCAACAGTGCCATAGGTATGAGGGGAGGCGTTCGTTCCGCGCGCGAGTCATGTGTTTGCGATTTTCCTGGTCGGCCTGTGGCCCTTATTCCTGCCCTGCCTTGACGACCGTCGGAGTTGTTGGTATTTTCCAACAAAGAGCACCATCAGGTATCCTCGCCATACGGTTGCTTACCCGCTTCGACAACCCAGAGACGTGCTTCGATTGCATGCCCGCCTCCGGTTCCGTCACCCTCCGTCTTACGTCCTTGTACCCCTCAGCGTTCGTTGTTGGTTGGCCTTCTCCCATGCGATTTTGAATGTTTTTCTTGAGCAATGTTTCCTCGACGCTTGCGCACAATACGTGACACCCTCAGCAGTGTTTCGGCGAGTGAATCGACAGTTCTTCCTTTCCGTCAAAGTTGCGCACCCCAATCTTTTGCCTCACGCGCTCTCGTTTTGCAAAGAATACATACTTTTTGTCCTTCGACGGGACAATATGCGATGTTCGCCTGCCGCTCCCATCTGCCACAGCTGCTACCAGAAACTCAATCAAATGCATCTAAACCGGTATTTTTATCGTTGTTATACACGCGTATACCCCATATTTTCGACCCTGCCACCCCTGGTTACCATTTTTTTCCATGTTAACTTGATCATGGTGTTATCGTTCACGCAGGACCATTGCGTTTAGCTTCTCGGCATTCAAGCGCTGTCATGATCACCGATAGTGGTCGCGTAAAGCATCACGCAACTCGCACCACAAAAAACCATATGCAAACTGATGGTCGCAAAGATTCCGCTGCTATTCATCCATTACGGACACCCGACAAACGCCACCCCCGTGCAATCGAGATGTCTACTAGGCCAACGTTTTTGATAAGTTTGCTTCCCCTAGTTGTCCCTTTCATTCCAGTGGTTTTTAATTTCCTTGCAGCCAATAGCCAAATAAGGTTCTTATCTCGACAAACATTCCCATTTTTGGTTGTTTTAAACATGGTGCTTGATTTTTCATTGGTATTATACCGCCGAACTTGCGTATTTTCCCTCTTCTGAACACAAGTGCCTTCACATTCACGTTCATATCACTCTCGAGTGTTTTTTGCTGTTGATTCCTGGGAGAAAAGACGCTCGATATCAAAGAAATAGGAACCGTGGGAATTATAGAAGGCATTGGCGTCACAGTCAGTAAATCTTTGTTGCGGTTGTTTTAGTTATTCTAGCATCATTTATATTGGGTGTAGCTTTCGCTTTGGCCGCACCAATCTGGTTATGCTATCTCTGTCGGCAGAGCCATAACATGTTGCTTTTTGCGAAAGGGTTTTTCTAGTTCAATGCAAAGCTGAAGTCTGGAACGCAAACAAAAGCCATCGATTAACTGTGCGGGAGCCAGAGTTGCATCGGAAGCGACGGCTGGCCGAAAAGTAGATTTTGTCTATTCTTTACCACTCTTATGTTCACTCCTGGCCGGCCCTTTTTCGAAACTTACAATGTCATTTGCATTTAGTTGCATACGTTGTCAAAAAAAGGGTGTAACTTGGCCCTCCACTTGTGGCAGCAGCCAAGTTGCTGTTTGTTATTTCAAGTTCCAGCCGTTTTTTGCTGACGGGATGCTGATTTTTGTGTAACCATGAAATTGCACCATGTTATTTGATTACAATCGACGAGACGAAGAAGGGCATTGCAGACGCAAGCAAGCCTCGAGCAAAACAAAGTGGTACTTCGACTTTTTGGTAGGAAGCAGAAGAATGATGCCTCTCCGATATTGAGTGTGGTGCGACAATGTTTTTGTTGATACATAGTTGGCGGTGGTAGCACTTCCGAATTGCCCGCCTCCAAAAGTAGGATGGAAAAAGCTGGGGGCTATGTTCCTTGTGGAAGGCCAGCCGTTATAGCACAGAGCGACGTCTGTGTCGTCTACGGCATTTTGCCTACTTTCGAATTCTACAAGAAATGTCATTCAATTTGACAGTATTATTGGTGGAAGGCTGGGCTGCACCTAATGTCGGCTGCCCTCTGAACCCGGGCCGGTGGTGACGCCGTTTGATTAGTCAGGCTTTTGTCTTTCTTCCACCTTTCGTTGCCGTTTTGCTTGACTGACTTATTTGCGCACTCGTCGCGGTCCCCGCCCTTCTTTATCGGACGCGTTTTCACGGTTTTGGTTGCAAATCGGGTCGTGTTTTTGTGCTTGGCGTGATTTTCACTTCGACGGTTCCCCTCTATACGATTCCACTTTTTTCAGGTATTAATGTGATACATGTACATAACTTTTCGCTTGTATATTCTTAGTATTTTCGCCTCTTAAATTACTTCATCATGTTGAAAACTAATGGTCCCGTGCCAAAGGAGGGCCCAAGCAAGAGTAGTAACCCTAAATCTGCCGCTAGCGATAGTGAGAATTTAGACAAACAAATCGAAGACGACATTCATGGATCCAACTTGGACCTTGATGGTGTTGATCCACCGAATGATCCAGGGTATGGTTTTTCGGTCATTGATCTTTCCAATCTTGACTTTTTCAGCAAGATGTTCATAGGAGGACTCAGCTGGCAAACGACTGCAGGTTTGTATCTGTAACTAAGCTATAAATTCTCTAACATAACACTCTTTCAGAGGGTCTTAGAGACTACTTTAGCAAATTTGGCGAAGTTAATGAATGCATGGTCATGCGAGATCCCGCAACTAAACGAGCTCGGTGAGAAAACTCAGCACAAAGGTTAAAATTACCGTAATTTTGATAATTTCAGTGGTTTCGGCTTTATTACATTTGCGCATCCCAGCAGCGTGGACAAGGTGTTAGCTGAAGTACGCCACGAATTGGATAATAAAAAGGTGAGCAATTACTCATAATTGGATTATCTTAATTGATTAATTTTCAGATTGATCCGAAAGTTGCGTTTCCAAAACGGGCTCAACCTAAAATGGTTGTTAGAACTAAAAAAGTTTTTATTGGAGGGTTATCTTCGTCTTCTACACTTGAGGACATGAAAAATTATTTTCAACAATTTGGAAAGATTGAAGATGCTATGCTTATGTATGACAAATCTACACAGAGACACCGAGGTATGTTTATAATTTTGAAGACACTGTAATTAGTCGCTCGCACTTTATGAATGGACTATAAACATTCTGTTTTATTGCATGCCATGTAATAAGTTTGCTCGCTGGTGGAACTGTGCTTTCCACCAAAATTACGCCTGTCAAGCCTTTTGAGATGCCGGAGGGCTTCGACTTGGACCTCCTCTATTCACATCCAGCGGGCAGACGTGCGCCTTTTGTTCGCAACAATGCTCTTGGGGAAGTTTTGAACAATCCTTTATGGAATATTTGTCGGTATGCTCGCTTCGACAAACTACTGGGGGTGTTTTGTCGGCTTTAAATTACTATGCCTAAGGGCCAAATCGAGGGCTAAGGCACGAGGATGCCATGCATTTTGTCAAATATGAGGGGCACACGCGGACGATGCTTTTTGAATTTCCGGTTCAGTAGCTCGAAATTGGAAATGCGCGCCCCAAGTTAGGGGCTTAGAGAAAGCAGCGGGGGCTACTTTTCATTTTGAGTGCCATCTTCGAAGGCGGCAGTTTGTGGACGCCTGGTCGTGGGAGATGCATCATACGAGATTACGGCTGTCTTTCATGTAAGAGATTACAGGATTTGGTTTTATCACGTTTGACGACGACGATGTCAGCGACAGAGTGTGCGAAATTCACTTCCACGAGATTAATGGCAAAATGGTTGAGTGTAAGAAGGCACAACCTAAGGAAGTTATGCTACCGGTCCAGATAAACAAAAATCGTGCTGCAGCTGCACGTAACCTCTACGGGCTAACACCGGAACACTTACTAGGTAACTTGATCAGTATGAACAACTTTGACAATACACTAAATGTATCCCTTTCAGCCTTTGCAACATACATGCCGACGACAAGACTATCATCATACAATGGAAATATGCTTATCCCTGGAAGTGGGTTCTCGCACGACCTTATCCCGAGTCCTAACCACACTGCTTCTTCAGTGTTTAACGGTTTTCAACAATACGGGATCTCTCCATCGGGCCGCAGTAGCACGAGTAACAGTGGTGCCGTAGGAGCCAATAACATGACTTCTCGTGATTTTGCTGCTGCCCAACTTGCCGCTCAACAGCAAGCTGTCTTCGAAGCCTTTGCCTACACCTCAGGCATGTCAAACTTGACCGGGCAACCATTCAATGGCCAAACGTCGCTCAATCACCAACAACCGATTACAAACGCGTTTAACAAAATGTAGTGCCGATTTAAATGTATTCACTATTTTTTGACTAATTTTTTTTATTTTCCCTTATTTTGCCCGGCCTAAGTAAGGATAAAGTATATACTCGTCTTTTGTACTGTGTCATAGTTGAGTAGGCCTTATATGTAGACACGTAAGTGAGTCTGTTAGTGTGACTTACCTTTTTGTATTCTTAACCACCACCATTACGAATGTATTCCCGGTGCACCAAGTAACGCTCTCAGTCGAATCTCACCTAATATGACGACTGTCATCCGATTCAGTATAGCAATCTTTTAATATTTTTTAGTTTTGTAGATCTTCCTTTAGAAACACTACCGTCAAATTTCAATAAATCACTTTGTAACAATTTGTCTACCTTACCTTAGGACGTATTTCATGGCAGAAACAGTGTCAATTCTTTGCATGTAGTATAATCCACTTTATTGGCCTCATAATTACTCCAATCTATTGCCACTTTTATGTTGCGTATTTATTCCACGTCAAAGATTGAAAAAAAGAAAAAGAAAAGTTAACCAAGAAAAGGTGTTACGTTGGAAGACAGGGGGATGCAATGATGTTGTAATCGATTGAATTGACCTGAAAGGCGTTCCGCCGCAGGGAATCGGCGGCGACACCAAGGTTGAAACGGAAAAACAGCCAGTTGGCTTGCGCAGATGTGGAGGTTATGGATATCGCTCCTTATGGCAACAGTATGTCTCGCCGATTCTGATGGCCCGCCAGATGTGAAAGTAGACAATCCTGAGGAGGATAAGCTTCCTGAATGTCCCTTCATCGACCCTATTGACTCTATGGAAGAATGGAACACGTTTGATTGGACTTCGTGTAATATTTCTCAGCCGATTCCAGCGGATAATACTACCAAAGAATGGGATCGCTACTTTTTTGGACATAAAAGTTTCAGTTTCAACGTGCTAACTAGTGATCGTCTGGGTCCACGGCGTGACTTGAAACCAGTGGCACATGAGTTATGTGAGAAAGTTGTGTATGATGTAAAACTAAGCGCTAGCATTGTCATAATTTATCATAATGAAGCCTTCTCCGTGCTTGTCAGAATGATCAATAGTATTATTGCACGAACGCCGCTAGGATTATTGCATGAAGTCTTACTCTATGATGACTTCAGTGAAAAGGAGCATCAGTTCGAAGATGCCTTGAAGAAATATGCCGAACTTGAAAAATGGGCTGACAAAATAACTTTGAGGTTTTCAAAGAGTGAAAAGCGGGAAGGATTGATTAGGGCTAAGGTTTGTGATGGACATTATTGTTATTAAAGGCAAATTGAGTTTTTAAAGGTCTATGCTGCACGTCAAGCTACAGGTGATGTGCTTGTCTTCCTGGATAGTCATTGCGAGGTTACAGACAGATGGCTTGAGCCATTATTGGCAGCTATTGAAGCTGACCCGAAACGGTAGCCCTCAACATATCTGACTTTTATTTACTGTTAATCTTTCAGAGTTGTATTGCCAATCGTCGATCTAATCAACCCCCAGCACTTCAAATACAGCAAGGCCATGGTAGCCAAAGGTGGCTTCGATTGGTCGCTCTTCTTCCAGTGGGAATACTTTGATTGGACTTACTTCGAAATTGATGAAAACAATGTTAATCCCTTCGAGTATGCAATAATTTTAATATTAATTTTCTATTCAAACTTTGTAGGTCCCCTGGGATGTCCGGTGGGTTATTAGCCATCAAACGCGATTATTTTACGAAAATTGGCGAGTACGACCTTGGCATGGAAATATGGGGCGCTGAAAATATTGAAATGTCTGTACGCGTAAGTTACTTTTTAGAGACTTCCATTTGCACTTCTATGACGCCAATTTTTTAGGTCTGGACATGCGGGGGGTCCGTCGTTGTGGCTCCTTGTAGTCGCGTGGGCCATGTTTTCCGTCAGCGTCGACCTTATAAGGGAAAGAAAGAAATTACGGATACCAATTTGCATAATTCCGTCCGTACGGCACGAGTTTGGTTTGACGAAAATTTGGAAGATTTTTACGCTGCCCGACCACGGGGCCGAGATATTGACGTTGGAGATTTGAGTGACAGAATCAAACTTCGCAAAGAACTTGATTGCAAACCCTTTTCGTGGTATTTGGATAATGTCTACCCCAAGCTGAAGGAGAACTTTCCCCTGAGACGGCGAACAGAGCTTTGAAGCAATGCCATAACATTGTCTTGCTGCCATGCGTAAACAAAAACTTGTTGTTGTATTGTTTTACATATATGATATATCTTTCATATTAGTTGAATGAATAAAACTGTTAGGTAATTTTTGGAAAATATAGCAGTAAATTGGTAAATGGTACAATGTCTGTCTCGAATAGAGGTGTAATAAACCGCTGGTGCAAAGCTTGCAGTTACACCTAAACAACCTTGTTGTTCCACTGCATGTCTTATCTCTCCTATCGATTAACCGAAGTAAAACTATTAGGTCATTTACGGCAGGTGTATACATGCGCAGCTTCGACAACATGGTGCAGTCGTGATGTAGACGACGCACACCATCGAAAGCGACCGCCATAGGCTGCTCTCTCGCACGGAAAACGTTGCTTAGCATTTTTAGCGACCACGACGACCAACATCACCAGCATTGTGTTGGCTTGTGCCCATTAAGTGTATCCACGCTTTCCTGTTAACCGCGAGACTCCACGTGTCACTACATAGACTGATAGCTTGCTGATTTTACTAACACAGTATCTGTTTTTCAGGTAATAGTTCTACATAGTTTCAACCACATTTCGTAACCGGTAGTTCAGTTTCATAAGTTGACATTCTAAAAGGCTCTTTTCACACTTTTTTTATATTGTAAACATGACATCTTCTATACATTATAAATTTCGAACTCAAAACGTGTATAAGACGTTATCTTTTGATGGTACAAGTATCTCCATTCCGGAGTTAAAGCGATCAATCTGTGCAGCTGAGGGTATCAAAGCTGAACTTTTTGATCTGACGTTTTCGAACTCATTCAGTTCAAAACCTTACGGTGGTGATGACGTTATACCGAGAAACTCTTCGGTAACTGTGCAAAGAGTTCCCGTTGAAAATGGAGGTAAATTACCGAAAATCAGGTTTGTTTTTTTGTTTTTGATAAAAATGCACGTGACTTAAGTATACCTTTTAGTAACCCAGAAATAGGAAACAATGCTCAATCAATGCAGGCGGCGCCAGACAGTGCAGCTCATATTAAAGCGGAAGATTTCCAAAAAATGACAGAAGCTGAAAGGTTGAAGCATGCTATGCATCAATCTACTTACAAATATGCACCTACTAAGTAAGTTTTAAACATCAGATATATAAAAAGAGGAATACAAAAAGTAATTTAGCTATAACCGCAAACCTACTAACAATATGCAAGCTGCACCGCCTGATTATCAATGCAACAGGTGCAACCAATATGGTCATTTCCCGAAAGCGTGTCCTTTGGTAAGTAATTAGAAATTCATTACAGAATCAAAAACTATATTACAAAATTTTGCAGATAAACATTAGACGAACTACTGGTATACCTAACGAAGAACTAGTCGAAACAACCCCCGATGATCCGAATGCTATGCTTCACCCTTCAGGCAGATTTGTCATTCATAAAATGCATGTCCAAGCCCGTGAACAGCAGAAAATTCGCGATGAACAAAAGCGGTTGGGAAAGATTCCGAAACCTAAAAGGCCCGAAGAGGAGGAAGTCCCCGAAGATTTGAAATGCCCCATGTGCAACAACCTCTATAAAGAAGCCCTGACCACCCGTTGCGGTGAAAGCTTCTGTGCCGATTGTATTCAAGACAAGTTGATAGCAGCTAGTCTTGCCGATGAGATCTATCTATGCCCCATTTGTAACAAACCGATTACCACTAATGATTTAGTCCCAAACAATTCTTTGCGCGAATCTGTTAGTAAACACAACAAACAGATTTTAGCACAGTATACAAATGTTATGCTGGATCCAGGGCGACCATTAACCCCTGAAGTAGTTGTTAAGGTAATAAATAATGACGAAAATGCGCGATATAAGATATAATAATATGTTTTTAGTCGCCGAGTCCGCTGCAGATTAAAGCGGAAAACCTAGGTGAAGCTCCAACACCCCCTGTTGATTCGGAGCCAACACTGCCGAACATTGAAAAGCAGGAAGAGCCAATTCGACTTCCGACGGTTAATCTCAGTGCCATCCTTGCCCCGGCAAACAATGGCATTCGCATTTCGCCGGAACCTGCCCCATCCGCGGCACCATTGGTAAATGCCGCCGACCCCATTGTGAACTACTCCATGCCTCCGCCAATGGCTGTACCTCCAGTGGTTGCCGACTTTACAAAACCGCCGCCCATTGCCTTGATGAACTTTAGCGTTCCTCCACCTACAACAAGCATGCCGATGATTCCTCCACCTGCGCCAAAGCCAAAACCGAAAGAGCCGGAAAAGATTGAGTTTGATGAGCGGGATAAAGAGGTTATCAGTAGTGCGTGGGATAACATTGGTACTCTGGATGAGGTGAGACAAGCCAAGCAACAAGACCATTTAGTAATTTGCTAATTTTCAGTCCATGGATCTATCGGATTTGTTGTTTGCTCGCCGGCGAAGTCCTACCCCGGAACCAAAACATGAAAAAGAAGCCAAGCGCCGAAGCCGGACACAGTCCCGATCTCGATCCCCTTTCAGCGAAAAGTCCTACTCCTCGGAAGAAGAAGACAAAACTTCCAAGGATCGTTATCGCTCACGCTCTCCAGATCGCCGATCCAGATCGAAAGACGTTCGGGCCCGATCACGTTCGTCTGAACGGAAATCCCGTTCGAAGGAACGTGTACCCCGTTCTAGCGGTCATGATCGCCGTCGAAACCGCTCGCGATCTAGAAGTCCGTTGATTCACAAGTCAGAGTCCTCAAAATACGATCGTAAAGAGCAACGCTCGTCGCATCATCGTAATGACGACAGTAGCCGACGACCAAAGAGCGACTCTAATCGACGCCACGATGCCCGTCCCTCGGAAAGGCCAAATGTTGAAAAAGAAGAGCGCTCCGAGCGCCGTATCATCGACTTGCCAGTTCAGAAGAAAGAAAGCCAAAGCAAGAAGAGCAAAGCGCCAGAAAGCGAATCGCAAAACAAAAACGGGCCCATCATCACTGGGTCGATTTCCGGCGGGGCTCGGAAAGCAAATGCCAAAGGTAAGCGAGCGCTCCCATCCCTAATTCCATGCAATTCAAATTCCTTTCCCTTTCCAGCCGACGACGTTACAGACTCGGAAGAGGAGGTGCGCCCATTGAAGAAACCCTCGCGCCGACGGTCGTCGTCGAGGTCGGTCGACCACAAAAAGGCATCATCTGCCAAGGAGGAGAAGAAGAAGTCCAAATCGGAGGAAAAGAAGAAAAAGAAACGCCGCCACGAGTCGGACAGTGACGATGACGACGAGGACAAGAAGAAGAAGAAGCGCAAGAAGAAGGAGAAAAAACACAAGAAGGACCGCAAGCGTGAGAAATACGACAGTGAATCCGACTCGGAAAGAGTCAGTCGCAAGCGTCGGAAATAAATTTTGGACATTAATTTTAATTTTTTAACTGGTTTGGTCTTTTGAATCTTTCATAAATTATTTTGTCTGTACTTGATTCGGATAATACATTGTGGTAAATGTTTACTGTTTAAACTTAAAATTAAAATAAAGAAAATTAAAAAGCATTATTGTTGTGCGAAATCACGTAAATTGTAAAGATTCGAGTGGGCCTGCACTGCACGACTGGAGAAAAGGGTTGGACGTGCTGACGGTCTCGCTACGAAAATATTGATGGGAGCTTTTTGCAGCTTGCGCATCCCCCGAACCGCGTGTATGACCGCTTCTCGTTCGCTCTGCAGATAGCTGCCGGTGCCGCTAGCTGGTTCTTTGTAATTTGTGCCTACGGGGTAGTATGAAGTAACGTTGTTGTGACGAAAGCCTTCCTTCCATCGACGTGTATCATCGCCGCCGGCTGCTGTTGGGTTGCACTGCATAACATGAGTGCGACAACAGTCAGCTCATCTACTGCTGGTTCGATCCGATCTCACCAAAGCAATGGTGGCTTTGAGGAGGTATGCCACTCACGGCTCCATAGCTTGAGCTCCATGGCCGATGAGGTGAGTTGGTTTTTATATATATTTTGATTTACTGACGCCTCAGGGCCCGTTTCAGCTCGATGTCGTGGCTGTGCCGAGAAGGGGCGACCTCTCACACGCTGCTAGCGTTGATGATTCAGACGTCCCTGCGCCGAGTCCAACCCTGAGTGCGAGACACAACAATGCTGTTGATAGCGCTTCCTTCAAAGGAGAAATGAACTCGTCCATGTATGAAGACGATCCACACGTTTACGTCAATTTTTCGCCTGCCGATGCTGCGCGACGGAAGTTCGAGGATATTGACCGACGGTCACGGCCTCCGACGCCTGGTGAGGATGATGTCCCAATCCGAGTCTTGGCCAATGGATGGAAGGAGTACAAAACGCCTGGTGGTCGATCTTTCTATTTCAACGATTGCATTGATTTGGGCCAATGGAAGCCGCCGCGCAGTAATCAGCTGACAGCATCGATGGCACGTCGATCAAAAGCGCCATCGGCTCCCCCGTGTTCATGGCTTGAAACCAAAGAAGCGTCTGTCCCAAAAGATCCACCAATGGTCATTTCAAAGCCTATTGTCGTCCAACACACGACATTTCCCGTAGATGGCTCGAGTCAGGTTGTTTCGTCTCATTCCCCGGTTCTCGAGATGTCCTCATCCGACGAGTTAGACCCTCGCCTCGTTAGTGTGATGAGCAAATCGATGATTTCGCCCGTTACGAAGCAAAACATAGTAAGTAGCCGCCGGTGAGCGCATTATGGCCGTGTTTACTGAGTTGATTTGCAGGCAACCATGACAAACAGCGTTGACAGCGGTCTTGGCCGGAGCTCGATCTCTTACAAAAACCAAGCTTTCGGTATCGCAAAACCCATCCATGACGTCATGTCCGAAAGCTTGACCGAAATTACGGAAGCCAAGCCGTCTTCATCAGGTCGTGAAACCCTTGAGAATTACATCTTCGCACAGGGCAATTTTGCAACAACTGCCGTACGTCAGGGTTATTTGGAAAAGATGAAGCTCAGTGATTGTGGCATGAAAAACAAGAAAAAGGAGTGGGTTACTGCGTATGCCTATTTGGCCGGAGGGCATTTGCTTTTTTACAAGGATCAGAAACGAGCTGCGGTATGTTTTTGTGTCAATGTACCCAAAAATGATAGTTTTCTTTCAGAAAACCGGCAAACACTATCCACCCCCGACCGATGTATGTGATCTCCGTGGTGCTCAGATTGGCTTCGTGCCTCAGGCAAAGTTGAAGGATAAGCGCCGGAAGCGAGTCCTCGAACTTATAATGCCGAATTTGACCGAATACTGGTTCTGTTCAAGCGTTGATGCAGAAATTGATTCGTGGCATCACATTCTTCGCCAGACAATTAACAGTTTGGTATGTTTGCCTTACTACTTATTAGTGTTTTGCAACTAATGAATGCCTTTTTAGCCGATTGCCAAAGCCTACCCCCTCCCAGAAAACGGTTCACTGAGTCGTCGTCCATCAGATTCATCGCAATCCGGCAAAGGAGTCGTAGCTGCCCCAATCAAAGCAGGCTCCATTCGGCAATCCCAAAAGTTCAAAGTCAAGAAGACACCCAGCAAGGAGATCGTCGACGTGAATGAAGTCAACCCGACCCGTGATTCCATCATTGAGCGTCTTCTTCGTTTCTTCCGTTCCCGACCCTCTGTAGAGCAGCTTCGTGAGCGTGGCATCTATCGGCGTATGTTTTTTCGCACTTTTTCTCACAAAGTTTTTATTTGTTATCACTTTTCAGCTGAACCAATCTTTGGCAGCACTCTCACCGCAATCTGCGTTCATGATCATTCCCACGTGCCCAGATTTTTAACCGAGATTATTAACGTTATCGAGAAAAAGGGATTGGAGCTTGATGGCATCTACCGTGTCAGTGGCAATCTGTCAGCCATCCAAAAGATCCGATGTCAAGTCGATCATGGTAATTTGTGATCTTATTTGTTGACTTTTTTAAACATTTCTGTTTGCAGATCACTATGAAGTCCTTTGGAAGGAAGACGATATCCACGTCCTTACTGGCGCTGTCAAACTATTCTTCCGTGAGCTGTCAGAACCCATTTTCCCAGTCGCTTTCAACAAGGAATTCATGGCTGCAATCAGTGAGTCAACTTTTTTCACCCTTACTTGCTTACTGGTTTTTACTCGTGGTTGAATGAGTCACCTGGGGTAATTAATTATCCTTTGCAGGACAAACAAATCTCAAGACCAAAACGAAGACGATTGATGAACTGCTTTGCAAGCTGCCTATCATCCACAAGGAAACGCTCCGTCTTTTGTTGCTGCACTTGTTAAAGTAAGCATTTACCACAATTAAAATGTACAATTGATTAACAAATGCACCTTTCAGAGTGTCAAGCCATTCTTCTACCAATCGCATGACTAACCACAGCCTGGCTATCATGTTCGGACCCGCGCTCTTCAGCACCGATGATAAGCCTCCAGTCCGCGCTGCCGCCGGCACCCCTGACAAGAAGACCAAATTGAAGGTACAAAAATCGAACGGGATCGATCGTAATACCAATAACGAATCCTCATCTAACGAACCCAATCAGATATTAGCCTATAAGATGATCGTATTTGGCCAGATCGTCGAATTTATCCTCAAAGAGTTTAACAAATTTACTGCGTTCATTCCTCCGAACGGTTTTAGTTAGGCATTCCGTGACGCCTAAACGATCTTAATTTATGTTCAATATTGTCGTGTAACCATAACCATAGTAGTGCTACATTTCCATTGCTTTCACTTTACATCCGGGCAATTAAGGCAATGACATTGACTTAACCCCTTCACTCACTAACTTATTGTTACAACATGTATCTTTATATTTTCGAAAATCTATCTCGTAGTGGCTTTAAAATGACGGCTAACCATTACTCCGACCTTACCCAAAGGGAATAACTTATTGTTTTTATTTACATTTTCTCATGATTTCAAACGGTTTTGTATATTGTCCTATTTTGCAAAATGAAGTACGATGTTCTAATTGACGTTTTTCAATAGGGGTGTAAATGGTTGAATTCACCGATTGGCCGCTTACTTTTAATGTGGGTACGCGTTTTTTACGTTGAAAGGTAAACAAACACGGAAATTACAAAGTGGTGTTGTGAAACTAATGTTTGCATTCAGCCGACGGTCGCTCGCGTATCCCCCGAACCCAAAAGATGCACCAGTGACACAGCTGTTGATCGATTGAACGAACACAAAGCGCGCGGCCAGCCTTGCATGACTTTGACGTTGTGGTGGTTCGGGTTTTTGAGTCAAAACAGAGGATTGTGATGCCTTCTTCTCAGAACAGTAAGTTTTATCAATTAACTTGTCTTTTATCATTGTTATTTTTGTCTTCAGGAAAGCTTGCTGCCGAGATTTTGGCCCGACATCGTCCACGTGCCGATCCCTTTGGTCGAGTGAATGCCATCAAAGACAATGCACTCGTCCTGGTCGAGTTTTGTCAAGTCCTCGGTCCCAAACCCATCAAATGGCTCGGAAAGAAGGATGTTTTCAACTTTGATCAGATCGCCATATGGCTAATGAGTGCAGAAAATGAGCATGGATCAACTGTCACGATATTCAACCAGCAAATGGGTGTTTTTGCCATTATTCACTATTCTACGATGCTGGACATAACGGCCCGTGGTTTTCAAGTGAGTTTTCCAATAATCACAATCATTTATTGACTGGTTTAACGGTTTCAGAGACCATTCGCACTTGCTTTCATCAGTGGCGAGCCCATTACAGCTGAGATTTCGCGTAAATTTTCAGAGCTGGTCACGATGGTCGTTGAGCCGATGCTAGTTTGCAATCGACAGATGTTTACGAATTTGTCCGAACAAATGATCCATCTCGCTCAATCCATTGAAGCCGAGGACTTCAACCGTTACTATGCGCTCTCAACGACCGAACCCACTCCGGAACTGTCCAAACGACTTGCTGAAATTGCTCAACAAGTCAAACGGCTCAGTCCCAGATTCCGAAGTGCCCATTTGATGTTATCGTCAATTGCTGCCGGATCTTGTTTTTGCGGTTCCACAGTGGACGAATTCAAAGGCTTTTTCCCACTGCTTGGACAAGCCATGGCTACTGATTTAATGCCGCTTTTTTGCCTCTGTAATTGCGTAGGTCAATTTTTTGCCTTAATTGATGCTATTTGGCTTATCTTTAGGCCGCTGACACCTTCGACGAGCGTTTTGATGTCATGTTTAAAGGGCTAACTACGAAAGAACCTCAATCTGGTCTTCTTTTTGTTAACAATACACCGGTTATTGGAAGTTTGTCCCCTTCGAGTCAAAGCAACATGGTCAAACCTACTGCCTTGCCTAATACGACAAAGTTTACTTACAACAATACTCTTGTTTCGTTCAAGAAAGTTTTTCCACAAGTAAGTTAATTTGAAACTCAACTAGTTAGACGAAGTTTTGGATTTTTTAGTTTTTGTATGGCATTCTCAGTGGCGAAAGAGTGATTGTGGTCGCTGCGCCGGATCGGCGGTCAACCGTCGACGATGTTCTTCAAAAGATTGCCCTGATTCGCCCTACCAAGCAACTTGAATCGCCTATTGTTTATGAGTCCATCGAGAAATTGTAAGCGAAAACTTTGTTTTTCTTTATATTTGACGTCATTTTTAGCACCGAATCCAACGACACATCAAAATTGCTGGGAATCATCGCCGATCGTCAACAATCTGCTCAATGGATCTCGGATTCCGATCATTCACTGCCTCACACTCGGATTGATCTAAATAGTCAAACTATTCTTTGTCGCCCGTACAAAGGCAAGTTGCTGCGCCCGTTTCACCATATGACCTTTCCATCTGATCGCTCGCTCCTGCCATACATCGCCTCTGTGGTCACCGATATCAATCGACTGACTGTCCTCGCATATTCGACTTCATATGAAACTGCTTCTGCTAAGGCAAATCTGTGTTCTTGTGATCGTGACATACTGGAATATTTATTGGTCGAAGTTGATGTTAAAAAATTTGCTTCTCTTTTACAGCCTAAGACAGGTAATATTTTAAAATGCGTGTTGTACAAACTTTTATAATGTCAGGCAAAATGTTTCTTAATAGCTTTCTGATTTTACTGGTAATTAATAAAAATTTTTGGTTATTAAGTGGATCTATACAAAAAATTTTTTTTTGAAAGCTTGTTATGTAATTAATTTGTAAAAAAACATTATTCAAGAGTGTGCAGTACTAAGTTTTTTGGTTTAAACCGTTTCGAAAAATATATATTAGAAAAAGCTGTTCACGTTTGAAAATTTGTAAAAACGGCTTTTAGCAATTTAAAAAGCTTATAACTACGTCAAAACTATTGATTTCGCAAAAAAATTAGCGCCAAAAGTCTTGGAATTTTATGCGCTTTCGAATGATATATAGCTTGTTTGAATCTGCGCAGGTGACTTGTAACCCATTATTTTTTGAAAAATCCAAAGGGGGGACCAAAGGAACTTTTTTCCCTCAGCAACTAGTCGAATCCCTTTGGTCCCCCCTTACCCTCCATTTCGACGAGACCCTGTGTGAAAACTTGGCACGTTGATCAAGTATGAAATGATTTCGCACTTTGGTAGAACTTCACACTTAGGTGTGAAAAGCGTGCCACAGGTAAGTGTGATTCGCACCTATGTGTGGCACGCGTGGCACACTTTCACACCTAAATGTGAAAATAAAAAGGTAAAAAAGGAAAACTTTTTCACACTTTGGTGTCAAAGCGTGCCACACTTAGGTGTGATTCGCACTTTAGTGTGGCACGCTTTTCACATCTATTTGTGGCACGCGTGGCACACTTTCACACCTAAGTGTGAAAATAAAAAGGTAAAAAAAGGAAAATTTTTCGCACTTAGGTGTGAAAGCGTGCCACGCGTGCCACACTTAGGTGCGAATCACACCTTCCTGTGGCACGCTTTAACACCTAAGTGTGGCACGCTTTTCACACCTATGTGTGGCACGCGTGGCACACTTTCACACCTTGGTGTGAAAGCGTGCCACACTTAGGTGTAAAAGCGTGCCACGCGTGCCACACTTAGGTGCGAATCACACCTTCCTGTGGCACACTTTAACACCTAGGTGTGAAAATAAAAAGGTAAAAATGGGAAAAATTTTCACACCTAGGTGTGAAATGGTGCCACACATAGGTGTGAAAAGCGTGCCACAGGTAGGTGTGATTCGCACTTAAGTGTGGCACGCGTGGCACGCTTTCACACCTAAGTGTGAAAATAAAAAGGTAAAAATGGGAGAAATTTTCACACCTTGGTGTGAAAGCGTGCCACGCGTGCCACACTTAGGTGCGAATCACACCTTCCTGTGGCACGCTTTAACACCTAGGTGTGGCACGCTTTTCACACCTATGTGTGGCACGCGTGGCACGCTTTCACACCAAGGTGTGAAAATTTCTCCCATTTTTACCTTTTTATTTTTACACTTAGGTGTGAAAGCGTGTCACGCGTGCTACACCTAGGTGTCAAAGCGTGCCACAGGTAGGTGTGATTCGCACTTCGGTGTGGCACGCGTGGCACACTTTCACACCTAAGTGTGAAAAATTTTTCATTTTTTACCTTTTTATTTTTACACCTAGGTGTGAAAGTTTGCCACGCGTGCCACACATAGGTGCGAATCACACTTTAGTGTGGCACGCTTTGACATCTAGGTGTAAAGTTATACCAAAGTGCGAAATCATTTCATACTTGATCTACGTGCCAAGTTTTTACACAGGGTCTCGTCGAAATGGAGGGTAAGGGGGGACCAAAGGGATTCGACGAGTTGCTGAGGGAAAAAAGTTCCTTTGGTCCCCCCTTTGGATTTTTCAAAAAATGATGGTTTACAAGTCACCTGCGCAGATTCAAACACGTTATATATCATTCGAAAGCGCATAAAATTCCAAGACTTTTGGCGCTAATTTTGTAGCGTAATCACTAGTTTTAACATGGTTATAAGTTTTTTTAATTGCTAAAAGCCGATTTTTATAATTTTTTTAAAATAACTTTTTTCAAACAGAAAATTTTTTTTCCATATGAGGGAGCACTGCCCCCCATATGGAATTTTAAGAAATTTTTTTAAAACTAAGGTAAGGGGGGACCAAAGGAATTAGACGAATTTTTCAGATTTTAACAAAAAAGGTCCTTTGGTACCCCCTTTGGATTTTTCAAAACCTAGAAGTCAAAAAAATCACCCTTTGGTCCCCCCTTACCATCACCCCCTGTAAAATTTTGGTCTGCATACGGCTCTGTTGTTTAAAACGGGTTTTTTTTATCTTCCGGGTCGTTCAAGAGATTAATCCACCACTGCGCGCTGACCTGCCTTGTAAGTTGTTTCGTGGCGTTTTTCTAAACGGTGTAAATGCGATTGCTGCAGAACATTTCGTGGGTTTCTTATTATCTTTTTACGCAGTTTTTTACACTGCCATTTTGTCGGATTTATTTAAACCCTATTAAGTGTTACTTTTAAATTACTGATTTTGAAAAGAACTGTTTTTAGTCGGTTTTTACCATTGGTCATGGAAGATGTGAAGCAAAAGAAGACGTTGTTGAACTCTAACAATTTTTGAAAACTTAATGGAAACAACATTGCACTGGTCAGTTTTTTATAAGTCAATCTTTGCTATTTTACAGACTTTTTACTGTTGATTATCAAATGCTTTAAAATTGTTTATGTTGTGTTTGGCCACGCGAATGGCGCGTAAAATAAATATAATAAATGCATCACATAGGGTGATAATGCACCCGTAAATTTATTTTCATTAAAGGCACTGAGCATGTCAATTTTTATGATCATCACAACAAAGAGGCCTGATTGTAACATAACACCAAATTCCGAATAAGGCAGATAACGAGATCGGAATGGCAACAATTCCAGCACTCACAATACCCATTTGCAAGGTAAAAACTGATGCCACCACGGCACTCGATGCCGCACCGCCTAATCCCAAGCCGAAGACGATTGAATCGCCACAGGCAAGAAGAGCAGATGCGCAGCCAGTCACTCGTTTATCCTCATTTAACCGTTTGTACTTTTCTAATTCCGCCTGAAAGAGCAAAGATTATAAGATTATGGTTTGCTCACGTGCTAGGAATAGACGAATTTTAAACTTGTTTGCAATTAGAAGAAAATGTGGCAGACATTCAAATTAAGAAAAAAAGACGATAAAGAACAGTCGTCAATTGTTCATCACGTCATTGTTTAATCCAATTTGTCTTTGTTAGTCTAATGGGTACTACTTACATTTATGTCTTCTTGAAGCCTCGCCAAGTTCGCCGACCTAACTTCACCATCACCAATTTTAGGGCATTTGTCGAAAATGTTCAAAGCAGTGATTCCGTGTTTTATGTGGGCCTCCAAAAGTTTCTTCTCCGACATCATGCGAGGTCCGGCTGTTGACTGAAATGACATTGTTTAGTGAGTTAAAAATGCGCATTTTTATTCCAAACTGACCCTGTCCATGCCGCGACAGTAGGATGTTTTTGCTTCCATCGCAGCTTCAACACACATCAACTGCGCATTTGCGTTGAGAATACTGCGTGGTTCCGGAAGCAAATTATTTTCAAAAACTCGTGAGAACTCCTGTAAACAGTGTGTTAATCATAAGCGAAACGGCATTAAGCCACATTGGTACTTGCCCTGATGTAATCAATCATCTTTTTACACGTTATTTCCTTCCCGTTAACCAACTTCGGTTGCAGCACTTGGGGATTGAGCAAAGCCGTCGTCATGCGCTTTGCCTCTTCCCGAAAGAGGGGCCGAATATCTGTAATGCGGACATTAGATTAAATTAACCGCGTACAGATGGCGTCAATTAGTTACGCACCTTTGACATAGCCTTTAAAAGAGCCCTGCTCAGCAACCTTATACCCAGGATGTGGCAGCAAGAAGCATGATAATGTATCGAAACACTCTTTCAACTGTTCCCTGACAACTCGAAGCTCTTCGGGCTGGTCAGGCGTAACTTGGAGCACTTGTTCCAGAAATTTAGAACCACCATCACTGTAGGGAAACTCTTCAGGCGATTTAAAGTCACGCACGACAAATGTAAGTTGCTAAAACGGTTGGTCGTTGATTGTTTGAGGGTCAGTCAGACTTACTTGGAAAGGCTTGCCAAAATCCTGTGCCTCCTTTAATGCGAGTCTGCCGTACTCAACAAAGAGTGTCAAGTGCTGCAGTGCATCTTCCGGAATGTTATCTACAACGTTGTAGCATTGCAAACTGCTAAGCAGTGTCGACAATCCAAATATAGTCGTACATTGCTTAAGTGTGGAACTATTGTCGAAAGTGCCTTGAGTGTCCATCTGAAGTTGACTGTTTCCATTGTCGAACGGAAACTAAAGAAACTCACAAGTACCACGGCGTATTTCTCACCGTTAGCGGCTTCAATCATAATGGGTTCGCCCCATAACCAAATGCCAACCGTATCCCTCTTTGCGCCGGAACGCCAGTGAAATCCCTGCAGTTGTGTGTCATCGCCGAGCCATTCGAGCTTGATATCATTCTGGAAGTTTACAATGACTCAACATTTCGAGGTTAATGTTAGTATAAAAATAGTACCTGTTGCGCATTTTGAAGTGCGTAGAGATACTCGAGAAAAAAGTTGAGTAGAAAGCTTTTTCCCTTGCGGAAAGCACCAGCCACCGAAATTATAACAATCTGCAATCGGTGATATAAATTTGAAATGTCGACGCTGGTGTAGCGGAAGGGAAATAAACCTTTTTATTGGCGATTTCACGGTGTCCCAGAACGGCATTAAGCGCGTTCTCATTGAGCCGAAAGGCTTGAGGGTTGTTTGAGTTTGCTGCTATCAATTGTACTGGAAACACTTTGTGCCGATGCTCCATTTGGTCGCGGGTACTAAACTCAGGCACGAATGGCGCCGTCAAGTCAAAATCGAACGACATGGCTAGCGCGGTGCTGAGAGCTCCTCCTGACGGGCTTCTTCTGGGCTCCTCCTCCTTTTTGGGCCTCTTTCTCTTGACGCTTATCCACGCAGTCTACAAGAGGAAATAAAATAGAATAAAAACAAGGGACTGATTGTTTTGAACACGAGCACAAAATCTTCTACAAGCGGTGGGTGGCATGGGCCAGGAGAGACTGATAAATAGTTGTCACCAGAGCTTCCATTTGGGGAGATTGCCCGGAAGCGAGGCGGAAATCGGCTGGCTATAAACGTGCGCTTCCAACTGTGGGTGCCCAACTATCATAAAACACAGCCGTAATCCATGGTTTTTGCCCGTTGGCAACGTTTCATTTGGATAAAATGGCTCACCCAGACTTAGTTGATCAGACCATCTGCACGCTTACTGCTACCGTGACAACACCCAGGCTCAACAACAACTTGACTCTGAGCTACCGAAGATGAGCAAACGAGCTTTCTCTAAATCAATGGCCATTCTACGTTAGCTACTCGGCGACAGGTCGCCTTGAAATACAAACAAACCGTCCTTCAGAGGCAGGCAGCTCAACGACATCTAACTGGACGGATCTCTAACAAAATGATTGTCGGTCTTTTTGTGTTTGGCCCATTTTACTCAACTCCCGAAAGTGCGAGGATAACGCCTTGTGCGCAATTTCGACGGCTCCCGTATGTCCGCGCCTCTCATAGATTCATTTCACTTCAAGCTATAAAGTTGGTGTCGAGCCAGCGACTTTTGTGCAAAAACATATGTAATCAGCTTCCGTTGGGAAATTAATCTATTAGACCTCGACTACGTCTCGTCTCAATCTTTTTCTGGGGGCGATGTGCCTTCGAGTGGTCTCAACAATGGGAAGAAGACAGGCACCAATGAAATGCTAGTATTCTTTGGCACAGGGGTTTGATGCGATGATGTGTTTTAATTGCGTTGGCCCACCCTGGGGACTACTTTTTTGTGGTCACTTTTTGAGGAGTGCGACTTAAGGACACCCCATGCCCACTAACTGCAACTCGTAAACCACCGTTGTCAGTCATTCATTCAAAATATAAACATATTTTACGAATGTTTTACCACCATTAAGTCCGCCGACAGCATTCCTGGCACCAGACTTTAATAGTTGTAATCGGGCACAGGGCACAGTCAAATCCATCTTGCCGCCTTTGTGTGAAAAAGAAAACAAACAAAAGTGTGCTATTTTTTCGGGATAGAAAGTTTCCACTCTACCGACTTTCAGACTTGAGTTAAACGTCTCAAAGTTGTCTTTATGTGGGCCATTTAATGATGCAAATGTCGAAAAAGCAGTCAATAGCAATGTTCATTTACATGATAAACGGTATTGGAGAAAATGTCATATTTGTGACAACACTTGAGCGATACCGTCTCCGGCTATATTTTCACACTTCGCTTGCAACGAAAAAAACGTCTACGCAGTATTTGCAGAAATATTGGTTACCGATTGAGTTCAACGATATTGAGACAGGGCGTACACTTAAAAAACAGTCAAAAAACATCTCTTATGCGACCACTCGCACTTGTTATTTACAGAGAATAAAAAGCAAAAGTTAAATAGAAGAAACAATTTTTCACGAAACAACAAATCCGTCGCGAAATTCCTCGTTGTATTCGAAGGGAAAGGCGTAACGAAAACCCACTGCCAGTAAGGCGGTTACAATACATTACCATGAGCTCCATTAGCGGACAATTTCAAGATTTAATTTAAGAGAAACAATAGAAGGAATTGCACTTGATAGGAGAAAGCAGTCAGTAATAACAAATACCCGAATGACAGTGAACAAATTGCACTTACTGGTCGTAAAACCTAGGTTTTCCAAGCGTACGCATTTTTCCAAACCTCAGCGAAACAGACAGAACTGTGAAAGCGGTAAAAGATGGTAAGAGGACTGAAGCTACGGACAAGGAAAACCCAACTTTTCTTGCCGTAAAAATTGACGACAGTTTCACTAATGCCCGCTTTTTCGGTTTCGAACAAATTCATCAAGAACATTGCGACGTTAGCTATGAGAAGGAAAGTGATGACTTGTTTGCCAGGTTGTTTGTTCCTAAGTTCAGAGTCCCCTTGGATTCGGAGTTTTCCGGCAATATAGATCAAACAACACTGTAACCCGACTTGACCAAGACGAGTAATGTGGCACACGAGCAAGACAACTGATAAGGGATGCCACGTTTTGTCGCCGGTGAGTCCAACGAGACCGGCGACCGAGTAAATCATCTCGCCAATCATCCCGAGCGACAGCAAAATCATGTCAAGTAACTCCTGAAAATTAGTCCGTCTACCACTCCCAGCATTTTAGCTTGAATCAACATACTTGATTTGGATTGACGTTAGAACGGGGCGACTCTTTTGAGTGTAAGTACCTCAAGAGTCTCATCTGCCAAAGTGCGTAGATACACGCGAAGCTTGCTATTATGTACTGGAAAAAACGAGTTGCATTTTCCGGTGTTACACTTGACTTGTCTTCCTACCTGTATTATGTCGGTAATGCTGAAGACAAAAGCCGCACTGTGATTTCGACCGATCAACGAGTACCCATAGAAAACTGCCATCGATGTAAACGTTGCGGCCAGGAAAGCGAGACCAAAAAACAAGCCTGAAGTCGTTTTTGAGCAATCAATCCGTATCTGATGTTTTCTTTTTACGTATGCCGTCGTCGTTTGCCGTACATGATCTATGTTACGCCAAACAATAAACATAACAACAGCGCCGATGAGTGAATACTCAACAATAGATGTGTACATAATGTCGACAATGCTTCCTGTAAATTGATACCGTTTTCAACACATTTCGAGCACCACTAAAAGACATACCAAGAATGCAATCAGCCCCCGAGCATTCTTTTGTCGCGGATCGCACAAACCGTGAAGCTGAATGATGGTGAAGAAGTTCGCCAACTTCCATTGAAGATTCACCACTACCGTGTTCGCCATTGACGTCGTAGTACCATTCAGATGCGGAACTGTTCACAGGGACATCATCGTGGCTTGTGAAAATGTGGCTGTAAAAGAGCGCGTTAAGAAAAGGTGTCTAATCCGTTTTGCGCAGTACCGAATTTCTTTGTCCATAACAGATTCCTCGAGCAGCACATAGCGTATCCATGTCCACAAGTTTGCAGCTACCAAATGCATTGTTCCGAAGCGGGCGATCGTGTGATGTCCCATTATGGTCATCTAAAAGTGCATCGTAACTTTGCTCATTGATCTTTTGTTGCTCTTCTCATACCTTCCAATTGCAAAATACAAAATGCATTTGTGTAAATATAAAAACAATGGCGAGAACATCGACAGTTACGGTATATTTTGAACATTCACTGTCGATGAAACAAAGGAAAGCAGTGAAAGCATAGTAGACTGTTCCGATTACACCAAACACTAAAAAAATTCGGTTTAAACGATGTTTTAAAGTACTACTTGACATCACCTACCGACACTTCCGAGTCGTAAAAACAAACTCCCGGCACTTGGCGAATCATGAGTGACTTTTCGGTGGATAGTGGCCGCGGCTATAGAGCTTCCACCGTCAAGTGTAATGTTGGCTTCGCTACTGAAACAAAACCACTCTTAGGTTGTGAACCGGATGTAAACAATGCACAATTATAACTGTTTTTGCGAAAAACAAAACATGTTTTGAAAAAAATGTTTTACACACTTAAATCTTTTGAATTGGATCCAGCTTTTGCATCGTTCGAGAGTTGTACGCCATCGTGGATTTAGCAGAAGAACAATGTAGCAGTAAAACAAAAAGATGATCGACACTCCATACATGTACATTCCGAAAATAAGGTCTTTGTTTTGGACCGCTCGGCGATCTTCGCCCGAAAGGAGATGCGACAGTTCGAGGACTAAGGCAAAAATAGTTACTATCAGAGCATAGAAGACCGTTAAGGCAACGATTACGGAGTTTCTGAAAGTGGTTTCATATTTGGAATTCAAGTACAGTAATAAACTTACTTGGCATCGGTATTGTCGATCCATCTTTCACTGTGGTCAATGGCGCCACTACATTCCTCAGAATCCTGCGAGGACACTGAACTATTACGACTCATTCCGAGCCGAGTTTCGGAATGCTTCAAATCCGTGTCGTACACGTTGATGACTGTCTCCATAGGGGATGCACTACGTTTACCCATGGAACCATCATCGAAGACGGGAGAAATTCGCGGTCGATTTGGGACTAGATTCTCTTTCGGGGGCTGAAAGGACAACCATGGATCACTGTCATATCGCATGGAAAACATGAGTACGAACTACAGCTACCAAAAAAGATCATGGAAGTCCGCCAAGTGACGCGATTTTGAGTCAATTCTCGCGCTGACCGTCGACTGACCGACGTTAGGGAATCGATTCAGGCATATCCAAGACCTTGCGACTCGGAGCATCCACCCCTTCTGGGCAAACAAAATGCAAAATCTTTGCATCATCAATAATTATTTGATGAAAAACGGAAAAACCGGAAGCGCAAAAAAATCGGAACGGACAGCGCGCGCAATCCAGAATTTTATAAAACGTATTTGCCGCGAAAGGGGATGTCAACAACTTACTTGTTTGGTTATCGTGTTGGCATTTGTTGCGATTGGTCTCGGGAGTGAAGCGTTTCCGGTACGGTCTGGGGACGTTTCGTTTTTCATGTCAACTGCGTCACATCTAAAAGCCCTCTGGTCATCCACGATATGCGCATAAGCCCAATGTGTGCTCACGGAAAATCATGGAGTTCCAGCCACGCGTTAGTGTAATTGGTCCTAGAATGAACGGTGAATCGTCGCTTCTTGGAATTTATGTGTGGAAGTTCGGCTTGGAACGTTGACAATGATCTCGTGATCGAACGGCCCTTCGGATAGGACACTGGAGACAATGCTAAAAAGGCCAAAATTAGACATTTTGAATGAACACTACACAATCCGCGATATGTCAAGACAGTTGTACGTTAGCCGCTCTGTGCATTGTCGCTAGCTATGGACCCTCAGGTCACACTACGTAACAGCATTTTAGAGAGCCTTTCCTCTAAAAAAGGATAAGGTGGTACGCAAGCTCGGGGCGATGAGAACGGCTTAATTCGCGCTTCATCGACGCAAGCTTCACGAACAATTACTTCTTTACACGATTGAATCAATCAAAAGACACTGTAATGTAGAGATCATCGGAATCAAAGTACTTGCCACATAATCGCCGCGGCATTGACTTATTTCTAAACTGGTTTCATTGAACTCGAAATTGTTGGAAACACCCGTGTGTCCGGTCAATGATATACAGACAATGAATGACTGTAGACGTCTGTTTCAATCGGTAGCCCACTAAGATGGACTGCCTCATTGTTTTGTATTGTGTGTCTGTAAACTTGTAAGATCGAGCATCATTCACTCCCGATGGTCGTTGTATGCTAGCAAAAAACTGAAAAAGACTTGACCATCGGTCAGCCGCCTCAGGATTGGCAGTGCAAAGTGAAAGTGTGCTTTCGCGCACGCCCTAACTCGCGCAAACAATGCGTTAGCATTTCTCTCTAGCCTAAGGTGTTCGCTTGTTGCTATCCCGTTTAGACTTACCCCTTCAGGTAGATCGACACCCAAAAGCTATGTGTAAAGTCAGTCAAATGCGGACGCGGACAAGGTTTTGTGACCCTTGAGTCGAAACTAACCTGTATCATCGAAAACGTCGTCGACATTTAGTGTTGACACTCGACTGGGTTGAACATCTGGATTTGACGGTTTAGCTTCATGATCACTAGCACGGGACGGAAAACGGATGCGAACCGAATTCTTTATTGTTTCAAACATCTAAAAACAGCATTTTTAAAAACTTGACTCTCAACGATGTCATTGCGCGATCGAAATGAGAGGGAAACAATGATTCAACGAGGTTGCGCGACCAACGAAGTTCTGATTCACGTTTGTCAACGAGTTCCTTCCAGCATTGTCTATCGCGTAATCGGGCAGGCACAGTCGAGTACTTTGTCGAAATGGCTCCTGTGCAGACAGATCAACGTCCGTTTTTTGCCACCAGCAGAACTAAGCTGGACTACCACAGCTGCTAAGCTATTATACCGTCGTCCTGCACCCGCTTCACGTCTGGGGAGCAAACATTTAAGGTTTCAACGTTTTCGATGAGCCTGCTTTGATTTCATTATACTCCTACACGACTTATATGTTCCGAGGCACGCCCTTGTTTGGTGGTTTAATAGCATAATTTCATTGTACTTCGATTTATTTGCAACTTTTTATACATGATATCTTCAAAAAATTATGCATTTTTGTGATATGCTTTACAAGAACGCAACAAAAAATGCAGAGATGACTGATTACTCATACTTACACACTGTCGCCTTCCATAACATCTTCCCTGGTAACGCTTCCGGCAGATTTGCTGTTCCGTTTGTCCTGGATTAGTAATTTCTCCGACGGGCAGCTTTTGTCTGTAAATAAACACGTGAAGCAACTTTTTTTTGCATGTTTACGTGAAATTTGAGTATGCATACCTGAAGAACCGAAGCATTTGCGAAGAAGTCGACCCTTTAACCGATTCTCTAGCCATTGTTTACGGCCAAAATATGCCAACGAATTTGTAGCACTATTCAATACGACTCCGAAATCTGATATCCTTACAAGAATTGATATGGCAGTGCCGAAGCTATCAATTCCGTTGATTGTTTCATTGAGATCAAAGAAAACAGGCAGGCTTCTGCAAATTATACGATTTGTTTACTTATTGTTAGGCTTGCGTCCAAGCAGACCAACCTCAAAATAATGAATTTGATGGCGATAAATATTGCCACCGCTCGGGACACCTTTTCTTTCAATTCTTCGAGCAAGATGACGGAACGCCTTCGATGCTGACTTTCAAAAAGCCTAAAATTAAATTGCGTCAATAGCCATTTCCTCTCTTCCTTAAAAAGACGTACTTTCGCCTCGCCTGAAGACTTGTGTACACTTTGTGTTCCGTGATGATAGTGATGAATGAAATGGTGAAGATTGGACCCACGGTTTCCGTGGCCATGCGGATAACGGTTTTAAATAGGTTGAACTAAAAATATTTTCTTAGAAAAAGAAATAGTTGAATTAAACATGTACTAACCATCTTAGTCATGCGTAAATTAGTCGGAAAAATGTGAACTGAGATGCTTTCATGCTCGCGCGAGACACATGGTGTTAGCTCCCACTCGATAAAGATCAGAATGGCGTTAAAGGCTACAGAATACGCAACCACGAAGACTAAAAAATGTTGATTAATCTTTTAAAAGGGTTTAATGGGTTGACTAACATGGTACAACATAGGGTCGAAGCATGTTTTTGTTGAGAGATAAACGATGCTTCTTGCCTCGTTGGAAGATGGCTGCGGGAGACAGCATGCGACGTAGCGAACCCCTGTTTGTGTTTTCATAGTTGCACAAATTAGAGTATTGACGAAATGGTATTTCCTGGAAATATTTTATTCATTTGCTATTTTGTTTTGTTTTGTCACAATTAGTTTTTTTTCTCACCGGTTTTTGATTACGGTCCTGAAGACTGGCATATTTCAATGGCCACCAGACAACGAAAAAGCGTTGGAACGTAATAATAACGACCAAAAGGGTCGATGCCGTTGTTGCTGCGTTCACAGCCCCGTACGTAATGAGCACTGTTTGTTGATGATTCCACATAAGGTTATCACCAAAAATCAACAAGCCAGTGGCTTCGATTGAGTGGTAGAAAATGCAGGCAAGGATTAGGATGGTATCGCAAAAAGCAAGTGTGTACAATGCTGAAATCAGCAAAATTAGCAATGAAAAAGTTTAAAATTTAAAAACAAAACCTACCAGCAGTCAAATCTTTGTTTAAACCAGCTTGCCTGAGAAACTTGATAGCATAATGACCACCAACCAGTGCTAACAGAGCTGCAAAAAAGGTGATCGGACCATCCACAATCATGGCAACATTCCGCACAATAGGCACTTCGATGTTATACCGGTTAACGCAACAATTGTATTTTCTACCTTCGAAAAGGCAAATATCTGTGAAGACGGTCTCGTTGTCCTCCTCCGCATCCATGGTCTTCAAATGGCACAAATTAAGTTCGAACTCAATTTAACTGGCGAAATCTGATACGAGTCACGCTCAACACGTAGGCAGTCAAAGGACAAATATAGAGCACTCCCCTGTTAATTTACATCACACGCATAAATATTAAAACTGAATTGACTTAAAAACTGAGAATTAAAAGCTGAAAGTTACAAAGTTCACCGTGGGCAAAGGTGAAAAAGGCAAAAACCTAGGCAGGTGATAATTACACTAGATTAAACTTGGGCAAACGTGTCATTTGACTGATATTAACCTAGTTTTTAAAACGGATAGTAGCAATTATAAGTCGAAAAATTGTCAAATGTGAAGTAAAATCTTGGACAGAATTCAGGCTTTACACGATAATGAAATTTTGTGTGGAGTAATACAAATCCTGAATAAAGCGTAGGTGATGCTTTATTTCAGGATACAAAGGACACGTGAGTAAGCCATAAAATGTACCAGAATAGAGAAACGAAGGCTTAAAGAGTAAATAGTAAAAAAAACTGTCATTGGCAACATTAATGTACTAAGGAAGTGGTAAAAGGTTTCCTTTTTACTGACGTGCAACAGTATACCAGCAACAGCTCGAAAAACAACGTCACGAACATTTGATCTATACGTTGGCGTCCTGGGTTGTTAATATTTATAAAATTTAGAGCATTGGCAGGTGAAAAGCTGTTTGTCATATAAGTAACACAAAACCAGTTGATTAAATAGTGTGTCTTACACGGTAAAACATACTGTAGCAACAAATGTATTTGTTGTGAGAACAAAACGTATATGTAGATGCTATATTTACAAGTTACCAAGTGTAACAGACAGACTTGAGAAGCCATTTTTTGGGTACACGACCCAATGGTTCTTGACTGGCCTACAACAGACGACATACGGGCTTAAATGACGAAATGCGATTAAAACAAACACGGAAAACAAGCAACGGTTCTATCATAAAGCTTCTCCATGCAAAACGGTAGCAAAAAACAACCAAGAACACTCATACAAATTAGAACTTGTACAATTCAACAAAAAATTAAACACCACAACCGCATGGGTACCATGACCCCAATTTAAGTTTTTAAAACACACGCTTACTTCCGCAAACAACCTCAAATCAAATTAAGGTTGCAATATTTCTTTGTGACGATGTAGGGACAGCACAAGATTCATATTGAATACGGTATAAGTTACAGGAATAGTGCTCTTAGTCAAAGATACTATACATAAATAACGAGGGAATATTTTAGGAGTTATGCGTAATCAAAAGCTCTTTAAAAAGTGTTTAAACGCATTATGTATTTTTTGTAAAATTGCAACACATCATTATAATGGTTGGTCGAAAACAGTGCTTTTAAACTTTTAGCGGATATAAAAAAATGTTAGAAATAATAACAAAATTGAAAGAGCAGACCACTGTGACCTCAGCATCCTTACGCTTGGCAAGTAGCATAAGCCTCGACGTCTTGGTGTTAAAAAAACTTTTGCATAAATGATCATAAGCGCGTCATTTTGGAAAGTAACTGGAAATACTTTGGATCACAGACTTCTGTGGAAAAAGGCTGTTGGAATAAAAATACATTATAAAAGGAGGATGTTACCACTTAGACCCACTTAAAAATTAGCAGGAGGGGTGGTTTTTGGCGACTTTGAACTTCGATGGAGCACTTAAATGAGGTTCACACGAGAAAAAAGGTTTGCTGAAAGTGCAAAAACGTGGGATGGTAGCTCTTCCACTTTGGCATGCATTACTCAGTTTTAAAGCGTTAAAAAACTAATTGTTTCAAAACTTGTTGGCTTCTCTAAACATCGGTGATGGGCGTTTTTAATGAGAGAGGCCTTATGAAAAGGCAACGTTCGTTCGTAAAGTAGCAATATTGGGCTACGTAGGATGTGAATCTTGTCTGAGGATTAGGGACACTTCTTTTTTATATTGGAAGAACGATGTGCAAGGCTATGTATGCTACCAAGTGGTGGGCAGTGTTCCTTGGTTAGGTATGCAAAAAACGGAGTGGTAAACAAACAGTATCAAAAAAACATCACCAAAACAGTCGATTATTTTAGGCAAATATGTTTCACTACACGAAAGGTAACGTTTCAGTGCGTAGGCAAACTAAACAGCGATATTAATAGAAAGTGAAATAAAACTTGTTGATTTAATTTAATCGTGATGTCTACGACCCGTGGCACGGAAGGATTAACTAAAGTATCTCTTACCTCAGAGGTCGGACATGTATGACCGACCACCTGCAGCATTGCTTTGTGTTGCAAACTCAATCAACGTAAAGGTTAAATTTTCACAACATACCACAACCGTAATGTGATTTGGAAACTACACAAACTCAATTATGCACATGGGTACCAAAGAAGTCTAAAGCAGCTGATATTCTAATGAAAAAAACTGAAATCAGGACACTTGATGAATCCATCAAATGACTGAATAAGAAGCAAAAAATTTTTCTGATAGAAGTTAGCATCGTCCTTGGCTAGACTGCTGAGCACAGCATTCAGACATTAATTTTACAGAGGTTTTTTGTGGATGAATGCCAAACGTATTTTGTACATATTTTCGTTTACAGAAAAAGGCAAATTTGTCTTTTTGTTGAAATAACACGGACAAAAAGCGCTAACCAGTAAAAACGGGGGTCTTCCATAGGAAGACGGAACCGTAACAACAACATAGTATTCGCAAAATTAGATTAGGACCCGGAAAGTTTTGTCCGTTTGTCGCAGGATTTTTTGTACTCGACCCGTGAAGAGTGAGTGAAGCGGAAGCGGTTACACATAAATCTGGATAGCCTGTAACGAACATAGTGATAAGGAAGACTAACCATCTCTGTATTTTGGCACAGAAAAACAAGCTAAAAACTTCCTCGACTCCGTTACAGGATGTAGCACGCACATCAGCCTCACGCCACAAAATCTACCACGGAAGTGAGGAAAAACTTATGCATGCTCGGTAAAAGTTAGCAACCTTAATTCGAAAACATCCGGAAAATTTAATTAACAACCAGTTAACTGAAGTTCTTCCACTGGTTTACGGAACTTTTGGTCCTCCGTTCGTTGAATTCTAACTGGCTAATGCTTTTTTGAGTTACATCAACTATGCGCAGTGAATAATATGAGATTGAGAGACGTGCGTCAGGCGGCCGGCCAAATATGGAGATTCATGGATGTTAACTTAATTAAGGCCAAAAAATGCCGTCCTCTCGCTCTCTTTGCATCATTCAACCGCGTGAAACAAAAAACCTTATAAACAAGCCTGCAGAAAGAATGCGTGCAGATCTGGAAAGGGTACTCGTAACATTGTCCATTGGGGCACAAAAGCTTAAATAACGAAAAGGTGTTAAGAAAAATCCAAATCCAAAAGGCGGGTGTTCGCCTTTCAATGCACCTTTCACTTTTTGCATACGAAAAATAACTTTTTTCACTCAAATACGAATGAATAGAAGTCAATATAAAGTACATTATTAAGTAATCAAGCTCAAAGAATTTTCAACACGAATGAATGCCGTTAGTGGCAGTGGAAGTGACACTTGTTCTCAAATGACTCGGATTGAATGGGATGTGTGCTCGCAACAAAAATATATTGTTTTCAGCAAGGGGTGGGGTAGAAATCTCGGCAAGCTGCAAATGGCACCAACAGTCATTAACAGGTTACATTTTCAGTGTTTTTGAAAAAAGATATGTTGACTGAATTTTAGAAGTTTGCATCCCCCAGGGTCGGATTACCCTTAGTTGACATTATTAGGATGACGCGAGGACCACATTTTTTCCAACATTGTCATAGTTGTTGTTGAGAGACAACTTGTGTTTGATCGTCTGTTATCCGGTGACCGATTAACGAAAGCAAAGAGAGTGTTTGTTGAAAAAACAAATTGATTAAATTATTTTTGGTTGTACATATATCCAGACAACATTTGTCACTAAAAGCTTAACGAATTAATTGCGTTTAATAGACAGTTTAATGCTGTTTTCTGGCTTCTTCCCCCGTTCAACGATGCCACATTTATTCTATTGCGATTGCGAGTCACAGTCATCAAGTAAATGCACCACCATTTTCTAATGCAAAATTCAGGAGATACTCAATGTGTTGTTCAAGAATTCAGCACAGACACACTGACCCGGGACCATTATCATGTCCCATCTCAAGCCATTGGATCTGGTTTCATCTTCGACGATGGCAGCCATTGCGTTTAAGCGTGTTTCGCACCGGGATGAAATGCTAAAAAAGTGTGGTTTCATAACAGAAGTCAAAGAAAGCAAAGTTCGGATGTTTAAGTTTAATCAGGAAGTCAGCAAAACCTGGTAAACCAGCTGACAACTGATACGTAGGAATTATTAATACTACAAAGTTTGGACTTTTGTATTACCTTGCTTGTATACCACGACACGGCATTTCACCAACTGAATTACACCTAACCGTGTAGAAAATTTGAGGACCACTTTCTTGATTTTGAGCAACTCGAACAATGTCGCCGTTTACGTCTAAAAAGGAGCAAATAGCTTTTGTTTTCACTGAAATACACCTACTTCTAGCCTCTGTGACCTCCTCCCAAGCTGCTACCTGATCACATGCATCTACTTTTTCCTTGGATTGCTAAAAGTTGTTTTCGTAAAAGAGTTATTTTTCACTTATTACTGATATGACTAATTAGCTTTTGTGAGAACTAACTGCATAAAATGTCATGAGATAGAACTGTGAAATAGTAAATGTTCTCATGGAGCGTCTGGTGTTTACTTAAGATGAAAGTCTTACTTACCTGACCGAAACTTCTGTAATCGGCACTCGGAAAGCCGAAACCGGCAAGAGCAAAGGACAACACAACGATAGCGCATTGAGTACTTGTCATCCTAGAAAGGCGGATTGGATGACAGCCAAGTAAGGGGGTGAATGGTTGTTCAGTACGCGTTTTACAGGCGAAGAGCAAAAGGTTCTCACGCTGAAATTGACCAGGTACGGTAAAATAAGCAAAATAAACGCGGATACGCAGTTAATGGATGAGAAATAGGCTAAGCATGGGTATAAAAGGAAAAGTGCCGTGGCTCATATACCATTTGTCTGGGTAAGCCTGGAAAACATGGCATTTAATATAAACACCATTTTGAGCGAGTCAAAACCAAGTTTGATAAACTCAGGTAAGAACTGTAGATATTTTATTTACAAACTTAATTGAATATTAATGGAAAATGTTTCAGAAGTTTCGGAAGCTAATTGTGACGCAAAATCAGAAGGTTCTCTGGTTCCCGAACAACAGCCATCGCAAGAGACAACGCCGTTGTTTCAGTCGACAATTGCTTCCGTGGTGGCGATGAACCCCTTCTACGCCATCGCAAATGACATGAAACAACCATCATTGGTTGAGTTGCAGATGCTTTTTGGGTTTGGAGGTGGATCTATTATGCATATACGTAAAACCCGTAATAAAATAAACCTTTTAGCAAGGAAGCACGAGTACAAACGTTCTCGCAAAGCGGTATTCGAACGAAAACCGCGTCAAGCATATTCGGCAACGCAGCTACAGACTCTTGAAAATGAATTTAAGGTGTGTGCTACATCGGCTCATTACTCTGATATGGGCAAAAAGTTCAATTGTATTTTAGGACGATAAGTATCTTAGTGTCCAGAAGCGTGTATACTTAAGCCAGTCTTTGGATCTTACAGAAACACAGATCAAAACGTGGTTTCAAAATAGAAGGTAGGCGTTTTTACCGATGCTCAAATTTTTTCATGGAACCATATAAGTGACAAGTTAGTCACGCACGACCTGCTGACATTTATCGATGAGCAGCATGTTAATGTGAGGGTGTCAGAAGTGAAAGGAAAATAAGTCATCCATACCGAGAAATTCAATGAAAAAAGTCTGGGTGCACTACTACGTCATTTTGAGCTGAGAAAACATGTTTCATTTGAAATTATGCCCTATTAAAAATGAACTATATTAATTGGCCGGGGAGAAATTGCCGGCTGTTTTTGAAACAGGACATGTGCATCTTATTTATATGGGGTTAAGTAAACTATGATGTTTTGAAGTGGGAGTAATTTTAGAACCAAATGGAAGAAGCAAATGACGTTATCGCTGAAGGAGCTATACCGTCAAAACATCTCAACGGCAAATGCTTTAATAGCACCCCCCGCATCTAATTCGGCTTCAAACAGATCAACGCCCGAGGAAAAGAACGAATCATCATCGCCTTAGCGCTGACGGCTCAGAAGATACAAACTAACTTGCTTATTTACAGTATCATATTTATTATCAGTTATAATGTAACATGTAAACTCAAACATTTCTTAACATTCTCGATTAAATTGTCGTCATACATACGATTTGGCATAAAAATAAATACCGAGACTCTTCGGTCATTTGGGCCCTAAGTTTGCAAAGAACGGAACAACGAAAGAACCTCGGTATTAAAATGATTAAATAAATATAATAGTACAACGTGAGATAAAAAGTTGGTCCCCCGGGAAAGGAATAACATTGCGAATGGAAAACGGATTGCACACGATTGGAATGCGCGGAGTGATACGGAAGCAGGTCCAACTATGGCAACGATGATATTATAGCATTATGGAATGGCAGACAATCTCAGAGGTTTAACAGTCTACGGGCTTCGAGCAATACTCCTTGCGGTTCTGCTTGTTGATACGGATACCGTGGGGGCAGCGCTTGCGGCCATGCGAGTCGAGAACAGCACGGCATTCGCCGATCTTTTCAATGTTCTGGATTTGCAGGGCGGGCACTGCAAGAGGGGCATTTAGCCATAATGATATGCCATTTTCTTTGTTATGTCTATTTTCTTGCCGTTCCGGCTGACAGCAAGGCTTCAATATAAATGCAAAACAAAGACTTACGGTGACGACACATAACGGTTTCCTTGGGGCATTTGCGGATATCCTTCTTGTCAGTGCATTTGAGGTAGCGGTAACGCATGCCTGTCAAGTCCTTCTTGCATTTGGACCAGCGTGTCCACTTGGAGTCACTTCCGTCGTCGATGGGCAAATCCTGAAACATTACGTAGGTGATTTAAAAATGGACGTCACGCGAGGAAGGGCAGAAACATACACGGAAGCGAGATGGAAAACCACTCTTTTTGAAGTCCGACTCAGATTGGGGGATTTCGAAGTAAACCATGTTCACGCCCTGGTCTTCATTCACAAAAACATCGGGGTGTGTTAGACGGCTTTGCGCGTTCAACAGGCAGTTTTGCGCCTCATCTGAAGGGTACCACATGGCAGATTTGCAGCTAAAACCATAATCCTTCTGTGCTCGCAAACAGGCAACCTGACATTCAGCGAGGCTGTCAGCATCGGTTACCTCCTGAATGTGACCAACGAGAACGAAATTAGGCACCGCGGGGAAAATGTTGGAAGTGCCTAAAAAAGGACAATTATCTCATTCATTTGAAAATGATGAATGAATTGAAACATACCTTCGGCGAGTTCCTTGGGGAGACAAGTCTTTTCGAGGTAGACGGCGGTCTTGGAAGGCGTCAACGCATCAATTTCACTGTGGTTAGCCGCAGAAATTGAAAGTTCACATCCGCTGGGCGAGTAGACGGCAGATGCGCTGTAAAAAGTGGATGTTATAGTGATAAAGACACGTGTTGCTCACCAGGAGAAAATGGATTGTTGTTCACAGGCCGTAGCACAGTCCTCACGTGTTTTGGCGGGGGCAAAGAAGACTTCGTCACCGGGATTAGTACGCTCGGAAGAGTCGAATTGGGTGTAGCGAGCGACTTCTCCGATTCTACAATGGCCAGCACCGGATTTAGCGGGCCCATTTCGTTGAACGGCCTGGAATTACTTTGTTTTTATCCATGTTAAGATAACGAGAATGTTAATACCTGGTACTCGGCGGTAGCTGAAGCGGATGAAGTAGAGCTCGCGGACGACTGAGCGGATGAGCTAGAGCTGGATGAGGATTGATGGGATGAAGTAGAAGAAGACGATGACTGTTCGGAAGTAGAAGCGCTACCAGAGGCAGCAGCAGAGGCAGCAGCGGGGGCAGCTGATGACGCTTCAGGGGCTGGAGCAGGAGCGGATGCAGTAATTCCGGGAGCAGCAGCCGTTTCGTCTTCGAAAGTCGCCTCTACGGGGGCGGATTCTTCAACTTCGGATGGGGTGACCTCCTTTAACGGAACGCTTATGTTAGTTAATCTAATTACAATTAAAAACATTGTTATCAGCTTACATTGGTTTCGATCTTTTCCGCGCTTGAGCTAGCAGCAGCAGTAGCACCTTCAGCGTTACCGCCGGAAGGAGCAGCTGTCGTCGGGGCAGCAGTGCTTGAAGCAGCAGCGGCTTCCGTGGTCTCTTCAACGGTCAGTTGGGCATCGGTCGGGGGCAATGCTGCCAAGTACACAAAGTAGTCACGACCATGATATTGTGTCAAGAAGTACGGGTACTGTGTACCGTTAACTGCGAACAAATCACAGATCTTCCACTTGTTGTCATAAGTGAGAGTTCGGCAGATCCATTGCGTGGATGCATCTTGGAATTCAGTGCACTTTTGAAGACACTCTTCACACGAGAGACCGGTCGTACGGTCGAACATGATCGCATGTGCAATCGCCGATTGAGGCTCGATTTCCCACTTGGAGCTGTCTGTAAACGAACCATACTATTATAACGGCAAGTGTAAACATCGGTAAAAGGGTATAATTTTAAAGGGTTTTGTTCGATTCATGAGTTTAAATGCAAATTGCAAATTGAGTTGACCTAAATGCTGAGTCTATTACGTTTTTCTTCGATTGAGCTCGAACTTTTGCAACTCATCGTTCGCGCGGTCACGCCAGATATGGCTTTTGTGTTTTTACAACAAAAGGTAAACAAATGCACTGAGTGAATGAAGATCAGAAAGTTCGAAGGGTAATTATTATTATGTTGAAAAAATGATCAAAAAGACTTACCGAAAGAACATTGTCCGATGCTCTTCTCGTCACGTCGAAGCGGCGGGGGAGGAGGACGGTAGCCAAATGAAGCCGCGATGTTGGTGGATTCTGGCATCGGAACGCGCGGAGGGGCGATGGGAGCCGCGGGGGCGAGGGCTTCGGAGGATGAAGCACCCCCTTCTACATTTTCACTACCAGCACCAGAATAGGCTTCATAGCCTCCGGCAGCGGTAACGCTAACCAAAGCGACAGCCGAGAGAAGTATCCCGACGCGAACAAGCATCTCGATATGTGGAAACTTCGGACAAATTGACTGAAGTGGCACGTTCAACAAAAGGCTTCGATGACAAGAGTGTCTGCACTGAAGAAAGCGAAATCTGTTGACGTTGTTTTATAGAGATAGGGATTGGGCGAGCCCCAAGAACCGTCGATCTTTTTCCGGATAACCGGTATTGAGATTCTCCCGTGCTCGACAACGGCAAAATCAGATGCTTGAAGGGCGTTGCGTTGCACGCATAGTTTTGGGCTACGGTTCCGTATCGTAAAACACACCGGTGGGGGGAGTCTGTCTTTCGAGGCGCCGCAAATGAGATGAGCCATTCCGGCGCACTCTCCATTTCTGGATGACCCAGATAAGACGAACGGCCGCCTCTAGCCATGTAGGATTTGGGGCATTTCTTTACGAGTACACCTAAAACATGTTGCTTCTCGCGGGAGGTAACCGCAATGACACTTAACTGATACCTCCTGTTGACTGTTTGCTTAAAGAGGATAATGTCGCCATAGGGCATGATGTTCAATCAACGAAAACGAAAGACAGTATGCACCACTCTCCTGCTGCGTCTAGCAGGAGGGAGACTTTGAACAACATGCAAATTCCAACGTTTTCGATGTTTCTCTTGTAAACGAATCAGACCGGATAATAGCTATTTATGCAACCCGTTGTAAATCTATTCACTATTTTCTTTCCGTTAACCTTTTTTCCACACATCGATTGTTACCAGTTTGCTTGCATCAATTAAGGAAGATGTGAATCTCGTCAAAATGTTGTGCAAAAAGATCCCACACTTGTGATTCTGTGCACGCAGAAAAAACTGCGAATTCCGTCGAGACTGGGAGAAAGTCGTTTGCATGCGATCTCGCAATATCCTGTGGTTGCGCTTTCACTTTCAGTAATTTGGGTCGGATGTGTTGGTGAAACACTCGCAGCAAGTCTTTCTTCCCGGTAGTTCCTCTTCAACCTGATTACCCTAACATCAGTTCGCGCTCATCAGAAAAAGGGAAAAAGAAAGGAGCGAACAACTGAAAACCAGACAAAAGTAAGTAAGTGACCTCAGTTTGATGGTTGTACCTGTCAATATGCGGTGCTCATTTTCTTCGCCGAATTATGATCCTCGCTGAAACTGCGCCCTCATTGTCCGATTTCTCACGAGTAAATTGCGAATCAAATAAGTTTGCATATTCAACTGCATAAAAGAATGGTTAAAATATATTTTGCGAGATACGCAATCTAGATTAGTTAAGTGGTTCGGTTATGAATGCATTGTTATTGGTTGGAAAATGGATTATGTGAAAAGTATGTGCAAAATCTCAGAATCAGATTCGGTAATTCCGAAAAGCGGAAATTGTCGGGGATTCGTGCCGTGTCCAGCCATCTGGCTTCACATAATTAGGCTCAGGGTGCGATGGTGCAATCATCTGAACGGTGTTGGTTGGCGCTGCCCAATGTAGAGTCTGCAAGTTGGAGTTGGAGTCAAACTTTTGGAGGTTCAAGTTTTTCAAATTCAAACCTGCTGAAGTTTATTTTGATTGTCCATCCATTCCTTGAGAGGCATTTGGGAGCCCATTGTCAGGTACATGTCGTAGTGCTTGCGCTTGGATGGGTCACATAAAATGTCTTTTGCGGTGTACAGGTCGCGGAACGACTCCTCGGCACGTGCTTTGTCTTCGGGAGAGTCAAACTTATCCGGATGCATGTTTACAACTCGGGAACGAAACTCGGCTTGAATCTGTTCGGTCTGGAAACAGACACAACAATCAAATCAACACTTCTGTATTAACTCACCGTGCTGGACGGAGCACAACCAAGCAGAGCGTACAAATTTGACATCTTAAATTGTCCAAGTTAAAGTATTAACTAAGTAAGTTGTGGTTAGTAAGTAATGTTAACGACAGAACGCCACACTCAAACTTCAGCAAAAACGGTCGAAAAAACAATTAAAACTTCATTCAAAAATCAACAATAACAAAACTTAACAAAACCAGACAAATCATTCAGCAGTAATGCCCTCAGGCGCTTCCTTCTCGATCTTTTTGGTATTCTCGGTAGCGGTAGGTTTGTTTCGTTTCATCGCAGCCTCCTTTTCAGTCGCAGCGATGTCACGGAGTTTGTGGCGTCGAAGATTGCGAGCAACTTTGTCAAACACATCTCGAGCGGCTTTCCATTTGGCATCTAACTTGGGATTGTTACCATTGTTGTTTTGGAAGCGTTGCAGCTTGGCACTAGCATCCTTGGCAATGTCGATGAAGAAGTAGGGCTTGTCGGTAGTCAGGACCAGGGCAACTTTGACTTTGGATTTCTTTTTCGGGGCAGGCTCTTCGACGGTTTCCTCCTCTTTCTGCAAATAACAAAACAATAGCATGTAAAATCAATGTTATAGAGTGACAGCTTACCTCTTCCTCTTCTTCGTCGTCTTTTGCTGCCGGTTTGAGGAAGCTGAATGTGTCTTTCTTTCCGGAGACTAAAAAAGAACAAGTAAGGAAGAGATTAATCATAAAAAGATTGAAACGTACGCAATTTACCACGCAATTCGGCAGCGAAGTCCTGGTCAATCTCGAAGAAACGCCTTGGATCGACAATCGGAGCAGCCTTCGGAGCAGTAGTGTCCCTTTCTGGCTGGGTACTGGGAGCAGTGTATTCTCCATAGTCGTCGCTGTCCTGCAAAATGAATATTATATTGCTTCCAAAATAATAAATTACTCACTTCAGCTCTCTGTGCAGCTGTTGCTTCCTCCATCCAGCGAACATGCTCAGGATTCTCAGGATCGAAACGCTGGAAGGGTCTCACACTTGTCACCGACTTCTTTGGAGCTTCTTTGTGTGTGCTACGAATGTCTCGTCCGACAACCATTGAAAGCAGTCGCATCTGACGCTCCTTCTCCATCTTCTTCTTTGTGGCATCGTCTTCCTGAAAAAACAAAAATATATATAACTAACGACAATACAAAGGAAAAACAAACCTCATTTTCGTATTCCTCCAAGAAGTTGTTGTCCAACTTGAAACGGTCGTCATTGCCAAAAGTCGATTCAAGATGCATCAAGCGGCCAGACCCTTTACCAGAGAAACGAGAATTGATAAGCTCATCGGGATTCTGCAATTCGATATCAGCGTCTTCGTCGTCGCTGCCACCGAACAAGGCAACTTTGCCAGCGACTTTCTTTTTCTGAAAAATTCAAGAAGTTTATATATAATTTCAACCCAAAAATCATGTATTACCTTGCTGGGCACTTCATCTTCATCTGAGCTGTCGTTGAAAACAATGCGCTTGGTTTTCTGTCCACTGTCGACGGTTTTGAGCGCTTCCGAAACGAGCTTCTGTCGTTGACGCTGAGCATCCTGCTTCTCGCGCAACGCATTCAATCGCTTGTTTTGCGAATCAATCTGCTTCTTGGTGGGCTCGTTGTATTCATCCATTGCAGCTTATCTGGAAAGAGTGGATTTAAAATGAAAACAGATGGGAAACAAATTAATGGAAATCACGAGCAGCGGAAATGGTCGGCTGCAAAATGAAAAAATGTGATAGTTTGCGTTTACGCACACTATGCCAAGAGATGGTGGAGGAGAATTTGAAGCTTGAAAAGTTGCACACAGTATGAAAGTATTGAAAAGTTGAAACTCAGTGAAGGTTAACAACTGCTTATATCTATCGTCAATAATCAAAAAAAGTGTAATAATGAATTTAACACAAATAAGCATCCAAAAACAACAAATTAACCTAGTCAAATTTAAAAAACTTAACGTTCTTACAAACAAAATCAGTAAACAACAATACTAAATTACTTAACGAAACAACAAAAAGAATAACTAGCTTATTTCTTGTTCGAATTCTGTAACCGGATCCACATCATCCAAGGAGCGCAGGACATAAGCAGCAAAATCAGCCGTTGAAATGAATGGATTCTGCAAATCTAGCTTCTTCGTATGCGTCTCATTGTCGGTGTTTTCGACGACATACTCAATGAAATCCATGATGTGATGCTAAAAACGCAATTTATCATTGACAAAACTCAAAAAGAACCATAAAAACCCACAATAATCAGTCGAGCGATGCACGCTTGTGTGATACCGTACTCTGTTAGCGTGTCCATATCGACAATAAGACTGTCATCAGCGCAACCGACAGCGATCAAACCCGCTTGTCCAGTAAAGTTGCCCAAAACGTCGAAGACATCCGCGTAAGAGCTATTTTTGGCGTCTTCACCAATAACAAACAGCGTCGGACAATATGTCCGAGTCATCTTGTCACCGGCGATTCCACGAGTACCACTAGCTGACGTCATCGGAATGGCGAGATCAATCACCCCAGAGATGCCGGATACGTGCAAAATGGCTTCATGCACAAATAAGCATGAGGTGCCCCAACTGGCTACGAAAATGCGATCATTTGGACGGCGTTTTACAACATCTTCCAGCTTGTTTCGGACAAACTCAATGGCGTAATCACAGGCTTGGTTCATATTGGGGTTCATGCCTTTGGGGAATATCTCGTGAATGGCCACCTTTTCGACAACGGCACCCATGTTTGACAGAGCACTAAAAAGGGTAAGTTTGAGGTCCAACTTTAATAAGGGAATCAGGAACTTACAGGAAATGCTGTTCATGAGTGAAGTAGACGGGCGAAATGTTCTCATCATCAAAGGTGATACCGGGATAGACGAGTACGACGCAGACATTGGGTTGCTTGAGCTTCCGTTTGAGTTGGGTCAGCATCCGGATGTAGGGATCGCATGCCTTTTCGACGATGATCTTTTCGACGATTTCGTTCGTGACAGCGATAGAATCCGGCGCTTTTTGGACAAACATGTTGCCTAACTTCGAGCCCTGAAACAGTTATCAATGTGATCAACGTAAAAACGGTCAAAAAAGTACCATACCGCCGGTTTAAGGTACTTCAACAGTGTCAAATACGACCGTAACTGCTGTTCTTCGAGGTTCAGCAGCAGCCAAGCATGCGCATTTATGAAATCCTCGGAAAAATCGAGAAAGAGAGCGTTCCGGAATCTGGTTGCATTTTGAAGCGTGTGTGTGTGGAACAGAGCCAACGAATTCGGGTGCTCCGCAATGGTAATTTCCATCAAACATTGGTCTTTAATCAATCGTCCCAGAAAGAGAAGATGTTTTCCTCGGAGATCGAATTCCCCTTTTATCGCATTAGCAACTTTCTCCACTTCGTCGAGCTTTTTCCGCTCCACCTCAGGCAACAGTTGAATCAATTGACGAACAAGCTTCCCAGAAACGCGATTGTGCTCCGGCGGTGGTGTGTCCAATGATCGTGGCGGCTGGGAGGAACATGGTGAGCCAACGTCAAGGATATCATCTTCGGCATCTTCGTCATTGTCGTCTTTTTTTTTTAAATCGAAAGTAAGGACGGACGTTCTGAAATCACGACATTTCAATATACAATGCGTACTTAGACCAAACTCACGTCAAAATCTCCCGGAGAAAGAAATTGTCTTCGTATTTCTCTTCAAAATGATTCAACGAATTCGCAATATGCTTGTGAATCTGCTTCAAATGCTCGATGGCATCCGCGCCGAAGTCAATGATGGCTCTATCAATGTTGCGTTGTGGTGTGTCGAGGGTTTCATCGGACGCTGAAAGCTCGCTTTTTAACCTACATGAATAAAATTTAAACAGACTTACGTTCAACTGCTGCTTTTTTCTCCTTTTCCGAAGCCTTTCGTTTGGCAGCCTTGCTTGATTGTGGCTGAATCGTTACTGGTGGATCTGCATCGTACCCCTGTCCACTTGTGTTGTTGTTTGTAACGTAGGACTGGTGACTCGCCGTCGCATCAGAAGCGGGAGGATGATATGACGGCGAAGGCGCTGGTGGTGGTTGAAAGTCACTCGCAGGAGGATCATTCGAAACAAGCGCTGCGAGACTGGTCCGTTTTTGAAGAACCCTCGGCTTGAGAGACGGTGCGACAGCGGCAACGCTTTTTGATCTGTTACGCTTAGGACGACTGAAGACATGCTCAGCCAATGAAGTAGATTTACGGTGAGAAGCCGTTGGGACAGTTGAAATTGGTTTCGAAGCAGCGGGCGTCGAAGTTGTCGCAGAGGGCAGCAGTGTCTCATCAGTGGCCGAAAAGAACGACAGCTTTGCTGGTGATCGTGGTTGGACAGGAGTCGGCGCAGGCGTCGGATTCGAAGAAACAACAGGCAAGGGGTATGCGAACAATTCCGGGAAATTGAACAACGACGCATTCATGACGGTAGGAGTGATCGGTAGTGAACCGCTTAGGGGTAATTCAGGCACATTCCGCTTGGCCAATGGCGTTTTGAAGGATGAATCAGTGCCAACATATGCCGTATTCGATGAACCTGGGTTTGACGCTTCATCTGCCGGCGTTGGTGTAATCTCCAGGGCTGCAGGGGCAGAAGGTCTTTTGCGCCAGGCAAACGGAAGCCGCAGAATCAGCTTCGGACGCTTTTCCGGTTCGGGAACAGATGATGCCATTGGCGAAGTGACAGAGGACTCAACTTTAGCCGTGACGCTTGCTTCCGATTGCGAACGCTTTCTTCCGATCTTGGGGCTATCAACATTCGATGAGGAAGTAGAATGTCGACGATTGAGGTTCTCCGGAGCTGGGTCATTATCCCTGGAGGATGGTGCCGGTGGAGCCGTTTTGGACGATGCCGAATCGGTGATGGGTGTTGATTTAGGTGGGGGTTCGGGATTGACTTCAGGCATGGGAGAAGGCCCTTTAGGAACCTTTGAGGCCATGACTACCGTTAGTTGTAGCAGTAGACGGCGCAAAGGCTTGGCTGGAAAAAAATAAATATAAAAATTATAAACATTTACAATTAAACTGTCACGAACAGCAAAGTGAGTGTAACTTTTCTCGACAAAGCGTATAAAACCGACAAAAATCTATCCCATAACCATCCTGATGCCTTATTTATCCATCAGAGAGAAAAAAGAAGCAAGAAAAATGAATGGGAAAGCCGAGTTTCAAACGTGCCAGAGAGAATCACGCAAAACCGTTCGGGTGGGAAAAACGTCTGGGGGCGGACAACAATGGTCGAAACATTGGCGCTAATGCACTGATATCACGTTCAAAACAACCTGCGAGGTGACTGGAGTGTTAGGGAAGGTGCCACACCGGTTTATCGTGCCAAGGAAGGGGCACGGGGTGAGATTTTCCGGCTCGGATTGACGCTTTTGACTCGGCCCGCCCGCAGGTGAAAAATCCCAAACTCAAACCGCAGTTCGAAATGTGCGCGTTGAGAGCACGCAGGTATTTCTTGTGGCCTTTCGAACTCCAATCGCCTGGACGCACAAACGCATTTTTCTTCGTAGGTGGTGTCCGTGTGGACAGAAATGGTGCGCCGTTGATAAGCCATTGAAAACAAAATTCAAACTCATTGCGTTGAAAATCAAACAGGCCAAAAACTCGAATTCACTTAATATCTTATACGGCTTTATGGATTACGAATTACTGTGACAGTCAAAATTTAGAACCTTTAACTTGTAATTGCTTGTTTGTCGCTTCCGTTTGATCTATTTTGTGAATTACGCTTCAATCAGAAAACTATAATAATTGCAGGGCGCTGTCTGTATTACATACAGGATGGTCCCTGTAAAATATTATTATACATGAAGTCTGCTTCTCTTTGTCCTCATGCTTCCGAATTTCTTATTTCGCTGTCCTTTTCATCTTTCTTCCGTTGCTTTCATAGTCTAACGTTTTGCAACGTGGCCATCATTACGCCATCATTTTGTGTTAATGTTCTGGAAGTGTTTTATTATTGCTCCTCCATGTGAATGAAGGTGTTCCTGCACGAGGCAAGATCATTTTCCAGTCCATTTTGAACGCTTGCGTTGTTTTCACACAAATTTTAAACGAAATTTGCTCTTTTTTCAGTTTTCTACTGCCCTATCATGACCAAAACTCGCACTCTGAAAAATAAACACAGTAAGCTCAAAAAGCCGAAACGTGCCAGGAAAGGCAAGGATCCCGAAGCTCCGAAGCGCCCTCGTTCCGCCTACATAATCTGGCTCGGTTTGAACCGTGCTCGACTTTCGCAGCCAGGTATGCCCATTACTGAAGTCAGTAAGCTTGCTGGTGTAGAATGGCGAGCTCTTGAAGACAAGACCGTGTATGAGCAACTGGCCACCGCCGATAGGCTGCGTTATCAGGAGGATTTGGCCGTCTACAACGCTAACAAAGCTCGATAGTGGTCAACTCACTACATTTCTGTTTCTGTTGTAACATTGAACTTTTGTTGCTCGTATTTGTACACTTTGACTTTCCTGGCGATACATGGAATAAAAATTGCGTCATCTTGGACTTAATATACTAACCCCTTGTCAGTGATGGGTTAGAACTCTTCTGAGAGTTACCTAATGCATAAAGCAACTGTGCCTTTATCGAATTAAAGCATGTCTCCATAAGACCTGTCCACCGCGTGTTAGAAAAATTACCATTGCGGTTGTTTTTCGCGAAAACAGCCCCTATTCCAATACCTGTTACTAAAAATGGTTTACGATGTGCAGTGCTAAAACATGGATACAGTAGTAGTTGTGTTATCACGTGATGCAAACTGCTTTAAGGGTTTATGACACGGCTGTTGCGGTGGGAAAGCTTACATCGTTAAGTTTAAATGATCAATTATGTTGAATTCCACCTCCACGTGGCTGGAGGAATCATTCAAAAACTCGCATCCAGTATCAGTTCATTTTGTTTTCTTCAATTCTCAAACTCATCCCAACTTTACCAGCTCTTCCGATCCTACTTCATTCTGTTGATTTGCTCTTTGTTGTCGTGTATCTATTCTTGGTGATCATTGAAAGATCATCTGAGACGTAGTGAAAGTCACTGTAGCCGCAATATCGCTTGCAGTTTGTGTCTTTCGATCACAGGTACTTGGATCATATAGTCAAACTCTATTTTCTTTTCTAGAGCACCAATTGGAAGAGTGATTGTGCACGATCATCACACAGTAGTTTTGCACGTTGCACAAAATTGACACATCAAGTGCGAATTTTTTGCTCCGCCTTTCTGCTGGAATATAGGTTCAGCTCTACTTGATCAGAGTTGTTACTCTCTCGTCTGCGCCCAAAATTGTTTTGTCGTTAATTGTTACGCCGAATTTCCTGCCAGCCTTCCTTCCAATCCCCAACAAACCCAAAAGGGGGCAACGGATATACTCTGACGGTATTTTGTTCTTTGAATTTCAAAACGTAACATACAGGGTATGCCCTTGTTCAGCGCTTTGCAACGTTGAGATATAATCTACATTATCTTATTCAAATCTGTGCGACACGAAAGCCGTCACCGTTACCGCCTCTCGTTTACCCCTCTGCTACTGCATTTTGGTCAGTGACACTAAAACAGAACATTGGGTTGCCGGTGGTAACAAGTATCAACGCGAAGTTGTGCATTGAATCGCTGTCGGATCATATTTTTAATCTAAGTACCAGTTGAACATGGCTTGTGCGGAAATGAATCTCGTCTCAAACACCCTTGCGCTACAGTAAGTTTCCTTTCAATATCGGACGTTTTTGACCTTGATCGAAACGCAAAAAGTTTAACGTGTTTGAACCTCAAACAATGCTCGCCAGGGTTCACTCTGACCATTCGTCATCTGTCATGACGTTTTTAACCAGGAACACGAACTATGTTTCCTTTTATCTAACCGGTGGACCGTTAAAGTGACGCTGATCTGTCTGAACCTAAATTCATTTGTACCTGAACAGTCGCCGCGCGGCAGGTCGGAAATTATGTTTCTCCTTACACTCAATGAGTTTGAACTGAATTCTCGTAGTTGGATATCTTGTTGTCTCATGTACATCATCGTCACTATTTTTCATTCTATAACGGGTTTTAATGTGTTTAGTTTGGCCCTGTTTTGTGTACTTCGGTGTTTCAATGTGATCTGACACACATGGTTTCATAGTTAGATACCACGATTCACATCAACCTCACTAATTTCATGATTTGTAGTTGACGTAATTATACTGACGTCAATTATACACCAACTTTTTTCTCTTCGCGACTGCTCAGTTTGTAGGCAAACGACTGGTGGTGTATACTCAGGCCGTTTGTTTTCTGGATCTAATGCGTGCACAAAAAAGAGCCGTCGAACGGGAGTCGATAGATGGCGATGAGTCACCACTGGTCTCAAGCGTTACCATATCGATGATGCGCTCACTTGTTTGTATGTATCAATTGACCATGTTGTCGTCGTGGCCTAATGTATGAAACTTCCCTAAATTAAAAACGCACGCCCGCGGGTTTCTTATTCCCCTTGTTAAGCAAACAATGCGAACATCCGAAACGTATTCAACATGAGTGCAATACTTGAGATTGCTAGTTTGCTGGCTTTTTTCTCGCCTGCATGACGATGAATTTCTTCAGTCGCGCCCCGACAACAATTTGGAGTCTGAGCCCACCCCGAAACGTGGTGCGCAAAACACAAGGAACACCTCGCGCCAAGGTGAATCTTTGTTTTGGTTCCTTACAGCCGGTCAATCTATTATGTGCATTTGTATTGCGTTTTCTAATACCTCCCGCTTGGCACTGCGCAACGCCCCTATAGCACCGATAAGATAAGCATATCGGCGCAAACAGTCCCCTAACTAGATTGCTCAGTGAGGGCCTACAAACCGAGAGCATTTTAAATGAATGTTCAACCCTTGGCAACGTGTTGAAACAAGTACCAACGACTTTCACACGACGAAAGAAGAACGTTCCTCCATTGTGACTGATGCGACCGGAGCACTATTTGTTCTTGTCGCTTCCGTCACAACATGTGTCCATTTTGTTTTAGCTGGGGCTTCACATGTATCTATGGACCATTCCACTCAGGTCGTCCATCGATTGATTGGAGCGTAGATAGAGCCTTTGTTGCTTGCAGTCGCGCTGACTTGTGTGCCGTTCCGTGTTTGCGTTTGCTAGCTGGCTTGTGCGTTTGTTTCCCTTACATAGTGGTAGGCACAAATTGCAAAACCCCATCCATCGTTTGTTTTATTGATTTCATAGCAAGCACACCAGGCTTTCACTGAGCTGGGTTAAAAAATCACTGACGAAAAGATGAAAGTGCAGCCAACATGAACCACTCTATGACCGCGCTGTGTCCAGGCGTCATGCTGACAATTGCCAGCGTTACTACGTCTTTGCAAAAAAGAACTTACCAACCGCGCGTGTTTTTAATCTTTTGTGTGTAGGATAGTCTCACGTGCACCCCATGTTAATACTATTACACTTTTTGCTTTCCAATCTAATTAACGTTATGCCAACAATTTTTGATGCATTTAATGTTAAAGTGTAATGTTTATTAAAACTTATTCCATGCGGAAAACACCGTTGCAACTTTTTTACTGCGTGACCAAGCTATACTCATTTATGTTTCGTTTTACAGAGCCGTTTTTAACGCTTACCGGCCCCACCTACCTTATGCGCTAGAAATGAATGCTCCTGCGGTTGTGCCAAACGGGCAACCGCAAATGGTCATTACTGCAGAATTGGCGGAGCGATTTCGTGCCTTCCAACCGACTTTATTTACGGCCCCTGTTTCAAACGAACAATCCACACCCGAGTCCCTTGAATACGAGGCGAAGCAAAACTTACGCAGTTCGATTTTGGCTGGCACTTCCGTTCAACACACCACTCCTGGGTCAGTTTCAAGTCAGTCAGACTATGCCGCTGATTCCCCAAACCTTGGTCCTCTGACGATCAATAGCTCGCCGAGATCGGGTAAATTTTCTGTTGGATCATCGCCGTCAGTTGCTAGCATGCATCCCATGCAAAACTCCTCTCAAGGCATGCCGCAACGGGCGCCAAAATGTTCCATCTGTGAAGCCGAATCTACCGGGATCCATTTCGGTGTCGAAGCGTGCGCGGCGTGTTCTGCCTTTTTTCGACGTACTGTTGTGCTTAACAAGCAATACCTATGTACTAAGAACAATTCATGTGATTTCCGACATGGTATGTTTTTTTGTTTTCCCTACATTGCAAGTCCCATCAACCCATTTATTTAGATTCGCCTTCAGGACAGAAATGCCGTGCGTGTCGATTTCGCAAGTGCTTGGACGCAGGCATGGAGAAAAACGGTAAGATCAAATTTCATTCCTCTATCGGTTTACAGTGCAATTATACTCTTGCCAAATTGACTTTTGCCTTAGTCACGAGTTCGAAACCATATGCCTACGTTTTCCCGCTAAATGCTAATGACCACTTCCTTTCAGCGGTGCAACAAAGGCGCGATGCAATCGGAAAATATTCAACTGCATCTCAAGCGGTGAAACGCGAGTACAGCGAATCGATCTGTGATGATCAAACACCGTACATCGTTAAAAGTCCTACTGTTCCGAAGTCGCCCGTCGATTTGGAAGTTCCGAGTGTGTTTGATGAGCTGAAACGACAGTACCACAGGCTCAATAGCCAGCGCAAGGTGTTCTACTGTAATACCTCCGTTACCGCTTTATTTGATGACAATGACTTGGTATGCGAACACTATTAATTGCAAAGTTCTAATTATGTTTTTGCAGGAATTCCGTGAGTTGCAAGACTTTGCCGATTGCATGTACCAGCTCTACCGTGTCGAACCCAGATTGTGCATTGAATTTGTGAACCGAAACAATCTCCTGAAGTTACTGCCATCTGTCGAAAAGGTGAGTCTGTTTACAATGTACTTCCGAGAACGCGTGCTGTGTGACATGTCCTGTCATCGCGCGTTATCACACCTCCGTTTTCGTCTAAAAGTACAAGTCAACGACATTGCACTTTTGCGCCGTCTGATTCAAATTAATTGGATCAACAACATAGACGCCCGCGATCATGCGACTTTTGTTTATCAATATTCTTATTTTAGCGCAAAATATTCTCCCATTTTCTGTGTCATTTCCAAGCTGTCGAAGAACCGTATCTCACTTGGCAATTTGGCGGCGACCAGGCTCAACGTTATTGGGTTATGCCGAACAAAGTTTACATTGACCTGAGCCGTATTGACCAATACTTTGACAAGGATGGAAAGATAAAGGACCTCAAAAATATGACTAAGGAAGAAGCCGAAAGGTGAGTTAATGCATGCACAACAAATGACAAGTTTCAAAATCCGATTTCAGCATTTTCAAACCATCCTTCGGACAAGCAATGGAACTTGTTGGTGCTCGTATGGCCAGATTGGACATCACTCCAGATGAACTTATTTTCCTCATTGGATTGGTTCTCTTTGACCCAAGTGAGTTTGCATACTGTATGTACCTAACGATTTTCTGATACACTTTATTTCAGCAATCATTGGAATCTCACAAGAAACACAAAGAATCCTTCACGAATCGCGCAATTTATTGATCAAGGAACTCATGGCTACGTATGAAAACAACATTGTTGATCCCGAGCTCCGTTTAGCTAGCGTCATCTTGATCATATCCGGCATCAAGGTACATGCACTTAGGACCAGGGAAAACATGACCCTGCTGAACACCTTTGATGTTATCCCTCGTGATCAACTTTTTAACGAAATTTGGGACGTCAATGGCAGCGACAATCTTGAGCCCAAGCTCAAGCAGCATCGAACTGCTACCTCACCTCAAAGCGTTTCCACCTCATCAACTGACTCTCCATCCTGTTCAACTTCCGAGTAAATTATCGTTCACACTGATTTATTACGGGTGTTGTTGTACAAAATTTGTTACAGTTTGTTACAGTTTTTGTTACTTTTTTGCTATCACTCTCAGATGTATGTAATTCCAGGTGTTTGTTTGTTGTTTACTAGCCATGTTTTTAAGTTTTGTTAAAATAAAAGAAAGATTTCAAATGTGTGTTATGTGTCATGGGAGCAACTCGTCATCGTCGTCGTCATCATTTTTCGGTAGGTTGATAGCATACTTTAATGGAATGACGAAAACTGTGATATCATCTGTAGATGCGTATCCGCCGCTGGCAAGTTTCCACTTGCATTGGCTTACAAGCTCTCCTCGCGCGGCAGCGACTAGTTCTTGGGCGACTAATGTGTACCTGAACATTTGATTTGTTGTTAAAAGTATCAGATAGCGTGAACTCACTTTGAAAAATCCGAAAACTCCGTTTGCGAGAGGGCACTTCGGACAATCATTGCCACTTCCTCATTGCTAAGAACATCCCAAAGGCCGTCCGATGCCATGACAATGACTTCTCGATCTGATAGTGAGTCAAGTGCCCGAACATCAAAGACATTTACCTGAAGAAGCAAACTTTAAGGGTATCATATTTGGGAGAGTATAACACACCTCAGGATAAGGGCTCAGAAACGGCTTTATCGCCACTTTGTCATTTGCTGTCATCAAGTGATGGTCGCCGAAACCCCTGCATACTCCAATCGTGTTCAGTAATCTAGGCTAAAACACATCTTTTACTTAGATCTTCGCAAACATACTGTGTAGCATGCCTTGCGAGTTCGTGTACTAATTAGCGGAGGTTTCAAATCTGGTTCACGGACAGTTTTAGCAGCCCTAAATAGGTGATCATTTCAGTGAAAAGTTACTTTTTTATGGAAAAAAATACCATCCATCCATATACCAATCACGGTATAATACTTTGCGATTCAAATCTTTACTTGTTAAGTATCGGCTGTATTCTAGGCGCGAGAAGTGCTGCGCGATGACATCATTGTTTTTATACGCCTAAAAGTGCAATGCATTATCTGAGTCAAGTGACGTCAAGACAAATGTTTACAATTTGTTGCAACCGTTTTCGCTCGTAAACTGGGTTGAAATCGTTACTGAGCAAGTGGACTTTGTTAGGTGCTACCATAATAGCGCGACAATCGCCAGCGTTTGCGACGTACACTTTTCCGAGGAGCACGAAGCATACGATAGCAGCACAACCGCCAGTGATTTTCACATATGCCTTCTCTTCGATTATCTGGTTATCCTAAACGAGTTTCAGGTCAGTCAGTGATAGTCGAATTGACGGCATCCATACCATGTCAACAAAGGCAGCCTCGAGAGCACCTATGATTAAACTATCACTCGTGATACACGAGCCTTGAACGGCTTCAGAACTTGAAGCTTCAGTGGAAAGACTGTAGAAGCTGGATCGCTTACTTGCACGGATTAGTTGTTCTTTTCGACTGAGATGAAGCACGGATTCGAGGACTTCGTTCATTCGACTCTAAAAGTTAAGGATGACATTTCAGTTTTTGATGCTTTGACACACTTTTATATGTTCATGCAAACAATTTGCCGCAAGTATGGCAGCCCCACTGCCGGCATGTCCATCAAAGATACCAAAGTACGCGGCCTCTGTTTTCGGTGCAACAGGGCCATCGTCGCTCGAAAAACTCAAAGAAATGGTTAGCATTTCGTCGTCGGACGGTCTTCGAGCCAGTTTTCCATTCGTTTTTCCATCAGAATTCAAGTGCTTCTTCTCAGAGAAGTCCAATGCTTTTTCTGCTTCATATCCTTGCTGGACAATGGTCAAAATTTTAGCAGCTGCAAGGTCTTCATTTTCCTTTGACTTTCCTGCAATGCTAATAATTAACTTTTTATCACTATTTTCGACCATACCGGTGTTGATAACTTCGGCATATCCAGCAAAAACTGGCATTTGAGTTGGATACTTCGGACATAATACGGGTCGTATGTTCTGATCCGCCGAAAGCGTAATTTCGTCTTCAGTCAAGTACAAAAACTCTGGACGGCAGTATGGATGCTGCTGCTTGTCTCCCCCAATTACAACTGCAAAATAATTATATAAAAAGCTATTCAAAGGATAATCCTATTAAGACAGAGGGCAACCACAACGATGGACAACACGCCAATTATACAGTTTATTTATGTTTACCCGGAATGATGCCGCCAATGTAGTGTGTGTCAGCCATATCGACGACCATACCAATCTGGGGCGGTGGTAATTCATCATTAGCCTTTTTGGTCGGAACAGGTTGCCCCCGTGGGCTTATTACTGATCGAACCTTTGCTAACATAGCATGCCAGCAACGAAAAAATGTTCAATAAAGTGGGAGCCTTCGTGCCCGTGGCCAAGGGAAGCCAAAGCAGGAGTAGAGAAAATTGATTTTAGCTCGCACTTCACACTGAGGCCTATAGCCAGCGGGCGTCCAATACGCCAAAGCTGTCTCCAAAAAACCCATGTCATCGAACTTGCTTTCCCTCAAAACTCAAGCATTCTTTATTCGTGCATTTATCTTGTGCTTTGTCATGTTAATCCGGAATAGTGACAGTACATGAGAACGGCCCAGTTTTGTAGACAAACTGCATCTTTTTCCGTTACAATGCTCGTTTTTTCTGTTGTTGGATTGCAGAATCGGAGACAGTGTTTTGTATCCTTAATAAAAAAGTTTAATGACCTCCATGCAGGTATAATTTGAATCTTCTACCTCGCCATGTAAGTTCATGTGAACACAGCAGTCGATATTGTCCCGTTGTTGCGAAGCACAATACATGATGGGACTAATATTCGTCAAGGAACAACCCTTTTTATGAGCTTTTTCGAGCTAAAAATGCCTCCATATTTGACAAGTATACAAACAGACCCAAAACGCACTCTTAATTGAGCTTTCTGTTCATCCGTTTCGTAGCGACAAAGGTCGTGACAAGCTCGGTCCACGAATTTGCGACAACATGTCAAGAAGACACCATTAGCACGCCAACGCTCAGTGCATGGAATAAAGTTTGAGGCTCTGGTGCCGCACTAAAGTCAAAATATGTTTGTGTATTGAACGTCTGAAGTGCAAACGCAAACTTTAAAGTTTAAAGATTATCACCATTTCTGATCGCTTGTAACGCTGTGCGGGTGAGATGACCTGTGAAGTCCGAGGTATAGGTGACTGCCGTATGCTTGTTCGAACTTTGTAGGCCAATTGATCGTTGTACAATTTAGGGCAATGCTTTAGGGCATGTGCTTGGCACTAAAAGTAAGCGTCGTACACAGATATTTAGTCTGTTAGTAATCAAAACAAAGTTATGGTTGATAAATACAAACTTTAAGTCCACATCTAGTAATTACAGCCTTTGTACAGCATTGCGTGGGATCCAGGTTGTCACAACATTGGGCTACAATTATCAACGTGAGAAAGTTCACAACAACCGCCACACTCAACAACATGGTAACTATTTGTCATGTACTCGTGTTGTGTCTAAATAGTCAGCCATAATCTTTGAGGTCATTTTTAATACAAGTAACCTTGGTTTTGGGGTATTTATTTCGCCTTTTTGAGAAATACAATGGAGGTCAATAGCGTCTCATCTGTCAAGAAATGGAATGTTTTAGAGACAATACAAGTTCAGGGAACAGATAAAAACCTTTATAATTATGAAAATATTATAAGTTTGAGAAGATTGCGAATTGATGCTTGCCTGATTGGATCTTCAAATTAACAAATGTTGCATTTGTTTGCTGGCTTTGTGCGAGGTTGAGGGACAACAGTTCGAGTTGCCAGTTCAAAGACTTCACGAACGTTCTAAAGTTTGTACCACATAATCAGTGTTTATAAAATACACTTTTTGTTACCTCTTTTGTCTTCGCAGAGCATTCAATGTATGCAGATGCACCGAGTCTGGCCGCAAATTCTTTGCCCTCTTCCAGGCTCAATGGGGCTGTCGATGGGGTTGTGGCATTGTTCAATGGCGTGTCGCGCGTGTCCTTTTTGTTGCCGACAAGAATAACGGGTACATGTGGACAGAAATGACGGACCTACAAATATGGCAAAAAGCATAGAATTACAATGGAATTTACAAAGATTGCAAAGAAGTACCTCCGGAAACCATTTTTCTTCAACGTTTTGAAGCGAATCGGGTGTGTTAATGGCGAAGCAGAGCAAAATGACGTCAGTATCAGGGTAGCTTAAAGGCCGTAGACGATCGTAATCTTCCTGGCCGGCGGTATCCCACAAAGCTAGCTCTACCTGCATGTTATCATTGAAATGGCAAAACACATAAATCGGAATCATACCTGCGCGCCGTCGACTTCAATGTCGGCAACATAGTTCTCAAAGACGGTCGGAACGTACACATCCGGAAATTGGTTGCGGCTAAACACGATCAGCAGACATGTTTTACCACATCCGCCATCACCGACGATAACCAACTTTTTTCGCAAGATATTCATGGCAGTCAAAGTTGGTTCAGCAGGCTGAAATAGGTTAATTGTGAACAACCAGAAAGCGAAATATTGTCATATGTGTAACTACCATGGGACAGCAGAATGACATGTTGTTGACTTGATTCGGGTTAATAGAGGTTATATGTGTAAATTTAGTCCTAACAATTCAGACAAAACCCGAGGTTTTGCAACCGTTGACCGCGGCTTCCTTTTGGGAGCGGCTGACAAGTGTTGCGCGCTAATCAGAATTGGCAAATGGCTCTCGCCCAAACGTCAACCTTACAGCAACGAAAATCTCAGCCTGGGCATTGAAAAAAATTCAGAACTAGCAACGCGGTGGGATTTACCTGCGAAAAGGCAAGTCGGGCGGTACATGTAAATGTACAAGCACTAAAAAGTCGTAAAGGACGCATTGTATAAAATGTAAAATAAATTCACACGCATACGGCAGATTTTCTTAATTTTTTAGCCTATTAAAAACATTTAAGTTGTTTATTGTCAAGTAATAGTATTTATCGCGTGTATAACTTACCACCAACGGCGTGCTTTTCAAACGGCGTGAAGTTCGTCGCGTTGCGGCGTGGTACATCTCGTTGGAGGTAGGAAATAAATTATGTTGTGTCAGAGGTTTTTCTTCATTTGGGGCCTCATACCTGTGGCGACGACTTCAACCTTTTCCCGTCCCAAAGGTATCACTTTTCCCCTGGTGGCACAGCATCGTGTTTGCCTTGTCATAGAAGCTCTCATATCATTCTCGCAAAGTATTATCCCCTTAGTTGCATATTGTACAGTCATGCCTACTCCTTCTCGGGACTGTTTTGATGCAAAAACATTTGCTCTCTTTTTTCGCCCCCTTTGATCGGGAAATTGTGTCGGCACTCTTTTTCACAGTCATACACCCGCAAAAACTTCATACTGTGCATTTTTGGCCAGTCATCTCTTTATTTTTTGAAAACAATGAGTCGAAGCAATTGAGGGTACAAACATGACCAACGACATACATGTTTGTGTTTGTCGGTTTTGGTCCCGGCCAAAAACAACAAAAGCCAACTTTGGTATTGACATAACTTTGACGGATGTCCTTAAGTCGATATCATCAACTTTGGCCCGGGCACCAGTTTTGTCGACCAAACTGCAGCCAATCAGTCGTTGGCCATTGGCAATGAGAAGTCCCTTCATGTCCAAGACGAACAGGAAATTCCAGTGCCGACCGAAGGCAACGACATTGGTCGTTTTCACTTGCCTATTATTCGGACTGCGTCATTAGTGCTTACTGAGAGCTCAAAATCTGGCAACCTATGCAAACATTTCATCCATTTCAGTCAAATTACACCGTCTAATTTGTGGTGTATGAATCTGCTTCACACAATGGCATGCAAAGTCGCTCTATAAATATACACAGCCTGGGGCGTACTCGTAGAGTGAATGGCGTGTGCTTTGACAAATCAAGCAAAACGCAAATATTGTCACCATGAAATGACAGAGCGCAAGAATGCCGCTCGTAAAATGGATTAATGTGTACGTCCCCCTCACTGACAGTCTGCAAACGAATCCGGCAATGGACTCGGTTACCAAATAAATCTAATTTGTTCCATGCTCTGGAAAGAAAGCTCAGCTTCCTTCAAATCATGAATGCTTTTCGACCATTATTGACCGGAATTTCAAAACTATTTTTAACTTATTAACTTTACTCAAATACAGAAACAGTTAGCGCATTACGGTAAACCATTAAACAAGGCATCATGCAAAGTTGTGGAGAGAATAAATAAGGTGTTGGGAAACAATTTGGAATAGCAAGAAGACTAAACGGAGCGAGCCGGGAATTGGGAGTCTTGGAGATGAGCCAAACTCGTTTCTCTAAACAAACTTCTGCATTTAAATAAACGCGGCTATATTGAGTTTATATCGATTAAAATCAATGCAGTGAGAAGCTTCAAAGTAGGTCGGTTTGAGAGGATTTGAGCAAACTGGAAGCGAAGCAAGTGCGTTGCCGAGGCAGGTCAATACGGATAAACCACTCTCAAGCTGGGGAAATCAAAACAAAGCGGCGGTGCATTCTTTTTATCAAAAAAATGGGCTATGAAAAAGTTACATGGCAACAATCAGGTACTACTGATTGTGCCCTCTGCTAGTGACCCAGTGATGGCTTCCAAAAGCCTACATAACAAGCGATAGAAAATAGAACAAAGCATTTGTTTTATAATAAAATGGACAATTAGTTCTGAACATTGACAATGACTCGCAAATTTAAAGTAACTGGTTGATCCAGTCACAAAAGTCGATCGAAATGTAAGTTTGCAATTTTAGTGGCTATTAAGAGCTTTGAAATTTGGTAGAACAAGCTATAGAACTGTGTAAACAATTGATACAAAGAAAGAAGCGGAAATAGACGCTTACAGATCGATCCACAGGCGAAACAACCGCGGTCGGTCGATACATTAATAGAATTGTGATATTAATTAACAGGACGATCGGAAACAGTGAATGGCGGGTGTCAGCATTTATAGAATGTCGCAACCACGCTTCTTCTTTTTTTTCTGTTGTAGCGCTGCCTGAGTTGCTTTTTCGAAAACTTCGCGAATACCCTGAAAAAAGAACGGAATTAAACTTATTGATTTAGTTTTGAGCATTGTTAAACGTACTTCTTTGGTCTTGGCTGAGCATTCTAGGTAGGCAAAGGCTCCAATCTGATCGGCAATAGCTTTTCCTTGTTCGGGTTTCACGGGTTCTTGCTTGTTACGAGACAAATCGCGAACTGTTTGAGAATCATTTCGTAAGTCTTTTTTATTACCAACTAGGATGATAGGCACGTTTGGGCAGAAATGACGGACCTGAAAAGTGTCAACGTATTAAATTACATCCGTCTAGGGAAAGCGAGTTAGTTCAAACGTACTTCTGGGGTCCATTTTTCAGGAATGTTATCCAATGAGTCAGGGGAATCAATGCTAAAACACATAAGAATGACATCGGTATCTGGGTAGCTTAAAGGACGAAGGCGATCATAGTCCTCTTGGCCGGCAGTATCCCACAAGGCGAGTTCAACCTGAAATGCCAGACGGTTTTGGAGGGCCGAAGTCGTGGTTTAATGTAAACTGACCTGTTTACCGTCGACTTCAATATCAGCGACGTAGTTTTCGAAAACGGTCGGCACATAGACGTCCGGGAACTGGTCCTTGCTGAACACGATAAGTAGGCAGGTCTTACCACAGGCACCGTCTCCAACAATGACCAGCTTCTTCCGAATGGCCGCCATTCTCTACAAAAATACGAAAAATGATGAAGAAGTTACGATTCGATATCAACGCGACAGGGCGTAAACATCAATAACGCGGAAATCAATGGGTGGGGTCATCGAAGCGAACGCTCATGACGACAGAGCCCCCACGCTCACAGGTTAAGATGGGTGATTCAATGTTCGCATGTCAGTCCGTGCCCCAGAGCGTTCCTTTTCATCGAAAGAAGCCACAATCAGGAAAGGAAATAAGAGGCAAAAAATGTGTCTAACTCGCAAATGTCTGGCCCCCCATACGTTGCATTTTGAAATAACTGAGTGACAAGGGGAAACCGATATACCAATGAGACCAGTGTTCTTTCCGTACAAACAAAAAAGAAGGGACGAAAAGTGGTCGTCGTGCGCAAGCCGCTGGCACGAACTGAACATAAGAGCTGTACTGATGCAAATTTGGCGCCAGCGCGGCGATCGACTGCGGCAGTGACACCGATTGTACGGTTAATGATGAGTTGTGTCATTGAACTGCGATCAATAGGACAAAATTGCGTTCTAACTAACATCTAGAAGCCACCTCAATATGGCCTTAATGTGGCCATTCGTAAAGTTGACAAATGTAGGGACGACAACTGGCCTTTGGCCTCAGGGCAAAAAAGTGCCAGACGGCGTAATAGTGAAGGAAAACCCATTTTGCGCATCAACTTCATTAGGGGCAGAAGACGTTCGTCACAATAGTGTGGGTTCTGTCTATTGATTAGACGTCTGGCAAACCCACGACACTGGGTGCATCTTCTTCTCAATGTACAAGAGCAGAGAGCGTTGTCAGAGTTGAGCCAATGTGCCAAGGCATGAAGGCCGTTGGCTGCATACCCGCCCCATCTAGAAAAAGACGCGCAATTGAGACAAACTGGGTAGCGTCATCTTAGAAAATTCATTTAGATAGGGGCCGCGAAAAAAAGCAAAAAAAAGTGTTGGGCTTATCTTGAGCCAGGCTCTCACTCTGTTTCCACCTCATCGCCGTGCCGATGGGCACTCTGAGCTAACAACGGCCGAGGACGAGAAAAAAACATACGCATCCACACATTGAAAGGGTATTAAAGCCACCAAAGCTGCCGGAGCTAACTTGTTGCGGCAACTAAAGCCGAGACCCGACTTGCAGGCGTACAGAATACACGCATTATATCGGCAAAGCATTCATGCAATTCGAAAAGACAGAACTAACACATCATGACAAAACCATAACGGAAAAGACAAGGCCAATGTTCGGTCCGGTTGGGGGATATGCGCGGCTACTGTGCGAAACTAGAAACTAGTACTGACGGCGAACCCCGTGCCGACACCACGTTCATGCGGGATAAATGTATAATGATGGCCAACGGCTAAGGCGCGAAACCGTGTGAACACAACCTTGAAAATTGTAGTCCCGCTGTGACAGGGATGAACAAATTCCCGAAAAAAACCACACACGGCCGTAGGACTAACCGAGAGAGCGAAAGGGGAGGAAATGGAGAGAAAAAGAGACAGAGCCAACAAGACATTTGGCGTGAATCATTCTACGGATGCCCGACGTCGAACCAGACAAACGCGTCCGCCGAACTACTGCGGTTGCGTTAGTTAGCAATGGGGGCCTGTCGCGGCAAGACCGGGGGCAATATTGTCATCCTGACTCGCATTTCTGCACTAAAACCCCTAAACCTAAACTACTTTAAAGAGAAAAATGCGATTGACGAACGCGCTTGCGGCATTTGCTTTATGCGCGGAATTGTAACAATACATATACACTGACAAGAGGAGCTAACAGCAGAAACCTGTATTTGCACTCATTTAAAAGGACGATTCATCACGAATGCATATGTAGCACTGGTTGGATGCTAGTTGGGGAAAGCGGTGTTCGGGTTTAAGGGTTAACTTTCATCAGTTTACTCGTTTGGGTGCGCCCACTTGTTTGTTTTTGCGGCTAAAAAAGAGAACAAGCGCGACACAGAATGCTTGAGAGGGTATTCTTTCCCGTCTCCGCCTTCCGGACACCATGTATCCGGCTGATTAAACAAAAGTTTATCCCTGAGTTTCAATTTGTGGTCAAGCCGGCCTATGATGAAGGACTAGAAGGGTTGTACGGTTGCATGAGGCGCGTCGCATGGTGTGGCAATGATACAGAGGACACAAGGCGGGCCGAACCAGCATGTTTCCACGCCATCGCAGGACGTGCATCCCCAAAGCTGCATTGAACAAAAAAAATTTATTTCCAAGCTGAAACACAACGTATACGAAACAATTGCAATTGAAGGGATAAAAGGCAAATGGAGCTGTCAGTGTTGGAGACTGGAGCGAACGCCTCCTCCCCAAAGGCTCGAGAGGAACCTCGGGGTTGAGGTTTTGTAGTTTGGAAGGCTTACCTCCGGACCATACGTCTTTGATTATCAACACATCAACGGACTTGGTCTTGTCCGATGCTCGAAACAAAAGCTTTAATTTGAATTCAAAATGGTTAGAAAACATGTGGATAGAGTGCGGGGAAAATGTTCGGGAGCAAAAGAATTGTATTGGTGTCGGCCATGAAAATCAGAAAGGACCAAAGAATATTTGTATTCAGTAGTGATATTTGTGCAACTTTGGATGGAAACTTTGCGTGGGGAACCCGAGGTTGAGGTATATGGGATGAAATCAGTCAAACTTGTATGTTTACATTAGAAAACAGTGTTAATACATTTGGGGTGGTGATGAATTCGTAGACGTAGACGACATTGAAGACATCATTAATTGCTGATGGTAGTTTTGATATTGTAAAAGCTGGTGATTTAGGCGTATAATTTCATTCCTGAGCTCCGTAATCATATCGTCTTTCTGTTTCTCTTTTAACCGGCGGGCTTCACGAGACTTCTTCGCAGATTCATTATTCTTGTTTCGTCGATCTCGGTACGCCTAAACGAATCGTTTTTTGATAAATGATTCCATTAGCTGGAAAAACCATTATTGCTCCCAAAATAGTACTTACATTTGTTTTCTCCTCTTCCGGCACAGGTCTTGGCTTCTTCTTCGTAGGCGGATGGTGGGAACCGCATTGAGAAGGGGTATTCATGGATGATGGGTCCATGTAAGCCGTCGGATAGCTTTGTTGCCCGAATGTCATTTGAGCAGCCAGAGCCAACTGGTGTGAATTAATGTTTTTCATCTGAAAAAAAGCATAAATTTCTTTTTCAATTTCCTTTGGCTTACATCTGTTTTTGATGGGATAAAATTTGGGTTTGAGAAGAGGCTGGCAGCAGCATACGATGTTTGTGGACTGTAGTTTTGATTCGAAGAGTAGTCCTGCCAGAAGACCATTCTTGAACGGTGATACCAGGGGCGATACTCTAAAAAGGTTTATCAGTACATTCCAATAACGCGTCAACATTAAGCGCGACAAGTCGATGATCGGCTTACAAGCGATTCATCAAAAAGGTCATAAAAAGTAAAAAGCATGCAAAAAATGTGACGAATGCACACCTAGCTGCCGATCAAGCTCTGCGGTGATGTCACCTTACGCGACCTGTTCTGGGGGCATAAACTCGAGCCAATGATGCCGGAACAATAACTGCGTAACTTTCCCACCTTCAAAAAGCCCGCGGAGGAGGGCACTTTGCAATCCGGCGGCACTCACAGGCTATGATGGGCCTTGAGCCTGATTATGAGCCGACAGAGACGCGCAAGTGGAGGGGGTGCCGTTCGGGGACGCTGGGTGAGGACACAGTCGGATGTCCCAGATCAAAGCATGCCGCTTCATGACCTCAGCGGGCGATCGTGTCGGCGACATTTCTGGGGCCTTTTGCGTAACGCCAAGCGAGACATTTTCTGCGATCTCTAACGTGCGCACAACAAACAGCTGAAAAGCAAAGCAAAGGTCAAGGCATCGGAAGTGAACCGAAAGGGGTTCTTGCATTTTGTTCTTCAACAATTCAATCTGTATATTTCATAATCATTGCATTTTACACTTTTTCAATTTCAAGTACAATTTAAACTACACTATATTTTCCCAAGCTCACAAACCACATAAAGCATATTTCAGGAAATACATTTTGGGGGTCCAAATGCATTCCATTTCAAAACGATAGCAATTTATTAGCTTTACGTCAAATATGTCTGAAAGTCACAGAAAAAACAATAAATGCCGGATAAATGCTCTGTAATGGCCGGAAGAGATGTGTTCCAAGTCTGGCTGAAAATATGTGTTTTCCTCTTCGAATATCTGAAAATGTTTTGCATGGATAGGAACTGCAGACTTTTAGAAAGCCGTTATTTATGAGGTGACGGTTATTCTTTTTTACCATCAGCTTCTTTGTCCTTCGATAATCACTTACCGTGGAAAGTCGTTATGGTAAGGCGTCTCTGGTTGCCAGTTGCGCAATCAAAGGAACCGCGGCCATCTGCGCTAAGATCTGCGCCTGTTCGTTCACCTTAATTGGCGGTCAGCAGTGACTTCGAATGCGCGAGAAAGCTCGGCAGTCATTGTTACCGCTTCTGTTAGCACTACCGTACTTCTGGCTTTGAATGGCTTCCGGTGAGCGGAGAATAATGCAAAAGCAAACATAATTTTGGTTTTTGATTATGCAAACTGTGAAAAGTAGCAAAGAAAAGTTAGTTTTTTCACATGGCTGAGAGAAAATGTTACAATTGAGACTGAATAGAGACTAACCTGGTTGATTAATAGCCCCATTTAGCTAGACAGCCGAGTCTGTTTGGTGGCATGAAGGAAGTTGGCTGGCAATAGCGAAGAAACACGTGCTTTTAATTACAAGCCGACATTAGCGGATTAGCGGGGCCTTGACCATTCGGACTTTTCGGTTGCATAGCTCTTTGCATCGAGAATGCCATACGCCATCGGTGACAAAGTGCCTACGCAACCGCAGACATCCAGTGATCACCCATACAATCGTCGAACCAGCCGACCAACACAGATTCTGCGGCCTGTTACCTACTGACGGTGATCGCGGGCACATCGACACACGAAGAACCGAAGGGCTGTGCCCACTCATGCTCCGGTCGAAGCTCATTCATTCGGTGAACACACTTTCGAGGTGGTGGTGAAAAGTTTGCCCAAAAGGGCGATGTCAAAAGGGGCGCGAACGAACCCACTCTCGAGTACTTGGTTGATCCATTGCATTCAATCACGCTCGCCAATGATCCATTTTTGCATTGTGTACACTTATATGGAGTCTCAGACACCTTGTTCTATCTTGTTTCCAAAGTACTTTGAGGCTGAGAGACCGTGTTGACTCGGATCGAGGCCAGTCCGGGCCCCGATATTTGTACATTACTCAAAATGGAATAAATTCCATTTCCTCAAACTGGAAATGTAGAAAGGAAGTTATCCGCGTCGACAACCAAGTCGCTGAAAATGGAAGGAAAAGGGCATTGGCAAACGAAATAACCGTATCCACGGCAACGCACGCAATGGCGCTTGACCACACACAGCCTCGGGCACTATGACCACCAATGTTTGTAGTTTGTAAAATATTATAGCATCGTTTCGCAATATGGAGTATTATTATGTTTCTGGCGGTGTTAAGAATCTGAAAATAAGGTTGGTTTTATCAGTTTGAAGTGACAGAGACAACAAAAACATTGAAAGCGTTGTTGGCATATTTACCAAACTATAGACATGTGTTTCACGATAGTTGTCAATAGAAAGTGTATTTTATAGCGTACAACTGGAATATCTCGGAGCAGCCTTTGCCAATCTACCGAGCTATTCACATTTCACGGAACGATCTGTGGCTCGACCATCGTCGTCATTGTCGGGCCGGACGGGGAGTTCGGCTCGGAACGTTGCGCAAGACTCGAGAGTGCCCTATGAAACGGCCAACATTCTGTGGCAACAAAAGCTCAATCATCCTGTTGTAAGTCCCCCTTTGTAAGAATAACATCTGAATCATGGATATTTAGAACCAAAGCCAACATCACACATCACAAATCGGAGAATTAAACACCGAAATTCGAAATGAAAGTGCACCCCCTGACCGAGTTGAAGAACAATCCGAAGCCGGAGATGTTGCATCTGAAGCGGCACCTTTCAACTTTCAAAGGGAAAGGCTTTCCCGAATTTTCACACTTACAAACTCGGAAATCGTAGATCAACAAGTGTGTAGTTTTATCCATCATTCCATTTGAAGATAAACACACATGACACCAATTTCAGAAATCTCAAACAAGTACAGATGCGCCGACTTCATCGGTCAATGTAACCCGTCAACGAAAAGTGGCGCCGCTTAGGTGAGTATCTCACATGATTCCAGTGACGAAAGCGACAGACAGTCGATTAATTTTTCCGTTTTTGCAGTAGTCTTGCGCTCAAGCATCCAATTGTTAATCATCCCAATGACCAACGTCAACAAGCACATCGAAGCGTACCCTTTGTGCAACATACTATGAAGATCATGGGATATTTCGGACCATTGACCACATCGCGGTGAGCACGCCCAAAGGTTGATATAAAAAAACAAAAGATTTTAGGGGCGACTACGATCCTAATGACGACCGGGTCATTTGTACAATCACAATGACAAATAAGAAGGTTATATCTTTCACGCCTGTGCTTGGTTCTTGGCGAATAGAAACTCGTTATGGTATTTACAATGCCACGGTTGCTATGGCCGATGATATTAAGTTTGATGCGATACCAGACTATGAAAACGTTGAAGGTCTTGGTGATGGAATAACGGAAAATGACGAAACTACATCAGCATTTGAGCTACCGGAAAAGAACAAAATTTGGATGCATTACTTGATCACAATAGGTTATTATCAGTGACACAGTCTTTAAAAATAGACATAGTTTATTTGCAGATGAGGGTATAAACTTTCCTCATGACGGAAATCACATCGAGTATCGGTTCGAGTTACCACGTCATGTAAACATTGTGCCTTCTGGTGATAATCAGTCCCAAGGCAGAACACAAGTTTGCTTTTCAAAGGAAGAAAATTATGTAAGTTCATTCATTTATTCGAAGTGTAAAACTGGGACAAATTTGTTTACAGCAAGACGTGTCAAAGTTTTCATATCCGATAGAAGTGACTCTTGAGTACAACTACAACGTTGACCCGTTTTCAACCATTAAAGTGCCCCATCTACAGTGCAGGGTCGTCGCTGAAGACGGCTGGCAACGCTGTTATGTTGATGGTTATGCGGAAATTGCCTTGCCACTTACATTAGGACAACATGAGGTGACCGTCGATTGTTGGAGGCCTGTTAATCCAAACAGCTATGTGTCGGAAATGAAAGACTTTTTCCTCGGTCAACCGGTCGATGTCAAAAAGTTGGCTGATTTGAGTATTTCAAGTGCAACTATCGCTAATGTAAGTTTAAAACATAAAGAAACTAACAGTTGTATGAAATCTTTACAGACATGCAACAATGTTGGACTCCAAGGACAGAGTAGTGGTCAACTGAAACTAACAATCCAATGCATGCGACAAAGTAGTCAATTCGTATCGAAAGAACTTGTACGATCACTTCAATACGGTACATTGTTGAACAAGATCGGCCTCAGCGGAAGCCTTCACTGGCGAATCATGAAAGTACTAATGCAATTCGAAGAAGCCCGCAGACAACTGTTGCGTCTCCGTACAACCAAAATGCCAAGACCATAATAATATCAAAACGTGTTCATGTGAAACCTTCACAAATGGCTTTTGAAAATTTTTTGTATCGGTTTTCCTGTCATTTTTGATTGTTTGTAATATTGTTTTACTAACTTAATAAACATGCTGTGTAAATACTGTAAAACTACCGAATTGTGTATAATAAAAGTTTTATAATGGCAAGAAATAATGAAAAAAGTTCGACGACATATCGAAATACAAAAATACAAACGCATCATGGATCGTAGAAAAGGAAAAAACAAAACCAGTAGTCACCCGAGGAAAGGCATGAAACAAGCTTAGGTATCGATTTGCAAAGTAGAAAAAACAATAGTCATATGTGTAACAGACATTGTATTAATAAAGAACGAACAACCTAATCAGCCTTGGGCTTCACGCGGGTCCACTTGATGAGCGTAGCCGGTGAACGGAACAAGAAGATAAGCTTCGAATACAAATCTTGTTCGAGAACGAAGTCGTGGGCTTCACGGACAAGGTAGATGTCCAAGCAAATCTTGAGCAAGTGGTCGGGATTCGGAATTTCGTTGATGATGACATCGAGAGGCTGGTTAGCGACGAGGCCACGAATGACACGGCCAACCAAGAGGACCAAGGCAATGTACATGGCAACAATGCTGAAAAATGTATTGTGGAACATCCGTAACGATAAACATCAAAAAAGTCACTTACCCTCCTTGGGCGTAACGCAGCAAGAAAGCTGGGAAGACACGGTCCACAAACATGACGACCTTGACGTAATTCACGCTACGTGAAATGTAGGTCGCTGCTTCTGGAGGGAAGACGTTGTCGACAAACTTCAAGCCATTTCCGAGTTCACTCTGAAGACCCCAGACCATCGTGGCTTCTTCATCGTCTTGCTTCTGAAGCGTCAACTTGAAGTTGGAGAAGGTCTGATTGGCGGGCGTCTTGATCATGTTGACTTGTTGGACGGCCTCAGCGGACTTGACTTGAGCTTCATTCGGGACATTGAGGAAGAACGGCAGAATGTGTGGAATCGTGACGGGATCAGATTTACCACCTTGTGCCACCTTCAAAGCCTTCTCCAGGTCGCGCCATTCGGTCGAGTTTGGCCACAGGTACATCGAAAACATTGTCGTGTGGACAACTGGTTCCTTCGTACCATCACGTTTACGCTGGACAGCCAGATCGACATTGAGCCGCAACGAGGCTTCACCGGTATGGTTGTTCAGCTGGTAGGCCAATGCTTGGAAGGAATCCGACGAAATAGTCCAAAAAACTTCCGAAACAGGACGGAATTTGACTTGCTGAAAGTTCAAACGGTCATAATCTGACAAATAAAGCAATCGAGTCAACTTACGTAAATGTCGGAGTACTGGAAATCGTCGATGTAGGACACGGCTTGTCGAATTTGTGACTGAATTTGATCAAGATCGCTGGCCGTTGCATCTTTGACACTATCGTAACTTTTAGAGATACTTCCAATCAAGTTCTGTCGCAAGCTGGGAGTTAGCTGTTGGATTTCCATGCCTTGGGCTTCCATGGTGAAGATGGCCGGGTATCCTTCGAGGCTGATCGACAGTTGGACCTTCTCAGGAGGCAAAACTGTGCCGATACGGTTGAGAAGAGCGAACGCCAAGAGCGGGAACCAGATGATAAGCACAATGGCGAGAATGAGGGGAACACCAACAGCATACTTGACCATCGTTGCCTTGGGCACACCACGAGGAGCAGGGAAACGTTGTTCGAACATACGGGAGCATTTGAGGTTGTAGATCGTCGAATAGAAGTTCTCCATGGAGAAGAAATCCAAAATCGGCATCGACGTATCGGTCCAAGTCCAATCGATCGCGGTACGGAGTTCGAAGAGGAAGGGCACCAGCATGAAACTGAAAAAAAGTACCAATAAACTGTAAACAAACAATCGGAAAGAGAAAACTTACACTTTGAACAGAACCATATTCATAATACCGTATGAATGCGTCAACAAATTGCCGATACATAGACGCGGATATCCATTGCGGATCTGCCAGGCCGAGATGAGGAAGTACACACATTTCACGATGTACAGGAACTGTGCCACCTTGTTGTTCATCGCAGCGGTCTTTGTGACAGCCGGCAAGGCGAAGAAGATCCATATGTGGAGGAAGACAACGGTCAGAAGCTGGTAGATCAGCTTGCAGGTTGCGGCCTTGCGAAGATAGAGACCACGGTCAACAACAATCATGAGTGTGATGATGATCAGCATTATGACGAAGGTCAATGGCACACGGTTAGACGAAATATCGCTCAGAACATCACCAGATCCACCATCACCGAAAGACGAGAATCCGAATATGACGATGAAGAAGCAGAACACGTCGAGGAAGAACATCAGCGGATACAGATCCCGAATGTAATGGAACTTCGGATGAAGCAGCTTGTACACAAACGACGACAATGCTCCACGTTGCTGAGTCGGCATGTCGGATGTGATAGCGACAGCATCATTGTTATCTACAGCGACGGAATTCTCGGTTTCAAGCTGAATAGTGTCATTCTCGACGAATGTGTCCATGCGATTAGCATCCTTCCAGAGACCCAAACGGCGAAGCATGTAGCGATGGAAGAACAGAGCAATCAGCAGAGCCACATCCCAGAAAGCGAAGTAGTTCATCTTCTGGACGCCGAAGATATCCTGTACACGGTAGTTGTTGCGGGTCGAGGCCAATGCAGCGGATGTGCTATTCCAAGGGAAGAAGCCGAACTGGAAGATGAACTTGACGATGATTTCGAACTCGGTGTAGGTGATCATGGCAATCCAGAAGGTCTTCGATGGTCGAGGGCTGGCGAGACTTCCCCAGAAGAAGACGAGCAGAGGCAATGGCAATGTGATCAGACCACTGCAACGAGCGTGGGCGATGCAGGCCAAGAAGAACGAAATGAGATCAGTGTGGGCAGCAACGCAGTTGCCGATGGCGGTGACAAGCTTGGCGAAGATGTTTCGCTGCTCCCATCGAGAAGTGGCTTCTTCTTCGAGGCGTTCGACATCGCTTTCGCTGTTGACGAGATGCAAGCTTCGGGATTCCCAATCGTCGCGGATGACGCTGAGCGGAAGGGTTTCATTGTAGAGCTCTTCACGCATTTCCTGGACGAGACGGACCTTTTCCTTGTTCAAGACGTAGGCGACGTAGCGGTGTTCACGGGATCGGCGATTTAAGAAAGCAGCGGTCCATTCGATGACAGAGCGGCTAATCTTGCCCAAAAAGCGCAGAATCGAGGAGACCTTATCCGCTTCAGGCTCAACATTGACTTCGCCATCAACGTCATCAGATGCGCGACGGACTTCGGCTTCACGGACGGCTTCGATCATTCGTTGTTCTTCGTCCTTGATCTTCTCAGCAGTCTCGACAGCATTCAGGGTACCGACCAAATCCATATCCTTCGCCATGGCAGTGTGGAGAAGCTGAAATCATCACAATTAACACCGCATCACAAACCAAAACAAACAAGTACCTGCGCAGGATCAAGCTTATCAAAATCACCAGCTCCAGGTGTAACTTCTGGAACGAACGATTCAACGGGGGCAACGAGTTCATCAGTATCGGGCTCATAGTTAAACATATAGTAATCGCCACCACGTTTAGCTAAAAACATCAGTATTAATCACAGTTGTGACATTGGAAAAGGGATAAGATAACAATACAGGGAACTAATAAGACAGTGGTGTTAACAGAAACGGGTGTTACGTGTAGAACGGATCACAAACAAAGGGTGGAAAAGAATTTAGTGAAAAAACGATAAAGTTAGTGAATCACGCGCAGGAACAGAGGAAGTAGCAGAGGCATCGTGTCTCATGTTACAAACCAGGTAATTCGCTGCTTCGTGGATTATATTCGGGGAAGGGGTCATCTTCGTTAAAGATAGACATCGGTCGTTGTCGTCTGCCATCTGTATTAGCGGACAAAACATTGTAAATTTCAAACCAGTGAGGACAAACATTACACCATTAGACCCATAAAACGGTAAAAACTCTCCAAAGAAAGGACAAAACACCAAACAACATCCAAAAGTAAAACTTTGAATTTAGAATCGGTAACTTTTAGGTTAAGGGAGCACACCACAAAAGTATGAAAAGCACCAACCTTGTCCATACGTCTGCGGAATGAACGGCTTTTCGGATCCGAGATGCTGTTGTTCTTCATATTGGCGACGGATAGCAGCTGTTCGCTTCGTGATATCCTCAACCTTGGCCTTCTGCTGGAGATCTTGCTCTTTCATTTCCTTCTCGATGAGCTGGTTGATCAGCAAAGCTCCACGATGGGATTGCACGATTTCACATCGGAAGTCAATCATGCAATGTTGGAAGTACCAAGAGTGAAGGACACGCAGTTGGAAAATGATGAACGAAAGAGCAATCGTATCGAATCCGATTCTGGTTTCACGGGCTTCAACGGCACAGGAGAAGACGGCATCCTTCGTGGCAGAGAGGGAAACAAGACCATCACATGAGGCTTGATCGACGCAGACAATACTGAATAGCTGTCGCACGACGCATCCGGTGTTCGAAACGAGAGGGGAAAGGAAAACGCAGCCGACAACCTGAAAAAGAATCAAACTAATCATAAATAAGTTCAAAGAATAAAGAAGGAAACTTGCCTGAAGCGAAACTTTGCAGAGCATCGCAAAGATCGTGTAGAACAACAGGAAATTCCAGCGAGCCAAGGTCTTGTTGTAGTTGCGCATCGTGTAGAGGTTGTTTCCTTGCCAGAGCATCCAGAAGGCCAAGACGAGGTAGCCGAGGGCGAACAGAGAAGTTCCACCAAGACCAGCGACAAGCACCATGACGAGGGTGATCCAATGGCCATAATTGAAGATCAATAGCTTGAAGTAATCGACAAAACTCTTCTGTTCCGCGATGAAATCATATGTTGGATTGTTGCGTCGCAAGGCGTAGTTGCCATCGGTGTAGATCGTGTAGTTGTCGCCGGCCGGATGGGACGTGCGCTCCTGGCGGAAGACGCGTTCTTGGGCACCGACGGCGAGGAGAAGCAAGAAGTCAACGACCAGGAAACGGATGGAGTGTTCCGGGGGTTGGCGGTAGTTCGACAGGTCAAGGAACCTCAACAAGTTGTCACCAAGGATGGTGGTCTCCGCATCGGGGTCGGGAATAAGCCAGTTCGACCACGGGTAGGCGATGCAGAGCTCTTCCGGCAAGCCAATCCACATGGCATACTGCAGTGGCAGAGCGATGGCCAGATACAGCAGCAGTATGGGCCAAATGGTACGGCACAATCGACGAGGCAACAGGGCCACCAGAAACAGCCAGAAAATGACGAGACAACCAACGAGATCCATCCGGGTCCAGGCGACAATAGCCATCATGATCATCGAAACTTCAATGCCGAACTTGTAGAATCCGTAATTGAGGAAAAACTTGACACAGTCCCGAAGCGAGCGGTCAAAGTCTTTGGCTTCATGGTCAGGGAAGATCAGGTCACTCGGTGGCGTAGGCAATCCTCGGAGCTTCCGCATGAACTTCTGTCGGTAGTAGACGGCCAGACGGATGGCAATTGTGACCAAAACGATGATGAGACCAACGAAGTCATGTTCGAAGACAGAATCCGTGTTGCCGAATCCGAGCCATTCTGCCAAGGGGACAAGAGTGCCATTGACGCGAATCTCTGGGCAGGTGTCTTGGCCGAAGTCGATGAGCTGCGTGTCATTGACATTTTGGAAATGAATCTGTAAATAGATCGAAGTTAGATTCAGTTAAAGCAGTAAACAGGGGTTTTGAAACTTACTAAATAAACGACGCGAGTCACAGCCGACAACGCGAGGTACACCGTAAGCAAGAGAGAGATCGCTGCGGAAAGGGCCGGAAGGCAAACAGCTAACGAGACAAAAACGACGAGGACCAAGTTGAGTACACAGACATGTGAGGCAGCTGTGATGATCAAAATGAACAGGACGAGCTTCGGGAGGTGAACTTCAGCGAATCGCCATAGAACCTCGGCAAATTCTCGCAACCCTTGTTTCAGGGCTTGAATCGCGCTTCGAGCAACTGAAAACATAATAAATAAAAACCCGAAACAATAATCAAAATGAAAAAGCGTTCTTTCCAGGCACCTTGTTTCCAGAATGGTTCGTCGTCTCTAGAAATGAGTGACACATTTGACGAAGACTCATTTGGTCGAGAGCCCTCAGAAGGGCCTTTCACCACCCCCTGTGAAAAGGACTGTTTTTGTGAAGTTTTACCCAGGGGAATTTCAACAAAACTATCAGGATATACGTAAACAACTTTTGCGGATACTTTGCGGGGATTTGTTGTTGGATTGACACGCCATTTAACACCACTGGACATACTGGCATGCCACTGCAATAATAACGAAATCAAATAAGCATGGAGAATAAATGGCCCCAGCAACGGCGAACTACAACTAAGCAACTAATAGCGAGTGTGGAAGTTGCATAGGATGCATGCCATTGGGGACCGCCGCGGGGCAAGCATGAATCGTCAACACGAAAAAGGGCAGAAAAACATCCACCGACCGACCAAAAAGCGGTGGCGAGAGACGTGAAAACGACGACGGCGATCCGTGAGTCAAGAAGGAGCATAACGCAAAGGAAGCTGTCATGATCAGCATTAACCTCGCCCCTGCTATCCAGTTCCTCACTCAGAAAAGAAAGATTGCGCAAGTGTGGGGTGAGCAAATACTAAACTCGAAAAAGGTGTTTCTGGTATGACTTCTTGAACAAGTCGAGTCAAAACGTAGTGTCCGTGGAAAAAACGCTTTCCCATATTTGTTGTAAATTGGCTGACGTTAAAACGACAACTCACCTGTGTCGGAATCTCCGCCCTGCTCAGTAACATCAGAGGCAGTGCGGCTTCCAGCTGGGCTTTGAACAAGCTTGACCCAGGGGTCATGGAAGAACTTCAACTGCAGCATCGTGACGAGAACTAGCAGAATCGGCAGGAGAAGTCGAACGAAAAGCAGGCTACTGTTGTGTTCATCCTGGTAATCCACCAATCCGATCTTCGCAAAGTCTTCAGCCGATAGGTGCGTGTGCTGTTGCCAGAATTGAGGAACAGACGGGAATTGGTACGTGTAGACCGCAACCAGAAGCACTGACGAATAAACGATGAGAAGCGTCCAGAACAAGAAGACAACGTTTCGGAAGAACGGGAATGAGATCTAAAAAATATGAATTGGTCATGTTTCATTGCCTTCGATTCCAATAATGTTATGATTAATCGAATTCATCACTTACGTTCAATAAGATGATCAGGACACACCACAAAACCAAGTATCCGGCAGTATAGTCGACAGGTGGAGACGATAACGCGTTAACCAAAAGCACAAATGCTACGAGGAAGATCCAGAACTTGGTAAAGAATCGTGTGAAGAAGTCAAAGGCCTCCGACCGCCCCTAAAATAACAACAATTCAAGCAAGGTCAGTCATAAAACAAAACGCGGCACTTTATTGCATCCACATGGTTCGAATTGTGGCTGCCCAAGGCATTACACATGAAAACAATCAGCGGAGCATTAACACCGCCGAGAAGAAGCCCCAGTTTATCGATGAAAAGTCTTACCGAAGTGTTAGCGCCCTCAGGGATGCTAGTGAGAGGCTGGGCCGGGTGCTCGGTGTCCTCGAAGGTGCCGTACGTCAGACGCTTGCGACGATCGTGTTCGGTGAGGCTGTCGTAATAACGTTCACGCAGGAAGAGTCGCAACAGTACGACGAATGGCAAGCTCAAGATAATCTGAAACAGGAAAAATATTCATAACCACATCGGACAGGGGATCGACGGTACGGGTTTGGTGTGTGGAACCAGCTGGACATAAGCTCATCCACGCAATAGACTGTAAAGGCCTAGCAAAACGGGCTGTTTTTATAGGGACTGTGGCGCAAAAGAGAGGTTTTGTTATTTAAAAACACAAGAATGGATTGATTCTCGCCGACAGGAAAAACTTTGAATTGAAATTGCTACAAGAAAAAACGCTTGCATTGACAAATAGGGTGCATCCATTTATAATGCAAATGGATGAGTCAAAAATCAAAATTCAACGTGAACTAGCTATTGAGCCGGTGTTATGGACAGTGCAGCGCGAAACGAGTTGTTGCACGATCTGTTTGAAAGGAATTCATTCCATGACCAGACACGGAATCAAGAGTTTTGTCCAAACTGATCAATAGTGTACACTTTCGAATCATTGCATTTGCCCCGGGAAAACGTAAATTTTGGTGGTGGCGTTAACAAGGTCAGACAAGACGGTTTCTAATGTGTCATGACCGCGCAGGCCCTTGCACACGCCTCCGATTGGGAATCGGTTTTGACGGTCCAATATACATGACTAATTGCAAACAACGATAGGTAAGACGTAAAAACATACCTTCACGACCAATGTGACCAGGCCGACCGATCGAGAAGCTGCTTTCTGGAAACCGATGATCTCGAGTATGGACGAGACGGGCAGTTCCTTTCCGGGTACCAAGTCAAGACTGTAGACGTACTGTGCGATAAGCAAGAACTAAAAAACAAAGAATTGAAGTCTATAAAAACATAATAATGGTCCAAAGAATGCAAACCTCAACGTAAATCAACAATACAGGCGAAAGCCGGAAACACCATTTGCGTGAATCATAGAGCGCCCAGAGGAAGCACGCTGTGACGAGGAACACCAATCCAAAGACTGAATGGTACAGCAGTGCCCATGTCTGTAAAAAGTACACTGCATGACGATTGTTTATTTTATGAACTTACCATCATAGCCAACAGCGCAAAAACATAGCTGTGGTGCAGGCAGAAGAAGGCAATCGCAGTGAGGCTCTCGGATGTCGCCGTTTTCTGGGTGCCAGGGGTTCGGAAGATGTGGGAAATCTTTTGCCGGTCAAGGTAAGCCGAGGTGATGCGTTGCAATGGCACCGAATTCTGACCTTCTTCAACGTCATGAGGGATAAGCTGGAAGGGTCAAAAGTTAATAAGTACCATAACCAAGCGTTAACTCAAGAAATTTCAGCTTTGTAAACCAAACAAGGAGTAGCGTAAAGTGTTACGTGCGGTTGGATTTGTGGATTTTTAGTCAAAGAAGCAATAGGGTTTTTGAAAGGAACCCGAAAAAGAACCCCCAGAGCAAACCAAAGGCATCTCCTTACGTACCCCATGTGAACGGTTTCCATTATGACTGGCCGGATCTGACACCACTCCGCCATGATAGAACTAAATTAACCAAATCGAAATCAGATAGTACTTAAGAACATTTAGGTCTTGTGTTACTTTGCTTGAAGAAAGAACAGTTCAGCTTATTTTCTGCGATTAATTTTAAAAACCTATTTTGTGAATAAGAAAACACAAAACCAACTTCTTCATGAACAGATGAGTTGCCGTCGTCAATTTCACCGTAATCGCGGATGCCAGTGTGGGTCCACTTGTACTGGGCAACAGCACAGAAGTAGTAAACCCAAAGGGCACCGAAGTTGACGTAGTCCATCCATGTCGCATTGAAGGAGAAGTCCCACCAGTCAACACAGCTGACAGGGCGCAGGAGATCACTGAGACCGACGACACTAAAACGATCAAATTAAAAATATAGAATTGTTAAGAAATGTAAAAACATACCGAGCAATCAAACTATCCGGACTAAGCAAATGCTTGATAATCTCGATTTGGTAGAGGTAAATTGCGAGTAAATGCAAAGCAGCATAAGTGATCAAAATGCGTTTGATATTGTTGAACTTCAAACGAGTAAGGGGCGTGTAGAAGGCGTACCAAGTTAGAAGGACCAAGAAAATGAGGAAGTAGAACGCATTCAAGATGGACGGCTGGATAATGCCAATGAACACAGTGAAGAAGGTTAGCAATATATCCGAAAGACGTTGCAATGCGGGCTTCAAGTTATTGCAGAAGTTACTTTCATTGGGCTTGGAGGGTGTGCCAGATCGGGTAGAACGAGAACGCACGTAGTCATACTGGGATACGGAAGCTGGGCCAGGGCGATTTTGTTCATTCAAATCGGTCGCATCATGCTTCATCATACAGACCACCAGAGTGATCAACGACGACACAAGTGCCAGGACCTCGGGCAGCATGAAGCGAAGGCCGATGACGGAGTTTCGGGGAACTCGGGTATAGCCAGCTTGTCGGAGCCAGTATCGCCATCCATCGGTGTGGTGGACGCATTCCGTTTCATAGCCTTTGTCGTCGGGGTCGAGGATGTGATCGGCGATTTGGTAGGCAAGTTGACTGATAGAAGCGATCAGGGCAACGACAACCGAGAAAACGAGGAAGATCTTCGTCGAAACTGAAGGAATATATATATATAAAAACATAACGAGGAAGCCAGTTGAGTTAAACTTACTTGACAATGGGTAACTTCCACGCACCCGCGGAAACAACGGATTCAAAAGAGCTAGCAAAGCGTAGAAAAAGGATAAAGCTGAAGGTCTCATGAGGGCAGCTGTAAAAATTTAGTTTTAAATTTGTAAAATATAAAACTTTTAAGAAAAACAAACCTATAATAAGCGCCCCGGGTAGAAACACCCTATAAAGGGTGTTTTTTATGATTACTGCAACCATAGTGCTATACTACGAACCCATTGAGTAGTTAGAATGATCCTGGAAGGTTGATATTAAGATATGTAAAGGATTTTCACGATTAAGGTGTCACGAAAGCAACCCGGAAAGACGAAAACCTCAGCCAGGTTGAGGGAGGGGTACGCGAAAAAACGCGCGCGCAAACAACACGACTGGACAAAACAACGGTTTGTCCAGTCGGTCCGTGTACCCGACTAGGTTTAATGGAACGTGCGGCAAGGACATACAAGTTCAATTGAAAGCATGGCGCGGCTGCCGATCTGCACGTTTTGGGTTAGCGGCGCATAAAAAACGCCCTCCTTCTAAAAAGGTGACTGGCTGACTGTGACTTGCGGAAAAGGTTCCTCAAAATAGCAGTAGACCACCGATACGAGTGACGAAAAAGTCCCCCTTTTCCAATGAAGGACGTTGTTTGTTTGTTAGCAAATGCAGGCAGCAACACACGCCGCCAGCAGACAGACTCATTCTCGCGGTGTTTGAATCACTCCCTCTATCTGTGTGATTGCCTATTTCGGTCGCAGCCATCGGCAATAACGAGGCGAGGGACACCATCGGCGTGCAATTGACAGTGGGGAAACCGCAAACGACCCCTACGGAAAACAACATGAAAGTTGATCGTGGGATGATAGCAAAGGGTGCAATGATGGGACAAACACTGAAAAATCGAGCACGCAGGAAGCTCACATTAGCGGCTGCCGCTTGATTTTCTTCCGCTTTTTTGATGTATCAACGAAAAATGAAATCATAAAGGTCGCTGTTACGCAGGCGAGGAGGACGACAAAAAACGTCGCGAAACACCGAAAACTTTTGAGTTGTATACATACGAAGGGCGAGTGCCCGGGGCAATGGGGTTTGGTTGGTATTTAGCTGCTGTGGATAGCTGGACTGGGAGCTCGAGAACGCAAGCCGGCGCTGCCATTCGGGTTGTTTACAAGTTTATGTTGGTTTTTATCAATGGGTGGGGTAAGCGTGGCGGCTGAGGTGCCATATGGGTTACACAGTCGCGCGGAGGCAATTTTCAACTCGATTAATATTCGGTAGCGAAATAAAACCCAGGTTAGCATTGAAAGCGTAAACAAAAAGGTAACAATTTACACTACACGTCTAGACAGAAAGCCTGAGTAAAAGTAACAAAAGCGAAAGGGCAACTAATTGTTTCACCCTGTCCCATAGGCTGGGGCTTATCCATGAGGCGGGTCAGTTGTCTCGGTTCCTCTCACCCCCAGGAAACCTGCCGCAAAGCGTTGATTGCAATGCCGCAAGCACCTGATTCACTCGACTCATGAATCATTTTGCTTGAGCCAAACAAAACGCACTGAACAAATACGCAATAAAAGGGGGAAAATGTAGTAATTTTGTTATTTTCACACAGTGTTCAACCGTTTAAACACCAGTTTCCGGAAAAAACAAGCCCTACCAGCTCGTAACATGACAGTGGCCTACAATTTTGATGTGTGCTCATCAACGTGGCGTAGTGTCACCAAAATTTTATTACGGTGGCGTGGATCTGTTTGGAAGTCGGTGGCATCCGAGCTATTGTTCTGGAGCCTCGTTTACGTAACGCTTTTTGTCAGCCTTACTTACCTGTTGAATGAAGGACAATTGGAGTAAACACTAGACACACCTTATCAGTTAACCCTTGTTTTCACCCTTTTTTCAGGAACTTCAAACAGATCCGCCCGATCCTAGACAAATGTTTGCCGCGAGTACCCCTCACGCTTATGGTGAGCTTTTTCGTGAACTTGGTCTATAATCGTTGGAAGGATATTTTCAACAAAATTGGATTCATAGATGAGTGCGTTGAACGTTAAACGCTGCCAATGTCAATAGTAACCATCAAAAGAATTTCAGCATCGCTCTATCCATAACACAGCTGATCAACAGTGATACAGCTGAAACTAGGATTGTCAAACGTAAAATTGTTAGATATGCAGTGCTTACACAGACTCTCGTCTTCCGGGACATCTCACTGAGTGTCCGTCAACGCTTTCCTGAAATAAAATCAATTGTAAACGCTGGTAAGTGGTGATGATGCTTGAATGTGATGACTAACATGGAATGTACGCCTACTACTTTTTATAGGCATCATGACAGAGAATGAGTATCAATACTTTGACGATCACTCTGACATTAACCCCAAATATTGGATTCCAATCCAATGGGCAATGCGATTGATTTGGAGGGAACGTATTGAAACAGTTACAATTTGCAATGACATGATTGCGTACAACTTATGTGAAGTGAGAGTTTGTTTAATGCCTTTGTAAAAAACGTAACGCATTCAGAAGTTACATCGTTTCCGTGGAGATTTGCAATTGCTGTGTTGCTTTGACTGGGTGCCTGTGCCCCTTTCATACCCTCAAATAGTTTTTATTGCCGTTCGCACATACATTGCTATCTCAATGGTTGCACGACAAACTTTTTCAAATGAAAACGTAAGTGCGATTCATTGATTTCAGCCCTCTGGCAATTGCAAAAGTGTAAACATTTACAAAAATTTTAGTGGATTTTGAACATTTTTGTTGTTTTTATCGAAACTTTACTGCATATTGGTTGGATCAAAGTGGCAGAGACCTTGTTGAACCCATTAGGCACTGACGATGATGACTTTGAATGCAACTTTGTAATAGATAGAAACTTAATGGTCGGTTATGAAATTGTTGACGGAGTCGGAATGCCACCATTGCATGATAAGGACGTTTCAACTCGCCCCATTGATAAGTACGATACTGGACACGGATATATCGGAAGTGTTGCCGATGTTGACGTTTTAAACATGGAGAGAGCAGGTGACCGCAGTGCAACACATCATTCAATTGCAAGACGTCGAAGAAGATCGATCTTGACAGATCGACCCGAACGGTAGGAAAAAAACTGTCTTTTGTCAAATTCAACTTGTTTATGTTTCAGGGACGAAAAAACTGTAGCGGCATCTGTTCAAGGTAAACTCGCAGTTTCGCAACAGCGATAAAGTTTTATTCTTAAACTTTTCAGAAACTAACGCACCGGGACTAAATGCTCCACAACTTCATGTTGTTATGGAAGTGTCTGAACAATGCAGTTCATCATCCATCGGAAGTAAGAAAAACATTGAAAAGACCGAATAAACATTTTAATGTTCGACTTGTAAAAGCAATAAAAACACAATAAAGAAATCAAACATTTTTATTTATGTAAAAAACCATCGGGAAGTATTGCTCTTAATACGTAATATCAATTATTTTGTTGTCAATTTAATATCAATATGTTCAAGTATGTCCATCAATGCCATTTTATTGGTCGAAGTGGTAGCCGCGCTTGGAAAGAACTTGCTTAAGGAATTCAATGTCTTTGGCGCCTTGAGAGGTAATTTGTCCCGAATAGATCTGGAAGGTGTGAGAAGTTATACAATGAGGACAATAACTGGTTTCAAGCAACTTACGAGCTGGAGCGTATTGCCCGCTTGTTCTTCGAGAACGTCAACAGGCTCGGTGGGAAGCACAGTGCACCGGAGGCTAGGCTTGCTGAGAATGAGGCTGGCGAAGAACTTGGAATGTGATTTGGGACCGATCAGGAGATATTGGGCAATGCCTTCGTCGAAGATCTGAATTGAAAACAAGGATTAATGACAGACGGGAGAAATTAGGCTTCCACTTGTGATTTTGTACAGTATGAAAACTAGCATGCAACATGCAATTTTAAAAAAAACATAAATGAGTCATCTCATTTTTGAACTATCAATTAATTTTGAACAAAATTGAAAATTATAGTTTCAAAAAGATGGCGCCAAATGAAAAATTACACGAAAGTTTAATTTCAATTCCACAAAAAATTGAATCACGCGAAAAGTCGCATCAAAAACAATAAAAGTGCAAAAGCCCACATGCAATTAAAAAAACTACTCACCTGAACGTCGCCATTGCATTCCCAGTCCGGATCCCAGTGGTCGACCAGCTGCAGGACTTCATCGACGTAGATCTCTGGCAACGTGGGTTTGATCAGCCGGGTTGAAGCGTCCTTGCGTCGTGACATTGTCTCAATTACTGAAATCAAAAGGTTAAACACGAAAGATAGCATTTGCAACACATCGGGAAGTGAAACAGCACGTATTAGAAGGTGTCATTAGACGGATTAGTCTGCTCGATTTGTGGTTAGGAACTGTCAACGGTGAGGACGCGACGACAAAAGGGAAAAACACGCCACAGGCACACCTTTTTTCCCGCGTCACGTAGAATAAAGAAAAGTCGAATCATTTAAATAAAATAACAGGCAACTGTAAAAAGCAAAATGCACAAATCGAAGTAAACGTCAGTCTTGGTGTGGTGACAGAGGCGGAAAACGACACTGACTAACAGTAACGATCACTGTGAACTAGCCGCCGAGTAGTACTGGAGGTGTAGACTCGATTCCGGACACGAGTCTCAATTCTGTAGGGCAAACACGGAACCCTGCGCAAGCAAGTTGGCTTTCCGTGCTTTCGCTTTTCCACAGATACGACACCACCTTTTTTCCGATTGAGAGGCGCAATGCATGGGTAAGCCTTGAGGCAAACATTGCCTTTGCATCGTGAGGTCGAGTCGACCACACGCGAAAGTCTCCAGGCATCGCATTTGAAACCCCATATTGGTGCAACCTATTTCGAAAGCTCGTTGATGAAACCACTCCCGACTGCATTGAGCCGAAAGCAAGTGCGACTAGACCGGTCGAGACTGAGCATTCATCAATATCGTGTTGGGGTTCACGTTAGTGATATCTGTCAGGAACAACATGGGGCAGACGCTGACCATTTGCGCAGAGGCAGGGAGCGAAAGTGCGTCGGAACAGCAACAGCCGGAGTCTGCGCGATGTAATTTGTAAAGTTAGTGACAGCCCCGATGACCGGTTTCTGTTTGCAATCAAATTGATTTAAAATCATAATTGAAAAACACATGACAGCTTTCCCGACGAATCTGGCCACTTGACCGAATTCCGAATGCTTATCGGCGTCGTTAAAGTGACCTTGAAAGTAATGTACCGCGGTGTTTACGGTTCTCGTTTTTATGTTGCTTGTTTATGCGTAAAAAAGATGAACCCGATTTCGACCACGTTGACCAAGTGATTGTTGCCCTGTGGCGTTGAACAGCTGATACCAAAAAAACAGCGTTCAAGCAGACCGACAGACATCACGAGGCACTCCTTGGGTTTGCCGATCGACCGACCTCATCCAGCACGCAGGTGCCATTGCGCACGAGGCAGTCGAGCAAGCATGCACCGGCCGGCTGACTCTGTCCCTTTCGTTCACTGCTTCCAGAAGGTCGATCGACCATCAGCCTATGGCCCGCGCGGAAAAGAGATCGCCCGCCGCTCGGTCAATACCATGTCGTCGGACACTGCCCCAGTTTGATTTTTTGGCGTTGACACTGTCTACGGAGTGGGTGTCTGTCGGCTTTGTCTGTCTTCTCGTATCCTCAAACCAACCCCTCACAGTGTGAAAAATGAAATACCGTAAATTCTCTTTGTTTCGTCTAAACCTATACGAAACTTCCGCCAAAACTCCACCCAATAAGCTCAAAATAACAAAAGACAATCGTTGTCCCCACCTTTCCCGATAACGTTGTTTTCGTCTTTTTGCAGAAAGACGCGTTGCTTTTCATCGAGAACCCCACCCCAGTCATCGAAGCCAACAGCGGTTAAGCTGTGCAACGTTGTTGTTGCATCCGGAGGCTTTGAAACAGGACGTGTTTGAAGTGTTTGAAAAACAGTCATTTTATTGGGCCGACAAACCGTCAAAAAAGTCAAACTTTTTCCCTATATCCCCACAGTTTTTCCAAGAGGCTTTTGTTTCCTTGCATCATGTGGGGGTTCGTGCGTCGGGCTGCCTCAGGCCTTGCCGCCGGTCAGCACGACCCTTCTTTTCCAAGCTGTGTGGCGAAATGTCCTGTTTCAACAAAGTGCGCGTTTTCCATTCAATAACCAGAAATCATCATTATGAGAGTGCTTTCGGTAGACGAGAACCGCCGTGGCGAATGCCTTCAAATCTCGCCGCAGGGCATCCCTCCTTCCGTTTTTTTCGCTTTTGTTCCACTAAAAAATCGATCCCCGATTGTTAGACAACGTGGCGTTAAGAAATAACAACGGCTCGACTTACAGGTAGCGACAGACAACCCTCGTTGTGCACGTTTATGCCCCGAAAAAGAGCGTGAGTGGCATCAAATCGCGCCGTGTGTCTCTCTCCGAGGTTGATTTGGGCATAGGGTGGCCGAGAGACGGGATATCACTCGCGGGTCCTGAACACACGCATCATGGAATGCGTCATGTGCCAATCCAGACTGGACGTGCACGAGTCCCTTGTGCGCGAGAACGATGATAGCGTCCTGCAGTCTTTTAAGGTCCGTTTCGGTTTTCGTTAATCTTGTCCACCTTCGAGCCCTTTCTAGAACGTCTCGAACGCCGATAGCCAAAAAGGAACTTGTAATGTCTTCAGTATGCTTTGCAATCCCGATGCACCCATCGACGTTTCACTTTGCAAGGTTAGTATTTTGTATTTCTTATCAATCTCATAGAGGACTTGTTTTTATGTTTGCCATCAGCATTTTTACGCGTGAAAACCTTTACCTTTTTAGGACTGCACGACGTCAAGCCTTGACGAAATGAAGCGTCAGCTCGCCGAGGTCGACGCTGAGTTAATCAATTACGATAAGGCGCTACAGGATCTCAGCCTCAAGTCTAGCGCCACCCAATGGAACGACGTGGATGCCACGGCTGCGCAATTGCAGCGTTTAACGGTAGGTTTTTGGGTTGTCTACAGTTTTGGTTAACTTGATTATGTATTTATATTTCAGATGGAAGAGGCCGCACTGCTAGAAGAGCTCCGAACGCTCGAGGAACAAGAGGCCAAAATCAAGAAGGAAAATCGTGAATTGGATTTGACGCTTTCCACTGGCGAGAAAGAAAGTGACGATCTTTATCGCATTTTCCGAAATAACCATCGGTATGTTTCAATTTTAAATTTATATATATAATTTTTATAAAATTTTAAAATTTCGTAATTTTCAGAACGTTCCTCCAGTGCAGCGAAGAATGCCAAAGTTACCAGCTTCGTCGGAACTTGATGGAAGAATCCCTCGAAATGCTCAAGTCCATGAGCACTCTTGACATCGCCTTCTGCATCTCCATCCACGAGAACTACGGCACGATTAATGGTCTACGCCTCGGGCGGTTGCCCCACGAGAATGTTGAATGGACCGAGATCAACGCTGCCTTTGGGCAAGTTGCCCTACTCATGCAGGTTTGATTGATTTACTACACAATTTCAATTGTCGTTACCTTTTTTTATCGCTATTTCAGATTCTGAGCGAGCGGGTGGGCATTATTTTTACCGAGTACGAGATCGTCCCCCGAGGTAACAATTCCACTATTCGGCGTCTGTCTGGAACAAAGACGGTCGAGTATCCCCTGCATGGATCTGGCGGCTGGAAACCCTTCGGACAATCCTCCCTGGATCACGCCATTTTCGGCTTACTCCAATGTCTAATTCAAATCGAGGCGAAACTTCGCGAACGACACAATGCTGTGAGTTGGCCATTTTCCTGTTTGTTTTTTCCAACCTCTGCCAAGAAGTTGTGCATACTTTGGTAGACAGTCTGCACACGCTTTAGACCTTGTAGCGGCTGTCCACCCTAACATCAAATCGGTGTGAATTTTTTCTATTGTCCCATCAGGTGATGTCACGCAGTGACACCCTAATAAGCAATCGTTTTTTGAAGGCGCATGATAACGAATTTTTTTCCAACCGAAAAGGTCAAAATGTTTATTATGGTTTTTGTCTCGGCCTTCACTTTCAATTAAAGATGTGAAGTGTTGAGGTTTCTTGTATTTTCAGGTTTCGCCTGTTTTGGTGTACCGCATGAAAGGCGAGCAAATCATTGACAACGAGTCGCCATACCGCGTCAAGATGCAGTTCAACTCAGAAGAGAGATGGACTAAGGCGATGAAGCTCTTACTGTTGAATCTCAAACGTGCAATTGCCATTTCCGTCAAGCTTCCTGAATGTTGATATTTTGGTTTTTACTTGTAAATATGTACTGTATTGACTGTAGCATCCCTGCTAGTTCACTTGTTATTGATTTTTGAATTGTTCATTTGGTTTATTAAATTCAATTTTTTCATTCGTTGCGAATTCGGAATTACGCGGTTTTCAACCGACGAAAGTTACCTTTTTTAATTCGATTTGTTTTCGCGCGTGTTTTTTGTTTTTCTTTTTGACGTTTTTAAGTTAATAAGTTTTGTAGGGAACGTTCTATGACGGAATCTGGATCCACGGAATCGGACCCCAGCCCTTTCGGTCCGCCGTGCACTACCGACGCGACGACCTACGAGGCACCCGTGCAGCCCAGGACGACGAGAGCTCCGCCCTTTTTCCGTCGCTCACGTACCCCTTCGAGCAGTGGGTCCAGCCTTTCGGGTTGTCAGTCAAAAAAGAAGAGCAACCAAACTGGTACATGGTTCTACATTGTTCTGGTCTTAGCCCATCAGTTTTTCCGATCACCGATTGAACTAGCTTTGTCCAAACGTGCCATCAAGACTGATCCCTTCGTCGATCCATCTGGATTTTCACCGTCTGAAGCACCTCTACCGAAAATGTACACCCAAAACGTGGAGCATGCCCCGAACGCCGAACAAAACCTCGGCAAACATGAGCTATTTGATCCAATGATCGGCAAATTCACGGTTGATTTTAACGAGAACCCCTTTTTCCGATCAAAAATGCGGTAAGTCTTTCTTTTTACGGTTTGATCATTTGAGCTTTGTTGTGGTTGCACCCTTAATTTTCCCGTTTTGTCACCGTTGTGATTCCCTTTCCCGTGTGCTTGCTTTATTTATATCACAATGAATTTGGTTCGACTGATAAAACTGTCGTTAATTTGGTACTCACTTTTGAGTAACTTATTGGGTAACGGTGGAATGCTTATCATTAATATGCAAATGAATTGGCTTGAGTTGGTTGTTGTGATGTTTTACCACTTCACTGATCGTCGGTCGCTGTTTTGGTTCCTTTTTTACGTGTACACACACACAAATTGGCGTTTGGTTTGTGCTTTGCAAACGTTTTTTTACTGGAAACTATTTTGTACTATGTAGGCACACTGAGCGAAAAACAGCCCTGTTCTGTGCACATTTTGTGTTCGGTCTACGCGTGTTGATACGTCTACTTTGTGCGGGTGCAGCTGTTTCCCCCCAGCACTACATACTAGAAAGTAGAGTAACAACTTTCTGTCGCAAACCTTTCCCTTCGTGTGCGTTGACTAGAAACTCGAACACCCTTTTTTGTGCCCGTTTTATAATCGCTTGGAAACATTATTTTTGGATTAAGATTCAATTGAGCTTGTTGACGAAGGTAATTTTAGATGGCGCAACGATGCCGAATTGGCAGCTTACGCATGGCAAACTCGTGGCATGGCTCCAAACGTGAACATGCTGATGACCGAAAGTCAGATGCCCAACTACCACGCAACCTCTGATCGTGCTTGCTCCTCGTCGTCTTATGGAGTATCGTCACGGGATCCTAGCCTTTTGGTAGGTTAACTTTACTGATATGAGGTTTAATTGAAGTTTGTTCTTTTGTTTAGGACTATGATGTCATCGACGTCACCTGGCGGAACGACATCGAACGCGAGAAGAACCGTGTCCCCGAGGTCGCAGCCCAGGCCCAGCCATCCCAATCAACTACCACCAATGTCGTCGAGAATCAGTACGAGCGTGATTTGCAGGTGCTTCATGAGAAAGGCTTTATTTCGGTGAGTATTTTTTAATCAATTTAGACTTGCATCTTGCAAACAAAGTACTGAGGGAGCTTCTCTGAGCAAGCATAATCAAACCATGTGCCCGTCTTTTCTTGATTGTAAGCCATGTAGACGCAATCGACTTCGGGCTCGTTGGGCTGCGTCGAATCCCAGTTGAGATAGCTCGCGTTCGTGCCATCGCTCCAGTTGTAGATGTCGGTTTTGGAGTCAACTTTGTTTAGTCCAATCCAAATGTTATTCTCTATAATTTTGATAATTTTTACCAATAATAAGAAAAAAAACCATTCTTACTTTTTCGGAGTTTATGGACAAAGTCGTTTTCGGCAATGTCGTTGATACTTACAAGGTGGCCACCGAGTTCTCGACAGAAGTTCTCAGCTGGAATCCACATGAGTTCCACTTCAAAAAGCTTGTACCAATAGTCGCCGAAGAGTTCCCATTTCTAAAACATCTCATTGTTTACGCGTTTTTGTTAACCTAAGGGGATTTTGCGATAATGTATTGTTAGTGCATAGCTTAAAAAACGAGTTTTTCGTTCACTAAACTAATACTTTTGTTTTAATTACTTAGCTGGAGATAATAAGCTACTTTTAGCGGGGTTCATGGATATTAGTCACAAATTTTATTAATAACAACACCTTTGGAACGGAATTATGACATTTCTTAATCCTTTTTACCTTTTGACTTTTGGTTTTTTTAGTTTGAAAACTTCTAACTTACCTGTTGCATCAAATTCATGATAGTAAGCAGACGCATATTCTTTTCCATGCGATCAGCTCTACTGACAGGGTTAGCATCGGGGCGATTCTTTAACGGCGCTGGGATGGGGATATCAGAATATCCATGACCAAATGAGACTCCTTGTAAAAGGACGGCAAGCAATAGTATCACGTATCGAAGCGACGTGTTTCCGATGGGAACCATTTTTTGACGAATGAAACTCAGCTAGGCGATCGTCGAACTAGCACTGTTGTTTCCTATCGAACGGCCTCAGCTCAGGTTGCGATTTTGCGAATAAACATTGGGCACGGCCCATAACGGATAAACCATCAGTCAGTTATTTGACTTGGTGAATGTTGTTTGTCCTCTTTGTCGGGGACGGCAACCCTCATTAGGCTGGTAATAATTTTTGCCCGATTTTCAGACCCTGTCTACCGATGAGAGCTCGCGCTTTGAGGAGTTGTCGAAGGCCCAGTATGCTGACTTCTACACGACCGTTGCGCGCCCTGTCAAAAACCCTGCCGAACTGACAGCTTCATCGTCTTCCGCCGTCATCGTCAACAAGCATGGCAGTCGATCCTCGTTTGAATTCCCCACGTTTACGTCGGCTCCAGAACGCAACAACTACAATACTTCGGAGTCGAACACGTTTTCGGTAGCTGATTCCGCTGAGGCCACTGCTCCGACGTTTGATAATGTCACTGAAGCGTACCGCAACCCTGAAGAAGCTGCGGTTACGAATACGTCGCCTGTGCTTGGACATTACACGACCCCGGAAGCTGATTTGGAGTCTCTCGATCCTTCCTTTGAAATCGATGATACTCTTTTTGAAGCTTATCGGAATAATGAAACAGTTGCTGACGATGTGGTGTCATCCGTTAACGAACAGCGTGAATCGGTCTTTGATAGAGTGGTCAAGAAGGTCTGCGAAGATGCGGTCAGCTACGACGATTTGTTCTCGTGGACGCCGTTTGACGAGCCTCTTCCCATCGATGACAGCTTCTTTGACGACTTCCCCACAGCTACATCTGAACCAGCAAAGACCATGCTCCCTGGAAGAAGCTCCTCTCCATCAAGTGGTTTTGTTTCCGCCGAATCCCGCTCACCATCGCCAGGCAGTTCGACCTCGAATCGAATGTCTTCGGATTTCCGTCTCTATGGAAAACTCGTGCCTTCGCAGCGTAACGAGCTTGACGCCCTCTTCGATGATGCGATGAACCGATGCTACGATGATGAGAAACAAAACGCCCGTCGTCGTGGACGTCAATCGAAGGACAATGAGCTCGTCAAGAAGTACAGCATCCCGGCTACGGCCGAAGAGCTGGCCAACATGTCCCACAAGGCCCTGCAAACTTTGTTTAAGGATCCCACGCTCACCGACATCCAACGCACCATGATCAAGAAGATTCGTCGTCGTGGTCGCAACAAGGAAGCCGCGAGGAAGTGCCGAGAACGTCGCCTGAATCAGACTGAAGTGGCCACCGGTCCCATGCCGACCCTCATTCTTTTCCCGCCCAAGCGAGAAACCTGAGATTTGGTGACCTCATATGCTGATAAGTTCAACATGCACTGACCTTAAATTATATGTACATTTCCTTCTTCGCCTATCTTTCTCAATTTTCTATTGTTTTCAATTTTACACTTTTGTATTGTTTTTTCTTTGCGTGGTTTGATCTCACCCACTGATTTGTTACTCTCAAGCGCGGTGAGGGCGGTTTTGATAGTTGCCCATTTTTTTTTCCGTGGCATAACTACGGATCCATAATTAATAGAAACCAACTTGAGCGTATTGTTTCAATTGGTCTTCCCCATACCTCTGATTTTTTGGTTTGTATTGTTTTGCATTGTTTTGATAAATTACTTTTGTTTAATTTACAGTGTGCAAATAATTTCATCAATAAAGCGTTTATTAAATCTACTGTGTACCCGTTGTCGCATTTATAAATGGCATTTTACCGACGTGTTACATTATTATTGTTGTCAGTGAGGCGTTGAAGTTCTTCGTATGGCGGCGGGGGTAAAGAAGCTGGTGAATTTGTTGAACATGTCGCGGCACGGTATGATGGCAGTACTCCCAAACTGGAAAGGGGTCATTTGACGTAAATGAAAGTGATAAAGAACACGTAACATGCGCAATTTGTTGCAAAGAACAACCATCTGACTTATAATCATTACTTTGAAGTCTTCTTTTAGACACTTTTGGGTGCAACTAATCAGGAGTAAAAACAAACCTTGCGTTAGAAACGACACTTAGAGAAGTTTGTCGTGATCGCTCATTCTGTTGGCTTCGGCACGTGATTCCACGCAAAAATAACAGTACAGATGAACGACGCTGCGAACGCGGAAGAAACATCATCATGTCGTAATCAATCGGGCTGCCATAGCTAGTGGCGTGAAAAGTTTGAGGCACACCCGAGAATCTGGAAACCAATACCTCGGCTGTTTAATGTTTATCTATCGATAAATTCGCAAAAATGGACGTACTTTGGTTTTGTCAACTTCAGAATAACCATTGTGCAGCATACAGCGAGGGAAATAAGCAAGACAATACCAAATAGGAATGTTACATGATCCTCGGGAACTTCCGAGGGAAAGTTTAGGTAAATTGGCGTGGTGTAAGCTGAGATCAGTTGAGATTCATTTCCAAGGGCTTCAATGGCGCCAGGATCGAGTTGGCCGAATATCGAAGTACTGAGATTTGACACGCTTTGGGCGAAGGTCATGAGTTTTTCATCGCACAAAGGCAGTCTGAAATAAGGCTACTAATTGTAAATTTGATAAAAGTTGGATTCGGATTTGCGCTTTTATTTAATTCACTTTTCCGGACTGTTTTTAGTTGAACTTTAGCGAATCTAATAGTTAGAATTTGTTATTTTGTGACTGAATTCTTGCCGTTTTTCAAAAACGTCATTAAAGACGGTTTTTTTGTTTTTCCAGAAAAACGATGTTCGCAAATACAAATGCAAAAATAATGACTGATAGGCTTTTCCTGACATACACCGCATGTTTTTGTCTAAGAAATGACTGCAAAAGAGAGGTTAAGCAAGAAAAACATCTGTAAAAAGTGCAGTGGAAATGAATTTTAGTAAAAATGCGTGGGTTGAAAGTACTGATTCTAACCTGTTTGTATCGTTAAGCAACATGACGAAACGACAACAAGCAAGTTGGGTCATGTTTCTTTGACGCGCACAGAGGTGCGGCTCCATCGTAGCTGCCATGGCAGAAGTACTGAAGAAAGTGCGAAATTGAACAGCTTTCATGAAAGCACGATCACGCTCGAATGCTTCGAAAAATGCATGTTTGACATACTTTGCCCGCATTGAAAACAAGCTAATAATAATCTTTCATTTTTGACTGACTTCACGAGCTCGGTCGGAGTCGACAAAAGTAAGCCATGAGGATCGCATCTTTTTTGTTTATTAACTCGGGTTAATCAAAAAAATGAAGTCTTGTTGAAACCGACATAATGACAACAGCTTGGCGACTTTTTCCCTTTCACTGGCCATTGAGGGTCGTTACATGCCGCGGAGCAACGTAAATGTGGCAGATTGTGACATTAGATATCACTCTCTATGTAGGATGGCCAGAGCTCATCCTTCGAACAGAGAGAAGCTGGGGGTCCCTGTGGAGGGGCAGGGGGCCCATCTCAAATTCGTCGGTCTATGGGTAACATAGTTCAAACGACGAAGCCTTACAAAGACGAGATTGTTCGTTTCGGTGGTAGGCAGAAACCAAGAATAGGGATGTCTAGAGCGGCGTCAGTCACTTCGGCAAGCGCCTTCGGGGCAAAGCTACGGCTGTACACGGGCGGAGGCGGCTAAATGTGAGACGCACTATGGCCTGGGAAAAAACCGCTCATCGGGGAATTTTCCAAGACAAGGAAGGATTTTTCATCCTCCTGTAACACGGATGGGGCGTCACCGGGGTTGATTTGGGATTTTGGCAATAACATGACAAACATCAACCATGATTTATCTTCAGGCTGTTAAACCCCACAAAAAGCATAGACTTCTAGCCATTCTTACATCTATAACGAAGAAATTCGCATGTTTTTCATAAGCTAGAATGCGATGCGAAGCCCGCATAATTGATTTACGGCTAAAGTAATACCCCGGAACCTGAGCATATTTCAAATTTTGTTTAGTTTATTCCCTTAAGGATATGAGCACAGGACCAGACATGCACAAAATAAGTTAAAATTAGGAAAACATACACCAGTGATAACACATACACATATGAATCGTTTAAAACAAAACGTTGATGACGGAGTTTTAAACATAAGAATACATTGATACCCGATAAATTAACAAAAAGGACAAGTGGGCGGTTTCGTCATCGGGGGCAGCGGCATTACGTGGGTTGCGCCAAACTCGTTTTGGAATACAGTCTTTTGAAGGGTGTTGGTACAGTTGTCCTGAAAAGAATACAAACAGGGTAACATAAAAAGGAGTAAATCCAAAACTAACCGTGTATTTACAATACCACTGATACCAAACACCTCTCGCATCGCTAACGCGTTGGAAAGCAACGTTCAGCTTGGTATTACCCTTGACGAATATGCCACGATCACGCAGAGGGATGTAAGCCGGAAACCAGCTTATGCAAGCGAAGTACTTGTCGTCGCAACCGAATTGTTGAGTATTTGAGATCACAATATCATCTTTACCTTCTTTGTCCAGACATAAGGTCAAAGTGAAATAACCAACGAAACCCGTAATCTCAACCGGTGCCGGGATTAGGATTGTTGTGTGAGCGCAGATACTGCGCGGCGACGGAACTTGGCCCAAAACAGGGAATTTGAATGTGAAAAGACGTCTGGGTTTGCTGACTTCATGACAACGCCGCAACGAAGCGACAAAAAGTTGGTCACTCCAAGTTTCTTGCGTGTGGTACACTTCTTTGTTGGTAAATTCGGGATTCATGCGACGCAAAGCGATACGCGTTGGATCGTAGGCATGCATGATTTGCTCATTGGCGCGAGGACAACTGACTGGAGCTGAAATCGAGTGGTACAGCAACTATTATAGTCAAAAACAGTAATTAGGAACTTACCTAACCAACTTTGGACCTGGACCGGAATGCTTATGGTATGCGGCGCAAGAATCGGATGTGTGTGAGCCCACAGCTCCGGGCAGAGTTCATTGTCGCCAAAAGATCCGATCAACTCGGATATGATAATGTCGGCTTTGGGCAGGTGCGGATGTTGGAGGAAGACACGCATGTCACCAGGAACAATGATAACGTTTTTCCAGCTTGTACCCCTGAAATAGTCAAATTTAAATAAACTGACATCAAAATGAAGCAACATACCGAGTCTCTTTTAAGTAGTGTAACGACAGCACAGCGCCGGCATTCTTCTCAACAGCATAGATGGAAAAAGATTCACTGTCAACTTTCAGACGGCGTAAGGCTGCGAGAGATGCCTTAATCAGGCCACCACGTCCGGCACCAAAGATGTAGATATGATTTCCAGACTCGCGTTGAATTCGCGGATAAACACGATACAGAGCTTCGCCATACAAGTCATACTTCTGTTTGTCTGTCTCCATGCTGTCATATACGGTGGAAGAGAGATTATTCCGTATCGTTTCCATCGGAAGTTGAATAGTTTCGTAATTTGGATGATGGTTGCCGTATTTCAGTATGGTAGAATGAATTTTCATCGTAAGAGCATACATGACCATGTTGTGCACCTTCTTTCGTTGTTCAGAATCTATTTGATGGTTCGGCGCATAGAAGAAGTTCTGTGCTTCGGGAGCTGTAGCAAGAGTAGCTATGAGATTCAGGTGTTGCTCGAAGTAGCATGGGTTCTTTTCGGCCGTGGGTTGTAGCCGGTTGTGACGAAAGTATACTGTTTTACGCCCGAAAAGGAAGGCATCTACCTGAAAAGCGGTATAACAGAACTAAAATGGTTTCATAACACACAATAACATACAGTTTCACCCCTCCAACGTAAGAGACTCGTATCAAACTTGAACTCATCGTCGATAAATGTGTCCTGTATGTACAGACCAACAGAAAGACGCTTGGCCGTGTAGAAAGGCAGTGAACGACGAAACGAAACCCATATGCTGTAGATGTCTGTGAAGCTAGCGTCTGGTTCATCAAGAAAGTTGAGGACGGTGAGGGGATAGAGCAGGCAAATGCTAAAAACGATTATTTTTAAGCAAGAATTCAAGATAAATACAATGTATCGGGGTACTGTAATAAAGTTTTCGTCGTATTCTCAAAAACAAATGATGTCAAAGCGCACAAATGTCAACGTTTTATTCATACACATGTGCGAATTGAACAAATTGCGTTCGTACGAGGAAAAATGTCAATTAGGAAAACGCATTCGTAAAACGGTTTGGCAAAGCGTACTCAATGAAAACCAGACTTTTTGACAACAGCAAAAGTTCCACGAGGAAAAATATAGATTTCAGCGTTGCGGCCAAATATAAGTGTAACTTACGTCAAATTCAACGGCTCCAAGGTCACAAAATGTCTTACGATATCCATAAGGTTTTTACATTTGATGCGTCTGACGGGAATCAGCACCATTTTCAGGCCAAGGAAGCTTGCGTGACGAAGTTCACGCAAAAGCGCTTCTTGCGAAGCCATCGCACATAACTTGATCTCGCTGTCGGTATCGATGAATGGTGATGTCATGCCAATGATGTATGTGCTCCAGAACTCGCGAGCCATTTGAAGATCAGGCAGAGAAATGGGCGGAATGTGGAAATCTTTGGCATCGGTAGGGTTGACGGGGAGGCGGTAATTGGCACGGCGAATCCCTCCGATCGGGTATGCTGTGTAGTCGAATCCATCAGCGCCAATCGCTTGACAGGTCGCTGCGACGTTGGTGTCCAAACCCTCCGAAGCAGGCAAAGATTGTTCTGGTAAGATGCCAAAGCCAAGACGAAGGCCGTAGATCGGTTCCTGCAATTTAGAACACTAACGGTAATCGAATCAAACAAAATGTAATAAACTTACCACTTTCTCCTTGACCACTGGGTCTTCTTGTTGCGATGGGGCAGGATCGGCATCCAAAATATCATCAGAAATCCAAATAGAGTGAGCTGCAATGGGCGCGGAGTTTGTCGGATGAGAAGCAGACGCAGGAGCAGGTGGAGCGGGCGCAGTTTTCTGGGGTTTTTGCTTCTTCTTGACTTTATTAAATTTCTTTGGATGCCGACCCATGGTTCTGGCGCCTGAAACCATCATTCAACGTGAACGAACAGACGTTGCAGGAAAGCGACTCGTTCGGGTAGACAGGGCAGAGTAAAGCATGCGTCCAGATGGACGGAATGGAACGCACTCTACACTAACGCTATATATTCTTGTGAGGAAGTCCCCTTCCCAGAGAATGCACGCGTACGGACTTGTAAACGGTGATGGGTCAAAAGAGCCTGGCTTTATCAAATCTGCCACTCACCGAATACCATTTTGTAACTAATTTTGCATAAATTAACAGATAGGAATATCAGACAAAGCAAAGGGAAATGTGAAAACAAAACAGAAAAACCTCGAAAGTTGTCGATTCTATTTTCAACAAAATTGGTGTTCAAAACGCAAAAAGGCTAGTAAAACCAACTGTAAGTACAGTAATAGCCGCAGATTAGAAATAACAATGCAATCGGAATGATCCTAGTTTTGCGCAACAAAAAAGTTGCAGCCGAAATTTGATGACTGTGCAATATGTCGGACGAGATGGCAAACCGGATAAAGGGTATCCGGCAAGTGATAAATGAAATACAGAAGCAATGATATGAAAAAAAACAGCGTAAAGCCGCTATCATTGAACCCACGGCTGAATTATCATCAAAGCATGATGCAGAAAGGCCCATTTCATCCGGTCCAGTGCGGCTCTCCAAGTCGGCTGGCAGACGATCAATCGCGCAAGCTGGATGGGGCAGGCACAGTTCCGTTTCTTTACGCCACTCTCGTTGGACCATATTGATCTGGCCGATACTTCGTGCGTGCCCGGCTTGTAACGTCATGGGCTTAATAACCGCCGAAAACAACAATGAAACTAAATATTGTTGTTTTTTTATTTTGTTAATAATTGAATCTGTTTTAAAATTTCAAATACAAAATAATAAAAAAAAGCTCATCAGACTGTCCTGTTTTTTTGAACTTTTGTAACCAATGGGCCTCCATGGCACTTCTGTATCAAAGAATGACAAAATTTACTCAAAAATTCAACGGCCTTACCCTCGCATTCTGTTCCCGGTTTCAGCTTTAAAAAAGATATCCACATTAACCTTGAACTAGTATTGTTTCAATGCTTCTGTGTCATCAAGGCGTTCCATTCAAATTGATGTCAGAATCACGAATCATGAGACATTTCATATAGGCAATTAGCTTAACGAGGTAGATCGTAAAATGCAGGAAATCCATTGTAGGCTAATCATCTACTTCAAGTCGTTTCAAAAGTTGTAAAAACGAGATTCACTGATGAATAAATTTTTTTATTTTGTGTTTCCCCGGTTTTTCTTGCACTTCTTTGAATCACAGAACACATCACGTTTTTGGTAAACCTCATCATTTTTCTTTTTTTTGCCAAAAAAGAAAAATGAAAATGGTTTCTCTCTTTTCAGTTCGTTTGAAAAAAAGGCACACTAGGTGGGAAAGTGAAAGCTCGTGGCTTGCGCCACGACTGCCGATGGCGGTGATTACTTTTGATTGACACCGCGAGCATAACGGATCTGCTTGTTGTTTTGTCGAACAAAGCTTCAAAAGTCGTAAAGTAGAATTTATCTTCGTTCAATTTTTGGCTAAAGACCGGCCATCGTTACATATATAATACATATTTACATTTTTACACGTAATTATTCTTAATCGTAATATTGCAAAGGAAGGTGTATTTGTTCGTATTGTAAATCGTCTAAAAACACATGATGAACGTACGAAAATCGTGATTCGAGAGCTTTTTGATACTCGAAATGTAAAGTCATCGCTTCAGTCGGGGGTAAGGGGGATACCATTCGGATCACAAAGTGTTGAGTGCCGCATAAGGTAAACGTTGCCGGTTCTACCTTTAAGTAATCCGGATGACTTGTACAAACGTTAACAAAAAATCGGTTTCGGCGAGGACTTGTGACCTGAAACATACAATTTTCATACTGTTACCGTATTTCTTTGTGGCATTACGCTCAACAGGCATCCATTGTATTTCATTGTCGCAAAGTCCACCGGCAATCCATTCTGTAAGACTTGTATTATTTCGTTTTCGCATGTCGTTGTTGTTTCGTTTCCAATGTTTAGTTTCAATGAATTGCAGTTTCCAAATGTGCCGTGGAGGACTATTTCGGGATTTCGAGCGTTCGGATATTTGAAAGACGGGTAATAATCTTTCCAAGCATCGTTCGATGAGTTGACTCCAAAGTATAAAGATACTTCATCAAAAATATGTGGTTGACTGATGTTTGCCCATGCCTATAAGATATTTTTTATCAGGTTAGGTCGTGCTGTTATCAGTTTACTGCGTACATGTAAAAAGCGTTCGACTTCAGCCGGTTTGCATTCAACTCCGAAGAGTTGAAGTTTTTTCAGGTCGGGACACAATCGCAGAATGCTGGGTAGCCGTGATAACTCAGACCTGCACGAGAGATCCACAACTTTCAGCCGCTGTAAAACACAACACATAGAGTAATCAGATGGGACCTGTCTGTTCTTTTTTCACTTACCTGTACTTCCTTGAAAAGGTGTAACGGTAAAAAGTGCCAGTTAGAACCGCGAAATTCAATCTCCCACATGTGCCTTAGAACTTGTTTTAGCCACAGTTTCTCAAGTACGGTAATTGTCTTCTGAGTTAGTTGGTGTAGTACCATTCTTGTGATCACTATCCTTTGTTTCCAAATACCAGTGTTGTGCTGCAATCCATCTGTTCTCACGATGTGCGTTCTCGCAACCTTTGCACCCAACAAAGATACAGTGATATACGCATTGTCTGGAGACACGATAGCTTCGACTTGGTGTAGCGGAAGTCGTTTATAATGCGCATCGATGAGGTTACGTGTGCGTCTGTTGACAAGTCGGCACTGATCCAAGTCCAGAGGAGACACGTGCTGGAGTATAGAACAGACGATTTCATTCGGTAAAAGGTCAAGGAATGGCGGAGATGATCTTTGTGATGGTGGGGACATGGCCATAGAAGCTGTAAAACACGTGATTAGTCTAAACGGATGTACTTTCGCATCGATGCTTCGACTAAAAAATGAAAATAAAAACTATACATTTCCGATCAGCCCTGAGGCGACGTAAGGGCTTTGAAACGACTGCCACCAATCCACGCTTTAGCGGCGATATTCCCAAACCGGCCAGCCTCTTCAATCGAAGTGCGTTGGCGTTGGAGGTACGTCGAGATTGCGAACGCTGATGAGCATTGGAGGGCAGTTCTGCCCTTGCCTTAGGCAAAGGAAGGCAACAAAACATTAACTCATAGAAAACGTGCTTCTAGGAAGCGTGATGTCTAAAAGCATGTAATAAATAAAAACAAAAATGGCACAATCGGAGGCAAAGGGCAACATTTGTTTACTTTTTGACGAATCAACCGCACACGATCGAAAAATAAAGTGCAGCATGGACACCAGTCGAACGTATTCCCGATGTTTCATGCGATTTTTTTGAACGCCCTACGCCTGTTAACTTCCCCAAAAACCAAAAGTTGTATAGAACAGCTGTTTTTACGGCCGATTACCCATCACTTAACGTCGCCGCAAAAAGTTAAATTGATCATGTCGTTTGCCACCAAACGAGTCTTGACTCGGCGGGCTCGTCAAGTCAGGATCACTGTTTCCAATCATTCGGTTGTCAGCCGCAAGTGCGAACCGATGTGACAGCTCCTTGCTTTTTTTTATCACTTGCAACTAGTCCTCAGAGACACGAGACAGTTTGATTTATTTATTTATTTATCAAGTTTAAAACCCATTTGGCCTATGAAGCTTCCACAAAAAACTGACATCATCTTAATTGTTAAGCTTAGCATGCACAACCTTCGCCATGTTTTCGAGTTGTCGCAGATTCTCCTCGTATCCAGTCCAGTAGTCGTCAACGAGATAGGGCAAGTCGTTCTCCTTGCAGAATTGCTTCACCAGTTCACTACACCGGGTGAGGTTCGGGCGAGGCATCGTCGGGAACAGATGGTGTTCGATCTGGTAATTGAGGCCGCCCCACAACCAGTCGACGAAGGGAGATGGCTGCATGTTCCGGGTGCCCATGATGTTCAATGCAGCGAAGTTGTTCAGTGCGCGGGAGTTCTCTGAAACAGACACTGATTATCCCTCTGTTCGACTTGTAATCCGATTCCAGTCTGCGTACCCGGGAACTTATCGACACTGTTGTGGTTGTACGTGACAACGCCGGCAATCAGGAGACCGCCGAGACCCTGGCTGATGACAAAGTAGAGAAGGCGCACAAAGTTCGAAGGTAGCAAGTACAGTTGCAACAGAACCCATGTCCAATGAAGAGCCAATGTGATTTGCTCGGGGAGAGCGTGTTCACGGTCCTTCTTGTAGATGGAACCATTGGCGGTGAAGCAATGCACGATACTCTGGGAGCACCACGAGAATCGAAGCAACGGAAGCATAGCAGTGTAGTAAAGATGCTGGTATGGCACGATCTTGAGGATGAATTGTTCAACGGGTTCACGGTACTTCTTAAGATCATCAGGAACAAGGGCAAGGAAAGGTGCAAGGTCAATATCGCCATCCTGATCAATCACATTGGTCGCAGCATGGTGAGTGTTGTGCTTGTCCTTCCACCAGTCGCGCGAGAAACCTTGAGCAAAGTTGCCGAAGAACAACGACATAGCATCGTTAGCCTTGCGGTTCTTGAAAGGCTGATGGTGACAGAATTCGTGAGTAAGCCATCCAAGTTGCTGCCAGCTGAGGGCCACGAATAAGGCCGACGTCAAGTAATGACCGAGATACTGTAAATAAAACCCGAAAAACATAAGACCAATCACTTCAGTGCATTTTCTTGCAAAGTAATAAGGACGAATCTCCATAAGACCATCACTGTGGACTCTCTGCCGGAGCTTTTCAAAACTTAGAACAATGTTTTTCTCCTGAAAATAGTTTCATCTTTAATAAACAGTCTCAAAAGGAAAGATCAAAGTACCTTCTCAATGGTAATATCATAGGAGTACACGTTTGTCTCTTTCGGGTTCACTGAATACTGCAAAGTCGGATCATTTTCGGAATCTACCTCAACGGCTTTGGTCTTCTCAAGCAGGGAGAGTTGTTTGTAGGCCATGGCACTGCCTTCATGGAATGCGTGGAAGATGTGCGTGGCATCAGCATTTCTGCAATTAAACGCATACGTGAAAAAAGATCGACGAATTCAAAGGTCAAAGTCTTTGTGCAAACAGAGAACACTCGACGTGACAAGGTAAAAAAAGTTGCACTCACTGGTACTGGGTAAGTACTGAACCACCGGGATGGTTAATGACAAATTCTTGGCCAAGATCAAGCCACTTGCCGTTAACCTTCAGGCGCACATTCTCGGGAGCGGCGGTGGTCGTGGACATCCTAGCCGTTCGTTGATTACCCTAAAACCGAGGAGGAAATTAACATCAGACGCGTGTGGGGTTGGGTTCACGCAGACGAAGGTTAACCGCTGTGATTGAAGGACTAGACAAGGCGAGAACGGGGCTTATAATACCGCTTTTGTCGCAGAGGCTACCTACCATACTGCTGGAAGGTAAAGGGCAACGAACGACTGTCTCTTGTATCACGGAACCGAAAGTGCGCACCAACAAAGGCGGGCTTTCGGTCTGGTGTCAGCCGTCGACTACGTTTGGGAGCGAGATAGATAGCCTCTTCCGACCCTATCTCCCCGCCTGATGGACACCAGCCACGGGGAGGATACCACGGTTACGTAAAGATGGCGTGATTTCTACCTTTGCTTGCTTGACTTTTTTTAACCCTTTTTTTCCTTTCCAGTCGTTCAACCTGCTGTGTTCCATCAATTGTCACCTACCACGACCAGTGCTTCCGAAAACTGTTTCTGCTTTTTGTCATGTTTCATATCTCTTTGGCACATACACACCTTCCAGGGGTCATCGTCTTGATGAACATTGAACGGGAAGTGACACGGTGGACCACCGGGAGTCAAACAGCTGATGAATATGTTTGAGATATGGGGGGTAAATTGAGAAGACACAGAACACCCGGCGTTCCCAGGGAACCAGGAAAAAGGGAAACTCATTTGGACTTGGGGTTAAACAATAGGAAGTGACCAGCGCCCTCTAAGGAGGAAGAAGCACAGATGGACAATGTGCGCGGCGATTTCCTTTGTGCCGGAAAAGAGGAGTCCCCGGCAATTAAAACAGACATTTCAAACCGTCAAATAAGCAGCAGAAGATAAAGCTGTCAACTTGCCTCAAGTTTTTCCGACATGTCCCGTTATTGCCGGCGGCAATTGCGCGACAAAAGTTTAGCATGGTTCTTACACGAGTGCCGCTGGCCGTCTTCGCACCCCTTTCGAAAGAAGGATCTTCCGCGGTGCCATTGCGGCACTGAATGAATGGGTTTTCAACAGCTTTCAACATCAAATTTGTTGCTTCCTTCCTTTTGGCGGTTTCTAATTCCAACCATCGGCATCGGCATCGGAAGTGACAGCCGGCGCTGCCAATCGTATGTTTAACAAACCGGTAGTTAGTAGTTTTTTTGCGCCTCAAATGTGCCTAACACCAGATGGAGGGTATTGGAGTGTTTGTCGAGACCGGAGTCAAATTTCGTGCCTCCATTCAATTTTAAACGACCGGCCATTGCCGAATTCCCAACTATGTCGAACGCTGATGCATGAGACCTTTTATGGACCGTCTTTTGAGCTAATCTCATATTCCGAGTTTCTGCAACGGTCAGCGATTCTTTCCCACTATTGTTACGCGTGTTGGTGGCGCTGTCTTTGGCGGGCTTTTGTCAGAGCTGGTGCTTCCTCGGTGCGGCGATTTTATTGGAAAATATGGAAATGAGGTCGTGCCTGCAAGGCCCTTCCTACCGTCTTCTCGTGTCCGATCACTCAACGTAGTTTGCCTCGGCTCGACGCCTCTTCAGTGGCGCGCAGCGATCGCAACGATGATGATGATGGCTGCCGATGCAAGAAGCGTGGGTCGCAGGAATTCCCGCGTCGATCTCAAGAGTCCTTGATTTATTGGTTTAAGCACAACCTCGTCGGTGACTCGCGTGCTGCTGCGACCAGCGGTCAACAAACGTTGGCAGGTAAACGTTACCGATGATGTTGCTTGTGCTCCTGTTGCTCGTAGGTATCGTCGCTTAACTTATCCGACGATGCGCGAGAGCCATTGTCTAGCTATCTATCGGGCTAGGGCCTGCGCACAGGGGACCATTGGTCAACGCCAGCCAGGCTTGGCTTTGCTTTTGCTTGTTTGCCGGAACCACACAAGCTGCAAGACGGATGAACCCCTCGGCAAGCGGACGACCGCTCATTTTAGGCGCGCGATTGACAAATGCATAAAGTTGAGGGACCCAGGAGAGATGCGCAACGACGCCCCCACGAAGTTTGCTGTAGACAAAGACATGACTTTATTCTCGACTTCTCTTGACGTTAAACCTCAGTCTTGCTCCTTTACATTTTTTATGCTTTTGTATACTCAATTTTAACGTTTTCTGTGTTTGTTTGCTACTGCACTTTCATTTGCTACATTCACTTTGTTTTGGGCTCCGGTGACCTCAATTCAATTTTTTTCATTTTCCATTTTTGTCCCGAGGGCTTCTCGTGGTCATCCTGAGTTGTTTTCCAACCGGCATCGGTAGTAAATGAATGAGGCCCGGCTTTCTTCATCCTCGTCCCGGATGAGGACGTTTTCCTATCGTGCTAGTAGTCTACTCATTTTCGTAAGCTTGTCCTTTGTGTACTGCTCAGACCTTCATGTTTTGTATTTCTAGAGTTGCGTCAGTGCGCAAGAACGTTCAACCGCCTTGACAACACGGTTCTTCCGAGATACAGTTTGTATACATTTTCTTTCCGATTCGTCTATCAGCTTCTATCATTTTCCCAGTCAACAAACACCGTGTTTTTTTATTCCCACTTTGCTTTCAACGTTATTACCATCAAGCCCCCGTCACAATGCTCGTGCGTTATGTAATTGCTTCTTGTGAATTTAGTGATCATTTGGAAATGTAAGCCTTGTGATGTGTTGGCCTAGCTGTCGCTTGTCGACTCCCAGTTTTATTCAGTTTTGCTCGCTTTCACCTAACCTCGCAATCCTCCATGTCATCACATTTGTTAGCACTGTCCTTCTTTACGATAGCTGCTGTGCTAATAAGCCGTTTTCCGGGGATCTCCGGACACTGGTCACTGTCACAACATTGTGCCTTTCGCTCCCAGTCTGCCAAAGTGCATTGGTTCTGCCAACTGCAGCCTCAGATCGCAATTTCTTTGAGGCCCGAGCTAAAAAATAGCCAGCTGTCATTATCCTGAAATTGGAGGTTCTTACAATGAACTTGCTGGTGCAGCTATTTGCCGAAAACCACCAAGTGGTCCCGCTTAGCGCACCTCAAAAGTTTTTGTCCTCACTTTTTTATTTGGTCCCCTTTTTGTGGCCCCAATTGAATGCACAGATTTTTTTGTGCAATTGGAGCAACTGTGACTCAATAAGATAATATCGGTCTTCTGCTTATTTTAAAAACGCGCTTTCAGTACATTTCTTGATTGCGTCCCGCTGCGGCAGCACCAAAACGAAACACTTTGGCACGTCGAGAGCTCCTTCGCCTACGCTGATCCCGTACTTGAGAATTTGGCGGCTGTTTTGTCGAGACGTTTTTTCCTCAGATGCCCGATTATGTCGTTTTCGGAGGTCAAATGGCCTGAATGAGCTAGCTTTGCATTTTTAAGCATGCGCGCCTACTTTTTTCCAGAGCGGTACATCAATTCTTTATCTCATCATTCGGGTTAGGGTTAGGTTATGCTCGGAGCCAGCTTCTGAAGCCGGCTTTCATTAGCGGTTCGAATTGCTTGTTTGTTTTTGGCGACTCATGCACACACGATGTTTGACGATTTGGCGATGCCACCGGGCCCTTCGCGTGGAGAGCTTGCGCTGCTCTGATGGTCAGCAGCATTTGCGGTAGTGGGAAATTGAGACACTGTGAACGGCGGCACTTTTGAGTTTGCATTTCGTGTCAAATGTTGGTAGCCGAGCTCCAGAGGCCACTGTGCCGGTCATCAAGGTCAGACCAGCCAGCCGGGGCCTATCTGAACCGTATACGCCTCACACTCACAGGTCAACCCCCACTAACTGAGTTAACGGAACCACTCATGCGAGTATTGTGTCATTATACCCTTCGAAAAGTCCGTTATTGTATCCCTAACCGCGGTTGAAGCGTGCCTTTTACTTTCAACGTTTTTTACTACTATATTGTTGTGCACTATCCGTTGGGAATTCCATCCTCATGAATCAGCTGGCGAAGTTTTTTCCTTGTCTCCTTCCATGACCATTGTCAGACGTTATCTGATAATTGAAACTTCTACTCGTTGATATATGTTACATTTTTCGTTATTCTGTTGACCAATTTGACTGTCGTCTACAAGTTTTAACTTGTTTGTTTTTTAAATCTGGTTATGATTTGATAAATTGAGATTTGTCGCAAGTCCTCTGCGTATTTTGGCGGAAGAGTCTGGGGTAGGTCGTCTAGATGCATGCGACGCCTTTTTCGGGATGTGTCGGCTTAACCGGGACAGCCATTGTGCGTGCACGGCATCATTCCTTCGACATTTTTGGCACCATCCAAACTGCACATCGTTCCTTTTGGCGGCATAACTTCAAATTTCATTTTTTGATCTTGTTTCCCACAGGTATGCCGTGTTTTATTGTGTTAGTCGGCGGCATTTGTCCGCTATTTTCAACTTCCCTTACCAACAACCAAACCAACCACCGTTCCTTCTTTGATTGATGTACTATTCAACGGGCCTGTTTTTACTTTTTCGCAATTCCGATGGTGTCTTCACGTCGTTCGGTTTCTGATTCATGCTTTTTGCCTCAGTTTGTCAGTCGTTTTTTCTGCATTGTCATTGTCGGTACCTTCAATTGTTTGAAACAGCCATGGTCGTGCCCTTCCTCGAGTTGGTCTTTCATGGAAGACCAGCGGTTTTTTCCGTGCTTGCCGACCACCTGCTGGACATAGGTTCCCAATGGGTACACTCATGGTGGGCTCTTCCTTTGCCATTCGTGATTTGGGCGCGCCATGTGCTACAGCTTGCGTCATTTCCTTTCTCCCGCGCAAGATCGCTTGACTGGGTGTCATTCACCAAAATTGATCCGTCCGACCCGTTCTGCGCATGAATATGCAAAGTTTGAGGTCTTCAATACCCGACCCATACGCATAATCCCCCTTCTCGCGATTGTCTAACTGATTACCGACGATTAATTACGCGATCCTTCGTGTGGCACGACCATAACTTGTACACCCGCGGGCGTTTTTCAGTGCGTCCAGCTTATGGTGAGGCATTACAACCGGGAGGACTTCGGTGGATCCTTTCGACGACCTTTAGTTCTGCCTGTCATGCCGGCTTCACTGTGGCTGTTATTCTTGACGGGTCTAGTAACGGGTAAGTTCCTTGTTTCCATGAATACCTAATTGTGACCCCAGGAAATGTACATCATCACCCCGTTGTTGCAGGTTTTGCCGCCGTCGACATCGACTGGTCCCAGATTCCATCACCTCCAATATTCAATCATGCCGCAAACGATCCAACTTTGTATTATACGATCGAATCTAAGGGTGTCAGCCAAGAGCATATCGAATATCTGAAAGAACGAACCCTCCGATGCTCTGCTCAAGGCAATCCGCCACCAACGTGGGTTTTAATTGCGGCAACGATGGAATGTAGTTTTTGAAGGTCACTTTTTACAGGTATCGATGGATGAAAAATGGAATTCCGTTCTATCTGGACAAGTATGAAGGCCGTATCGCCCAAGTACCCGGAGAAGGTTCTTTTGTCTTCAGTAAATTGACCGAAGCAGATGAAGGTGTTTACGAGTGTTTGGCGTCTAACGATAATGGTACTGCTCGATCCGAGCAAGTTAAGCTCGAACACACTTGTAAGTTTGGATTTGCCATTCTGGATGTTGATCGTTTACGCTGGGTCTTATAGGGATTACTCGGTTTGATCCTCGACCGCCAGACACCGTCGAGGTTGAGCTCGGCAGCTCGTACAGTCGGAACTGTACACCCCCAGACTCAAATCCGAAGCCTCGCGTCTACTGGATCCTAAAGGGTAACGAAGAAGGCGTATTTGATTCGATCAACGCATCTCACATTTCGAGCAACGAACAGGTTGGTTAAACTTTTCAACAAGTGGCGAGCCTCATTCAGTTAAAGTCGTTCGACATGGTTTCTCTCATTCTAATCGTCTCCGGATCAGATGTCAGGATAGTTTACGTCGACAAGTTAGTTGTTCGATTTGTTTATGCACACTCTAGATGCGATTTGTTTGACTTCATAGCTTTGATTCGGTTCCTCTCTTCGGCATCATTATGCTTTAATCATTCGATATTCCACTTTTATCGCCCTTCAATAGTGCTAATGTCCGCGTGAAGGACCACCGTTTAAAAAGTTGCTGAAGCAACTGACAGCTTTTACCATCCATCAATGAATTTTTAATAACTACTAACAGAAGCGGTGATGGATTCATAACTTGAGCGGTACTAACGAAAGTTGAATGGTATCTAGGCGGTAGTAGCATTATTTACGGATGATTTTTTGGCGGTACTCAAGTGGCAATGCGTATCGCACATGTTTGCGGAAAGCACTACTTGCCGCGACAGCGATATAACAAGTCAAAGAAGTTTGCAACTCACTCGGATGCATGCAACTCACCATCACCCGACGTGTTGGGGGCTCACCTTTCATCTCGTTTGACAGAGTTGAGCACATTTTAGAGGGTGACGCGACGTCGAGTTGTTGCGCCCGTGGCTAATTTTGGTAGAGTGCGACGAGAGAAATTCGCATAAACATGCGTAGCACGGCGATTGCAGGGTTGAAAATACGCGCATGAGGCAAGTCCCGCCTTTTCAAATTTAGTGGCCCCCGTAGAAACATTGACGGAAGTCTGCGCCCAGGTTGGGTGCAATTTTTTTCATGCTTGTAGTTTGTCCAAAATTCGAGGACAGTATATTGATTATTTACTGTTCTCATGGAACAAAAAACGAGGGCAGCGAGTCATCGGAGTAGCCCCCGAGGCTTGTATTGCTTTAGGGCCATTGTTTAATTTTTTTATGTTGACAATCCAGACAGTAGCAAGCAGTATTGCGTGTCACGGATGCGACTTTTTATTCGCACAACAAACACGCTACTGGCGCCCAACCAACCGTCTTTTTGCCCTCCTTGCGCGGACAAGCTTCACGCGGCCGTGTAACTTTGCGTGATAGCTAGACCGAAAAATAGGGCCGTATTTTTTAGCTGTACGCTTTTTGGCACAGCCTGTGTCTTGGACGACAGATTCGGACGGCGACCATTGTACTTATCCGGTTGAGCCAGCAGGAAGCAAGGCCAAAAAGGAGGGTTTTCCTCCCAGTTTGAACCAGCCGGAGGACTACGAGGTACGGGCAACGCCACCAAACGTCCCCAGCGACCGACCGACTTGACTGCGGCCCGGCAGTGTCGAACGAATATTTTTTCCTGGCTAGTGAGTGCGAGAGACTAGGCTATCTATCTCTTTCTTCATCCATCCCACCAAAGCCTCCAACGAGAATTCCTGCTGCGCCTCTCTTGAGCCTCCAGGCAGTCTACCCCCTTCGGACAACGTACGGCCTGAGGCAGTGCCTCCGTCTCTCTTCTCTCCCCTTCATTCTCGACCGACGTCTTCCCTCCCATTCGGCATTGCATCAAGGCTGATTGCCTAAGGCTCGAAAGCTAGCTGAAGACGCGAGCAAAAATAGCGGAAGCCTTTGGGCGGGGAAGAGTAGAGCGGAACGACTCAATCGTTTGTTGGGGCATTGTCGGCATCTCTTGTTTTGCATCCAGCAAACTTGCTGCCACATGAGTTAAATTTTTGCCGCCTACACATGAAACTTCACTACCAGTCAACGATACATATAGTTTTATTTGTTCTTAATTACCCGTCTCTCTGACACTGTCGCACCGATCACTTAACTACAGAAACCATGCTCGACTTTCAACAAAACTTTCTGAATCTACTCGCCACGGGCTTTTTTCTTTCACTAATCCTGGTAAGCTAATGTTTGTATTTACTTTAAGGGTACCATTTTCTTTCATTATGTAAGTGAGAGTGATTTCAAGCCACAACGCTATTATACCTGTACTGCCGAAAACACAAAGCTTCGTGACTACAAATTTGGATCTCAATTCGTACTAAAAGTAGTAACCAACAAAAGACGTTCCCGTAAGTGTCCTTCATTCTTGCTACCAATTATTTTCTTTCGACACTTATAATTGCTATTTTGTATCTTTTCAGTTTCGGAGAGTAGCGGAATTCCTCCATCTGAACAATACGTGAATCAAAGCTCTCCCATTGCGCTTCTCGGACAAACTCACAAGTTGCACTGCTTCTTTGCCGCGTAGTAAGTTTTTTTGCACTACTGCAGTTACGAGGGTGTCATTCATTTTTGTTTACTTTTGTTTACATTGGGTTCTATTGATTTTTTCTGGGGACATGGGCACTTACCTGTCGCCTGCCCGACAATTTATCAACATGAGTGGTGAGCATTACTTAGACGCAAACGAAAATTAATGATTTTAAATGAAATGGTTGACTGCAGTCGTCAGGGTCATTTCCGTTGCCGACAGTCATCTCCTAGGTGAAAAAGGGCGCATTTGGTGTGCGCTTGACCAGCGCTCCTTTTCGTCATGGTGCCCAAATAAGGATTGTTGTCGTGAGGAACGACACTTTGCTCATTCGCTCTGCTGGCTGCCTAGTGCGACCAAAATTGTGTGGTTTTCGCGCGTGGCTTCGCATTTTGGTTTGAAACCACCGGCAAGGACCCCAGTCTCTTCTGAAACTGCCCTATGGGGGGACGCAAACAATTCTCGACAATAGCCAGGGCCAATAATGTATGACCGAATGAATTCATTTTGTAAAGACCCTTAAGAGGTTACTCATATAGCACTTTCTCAATGACATACTTAATATTTTGGCACTATGTATGGCCGAACTAATGTCGGGGCCACATATAATCGATGAGTAATCATGCATGCTATACGCAACCAATTTATGACATACAATTTGTAACATGTTTTTTTGTGGTTAGAACCAAGGACAAAACTTTAACGGCCGTTGTTTCATTTTTTGTCACAGAGCAGTCGAGGGGGACAAGGGCGCGCCACTCTTAATTTCAGTTAATTCTCTAATTTCAATTGCAACAGCCTGCACCATAAAAATGTTAAGTGCATGAGAAGACAGCAAGGGACAACGGGAATTAAATCAAGCATGCTTGACTGATTTTAAACAACACAATTTCAGCCCGGAACCCGATCCGACCTGGTACCACAACGGCCATGAAATTACGCAAGACAACGCTGACGGTTTTATGTTTGAGTCATACGGCAAGACTCTCACGTTTAACGTTACCGCCGATAAGGGCGGAAATTACGAATGTCGTTTCCCTGGACACAATGACATCGACCGGCATTTCGTTGTCACCGTTGAATGTGCGTTTAATGCTGTTTTTAAGCCGAGGCTTAGTCCATAATATACCGTTCCTTATTTTAGCTGCACCGTATTGGTCAGTTGAGGGCCCACCAGCGAATACGAACACAAGCGAGGGTGAAACCGTAAACTACAATTGTCTGGCTAGTGGAAAGCCCCTGCCGCAAGTAACCTTTTACAAGAATGGCGTCGGTATGTGTTTAATCACAAAGAATGAATTCTTTTTCAATGCAAGTCATGTTTACAGAAATGAAAAACGACAAGAGCGTTGGCAACGTCATTATTGATGGCTCCCAGTTGACGATTTACAACGTCCGCAAGGGCATTAATGGCCTCGGGGACAATGCCGTTTATCAATGCAAGGTCGAGAACAAGCATGGTTACTTGTGGGCCAATTTCTATCTCAACTTACTCGGTGGGTGTCCTTGGCTTGGCCCTCGCCGCCGCCGCAATATCTGACAGCCGTTTTACACTCATTCATTTTTTAGCATTCAAGCCGCAACTGCTTGAGGAACCCGGCGAGGTCGAAGCTGTGCTTGGAAAGCCATTCACGATTGAGTGCAAATTTTTCGCATCGCCTATTGCCAATGTGACATGGAAGAACCCGAGCCTACTGGGCAAATCCTACTCACAGAATGTCGATCAATTCGGTGTCGGACGCTTGGTCATTGACAGTAAGTGCAGCACAAAAACATCTGAGGGGCGTAAACATGACAAACATCCATTTCAGAAGTCGAGGAGGATAACGAGGGACAGTATGAATGCATCGGCGAAAACAAATACGGCACTGCTACAGGCTTGGTTTCGCTGCTGGTGCGAAGTGAGTTTACACATAATTTATGGCGAGATATGATTGATTAAAGCATTATGTTTCTTCAGAGCCGACAGTTTTGGCACCCGTTGTTAATGCGAAACAAGTACATCAAGCCGGACAGCCGCTGCACCTGCCTTGCAAAGCCGAACACGATGAAAACCTGCCGATTACCTATCGTTGGTTTGTCGGCGAAAAGCCCATTAATCCCGCCGAAAGCGACGGCAATTACCGTGTCTCTGAGGATAACACACTTATTATTGATCAACCCACGCAATTCGACTCGTCTGTATACAAGTGCATCGCTTCCACGAAGTTGGATTCGTCTGAAATTAAGATCACAGTCGATGTCCAAGACGTGCCCCTTCCCGTTCACTCTCCTTACATCGAGAACTGTGATCCGGTCATCAACAACGCTAAGATCACCTTCAACCACCTTGAGTCCGCCAACACTGCCGTGCCCGTTAATGAGTTTTGGATCCAGTACCAGATCGACCCTGATGTCGATCAGAACAACTGGAAAGTACACCCAATCCCTGTTGACGCTCGTAAAAACGAGGTAGTTGTCGAGAATGAACGACGCGTCAAGGGTACCATTTCGATCCTTCTTCAACCTTATGGCCGGGTATGTCCATTCACTTGTTTGAAAAGGCGGGATAATAAAATTTATACATTTTCAGTATGTCTTCCGAATTATCGCCCGTAATGCGGTTGGCGACAGTGCTCCTACGCTAGTCAAGAACACTTGCGAGACAAATGCCCAGGCTCCGCTTAAAAATCCGTCCAATGTCCGCGTCGAAGGCGTGACTCCTGACAATTTAATGGTCTATTGGGACCCCATGCAGCGAGACTTTTGGAATGGCCCCAAATATGGCTATATCATTAAATACAGGCCAAAGGGCTCGGACGGAAGTTGGAAGACTATTGAAGTCGATGATCCGTTTGTCGGAGAGAAGGCTATTACGCTCGACAAGGAAGAGCCCTATCAACCCTATGAAGTCGCCGTTCAATCGCGCAATGAGAAGGGTGAGACGCAAGTGACCCCCCAGTCTGTCATCGGTTACACTGGTGAAGGCGATCCAGGAGTGACCGTCACCGGTTTCCGTGTCGACAACATTGGCTCCTCATCGGCTGACTTCCGATGGGATGCCGTTGACCCCAACGCCGTCAATGGCAACTTCAAGGGATACAAAATCACTTACTGGTCTGAAGATGAGGATGAGATTGGCAGCGGCGATGATTCTGGTGATCGATTCCGTCGTAGTGCGCGGTCCCACACGGTAAAGAAGCGTGATGTTGCTTCGGGCCGCAAATCCGTCAAATTCTCCAAGGACGCCACGATGGGTACCATTACGGATCTGAAACCGAACACAATGAACTACGCCTACATCACAGTTGAGAACGGACAAAACGAGGGTCAGCAGAGCGAAACCATCAGCTTCCGAACGAAGGACGGTCTTCCCACGGCAGTAGCCCAACTTCGTGCCTTCCCGGTTAACAGCAAGTCGCCCCAAGAGAAGGGTGTCGTGCTTCTGGCTTGGGACCAGCCGCGAACGCCGAACGGAGCCATTACGAAGTATTCGGTTGTGAAGTGTGTTTCTTACGAAAACGACCCCGTCACTACTGAAAATGTAAGTCCCTTCACGTTCAGAAAATTTGAACAAAAGGAAAAAAACGCAAATTTTTCAGCGCGCACAATACTGCAAAGATGCCGAGACATATCCAGCCGACACAAAGAGCATCCGTGTCACTGGTTTGGAAAATGAAGCACCGTATCGCTTCCATGTCCATGCCCACACTTCGGCTGGCCAAGGACCTCCCAACTCGGCTGAGATCAGAACCCTGCCACAGGCCATGAAGTATACTCGTAAGTATTTTGTATATGTTGCATAGTCGGGGTAATGAATGCGTAGCCCTCAAAATCGTATAGGGACATCCCTTTCAAAGATGACCCATATGCCGTAGCCTCAATGGCTACTTAATCGCATTGCAGAACACTGGGCGTTTCCTTTTTCGGCACTGTGCCTTCATTGTGTCCAAATTTGCGGTACCACTGAGGGCTTGCGGGGTTTTGGTTGTCACGTAAACTGTTAGACACTTGCCCTCAGCTGGGACGCTACTAATTCGTATAGAGCTGGGTGCACTCCCTATTTATTGCCCTCGCAGTGTTCGGCACGCGTGAGCACCGCCCTTGTCTGCGTTCGTGGCGCCAGTGGCAGTAGCCCTGCAGCCGTGAGTGAACTCGTCTGTTGCTTCCACTCCACTGTGAATTTTTTTTGGGTATTATCGAATTGAAGTCACCAAATATTCTAAATTGCGACTGCCACGGCATCTAGTATTCTAAAATTTAACAAATTGCAACCATGCGAACGCTTTTCTGGACTCTGCCAACATTGGGGTTGCTCATACTACTGTTTCCTACCGTAATTATTCTTGCAGTCGAACCGGAAAGCCCTGACCTCCTTCGAGAGTCGATTGGCGAAGACCATTTCAACGTCACCATCATCCCCGGAAGCTACAACGATGACGATAAGCGCCCCGTCGGCAACACTTTCTACATTCGGTACCGTGAAGTCGGAGAGGACGAGTGGCAGGTGAGTCTTACAATCAATGGAAATGCATTGTGGCATTCTTAATGTGCTTTCAGACTAAACATCTCGACGAAAGCGAACTCACAACCACCATTGGCGGTCTCAATCCGGGCACCAAGCATGAAGTGCAAGTCGTCTCCGTTCAAAAGGGCCAAGACGGCAAAGTCACTGAAAGCACATCTCGCACGCATCATATCACAACGACAGGCGAATCGCCCATGCAATCGAGGCTGTGGTGGATCCTGTTGATCATCCTCATCATCCTTCTGCTGCTTATCATTCTTTGCATCATCTGCTTGTGCACACGACGACGTGGCCAGAAGTATAACGTGGCCGAACGCGAACGGCAGCAAGGCCGCGAACCCATACTCCCCAAGGACCGTACTTTCGAGGACTACGCTAAACGGTAATACCCTTGTCATTTCGACTGCTGCGTTCCATTTTTAATAACATGCCATTATAGTGATGATGACGAGAAGAAGTCTCTGACTGGACATAGTCGTGGTGACTCCGAAACTGACTCCATGGCTGAGTATGGCGACGGCGATCCAGGCCGCTTCACGGAAGATGGCTCTTTCATAGGTTCGTTTTCTTCCGGCTTTTGCCTAAAAGCTTTTCTAAATATCCACTTTCAGGTCAATATGGCGCCCAATCCAAGGGTCTCATCAACGACAAGCCGTAGTGACAGAATGTGCCGAATTCCTCACTTTTTGTTTTGTATTGATTGAAACCTTTGCACTTTTCTATACGGGTTACATAGGGATTTTTACCAGCGAAGACCAAGCGTTCTTGACTTTTTCTCTTTTTTTCGGAAATGGCTTTTAGCTCAATATATTCTTTAGCTTACCGGTGCGCTAGTGTTAAAGCTCCTGTGGATCCCGATCTGCTTTATAACCAAACCTTGGCTCTTTTCTTTAGTAATTTATGGCGCAAGACAACATTCCCTGTCAGTTTTTATCAGACTAGATTTCTAACCTTTTCTTCAGTTTCATGGTAAGGTCGAATGTTTACCATCTTTAACCGCTTTAACAAAAAAACGATGAATTCCATGTCCATATGGATTCACTGCCTAACCTTTTTTCCTAATGTTCGCGTACGCGTCTCATCTTTGAAAGTTGTTATTCTGGCTCACTGCCTTTTTTTCTTATGCCCAGCTTAACCGGCTTTTCTTTGTGGTTTTCGTTGTTGTTATTACTGCGTTTTGATCAATGAAGTAGTTATAATTCATAATTGACTAATGGATGGCATTCATGACAAATGTGACATTGTTAAAACACTGGATAAAGCAAAAAAAAGATTAATCATAAAAAATTGACATTTACCGGGTTCGAAAAAACGTAGCCCGACAAAACAATTTGCGTTCTAATCATCGACAACGCTAGCAGATAGTAAAATTTGTTAATTTACAAAGCATTGGAAAAGTGAGAAAAAGTTGGCAAATGAAAAGTATCAACATGCGTCAGAAATGCCTGGAAGATGAACAAACTCGTGAATAAACACCAAAACTACTTACATCATCTCGAAACTGATTCATAAATACATTTTTATTTTGAAAATCTTTCTGACTTTTGGCGATAGCAGCGTTTTACCCCTGGTTAACAGAATTATAGAAAGCAGAAGTGATGAAATTGGTCGAACTAATTTTCAAGCAGGAAAAAAATCAGTAGTTGGTCCATGGTAAATCGACAAATTGAAAGTAAAAACCCACAAACAGACTCCCCAGAAAGTGTGAACGCTTATAATTCTTATAATTTCTTATGGTACTGTGATTTGATTCAGTTAGAGGTGTTTTGAAAGTTACGACCAAAAATACAGTTCTTCTTCTTCCCGGTCGTAAGAATAGGTACACTTCTATTTTTCCTTCGTTCATAGTATATCTTAACGGGACTTTCACCTGATCTATCTTTATCTCACAGACATAGACCGATAATGAGGCTCGGTTTATTCATTATCGGTATTATCTACCAAACGCATAGGTATGCCTTGCAGGAGACTCCTCACAATAATGTTTTGACAAGCCCCACAAAAAACGAGAACGGTGTCTTTCGCGTTATCAGTGTGGTCCGCCCTTCGTTGAAGCGAATAGTTCGTTCTGACCGTTCAGGGCGTTCTGATCGTGCGCGTATAGCAGTGACGGTTAGCTTTATAAACACCAACACAACATTCAGTCTGTGAAGCATCAGCTACTACCGAGCAGTACATCCAATGAACGCCAAGCGCCGACCTTCGGTTATTTTGAGAATGTTTAGCAACATCTCATATATTAAAACGACATTTTGTTTTCTTATTTTTGTAGCTACATTGCATATTTTTACCTTTATTGCTATGCCAATTATGTATGGCCGCAACGAAACGATTCATGGTCGTGTTGAGCCTGAGTTTGAGAGTGTGAAAAAGCAGTTTGCGTAAGTTTTTAATAGTTTTATTCAATTTTGCATTCTAATGGATTTGTTTAGAAGGAATTTCATGGATGGGTTTGAACGGGACGGTGCTAACGTTGCCATTTTTTACAAGAACAAACCTGTTGTGAATCTGTGGGCTGGAAATGCTGATTCAGAATTGGAAAAACCGTGGACCCGGCATACACGGAGTTTGCTTTTTTCGACAACCAAAGCAAGTCAAAACATTCGTCATTTAAATTTTTCTTTTAACAGTCACATTGTAGGCATTAAGTGGATTATGCATCGCACTTCTCGTTGATCAAGGACTGCTGAACTATAATGACCCAGTGGCCAAGTACTGGCCAGAATTTGGTCAACATGGTAAAGAAAACACTACAGTTCGACAGGTGCTAAATCACGAGGTAAGTACACATAGTTGATCCCTTGCGCATCACACCTCTGACTAATGTTGTTTTGATTTCAGGCGGGGTTGCCCTACATTGATGAAACGATTTCTCTGGAAGAAGCTAAAGGTGACGCACATGAGGCTCTTCGAAAGATTGCTGCAGCAAAGCCTGCTTGGGTACCTGGGTCAGCGTCCGGCTATCATCCAATCACATATGGATGGCTAATCGATGGCATTGTGCGCGGTGCCGACCCCAAAGGTCGTTCCTTGAAACAGTTTTTCAACGAAGAGATTGCCCAACCACATGGTCTCGACATTGACATTGGAACTGAGCCAGATCAGCTGTACCGTAATGTAAAGTACACAGTTCCGACGAACATGGAATACATTCGAGACATCGTCCACGATCCTAGGCTACTTGGTATGGTTATGATGTTGTACTTGCAACATCCAGATGCAGTTATCTGGAAGGCAACCAAAAGCCCGTGTCCTTATTTGAATCCATTGGCAGAAGAATTCCCTTTCAACAACCCTGAATATCAACAACTGAATCTCGGATCTGCTACCGGAGTTTCTAACGCACATGACATTGCAAAACTCTTCTCGAAAGTTATTAACAACGAAATCCTGAATGCTTCTCTCGTTGAAGAGCTTAGCCGACCAAACTTGAACTCATGGCACATTGAGAAGACCGTTCTGTATCCCATCATGAAGGGTCATGGCTTCTTTTATGATCCCCACCCGACAAAAGTTGTAAGTTACGACCATATTTTTTACCTAAAACTTTTCTTTTTTGTTGGGTCGTGCTACCTAGAACTTATCACTGATAATTTAGGACACATTTACCTTCGGCCATCCTGGTTACGGCTGTCAAGCACTCTACATTGACCGCGAAACGAACCTGGTTATTGTTTATCTATCGAATGGGCTCAAGACTGCAACAAGCTTCCTGTGCTTTCCCTATTATCGGCTTGTGACTGAATCGTATCGAGTGATCAACCAATTATAATTGTTGCAAATAGTGCTTTTTGTGAATACGGGTGTTTCCATTAACACTATAAATAACGACATAATAACCCAGCATCTGCAACTATGCAAACAATTTTTACTAACAATATGAAAATTGGACAGTCTCAACCATAACTTCCATCTTGCGCAAACTTTACTGTGACATTATTTCCCTTCATTCTGCTTAAGCAACGCTAAATCAAGCTCGCAACACCATTTTCTGATCTGTTTAATTATTTAAACTACAGTATTATTCTGTTAATAACATCGCTTCCTTTAAGAAAACATTTCCTATCGTTATTTTGAAATAAAGTTGGTTTTATTTAAATGTGACTGTAAGAACTTTTGCTTGCCTGTGGTGCACTGTTCCCAATATTAGTGCACCAAAGGGACCAAAGAAATAAGATTCCAACTGTTTTTTTGCTACTTGACTTGGGTGACAGAAAGGAGTACTGATAAAAGTACAACTCAAAAAGCAGATACGCATGGTGGTGAAATGACACAAAAAAACCATTTGCGACGTTTCATTGCATTGGAAATCAACTGTTGTCGCAGATCAACCGTAAGCGTGTAAACTGTGTAACAAAACAAACAACCTATTACAATTTTATTCATTACTATGCATTTTCTTTTAAAACACTGTAAAATTATTCAATTAAAATAAAATTTTTACTGGACGTGGCACGTGTCATCGCTTCGATTATCGGTGATCAAATCGGCAGCGGCATTATCTCCTAGGAAACTAAACTTTCGAGGCAGATTATCCTTCAGAAGTCGATCCATCAATGCTTTGATTAAGTAGGTCCGAGTTGTCGCACCGTCATCACTCAGGTAGAAGGGTGTGAAGTCCTCGCGATCCTCGATACCCTTTTCATCACAGAATGTGCCGAAGGCTTGCTTGATCAAACCATCACAATCAATGGCCTCATAGAATGGCAGTTCTGGGTTGCGTTCAGCGATGGTTGCAATAATGCAAAGCAGTTCAACAACAAGTTGACGGTACTCGGGATGAGCGATCTCACCCATCATGGCTTCAATCTTGTAGGAGAACGTCAACTCGTGCGGGGTCATCACTTTGAAGGTCGGAATCTTGGCAAGCTTCTGGTTAGCAATGATGATGCCATCACTTGCGCGTTCCAGGACACGCCAAACGCGATCATACAAGTTGATCGGCACGCGGTTCAAGGCTCCGTTGAGGCGACGAATCTGTAGCGGGGTCAGAAGATGCCAGTTCTTCTTGACCAGAAGAGCACGAAGTAGATCCCGGACAACGGTCGGCGGAAGATCATAGACGGAAGCGTCTGGCAAAACGCGGAGTTGCTTGGCAACAGCATTCGGGCAGCTTGATTCAATCAGCGATGTCACATCTACAATCTTTCGCTTGCGATCAAAACCATCCTGGGAGCTTTCACGGAAGTAGTCCAGCAACAGTTGCATAGCCTCTTTCAACCATACAAGACGAATGGCAAGAATGCCGTTGAAAGCGTCGGGCTTTTGCAGAACCTGAAACACAATATTGAAAACATCATAAACGGTAAGACGAAGAAAACTTACAATATCAGCGCAAGCAATGATCAGCTCTTGTTGGAATACGGTAGCATGCGGATCAAGTGGGTCGGCACTTCGGAAAATAGCGCGAGCGATTTCCGTTGGCGTCAGAGGGGCAGAAATCGTGATTTCTTGGGAGTTCTTGCTACCGATGACCACCTAAACATCAACTTGTGTGTATAAAACATTGCAAACTTTGGAATAACATACCCTTTTGCCGCGAACCAACAAATTAGTAATACCCGGAGCCAAACTAGTAATAGTTTTCTGTAGCTTGGCGGCACAGTATCGCACTGTCCACCACAGACGCCATTGGCAAGCTTGTCGATAGACTCGTTCCAGTCGAGATTCCAAGGTTTCGCCGGCAACTGTGAAGTATCTCGTGTACCGATTGATCATGACAGAAATGGCAAAAGCGAGATTCCTGAGGTGGTCGATGTTGTGTTCGGTGATAATTTGGAACAACGCGTGATCATCGTAGGTGCTGAGTTCGGCTTCTGCGATCAAATCCTGTTCCGTTGGAATTGGTCGCATGCTGGATTTGGACTTCAAATGAGCAGCTGTGGCATCGATTTCTTCAAAGATAGTTCGATCGAACTCGACGTCGTCCAAGTTGACAAAGTCGACGTGTTCGATACATCCGGTGTTTAGAAGTTGCTAAAATGGGATACATGAATAACAAAAGTATCTTTGACGGTTTCAACTTACATGAATTCGGCCGATACGGACACGGATGCCGTTGATATAGCCAGTCTTGAAGGCAACAAGCAAATCCAACAAATGCTCGAAATACTCAGGGACAACGTTCTCATCGCGTAGAACCATACAAAATGTCGGACGGCCTGCAAGCTTCCATCGCTTCGCAACAAACTCAATATCACGCTTGACGTCCTCAATCAATGTAGCCGGATCAGCATTCGTGTAGAAGTCTGTCATTTCGAACAACAACGGATAACACAAAACAGTCATGCCACAGACTCGCAGAATCTTTGAAGTATTCAACGGACCAAATGGACGAGGCGGACGTCCACTGAGATTCAACCGATCGTCTTTGCCAAGGGCTTCAAAAACCTTGACCATGCGCCAACTCGGCCAGATTTGGACAGGTTCGATTTCATGTGGGGTTTGGGTACTGATACCGTAAGTAGCCAGACGGCCTTGCAGTCTTGCGGATTCAGCGATGAGAGCGATTTGAACGACGGGGTCACCTTCCATGCTGCCCTGGAACGCGGAATGTCGGTTGACGAACTTGGGACGTTGGCTGGCCGGTAAATGGCGATAAATGGGATCCAAATCACTGGGATGAATCAATCGGTCTCGCATTAGCAATGCGACGAGGTAGACGGCGTTAGAAAACAAATGATGGCCGAATTCGATCGGGTTGACTGCATAGAATTCTTGGGAGTTGGGTGATGCACGCTCTCGGTCCATGCATTCTTCGTCGATACAGTAACACTCGGGACAGGTCATTAAGCCGGCTGAAAGAATACCATTATGTTTTGAACTTTATAAACAGTTAAAAAGACTTACAGTAATCGCCGGGGACCATCAATGACTCAAACTTCTGCCAGTAACGATCAGCTAGGGTCTGGTTTCCTTTGTAGATGGCTAAAATGCAATAATTAGTACCGTAACCAATGTCTCTAATGACTAACCCGAGATCGTGATAAAGGCAAAAAACATCGGAAACTGGCTCTCAATGTTCCGGAAAGTATACGTTTCTTCCTCAGTGCTGTGCCGACGCGTCGTGTCCTCAATCTCAGTCTTGTAGCCATCTCGAAGATACCGTCGAATGCCGAATCGGCCTTCCAAATGACGGAAGATCTTGTTCAGTGTTTTGTCAAACAACGCTTGATCATGTGTAGCAAAAGCAGGCCAGCCAATAGCGATCAAAAGCCCTGCATCGGTGTTCTTTGAATTGCTCTCACGGGGAAGGATCGTTTCGAACGTGGTACGGTTGCGATTGTGTCCATCAATGTCGACATAAATCACGGAAGCACTCGTTCCCAAAGGCCCATAGGCATTAAATCCATTAACGGCTTCCAATGCAGCCTTGACAAGTCCCAAACTGCTCGCATGAAGTTCCGGAACGCCGGTATTGTATCGGCTTCCGCGTTCCCAGAGACCGAAATCTGGTGTTCGATACGTTCGTTCGATGTAGAAGACCAAATTTTGCAAGAATGAAACCTCGTGCTGGGTGTAGATAATCTAAAAGTTCAATGTCAAAACAAAGTTATGACGAAAAACATAAGTGCATAACAAACCTGGATGCCGCCGGCAGTCATTTCCACAAGTGCGAGGATGTAAAGGGCGACAACGTCCATCTGCAGATGCTGGAAGGACGTCTCAATCTCGAGGCCAGTTTGCAGATCGAATCGGCAATGAAGTGCATAGTCGGGAGAGTTGTTGTCTTTGAACTTGTTCAGCTAAAGTTGCAAAATTATATATAAATATGTGGTTTTAATGCGGTTGAAGCGAACCTTTTCAATCTGTTGCATCCAGCAAAACAGAATCCCTCGCATTGTCTTGACGGCGGTTTGTTTGAGCTCGGTATGCCGGCCACGATCATCGTCAAGGCGTCTGGAATAGTTATGTGTATGATTTAGGTGCTTTTATATATATAAAAACCCACTTGTATGCGATTGAACTCGCCCAACATGCCCAAGCACAGAAGATGCTGTCTTTAACATATCCCGCATCTTTGTCAGTCGAATATCGCGGAAACAAGCCAGTCGTAGCGCTCTGATATCGCAGGATCAACTTTTGAGCTGCAAAAAGGCGATATATAAATATGCACGTACACCCGAAAACTGCACTTACTCAAGTTGTAAATGTGATCGGCACGATTCAACGAATTTTCATTGTGTCCCGGTTTCAACGTTGACAATGGCGTCAAATACGCTTGAGTTAAGCGCCGTAGGCGTCTGCTTCTTTCGCCGCCACCATTTTTGATCTTACTTCCGGACATTACAATCTGCGGAGGTCGATTAGTTACCCTTGCATTCGCAGGTCGAGACATTTTCTTAATCAATACCACTGCTCGCAAAGTGCCACTGCCGTTAGTTACCTCCTGCTGGTGGCGGCTGCATGGCGTTCGAGACGAAACGCTAGCTTTTTTCCGCTTACCCCTGTTTTCTTGACCGTGTCATTCACGTGGTAGATCATCCTCGTGAGGAGTAATGAACATTGTAATCATGGATCACGCATTGCTCCCAAAACATCTGACTTATTTGCAGAAAAAAGGGCAACAAGGGTGTTTTGAGTTTATTTTTCAACCCATTTCCGATCATCGAGCAACAAATGTGGATATTGCTAGGTTGGAATGTCTGTTGATGGGGAGTGTTTTCCTGTGGCGATGCTATTTAAACTCGCTTCCACAGACGACCGGTGCTTTTTTACGCCCGGGATTGCGGAAGCGCAGGGTGTTCATGTGCAGCGCACGAGTCCCTTTTTTCTGCACGAACGTCGATTTTTTTCGCGAATTGTCAGCCGTCTGCGAGGACCTCATCATTGAAAGTCGGTGAACGCACAATCGTGGCGCCCAATACTATTTCTACGTCCGGTCTGAAGCGCTGATAGGTAGTAGCCTACGCCGGTTCAACCAAAGGCAAAGGTTGACTTCACGTGTACCGAACGGTTGTCTGTCAAATAGTTCCTCGCATTTTTCTTCTCGAAGCTAGACAGGAATATCCCCCGTTGAATTGTATCGATCGCAATGAACCGTGCAAATTTGCATTTCCGTTTCGTGACACCCGAAAGCCTTTTTTTGCGTGTCCATTTCATTTCTATTTTCCCGGCCTTTTCGGATCCGGCAATCCTCCCTCGTGCCTCTTTGTATCATGGCCGTCAGTCTCCGCAATGCTCATACCACGTATGACGTCATTAGTGATGTAACTTTTTTACAGTTATTTTTTATTTTAGGATGGGTAGCGTCAAGTTCCTGACCGACCGTGTCGCGATTGTCACCGCCTCAACGAAGGGCATCGGCTTTGCTATCGCGAAGCGCCTTGGCATGGATGGCGCTTCCATTGTCGTGAGCAGCCGCAAGCAGAAGAACGTTGACGTAAGTGGAATTCTTATCGTTGACCCTATGATTTTAAGATAATAATTGTGTTTTAGGAGGCTGTGACCGCTTTGAGACACGAGGGAGTTGAGTGCGACGGCGTCGTGGCTCATGTCGGCATCGATGACGATCGCAAGAAGTTGGTGGACTTTGCTTTGGACAGGTTAGTTTTTTATATATATTTTTCGAGTTATTTGTAATAAATAAGCTTTACAGATACGGTAAGCTCGATATCCTTGTCTCCAATGCAGCAGTCAACCCACACTACGGCGATCTCATGAGTGTAAGCGATTCTCACTGGGATAAGCTCCTCAACGTCAATGTGCGATCAGCGTTCCTGCTCACCCAAGAAGCCGTGCCACATCTCGAAAAGTCCGGCAATGGCAACATCGTCTTCGTGTCATCCGTCGCCGGCTACTCTCCCTTCGATGGCATCGGTGCCTACAGCATCATGAAGACTGCCTTGCTTGGCATTAACAAGTCTCTTAGCCAGAATCTCGCTCGCAAAAATATTCGGGTCAACGCTATCGCTCCTGGCGTCATTAGGACTGACTTCAGCCGTGCATTGACTGATGGCCCTGCCCCTCTGAAGGCAGATACGCTGATTCCTCTGGGACGGTTCGGAGAAGCCGACGAATGCGCTGGCGCTGTTTCGTTTTTGGTGAGCTTTCTTTATCACATTGTTGGGTTCAATCTGATAAAACCAAACCATTTCAGGTCTCTGATGGAGCCTCCTACATGTCCGGCGAAGTTATCGGTGTCAACGGCGGCATGCAAGCCCGCATTTGAAGTTTCTTAATTGCTCACTATACCCGTGCCTTTTCCGTTTGTGTCCCCTTAGAGGTCTAACATTTCTCGGATAAAATGTTTCGCCTGTCAAGTCAAGCTTATTGAGTTTCGGGGGTCAATTTGTTGTTATTTGAGGATCTTTGAAAGTATATTATAATTTGTTTCTCCATTATGCAGCGATTGCGCCAGCAGTCGCCATTGTTATTTTTTCTTCGAAAAAGTGAAATGAATAGAAAGCATGCAGCAGAACAATGACTTACAGCAAAATCTACGGATTATAGACCGTCATACAGCTGCATTCGGTATTCTTCATTTCAGTTTTCAACAAAAGGAACAGTCATGGAGATTGTATCCGATTTGTGTATCTTCCATTCGTACTTGGTTGATGGGCGTTTTTGACTCAGCTCAATTATGAATCGGGGCAAGAAGTGAACTCTTATGGAACCGAGCATGCCTTTTTCTCCTCATTGTGGTGTGTACACAAACTTCGAGTGACAAACGAAAAGCGAATTGTGTTTTCTAACTCATTCCTTACGGCTCTTTTACTCGTTTTTTCGGCATCTTTTAATGTAAACAAGTAACTATTAACACCAATTGCGCCTACCGGTAAATCCTAATCGGAGTGCGTAAAATCGTAACACGGATCTGAAACTTTTTTGTTTGTTGCATTTGATAGCATCGCTGCTTAGGTGGGATAAAAGAAAAAGCTGCCGCTCCACTGACCTGGACTTGATGGCGTAGTAAATCAAACCGTAAAGTGCGTTTTCACGGTCTTGACGTGATCTCGACTTTTTTCATGTCTGTTATTCTTTGTTACTTTTTTATATGACTCAAAATCTCAGCAAACAGTCTGACCGAGAGAAAGTTGCTCTCCCATGCGTGTATCTGTTTTCTTCGTTCAGCCTACACGCGAAACATGACCAATACCGCCCCCTAGGGCGAGTCTCTATTTGAAGATTCGTTTGACCTACAGGCGTTCTTAAATGATCTCCAAGGAGTTCGCTCTGAACCTCAGTTTATGCATGGCATTAACGTTAGATACGGGTTGGCGTAATTCATTTAATGTTTCTATCTCGTTTAGTACGTACTTACTACACCCTCATGTTTACGTTACAACCTATACCTAATTTTAATCCGGATTTGGATAAACGGAAGTTTCTTTATTTAAGGGAACCGAGAAGTTCAGTCAAGCCAGAGGAAATTTTCTGATCATGTAGTGTAGGTAGTGTCTTGGTGCCCTTAATGACGTCGAAAACAGTAGCTACTTACATTAGTGTGAGGTTTTGTTCATGCGTTTTAGGCAGATCACTGTAATGCGCTCTCGACATTTTGTTCCGCGTTGCACTTTCTTATAAGCGTCGAGAATACCGTGTCTTTGCAACATTGTTCTTGTTTCATGCGTAGAGTTGAAACAAAATGCTACTCTAACCGATTTTCAACAAAACTATTCAACAAATACCGAGTCAGGTTCATTTATAATCAAATACTTAAAACCATCAAAAGTCCGGTCCTTACGTAATATACAATAACCCCTCAATACCGTTTGGCTACTTTTGTGCGTACTTAACCCAGTAACAAATGTCGCGAAATATTGGCACCGATGTTTTTCTTTCCATTTTTGTGGAACTGTCCTTGAGCTTCGGCGTTCGAATAATAACCGTCGCCACACTTACTGTGTGAAGTTCTTAATAAATTGGGTGGTTAAAGTTATGTTATTTTCAGCCATGAAACAAACGTCGATAACCTTTATTTTGCTTGCATTGTTTTCATTTACATCCGCTTCAAATAAAGTTCTTGAACGATATGAAAGACAGCTAAACGCGTTGTCCAGGAAAATGAACAATGGTAAACCTGTCATTGTAAACGGAATGGTCAAAAGGTATGCCTATTTGGTTTCTATCTGTTCTATGGAGTAATCTGTCTTTTGTTAATCTTCAGATATAAATGCGTCGAAGAGTACGTTGCACTTGATGAAAATGGCAACGTTATTGATTCATCTGAAACAACAATACCGCCAAAACCTGTGGTTCCTCTTGCAGCAGATCCACCCAAAGTAGGACGCGAGCGGGGCTTTAGTCTAAGCGGCATTACAAAAGTGAAAACTGCACATAAACCGCTATTAAAGGCGTCTGATCCGCCGTCAACAACGACGACGACAACGACCACCCCGGCCACTGCTGAAAAAACGCCGAAGCACATGCCATCCGTTGAAACGGAATCTGCGTCGGTGGATCTTTATTACGATGAAGAGTTAGTCAACTTTCGAAAGTCATCAAAAAGATTGGTTCAATTTTCAGTAGAGATTCCGGCTCTTATGAAGCATCTACTCAAAGAGGAACTTTCATGGAACGAGGCTCTAATGAGGTAGAGTCGCCGCGCAGCAAGCAATCGAAGAGACCTATTGCGGAAATGACGCGAGATGTATGACGTTTTCACGGTTGAATTGAAGTGCACTTTTTAACGTTGCATTCGGATTTTAGGCTGAAGACTACCAATATTACGATCATGACATGACTTACTTGAATCGAATGAGTAGATACAGGGAGCAAAGACGGTATCGACCCATTCCGTACTATGAGTTCCCAGAATACGAAACGGGTTATAATGACCGTCGTGACTCCTACCAACAGAATCATCGACGTTATCCTCCTAGTCGGGCATTACCTGGCGGGTATGCCAACTATTTCGGTCAGAAAACTGTAACTTCACCACCACCGAGACAACCCTTACACGTTGTCGATGAAGCACCACAGCCACGAACATCAACTTATGAGTCGGCACTGGCACCACCACGTCCACCGATCAAGACACCGGCGACATTACCGAGAGTGGAGATAAAGAAAATGCCAGCTCGACGGCCTGTTGTCCCATTGAGTCCGGTTGTCACTACTGCGCCATACACATCATTTGAACAAGAAACCGAACAAGCTCGTTAGTGTTAAACTGAACTTTACCCTTTTTCATACAGTAACTTTCAGAACGCAGTACTCTTGCTCCTGCCACGACAGCTACCCCACCTCAATCACGCAAAAAATTCTCCCTCCAAATGACACCCGAAAACTGCAAAAAAGTTAATGAATTAGCATCATCATTTTTCGTGTCCGATCCACGTAAATGGATTCGACAAAACTGTAACTTAGCTTCAATGTTTGCGCCAGGAGTCACTTGTGATCAACTTACAAAGTTTGTTGACTCGTGCTACCTCCGACGATTCCTATAAGCCTGTTACCCATGTTGTGCTCAATCACTTTAAAGCCTTAATATTGCCCTTATTAATTTATTTGTATATTAATACCAGCACTTGTGTGTACATTTATAAGCGTCTTATCGGGTGCAATTGTTGTCTCATTATGAAATAAAGAAGTCTTTCTGGAATATCCGAACATGGCAAGCAGGCGGGCTTTGAAATGGAACCAGTTTGAGTCTCGATGACAAGCGTCCAAAAACGCATCCATTACGTGTCTGTTTCAAGGATCCAACATGTATCTTCGACTGTGTATGATATTATTTATTTTTGGATGTGTTCATCAAGTTTCAAGCCGGTCTTCTTATTACTGGAGTGAGTTTTTTCTGTTCATCTCGGGAAACAGCCTTTTTTGTAGAAACAAGACGCGTTGAGTGTGAAAACCATGGTCTAAACATATCGCGTTGCTCCCTATATGAGGATGACAACAACGCTGAGCTGAATCCAGGATGTTTTGAAGAAGTTGATGCGGTTTGTCGATGGTCTTATGAACAAAGTAATAAAAGTTGCTGTAACATTGCAGAAAAATAATACAAGAATTTATTGCCGCTTAAATTGCGAAGAATCCGATGAAACAACGGTCTTAGCAAAGGTTCCAAACTGGAATCACGAATGTAATCACCACTTTAACTATGAACTTGAACGCCGACGCAGAGACTGGTATCATCCAAAATCTTCTTAACGATAGCTATTTGACGAGATTTATTTCAGGTATTTATGGCGTAGCGACAAATGCACAGCTGCAACGATAGCTTTCCACATCCGATGTGGATTCCCTCGCGATCCCCGAATTTTCTACATCCAAAACAAGCATTTGTTCGAATACGAAGATAATGAAGCTTAATAACAACAAAGTGATTTCTCGAACTTTGATCATAATGTATTTTTAATCTGTTGAATAAACCTTTTTATCAGAGAGCAAACTTGAGAATAAATAGTGCATGATACTCGAAAAAGTGAATGACCTTTTTCAACCGTGCTGAAAACAAAACACTTTTCCTAACCAAATAAAGTGCAAAATTTGCAACGTAGTTAAACGACGATGTGCAAACAGATCTTCTGAACTTAACTTATTGTTCTAAGGCGCCTTCAGACCCACCAAGAAGCAACAATAACGGATATGATTTTTTTGGGAGTTAGCTTTGTCGTTTGCAAGGGGATGTCGACCTGTTTTGAAAAGCGGATTTGCGTCGGAAGTGACACTTCTGGGAGCCGTGAAAAGCCAGCCGTCGTCGAGAGCATCGACCAGTTCCAGCCGTCTTCGTCGCCATGATCGGTCGTCTCGCTGTCCTTGCCGTCGGCCTTGCCGTCTTTGTGATTGCTCAGGATGCTGAATTTGGATGGCCACGTTGGGGTAACTACAAATCCAATTCTGTTTACAGAGCGGCGGTTTACAATTACATTTTCAGAACAACGTTCTTTGGACTGCACCTCGAAAGCCGCCGGCGATTCCTGCCTCCTGGTCGCACCTGCCGCCAAAGTTCCCCGTGATCCCGCAAAGTACAAATGCCGCGTAGAACCGATGCCGCAAAACGCTTGGAATCCGTTGGCTAAGAACAGCAAGACCCGAATTGCCTGCCCTATTGGTTGTGAGCCGGATGCTGATCTTTCCGTAAGTTCTTTTCAATCGGCTTAGTCCTTTAAATAATATATTTCGCTTCAGGTCATCACAAAGAAGCCCGCAAACAACACCCTCTGCCAAAAATATTACACCTACGGCAAATACCGTGACACCAAGGAAAACGAATGGTACTTGTGGATCACCGAGCCCTGCCGTGCTAACCTCACCACTCACTGCCGCTTCCGTGACGTGCCTTACGGTTCCGCCAGCGTCGCCTAATCTATTCGCAAAAAAAACCTGGGAACGGTGCAATACCTTTTTTAATCTATTGTATTTTATTGAAAAGTAGAATTCCGGAAGTTTTATGATAAGTCAAATTACTTCCTTTTGACTTTCTGTATACTTAATGTCTTTTAAAGGTGCTAAAGAATATTCTGTTTGAACACGCACTTGTCGATTCATAAAGTAGCGTGCATAAAGACGGTCATTGAGAGTACATATTTGATAGATGCAATGGAAAAAATGAGTGAAATCGGTTTACGCAAACTTGACCGGTTCAAGTGAGTGCAAATGACCACAACAGAGAGCAATTTTTACAAACATAAAACGATGTGAGGGATTTTAAAATTACAAACAATAAGAATCCGTAAAATTCAAAATGACTCACAAAACAATCCAATTACAATTTCATTCAGTGTTTCAAATGTCAAGTCTTCACGTCAAAAAGGTGTTTTCCCGGTCACCGCCGAACTTGAACAACCCTAAACATACGGCTGTTACGTGGATGACTCATCCATCACATTGCGCCATTACCTTGAGCAAGACCAGAGGCATCCACAGACAAGGGACATTAATCGAGCGAGGCAGTGGTGGCAGTATTGTTGTTGCTTGCGGCAGGACAAATCGATCGAGCATGTTGCTCAGATTGATCAATGGAGTATTAATTATTCTTCTAGTCTGCGTAAATCTCGCTTCTACTTCTAACGATTATCGAATTTGGTGCTATACCGGTTTGAAGTACGTCATTGGACAGGAAGAGCGACAAGACGCGGAAGAATGTACGTCTTTTCTGGGATTGAAACAGTATTGTTACCGATTTACGGCGTATGCTTCTGTTGAGGAAGTTATCAAATTAGGATGTTCGAGCACCATATGTGCAGTAAGTGCTTTTTACAACATGCTTTAGAGATAAAATTGTCTTGTTTAGGGGCTTCGAAACGTCTGCACCGAACTTGATTTCATGGGTATCAAAGGCACAATGTGCTGCTGCAACGATACGAGTTACTGTAATAACAGTTCTACTTATTCTTTCATCGGTTTTTATTTATTTATTGGAACTTATTTTCTTAGGTTGATAATGTAATAAAGGAAGTAAAATACATGAAGTTAGCAAGTGTCAAAACGCATTTTCAATTTGTTCCGACAGGGGTCGATTTCACACCGTTGTTATAGAACACAACCTTTTACGCCCTCATTCTGTCAAACCACAGAAATCATGAAAGCCGGTTTTACCCGCAAAATTTCAGTGCAACTTCGGTTTAGCCGCATGAACCCTGCTGGGCGTAATTCCATTTTAGCGTTGTGGTCAAGCTGGGAGGGAAAATGTAAGGAAGTCGAAAACGGGATCAATTCAAACTTACGCCTGCGCATTGGTCAAGTTTACTTGCTTTATATCCGTCAAACTGGATTTGAGCCTGGGATACATTGGCGAATCCCTACTGATTCTCTGACCACCACAGCTAAACCACGCGCGTGTCGTTTTGTCATTCCCGCTTCTCCGTCATCAGTCGTGGAAACCGTTTGATCATGGGCTTGCCGTGCTGTCATAAGACAGTGGCACCCATCGATGAGCCCAAGAAAACTGTTGGTGAGAAGACTTATAGACAGTATGTCCATGAGAATACACAGTACACTGAACTTTTCCGGTAAAGTTTTTTATAAGTTTACTTTAATGTTAATAATACCTGTTTTTAGAATCCAAACGTTACCAATTTTCCTTGTCGGCTTCATTCCACCACTATGTGCCGCAGTTTTGTCTATTGTCATAGCTCTTGTCTTCCATAATGATCAGATCAGCAATTACAATTGGCAGTGTGGGGTATGTGTCGAAAAACGATAAAATGCGCAATCAGTATGTACATTTATCCGGTTTTAGCGCGCCCGGTTTCCATCTCTTTCCCGCATCATCAATCTTCCGTTAGAACGCGGAATATGGCAAATTCTAATTTTCATTAATTTCCCGATTCGCGTTATCGAGTTGATTACAGGATGTGAGATTTATTGTGACACCTTTTACATTCTTTCTATTTTCCGTTTCAGTTATTCGTTACGATCGTCTATACCATGAAGGGTACGGACGCCCAAAATTTTTCAACTTTATGCGCCATGCTTATTTCATCGTCGGCCTTGGTGAACTATTTTTCCTCGGATGCTTGTCCATAATTGGCGAACGTGAAAACACTGAAATACATGTTATTTGCTTCTATTTGTTTGGCTTCTGCGGAATTGGATTCTTCATCGCAAGCACTTTCTGCCACAGACATTCGTTATATTATGTCGAACCTTATGTAGGCTTCTGTCATTTTAAAAGAAATATTACCGCCAAAGTTTTCAGGGAAAACTGTCATATCGCTTAAAACTGTTATTTATGGGTTGCTACATTGCTGCAATGCCAGTCCTGGTGACAGCATTTATTTTGTATTGGAAACAATGTCTACTCATTGGCTACGAAATATTTGCGCTTTGTGAATACATCGGCGTGTTATTTAACATTGCTTATCACGGAACAACATACTTTGATGTTAAAGACCGTATGTTGCTCAGTGTACGAATTGCCGAACCGATTGAGCTGACAAGCTCGCCGACAGTTCAAACTTTTGTAGAAGAATGTTAGTGCAATGTAAAACAGTCCAAACATTCCTTTTTAGACCAAATCAGCTAACCATAGTATAACGTTTTCCTAGCAAGCAAGAAAGTATGTGACTTTGTATAATTCAAACTAAATTTTGAATTGAAAAGTAATGGTGTAAACGGGAAAGTGGATAAAGTTTGAAATCTCATGTTCAAAACATAAAGGTGTATTATCAAAAAAAGCAAACTTGCTACGAATACCAAAAATCACTTTCTGTCAGACTTCTTCTTTTGTTTTTTTATTGCATATTCAATTTTAAAAAGTGAAGGTTGAAGCAGAAATTAACATAAGCGGAAATAACTTGTTAAGTAAGTGTGTATTGGTCAAATTCTAGTTAAGTAAAGTCTTTGAAAGGATTAGTTATTCACTTCTGCTGGATTCGTGTCGTATTGCAGGTTAAAATGTATGGAATCCAAAGGGTGAATCTTCTTTAAATTGCTTACTCATTGTTGTAAAAAACGGTTTTTTTTATAAATTTCACAACCAACGTTTTTTTATTTCACAATTTTCCGAATCTTAAGATCAATTAGTTTTTATGGCCCCTTGAATTTCAAACACATAAAAACAATTAAAAACAATTGCTAAAATCTTTCATTGTAATCAGAAGCACTTTGCTCCGCTAATCTAAAGCGTTGGCCTGCAAAACAATGCATTTAAAAAATGAAATCATCCGTCTGTTAAACTGACGATGCATTCCCGTTATTTTTTCCTTTATGTTTTGTCCACATTCGAGAAAAGCTTTCTATGCGCTTAGTAATACAATTTCCAAGACTTTTTTTATTCGGCTAGCTTCTTCATTTGAACGCGTAGCTGTTTTTGTACAAACACGCTTTTACGTCACCAAACAACTAATCTAAACACAAATTTATGAAATTATAAGTGTATGCTAAACAGTTTCTACAGACGAAGAGAATCGGAATAGGAAAAAATTTCAGCAGTTTTCAAGCATTTCAAAACGTTAGAACCAACAAAACCACGTAAACATCGCACCAAAGTCGGTGTCATACCCGTTTTGCTTTCACAAAACAATAATACTTTTTAGTTGTTATTAAATTTCAAAACACGCGATTTAAGCCATTTCTTGCAGTCAAGATAAGAGAAAGGGAGACCGTATCTAAAAATAAAGTTATTAGATAAACAATTCATTTGTGGATGAAAACTACCTTGGGGGCACGGGACGCAGAGCGTTGTATTCCATGTACTTAAAGAGCGGGAACCAGAAGACTTTGGACAAGTGATTGTGTGGTGATCGGTTTTCCTGCAAAGATCAGAGATATTTTAGTGTTTCCGGATGTAACGAGACCAATTCTTACCCGAAGTACAGCAATTCCTGCCATCGTATGATACTGCCAGAAAACACGTGTGCAGATCCAATACGATATGATGACATCGACGGTGTAATGTCCACGTGAGATCAACAAAAGCACAACGCCAGTAAACGAGGCAATTGCTGACGCAAAATGCAGAACTTTCCAGTTGCGAGGGCTGTCTGCAATGGATCAACGATTAGTTAGTTCATCTATAAAAGTCGTTAAAAACTTTTAAAGAACACTCACATTCACGAATAAACAGGTAGCACGTCACTAACACGACGGTATGGCCACTGTAAATGTAGTCACCACATAGTGTGTGTTTTCCGTTAATCTTCAATCCAGCCCCACTGACTATTTTTAGGGCTCGTAATGCGATGTTAGCAAAAGTTCGTTGAGATTCGTTGAATTTAGGCGCACAGTAATAGTAAGGATCAGCCACAGGGACTTGGGTCACCATCATTGTGATACAACGTCCAAAATACAGTAAAGATCCGATTGTCGCAATACGTCGCAGGACAATCCATCGATGGCGGTGCAGGAATGTAAGAAGTATCAGTACGCCAAACGAGGAAAGCATAAGGTATTCCGAGATCGTTAAGGCCTGTGGAATGTATGGAGTAATTGAAAAAACAAAATCTGGCAAGGGTGGTTGCTCGGGAACTTTGTCGTGAATAAATGAAAGCACAAGATCATTGCAAAAACCCGCAGTAAAAAGAAGAACCAAAGCTAAAATAGCTTTGTGCCGTTCGGCTGGCAGTCGATGGGCATTGTTGGCAAAATTAGGCCGATTGGTGTAACCCGTTTTGAGTTTATCGTTACCATCAAAGTCGTCGCTATAGTTTGGACAGCCATCGGCAACGTAATCGTTATCAAGAAGCGGCATACGGCCCTCTTCGAGAGAGTCGATATAACTGCTCTCTTCAGAATCGTCGTTGCTCGTGGCTGATGATGAAGAGCTTGTCGCTCGTTGCGTCGTTATAGTTGTACCACGTCCTTCGAACGGCGCCATTCCCTGGCACAATTTTTTTTCAGGGTGCGAAATAACTCTGAAAAGACGCGGAAATCATTCACAAAATAATTGTTTTAACCATTTGGGTAGGGAGAACGGACGCAGGGAGACGAAAATTACGTATACAAAATCCACAAATGCCGTTTAATCGGGTATTATCCAACTTCTGCCGGATAACGGAGTTTCTAAAAACCGAGCAACAAGAAAAACGCGAACAATCTAAGTATTTTTAGTAACGGCAAAGTGTACGATTTGACGGACACAAATTACTACCACTCTCCGCCACCTGCACCGCACGGCAGTTGTTTATTGAATGTAATTGTGCAAATTCTTCACATTCATACACCAGATCATACTGCGCTAAATGACATAATTGCTTTGGAAGTTTTTTCTATCAGGCTCTTTATGTAACCTTGTGATGTTGTGGCCGATGGGTTAATATGATTAAGCGTCAAGGGGAGAAGATTTTTGACGAACGTAAGCACTTGACAACGGTGAAGGTGAACCAGTTTGAAAGGCAAAACTTAACGCTACGTATATTACATGAAGTTCTTTAAGGACATTGTTACCAGAATGTGTTAGAAGGTCTTCAAAAAAAGACGCAACACTTTCTTTGACGGATACGCGTGTTTTTTTCGAGACACCACCATTACACACCCGGAAACGACCCCCCTGCACGCGTTAAAACCGGAAATCTGCTGGCACGGTCGAATCTCGAAGGCGACAGGACAGGAGACAACGCAATTTGGTGGCTAGTCGGAAGCGCAAACCCCCCGATCACATGTCGGATCATGAGGACAAACGGTGCGAAGAATGCGCACATTGGTTAGCAATTAGCCAAAAGCGACAGGCACACATAACGGAGATGCTTAATCAACCAGGGATTGCGTACTTCGATCGAGTCTTCTGTCTACAGCGACGTCGCGTAGGCAGTTGAGGTGGAGGCGACAAACGCATGCGCAGAAGGCTCACAATGCTGCTGCGCTACGTGAAAAGAAGGCTCGATAGGCCGGTTTCAATACACGCTGCCTGGTCGGCGTAAGAAAACTAGAAACCGATAATTTTGCGATCGATTCACGGTCAACTTTGATCAGATTAAAGTCGCCACGAAATCACGAGTTCTGGAAGATGACAGCATACGCCGTCATATACAATAATGGCCTCTTCTCTGGAAAACACCAATAAGTCACAAGCTGTTAAAATTTTGACACGAGTCGAGACTGTTGAAATCAAAAGTTGTTGTTGTTTCACTAATGAATGGAATGATTGTCCGTCCTTATCTGGCGGGGGAGGAAATGGATGGGCAGGTTGATTGAAACAACAACATAAAAAATAGTCCCGTCTTGTGGATCCGACATAAAGACAGAAAAACACGTCGCTCAAAGATTACGAACAACAAACCAACTGGTTATGGCAGCACACCCAAAAGTCCGATCATCCACGAAATGGCAAAAGCATAGAAAAATGTGAAATGTGTAGCGGATAAGATTAATCTATAGCTGTCCCGAAAAGCGGCAGACAGGCCATTTCTCGCTCATTTATCGAAAAATTTTTATGAAAAGCGCCGTTACGGCACTCACTATAAGCTAACATTCAAATGAGCTTAAGCAAGACCATGCAAGTATAACGGTGCAGACAACAGTTGGCACTGACCCAAACAAATGTAGTTAGTGGTACTATTAGATAAAGATGGGGCGTTGATAGGTCAATTTACCTTCGCGACGCCCGCAGAAACCACGGAATGACCACATTGTGCAGCGAGAGAAAATGACACAACCTTTCCTGGTCGAAACAACACCAAAAAGACTGCCGAAAACCTGGTTGTCACTGTACTTCTGATATACATACGAAATGAGGAGATTAAAAAGGCGTCATTTTAGAGGTGGCGGAACAAAAAAGGTCGACATATACAAAAACGGATAGCGGGAAAGACCAAAAAACCGGAACGTAAATACTGTCGGGCGATAAATAGGGAATGGGTAAGATTTATACAAATAGCCAAAGAAGGTTGTGTACTTTACGAGGCATTGGAAAGTGTCAGGGGACAAGGCGTCACTTGAAAGGAAGCGCTTCTACTGGGGCTAGAGAATCGATGCCTGATAAGCTAAGCTGAGATGTACCTCGGACATCCATCAAAGCAGACAAACAGGCTGAGCATGGCCAAATTGAGGGAAGCACAGACATGTGCAAGTGTGTGCCCGAGGCGGAAGACGTACTACTAACCGCCTCCGCGGTTCCGAGGCCATTCTACTTGCGGAAAGGAAAAGGCCTATTCTAAAGTGGCAAAGCAGCGCAACGCAGACTTGCTAGTGCCGGCCATTTTGGCGCCTTTTCCGGCCCTTCGACCACTACTTCGTCTTCGTCCGAACATAAGCTTGAGTCTATCTGGTGTATAGTAGACGACGGCGAGCATGATACTTCCCGAGGGCAGTCTGGTTGGCGCCGAACTCGCTGACTGATGGTTCAAAACAGTTTGTATAAACATTCAAATGACGATAGAGCGTCCTTCTAGAAGGCCGAGAAGGATCGCCTTGCCATTGTTTAATAGTTTAGCACTTGACGCGTTGTTTTTGCGCACAAAAACATAACAACCACAGTGAAGGATCAGCTTACGCTGCCTCGGGGCAGAAAGACAGGCCTCGGTCGGCATGGCGTCACAGCCTAGGCGATTGAAAACAAGGATTGCAGCTGTTACGTCCGCTTGTGTGGGCCAACCCCGCGTCCGTAGGGCTGACGATGCATCACATCAATCCACAAATCAAATCATCTCGTTATTGCAGGGCGAATAGTTTAAACGTCACAGGATTGATAGCCTTGCGAAACGACGGTTCAAGAGTGTTGAACAATAGCGTCGATGCAACAGTCATAAGTTATGGCCCGCCTTCCTTGGATTGAAATTGCGTTAATCAGCCCGTTTTTGTCCTGGGAAACTGAAGGCGAAACAATGCAACCGCGTAGGCGGCCTCATGGGGGTGAATTGTAATAAAAATCCACACGTCCATGATCGCAACGACCGCACAGTAAGCCTAGACGATTCTGACTCCTTTTCCGTGAATGACTACGAACTCGATGTATCAGCGAATAGCTGGGTCTTGTTTGTCGAAGTGCCTTTATATTTCTTTCAAAAAACATTTAAGTACAATACTGAATGGAATTGACTGATTCAAACTTTTTTGATTCTATGAAAGTGCACCCAGGAGTAAGATAGCAAATAGTGGGCGGATGTTGTTAAGTCACATAATGGCGCATTTCGACGGTGCTTTCGGAATGAAACAAAGTCGTTGATTTCCAAAAACGTAAAAAACTCCAGTTCGTGATTCCAGTTTGTAATAAACTTTGGCCACCGCAAAGGCAGAGACATAGTGTCGTTGCTGAAATTTTGAAATTACCACATTATGTCGTTCAACAGAATAATATTTGTGTTCGACTGACTTTTATGACTCGACATGATCCGAGGGACTTTTGCAAATGTTGAGCACAATACTTGCGACTGGCATCATTGATCTCCCCAATGGTGAACTTTTTTAAAGGCAAGACCTAAAAAAGATTACTGCCGCTCATGAATACTTGGTCTCGGGGTTGGTTTAAAATAACTCACGTATGGTTGTGTTTCCTCAAAAATAACGTCCCCCTGTCCTGAGCGTAGAATGTGTTCGGGGATCTCGCATTTTGTGAAATATTCAGAGTGTTCGATCGTACTGTAAGCGGAAGATGGTTATTGATGTGCTAATTTTTAATTAGAATGCTCGCTTACAAGAAAACTTTTAATTTAGTGAAGCTTCGGACACTTCCATGACCACCACAAACGCTACATGTTTTCTTTCCATTGCCTCGACAGTGGTGACACTCACGAACACCACGTCCTTGACAGAATAGGCAAAGATCGTAGTTGCCAATTCCGGGTGGTGGCAAACCTGCCTTCACCATGAAATGGACAGGCGTCCCAACTGCGTAAGCCTGTCGATTTCCGAGTGACGGCCGCATCATGGCGACACTCGAGCCCGGATAACCGCGCGTTGTGTCTGCCTAAATTAGCGTAGTTATTTTTCATACTCTATTCACATTTGCGTTTGTCTCTTTTCTTACATGTGGAAAGGTTCCAACCATTGGATGTGTATAGACAGCCGGATGAGCAACACCGGCTTTCATCCCAGTGCCTCTGAAACATTCATTGTGTCGTGTCAGTCAATTTTTGTCTCCCCCAAAAGAAAGAGTTGAAAAACAAGTGAAACGCACCGACAATAACCACATTTATCAGTGCCAAAGCCACGGCAATGGAAGCAATGTGACACTCCTTCAGCATTGCACACATGACAAGGGTTGAGGCGGCTAGAGCCAGGAAGTTCAAAGACTTTTGTCTATAATGACATTGCGTGAGCGTCATAAATAAATAATCTATACACCCACTTGAACTTTAAAGCTTTCCTCCGGGACAACTTCGTAATCCCATGGGTTGGCATAACCGCCACTGGTGCTGGCGCCAAAATGGGCCATTAATGGATCGCCGTGAGTTTCGACAAATTGACCAATGGTGTAGGCCTCGGTGCCTTCAGCCGTACTCCGAGTCTCCGTAAAGCTGTCCAAGACATACTGAAACAAAGGATTCAAACAAAGAATGACCAATTTTTCTTACATGGTAGCACGCTGAATGCTCTATCTGTTCAAAAACCATTTTGTTTACAGCTTTCGTGCCCCAATATTTACGGCGCTTGGCTTCAACCAGAAGTGCATTCCGAAGCTCGATGTCCGTGATTTGGGTGACCTCGTCGAACTTGCGTCCTTTGGGCACTTCCTCTGAAAATACAATGGATCAAAAAACATTGCGAGGCAATTTTCAAAGTGTTTTTCCACCTGAATCTGATAAAAGTAAACACATTTTAGATTCGATTAAAGTGAATTTTGATGATAAAATTACAGAAGCAAATTTGGCGGAAGTTGTTTATCAATTTTCTTTGATAAACGTAATCGAAAATTGTGCAACCTTGCAAGTCAGCCACATAATAACATCAATGCGAACAAAGGTCCGGAAGACTAACGAACATTTGTAACAATCGGAACTCGGCCTTGTCCAAAACTCGTCATTAAAGGCGGTTTACACTTCCCGAAAATGACACCCCTCTTGCTAGCGGAACGAAATTGCCCAAACTTTTAATCGTTTCGTTCGAGGACGAAAAAGCTAATTAAACGTACCTTCAAGTTTCTTGTAGATATCGGCATTTGGTGGTGGCACCAAATTGAATGCCGGCGTCCCAGATGTGGGCGAAGTCGCCGGCTCGCCCGAAGGGCCTTCAAGAATCGGATCCATGACAGCCGCAGGGGACCCGGTAGAACGTTCTAAACATAATCGAAAGGTTGCGCAACACCGACAGACACGTGGTACACAAGTTCTACTAACATTCAACGTAATTTTATTCGCGACCCTACTGGCTCCAGTTAGTTGCTCATGGTCTACCGACCGACTGGCTCGATGAAAATGAGCTCAGCAACAATGAAAGAACAAACAAAATGAGGAATTGATAGGTCAACTTCCTCCCTAACAGCTGTGAGTCTATGTTTTTTAATGGCATAACACGTCTAAGCCGATTCATGCTTGCAAAAAAGAGAAGACTAGCATGCTAACATTGCACGAGTATCAAATAACTTGAACACCAAAAGTACAGTTTGCATGCTTGAAACACCACTTTGCCGAGGCACGAGCATGGATGGACGTTGTCGCCTCAGGCAATGGGCGTCGTCCTCGGTAAATTGGTTCTTATTGAAACTTATCACGCTACTACATTTATTCCGCCTAAGGCGGCAATTGTCCACAAAGCAACAGTTAAAAATAACCATGTATTTGCATGGCGCATCTTTCAAAAACGTCGAGAGGAAAGCAATGCCCGCCGGAAATGGAAAACCAGTTGATGGAGGGGCAAGGAGGCAGTCTCGCCCGTGGCATGGCTGCTTTCGCAAAGAGATCGAAAGCCACATGCAGCCGCAGGCTCCGGCAACGGGCGTATGTGCCGGAGCCTCGCTCGTCGCGAAATGTGCCTCGGCTGGGCCCGTCGGTCGCGAGAAAGCGACTGGGACATAGCTGCAAGTCAGCATGGGACAGATAAATTGTCCGCCTGAGGCTATGTACTATTTTCATAACTTTTTTTTGTGGGCACGGCCCTAGGGCACCGATACAAACCCTCCCCTGACGGAAAACTTGTAAAAGTGTCAGCTTGTGGTACGGAAAACACTCAAAAAACAAGCGCGCGCTTGATGTAAGTTGCAAACCACATGTACAATAAATCTTATTTTTCTCTGGAAAATTCTTTATCTTCAAAGGCTTTGCAAAGTGAAAAACATCAAGTAAAGTGTTATTGGTGAAAAATGGCCAAAAGACCCGCAATTACAAAAATGTTAAATACAGGCCATAAAAAAGCCGAGAAAAACATTACTGGGCATCACGGCCGTGGACGTCGCCGATGTAGACCTTCCGGAGGGTTTCGTGATTCATCGGAGCCGCACGTGTAACAGAGTAACCACGCTCGGCCAATCCGAAACGAACAGCCAAGGGAATCTGAAAAGAATTCCAGGGTCAACTTTTTGATAATATATGGAAATTGAAAGTGACTCACATGTTCCATTCTTTCGAGACCGTAGCTGATGTCATCTTGGCTCTCTTTGATACTGTCAAAGTTCTTACGGACACGTTCCATGCCAGGAATCGGAACGAGGGTGTAGGTAGAGGAGAATTCAGGAGCAGGAGCCATGTCTGATGAACAAATCGAGGTTGAAGATGTGACGGTGAGCAAGCTTGTGTGCTTCAATCCAAAAGCAAGCTATTCGCGCGTTTTTTGAGGTAGCTGTTCGGCACACTTTGCCAACACAAACAAGTATCGCCTTGTTGCGTCATTTTATGCAGAAAGTCAATCATAACTGCGTGCTCTTAAAGTGAATAACACCAAAAGTTTTTATTAGTGGTAGTAAAAAGTTAGTATCTCGGCATTACCTGAAACTACAATCTTTATTCACGACCAAGCAATAGAAATATTTGTATCAAGCGTACAAAACATCGAAGAAAAAATGTCGTGTGTTCTCTACCTCGGGCTATCCCAACCCTCGCCATTTCGTGTCGAAAATACCTCTGTTGCAGCTGTGTGCGCAGTTTTTGTTCAACGTTTTCATAACTTTTTTGATTCAGATCACCGCTAATCATGAAGGAACTTGTTGATGACGGCGCTGTTGATCAAGACAACTTCGACGACCTTCACACTGAACAGAATCGCCGCGGAAAGAGGGCTGGAGGATGGCAAAATTTAGGTAAATTTCGTCGTTCTTTTTTCAACTATATATATTCGTCATTTTAGGCTTGGATCACCCGGTCTTCAAGGCTATCGACAAACTTGGATACAAACAGCCTACTCCCATCCAGCGGAAGACCATTCCCCTCATTTTGGATGGCAAGGATGTCGTCGCAATGTCCCGTACTGGCAGTGGTAAAACCGCTGCGTTCGTTGTCCCGATGGTGCAGAAGCTGAAGGCCAGATCGACTACAGGAGCTCGAGCATTGCTCCTGTCGCCTACTCGAGAACTTGCAATGCAGACATTTGGTGTTCTGAAACAGTTGGCCAAGTATACTGGACTTCGATGCGCTTGTCTTGTTGGTGGCGACAACATGGATGAGCAATTCAGTGCTATCCACGAGAATCCCGACATGTAAGTCTTTCTTATATTTGTGATTCATTTTTATTTTTATTTTTTCAGTTTGATTGCCACTCCTGGTCGTTTGCTCCATTTGGCAGTCGAAATGAATCTCAAACTTGGCTCCGTCAAGTACGTCGTCTTTGATGAAGCTGATCGGCTTTTCGAAATGGGTCTTGCTGAACAGCTGCACGTAAGTTGACAATACTAATAAATGGTATACAAAATCTGACAGGCTGATTGCAGGATATCTTGAAACGTCTCCCTGAAAGTCGCCAAACCTTGCTCTTCTCCGCTACCTTGCCAAAGTTGTTGATCGAGTTCGCCAAAGCAGGCCTTTCCGATCCCACTCTTGTCCGTCTCGATGTCGACACAAAGGTTTCCGAAAACATGTCCATGGTTTTCCTCGCCTGCCGAGCCCATGACAAGATTTCCGCGCTTCTCTTCCTGGCTCGAAAGGCGATCCGTCAGAAGGAACAGACCATCATTTTCTGCGCGACCATGAAGCATGTCGAATACGTGTCTGCCATTCTCACAGAAGCTGGCCTTGATTGTTGCTTTTTGTACAGTCAGCTCGATCCGGCTGCTCGTAAGATGAACATCTCTCGGTGAGTTTTGGCTTCAGTGTTGAAACTTTTGTTAGCATACGTGTTTCAGTTTCCGCGAAAAAGCTTGCTCCCTTCTTGTCGTTACCGATGTCGCTGCTCGTGGTGTGGACATCCCATTGTTGGACAATGCCATCAATCTCCATTTCCCATCGAAATCCAAGCTTTTCGTCCATCGTGTCGGTCGTGTTGCTCGTGCTGGCAAGTTTGGTACAGCTTACAGTCTGGTTTCACCGGATGAAATGGCCTACGTCATTGATCTTTTCCTGTTTCTTGGACGGCCTTTGAAGTTTGCATCGCCGACTGATGTTTACAATCGTATGCTTTTCTTAACATTAACTGTTTTCTTTTACTAATTATCAGCTTTTCAGCCAAGGAAACGCTGTTTGGCACATTTCCCGAAGACCTTGTCCATCTTGAAACCGAGTTTCTGCGTCAGGTTCACGAAACGTCAATGGAAGTGGTATGTTTTTCCGTCGTATGAGAAGCTTCAATACTAATGAAACCTAATTTCAGAGCGATCTGGCACACAAGTCTGACAACGCCATGAAGAAGTACATCCGTACCCGTCAACAACCTTCTGCCGAGTCCGTGCGTCGCGCCAAGAAAGACTACAAACACATCGAATGTGCTCCCCATCCGGCCCTTGACGCCAAGTCACTGTCAATGTCCGCGAGCTATGACATCTTGCAAGGCATCAAAAACTACCGTCCGAATGCCACAATCTTCGAAATGAACCACAATTCCAAGCTTACTGCGGCTACCATCATGAAGGGCAAACGAAAGGCGCATGAGAAGTTCGTCAAACGTGGCAAGGAAGAACCGACCGATCTTGCCGCTGCTGTTGCTGCCGCCGAAAACGAGGAGGAATCTGAAGACGAAGTGGTTGAATCCTTCGATGACGTCGTCAAGGTCACTAAGATTGAATCCTCAGCCCCGGCGGAGAAGTCTTCAAGCAAGTTGTCTCGCAAACGCAAATACGATGCGCAGAAGGAACGTGACAAACTTGAGCATTACATCGGATACACCGCTGGCGATGAACACACTGAACGCGCTTTCGCCGTCAACAACACCTTTGATGAGGCCGCCAAGGCTGCTTCTGTCGACATCATCGGTGACGACGACAAAGGGCTTTACCGTGATAAGAATAAGAAGAAATGGTCAGTTTTTACACACCTGATTTGCGTTGTTAAACGATACTTTTATTTCAGGGATCGCAAAAACAAGAAATTCGTCGGTGATCAGCATTCCATCAAGCGGATCCGCACCGAAGAAGGCACAATGGTCCCCGCTTCCTACAAGAGTGGTCGTTACGAGAAGTGGCAGAGCAAGCAGAAGATCAAGTACCGCAACCAGGACGACGAGGATGGCGATGGTGAACCCCAAGACAATCGTGGTCGTGGTACCCGCAAATTCCATGCCAAGGGCAAGGACAAGGGAGCCCGGAACGAATTGAAGAATCCCGAACAGATCCTGAAGTCGCGTGTTGCCAAGCAGAAGAAGGAGGACTACCAGCTGCATCGTCGCAAGGAGAATTTGGCCCGCAAGATGAAGACTGCCAGCGGCGGCAAATCTGGTGGTGGCGGTGGCAAGAAGTTCGGAGGCGGCGGTGGCGGCAAGAAGTTTGGCGCCGCTGGTGGCAGCAAGTTCGGCGGCGGTGGCAAGAAGTTTGGTGGCTCTGGCGGCAAGTTCGGCGGAGGTGGCGGCAAGAAGTTTGGCGGCGGTGGTGGTGGCAAAGGCCGCGGTCGAAAGTAGCTGTTACCGTTTTGTTTCGTTGTTGAGTTTTGTTGGTTGTTAAATGTTTAATGAACATGTTTTATTTATCAAGAATCATTTCACTTCAACGGTACAACATGGACGGTGCGTTGTTGAGCAGAAAGCAGTTTTCGGGAAGGCAGGCAACGCCAAAAGGTCATTATACTTCGGACCACCTGCGCTCGATACGGCTTAATGAAGTACAACGTTAAGACCAAGTTGAAAAATTCATAAGCAAAGATTGTCTGAACTGTGCCCGTTATAATAACAGAAACCATAGGAAGTTCGGCGAACAACGCAATTATCGACACGAACACTGGAATAACATAGAAAAAGGTTATACAGATAGATTGAGCAATAATAGCCTGATAAAGTGTGGTTTGCATTCGAACTGTTTGAATGCTTTGCTGGAATCCCTTTGACTGTTTTCGAATATTTAGATAGATATCAATATGCATGTAGATGAACATTACAGAGAATGCACCCGCCACTACTACGATAACGATAGCAATTCCCGTGAGAGTTTTAGTAATATCGAGTCGAAAACAGCATGAATAACGTTGGCGGTAATCATAGACTAGTGTATAGGTAGCGTTTAATTCTGAAGTCCAAACACTAGAATACTCAACATAGATCGGTGATAGGCCTATGACAAATAATATAGGTACAGCTGTTACAATGATCATGCCCGCATACGCTGCTATTACTTTTCCAACTTTTTCGAAATAGGACCGTAGTCTGCTCATACCGATGAACGCATATTGGAAAATTAGGCAAATGAAGACACCACATAGATGAGCGATGTAAACTAAAACACTTCCAAAGAAGCAGAATACTTCAAATTTTGCATCGAAGCTTTCCGGCAAATAAGAAGAGCAAATAATCAAATTAGGCGCTAATATTGTAGGTTGCCATATAAACAAAAAAAGATTAAAGAAATAAGTCGACGCAATATTGATAAGAATGTAGTACCGGTACTGTTGCATTGTTTTAGGCGAATATACGATTACCATATAAATTACTAATATAGTTAAAAATGTTTTAACAAACCCCAAAATAGTGTAATAAAGGATGATATACTCTTTTAAAAACATTAATATTGTCATATCACCATCTCGCGGCAACATGGTTCAACATAGGAGACAAAACTTGGCTCTCGAAGGCAGCTGTCTGTAATTGGCGTCTACCTGACCAAATCCAGCAAATACGTAAGCGTCCTGTTAAAAATGTAGGGCGTTCTTACAATTGGCGTGCTTTCCAAGTTGGAGGGTTCAAAAAGAACAACATCAACAAATTTAAATTACAAAAAATTAACAAAAATTTGTTATCAACCAACTTTGATGTAGCATTGAATCAGGCGCCGCATAATAAGTTATACGTGTATACTCACCGTCCAAAAAGTGTGTTAATTATTAAAGAGCTTATTTTTGCATGCAACACATTTTATAGATAGAAAATGACGTGACAAGTCGAAAGCTTGTAAGATCAAAATAGGCTTTTTTTTCGGAACTGACTTATGCCTGCCTACGTATGGGTTTGAACTTAAGTACTGTATTTACCAATTTTACATTGTACTGTGGCACATAAAACTTCTACCCCGACCGATCGATGAATAATGTAGTAGCTATTATTCTTTTTTATAACAGCGGTTACAACAACAATGATAAGTAAGCACGCCAGGGCAAGAGTGAAAGTGATAATTTATATTACTATACAAGACTTAAAATACTCTACAATCTTTACATGATTTAACGTTACAAGTTAGAGAATGGAATCATAAGTGACCTCTGCTATCTTTCCTCACAACAGATTTTCGATTAGCGCATTTGTTATTGGTTAAGAAATTTGAAAAATAAGATGATTAGTCGAAGAATTTGCGGTTGGGGTTAGGGCCGAAGAGGGCAGTGCGAATTTGGGGAACAATCTGGCCAGCGATGAGTTCTAGACGGGATTCCAGGGTTGAGGAAACCTTGATCTTGCCACCCTTGGCGTAAAGCTCAACGCCACCGGCGCTTTCGTCGGAAAGGTAGTTGTGGGTGTCGATGGTGACCTACAAGGAGACAGAGATTGATAATTGTATACATAAAGGATGGAATAGTAACCACGTACCTTGCTAGTGTCATTCCAGACCTTCTTCAACTCTTCCAAGCTTTCGGGGAGAAGCTTCTTGACCAATTCCTCATCCTTGCGGCGGCATCGCAGAACGACGTCCTTCTCGAGAAGCTGGTAGAGACCCTGGAGGAGCAGACCCTTCAAGATCGAAGGATAGCGAGCAGTGTCGGCGGAGATCCGGGCAAGGTTGTTGGTGGCCTCGTCCAGGACGCCACGGAGATGATCTTCACGGGCCTTGAGGCACTTCAGACGACCGGCGTTCTGCATGTTGGAACGTTGGATCTTGCGCTGAAGCTCGACCTGTTTCTCCTTCTTCTCGAAGAATTCAAGAATCTTGGTACGCTGCTGTTGAACGAGACGACCCTGAAGACAACCCGGATTAACAAAATTCCAAAATTATATATAAAAACCATCACAAACGCACCTTCTCCATGTTGAATTCTTCCTCGGCCTTGGCGTCGATCTCTTCAGCCTTCTCGTTGGCCTCCTGCTCGATGAAAGCCATCATGTGGCGCAGTTGCTTCTGCACATCATTGTCCGAGATTCCCATGATGCCGAGCTTCTGTAAATCCGAACAATAAGACAAGTATTCACGAACAAAACAACACTAAATTGCGTCACGGTCACGTTCATATCCATGAGTCACAGCTGTTGATGCTACAACGTAACATCGAACATATATGGAAAAGGCCGAATATAAGGACAAGGGGAGAAGGAAGAGATCCAAACTCATGCAGAGAGCGCTCGCAACCAACTAGACAAGACCAATAATCATTCTATGATCAATATTCAAGCGCAGAGTGTCTTTCGCGTAGAGACCCTTATCTGGCTTTTGGTCGCAGCGCACGCAGTCTGCTTGGTGCGGGCGAAAAAAGCGACGGACAACGAACCAGCCGAGTGCGTTGTGCTTTGCATTTTTTGGTTTTTCATTTTAATCCTGTCCATCGCAAACTTAATGAAACACATCAGTTTTTTCCACACAAACGCATACAGGTCTAAACTACATTTTTGAAAAACAGTTTCTAATTTAAGACCATTTTTTAATTTAATTGTTTAAAAATTAAATTTAATGTATGTTGTTAAAATTTTATTTTAATGTGAATCTTAAAACTTAAAAAAGTTCATCTCAATTAATGTGACTCTGATAATTGGCAAATTCATCAACATCACTGATATCAAAAAACGAGAAAAAAACGTCAAAAAGCGGTAGCAAAACGATAAGGATTAGAATGCAACTACGCTTATCTCATGGGGGCACTCCCAAAAATTTAACAGAAAAGGAAGCAAGAAGGGTTGACAGTCAGGCAGTAAAGATAACATATAGGAATCTGAGTTAAAGTAATTGTTCAGTTGCCTTTTCTCGACCTAACAAGATGGGTCTGTACCTGTTTGCGGCGACTTTAGCCGTTTTGTCGACGGTAGCTAATGCTGATTATGTTATATCTCTTCAGCTGAATGAGTACAATGTTGGCCAAGGCTTTTTGGCCAACGGTAGTCATTGCAGTGAATACTGGTTCAGAGGTTCCAAATGTAATATCAACTTGAAAGTCGGGATCGGTTTTTCCCCTAGGTACAGTAGGACATTTTTGTTTTAAATGAAAATAAATAAAAGTTTTAGTGATACGACCTGTGATAACTATGTTGATCTTGGAAATGTTACAACAAATGCCAACAAAGTTGTTTTTGGAGATGACTCTATCTACAAGGATTGGACCAATCCCATGCTTTTCCAGGGTACAGGGCAATACCAAGTCTGTTAACCGGTAAATTTCAACAAAATCAATGTTACGTACGTAGTTTTAGGGGTTCGTGCTGTGTGTAGAAGCAAATGATGGTCGCGGTACCACTCTTCAATTAATTGATTCATTTACATCGGAACCGGTGCCTGCTAACAGTATCGCCGATTTCACATTTTATTCACACCCCAGATCCAACAGCCCTGAACCGACACTGTAAGCGTTTTTAAGTAGTTGTGCAATTGCTGATTTGGTGTACATTTTTACAGAGTTGGTTTTGCTTGGATTGTTAAGGGTGATGTGCCGGATCCTCATCCCACGCCGTCAACATCAGCTCCTCCAAGTACGACAACTGTGTTTGGGCAAACCACGACAACTACAACCCCACCGATTGTTTATCACGATTGCAATGATGTCGTCAATAATGGACAAAATAATTCTGGTGTTTACTCAATCCAGCTTCCAAATGCCGAAACTGTCGAAGTTTATTGTGAAATCGATTCCAAAACTAAAACCGCTGAAACCGTTATCCAAAGTCGTGGAGAAAAGGATGCAACCAAGTATCCAATCGAAACCCTTAAATTTGATAATTTTACAAAACAATATGGAGAAGCCAGCGCTACTGGCAACTTTTGGCTCGGCTTGGAAAATATGCATTCTCTTACAACCAACAAAGCATACAGCATGGTAATTCGCGTTTGCTGTGGAAAAACACTGGCTGCAACTCAATTTTATGATAATGTCACGGTAATTTAACTTAAGTTTACGAAAAATGACATCTAACAAAATGCTAAATTTAGATTGGTGATGCGGATAGTAAATATGTTATCAACGGTATTGCCGAACAACCTTATGGATTAGGATTCAAAAGTCCTACTACAGATTTCGGTAAAAAGTTTAGTGCCAATGATCAAAACAATGTAGTGGTTCCCCCAGCAATATGTAAGATTGCTGCAACTAATGCTACCACAAACGAGTATATCGGGTAAGACAAAATAACAGGTTTATTGTATTATATATTTTTATTTTTAGCGGATGGTGGTTTGGTACATGCGCTAATAATTTAAACGGTCATTATTACGCACAAAACGACGAAGCCTTCAGTGATTCCGATACATGCAAGTTAAATACGTAAGCACTATAACTTTAAAAATCAATTAAACACGTAATTTCATTACAGAAAGTTAACTTCCAACGGTCCTGGTATTGAACTGCAGCTCGGCTCGCCAGTTGCGCCTCCATTGTATGACTATCACTCGTATACACGAGTTCGAATGTCGCTTTATACCGCCTCTCCGGGAATTGTTCCGAAAAGTTCCATTTGTACCGTTACAGAATAATTTTTGTATTCTTACTATCTATAAACTTAATATGTTTGAAAGTAGTATTTCAATTTTGGTTTTATCCAACCAATATCTAAAGTGTTTTGACTTTCAATCTTTATTTATGTTTTCAGGTAATGCGAGAAACATTTTTATTGATTTTAGCGGTTCTTATCGGCGCTGCAAACGCCGAATTTTCGCTGGAGATACAATTGAAGTCATTAAAAGTCGATGGCACCTTGTCAACAGGAGCTAAGTGCAGTGCTTTTAGCGCACTTGGTTTTGACTGTTCGCCACGCCCGAAAATTTGTATCGAACTGATTCCATAGTAAGTAAATTTATAAATTGATTAATTCTTTTTCAAAACCTTTTTTAGTGTAACTGAAGATTTTGCTGATTGTTATTCTGGTTCATTTATTGATCTCGGTGTATTTTCAAATACAAACGAAATCACGTTTGACGCCACTGGAACGTATTCGGGATGGCAAAATCCAAGCGTTTATAGCTTGAACTCAGATTATCAAGGATTCCAAGTGAAACTGGTTGTATACAATGCAGAAGGTGTTTACTACAACAAAATAGATGAACAATCTTTTACATTTACGAGTGAATCGGCGGATGCGGAGCAAAAAGGTGGAAAAATTGAAAGGTACAGCAAAATTAACTTAATTTAAGTAACGTATTTAATACTTTAGCTTTAAACTATCATACGCTCTGCGTTCAGCTGGAACAGCAGTTCCAACTACAACTTTAAATACTATTTCAACAACAACGAACGCAGGAGTAACGACAACAACAGTAACCGGCACTGGAAGTACAGTTACCACTACCACCGTCGGTGGTTCAACAACCACTGTAACTGGTGGCACATCAATTTCCACTACAATAACTCCTCTTGCTTCAACTACGACAAATCTTGCTTCTTCAACTACAACAAATATCGTTACAACAACTACAACTCCATCAGGTGGCAATGGTTTTTAAATTGCCATCCTCATTAAACATGTTAATGTCAAACTATTAATGTCGTCTTAAAAAAGAATAATGTTTATCAAAACCGTTCAAGTACACTATAATTATACAACAGTTTCAATTTCGAAGCAGCAAATCAACGCAAAGTTCTACTAAAGTTCATTTTGATTTAAAATCTCATTCGTTCTCAGTACATTGCTGAATGTGTTAATCAAAACAAGGTAACATTTCTAATAAGATTTACTTCATACACACAAAAAAATGCGTATTAAAAAAACTACGCCAAGCGTAGTGCACAAAAACACTACGCGTTGACGTAATAAAAAGAATAGGCTAGGCGTAATCTTTTTATTACGCAAGCGTAGTCTTTTGATTAAAAGACTACGCCTGCGTAATAAAAAGACTATGCGTCGCGTAGTGTTTTGAAAGCGTAGTCTTTTTGTGCACGAAGTTTTTTTTGTGTGTACAAAGTGTACCTATAATAGTTTTATGTAACTAACGTCAATACGCAGTTCAATAGTAGTTTTTTCTTTGAATTACAAAACTACTTATGCGATGCAAAAACACGTCAAACATTTGACTAACCAACACTGGTAAATTGGAAAAAACACATTTTCAAGCTTGGTATAAGTTCAACGGTAAAACTTTGTTAACGTTAATGGTAACACATTAGTTTTTACTTTACGTTGTTTTTGTTAGTAACAACAACGTGCATGTATTTTCATAATTACCCCTCAACACATGGCGCATCGAAAAACCGGAGAGTAGAAACCAATAGTGGCCAATTTCACAATAGTGCTTGCCTAAAAGGGGCATCTCGGTCATTGTCCCCCATGCGTATCTTGCAATTATACAAGAGTTAATGCTGCTAATCTAACCAAGTGACGCTGCTATGACCAACATGTTAAAACGTAAATTGGCCACCCCCTGAATGCCTTTGCGATTAGTCATACTGCAAACGTATGCTTGTCATGGCGGCAGTGACGAGTTTGGCCCATCAATCACCGCATTTTTTCTCGTAAAATGCCTTAACATTGGTCAAAAACCTTCCATCTATCGTGTAAGTGCATCGCAATTTGCTCATCACCGATGCATTAGATACGAACGAATTTGTACAAAAAAATATATTAGATAATTTCGGTAGAGTCGTAGTTTTAAAGAACTGCATTACACAGGTGTATTTGTTTTTGTCAAACTGAACTTTATATGAAATTTTTAAACATAAAATATTAACCATGCAATTAGAAACATTTAAACGTGCACCTGTCTTTTGATTTCTTTGATTGTGTTTTTGCGTTTGTAAGTATAGACTATATATTTATTTGAATGCAGTTTTATGCCTTGAAAACTTCCATATTTTAAGTTTTGTTTTAAATTTACCTGTCTGTAACATTAAACACACTCTTCGTGCAGTCTATGAATAACTAAGTTTCCTTTTTTTGCAGCGAACCACCCCCGGTTCACGTTTCCCGATATATAGTTTTCCCATAACTGATATCTGACAGTTTTACATTGCAAACATTCGAGTGCCTCCTCCATTTATCATTTACATAGCCATGTTTGTTCCTTTAAAAATAAAACAATTTTGCGTTACTGCACATTATGTGTGTCGTATCAAATTTTATAACTTTTAAGTGCATTTACACCAAGCAGATTAAAGTATACAGGTTAAGAGTTTTTAATTATTCCTGGGAACCCTACCTTGTCTGTGTGAAATAACATTACCCTTTTTTCAATAACTGTTACTGTTTTTGAGAAATAAATGTACCAAATCTTGTTTTCTCGTCAGAAATGAAATTACTAAAATACAAGATTTATTTTGTTAATACTATGTACTGACATTTTTGTATTGCAGTTGCGTACGCATGTCCGCATTGCAGATATGATTTCATTCTAAAAATTTAGGAAAAGCCTAAATTTTGCAAATTTCCAAGCAGAAAATGCATGAACACGTTTGCGTAGGCAATTTACATTTAATCTGTTGCTTAATCTGTTCATCGTATGTACAGTTTTAGTCGTTCCGATGGCTTTGACTCTTTTCCAGGCTCCGCTTTGCAGATTTGAGAAAAATATTTATAGATCATGTAATGTATTTTCATGTTGTCCATACAATAACAAAAAATATTTGTTTTCGTTAATGTGGTATAAGAATAAGCTCATAGTAGTGATTTCTACAAAAAGCTGGATTTCCCAAAAGCCGCTTTTCTGTTTCGGGTTCCTTCACACGTGTAAAAACCCCAATAACGTGAAAATACGTTCAACTAATTTTGTGAATTCTTGTTTCAGGGTATCAACTCAAAATGACATTTTTCGGTATTGGAATGTTCTTTGCGGTTGCGGTAACAATCTTCGCGGCGTCGACAATTGAAGACGTACCAAAGGAACCGGAAACCAAAATTGTTGGACCCGTTACTGAACCATTGCCTAATCTTAGAAAAATTCTCTACCCAACATATGCGCGTTCTTCATACGGATCTGATCTTTACGGAAGTATTGACGTCGGCGTTCCCGGTTACGGCACATGGAGCCCTATGTACAAATACAACGATTTTCTTGATCGTTCTATGCGTTCGCTTTTGCGCAACAACCATGAAAGTTCCGTGTTTTAATCTTGTCGACAACCAATTTACGCATGTAAGCCTTTTTTAAAACGTCGTAAGACCGGCAGACTATTCTTAGCAGTCTTTAAAACCGTGAAAATTGTGTGGTATTACATGACTTTTTCTGATCTCAGATACCAGTTTATTAAACACCGAATATGAATGACGTATTTAAATTTCCGTACATTTTGACGTTTTTGTGTGCCATAAATATGTCAATTTGTTGTTGACGTTGGAGTCGGTGTTGATATTGAAATCGTGCACGTGGACGAGCTCTCATCGTCGACTTCAATTGTCGCTTTTTGTCGACTTTGGGTTGATCGATAAGTGCTGACGTAATGTGGCGACAATCTGTTGGTATCCTCCGGTGCACCGAGGGGCAGATGTAAGCCGGTAGAAGCCTTTGGCGCTCCCAAAGGACTGGAAGCACGTTGCATTCGACGGTAGTTACGACCTCTGATGCTACCCCGGATGCTGCCAATAAACTTTCGCAAAGATCGCGTTCGCTTGAAGGCGCCTTCACCACGGAAGAAACGCCATACTTTAGCAGAGTGTTCACCTAACAACACACGTTATTCATTTTTTTCGTTTTTCTATGTCAATAAGTGGCTTACCGTCCGGCTTATCCATCCTCGACTGAACATTGAGAATCCATACAAAGAAAAAGACGGTCACAATGAGAAGTAAGAAGTTAATCGATGTAAACAATTGGGGACCATGTGAGTTTAATAACTGCAAAAAATGTTATAATCTTCGTCGTTATGTGATTCATTTAAATTAATACTAACCGTTGTCAGTAAAGGCGGAAATAATATAGGTCCCAATGAAAAAGCGGAAGTTAGGGGGTATACGTAGCTGTCTAAAACAAAAAATTATATCCAAAATTGTAAACAACAAGGTTTACATGAAATTCGTCCAACGAGTAGAACTAATACTGGGAGAATCATAGAAAATCCAAGCCCGTATAGCGCACTCGCGGCGAGACGAGCTGGTTCGAACGAAAATATGCAGACTGCAACACCGCTTACGACCTTAAAATTAACAAATATTGCCATAATCTGGTAATTTTTGTCATTTTTTCTTACAAAACTGATAGCGAGGACAATGCTATGCTCGTGCCGCCGACATATTGCTGTGTGAATAACGCGTCCAAACAGAAAGGATGCCTAAAAGTGATCAGAATCTGACTGAATTTAACAAAAAAAACCACCTACACAGAAAATTGTGTGGCAAATAACCATTAAATCTCCATTCATATAAAAATGATGAGAAAGTACGTAAAATGGAAATGAGAAAAACAAAGCATTGGTATTGAATCCGATGATCAGACACAGGATAAGAAGCTTCTTAACTTCGACTTTTGACGCATCTAAAAATAAATTGTTTGTACTTCATTTGTCATATATGTTATTACGGAACGTACTGGAATCAATGGCTTCGTCGTCTGTAGGTGCTTCGGAGGGTGCTTTCCATAGGGCATATAAAGGGTGAAGTGATGTTACCTAAATTTGTGATAAGCATTAGTATTGTTTTTCTGTCATGAGTTTCATACTTGAAATGCGACTGAAAAAATAATAATGATGAAAGCAGGGTATCGGGAATGCACATCCATAAAGAATAGCTCATCCGGTGGCCGACTAGGTATCATTGGACGACGACGATTGTCATACACGATCTCATGTGCGTTTCGTTCGAGTAAAATTGAGGATATTAGCATTCCTCCTGCAAGACAGGCAAATATTACCTAAAAAACTTGTTTAACCAAATTGTGATTTCGAGTTGGTTGGTCTTACCGAAACTATCAAGTTCCCTTGCGTCACGTTTAGATTTTTCATTGCAATTGCTAATAAGGTAGGTATGATTACTCCGATAGGAAAACCAACACCAAACAGAAATGCGATGGAAATGTACCCGGCAGGTACAATTATTATTAATAATTGCATTAACGAACGTATTGCCGCGTTTATGAATACAACCATCCAACTGTTAAGCCTACATTACAAATTGTTAAGTATAATCAATGCCTGTTTGCGAATAACTCACTTTTTCTTGTAAAACAATGCACCAAACAACGTACCCAAAAATATTGACCCAGTAAAAGTTGAAATTGCCGCTGTCAAACAATGCCCTTTAAACAACTCATGGGCATAGAAAATCATGTACGCCGAGTCAAAACCAATCCAAACCGATTGCAATACGGATGCATACAACATTTGCATGTTGACTTCACTGGGAACTCTAAAGTACAAGGCGACGATTCAAGGCAAAAATAGCAACAGTGAAACAAAATTACCTGATAACCGTTGATTGCGGCATGATGGAACGGAGAAACCGTTGTACGGGTGACAACAAGTAGGACTCAAATGCCATTAACTGAAGACGGATATTTTATTAAGTCAAAAGACTTATTTTTTTGCCGTTAATCCGCAAAGACGAACAACGCACTGGCTTCGTCTCAATTGAAGACGAAAAGCCATTTGATGAAGTTAAACAGCAGCAAAAGTCAAGCAACGTGCGCAGAAATTGACAATTTCCGGAACAATTACACTTTGAATAGTAAGGAATCATAGAACACACGATTAAAAGGTTCAAATTTTTGTATAAATGTTTTAACAAACTGTATTTTGTTGAGTGTGTTATTGATTAAGTCTCGGCACTTAAAACTGTTAGAAAGTGAAAGCTACTATATTGTAGGTTGTTCAGTATGTCAATGAAAGGAAAAGCACATCGAAGTGAAGAAAGAAAGCAATATGCAGAAGATAAAAATAAGTTTCGTAAGATTATAAGTGCTAAAAAACATCTGTTCAATTTGTTTTTGTGAAACACGGTTTCCAATAAAGAATAATTTTAGCACACCTTAATGCCAAGTTGACATAGCGTAAACTCAACTTATTTTTTAGCTCGGACTGTGTGTTTCAGTGTTTTTGGTTTAAACTTAAAAATCCTTAACCTATTATGTTTCATTGTGTTTTGACAATCATATTTTTAAATCAACTTTATTTTTTGCACACGTCTACGGAACAGTCAACAGACAAAAGAAAAGGGAGAGGCACTAAGATGCGCTCGGCCATGTGCGGAAGTCTTCACGAGGCATCGATTAAAACAGGGAGGGGGATCATTGGCCGAAGGGTCTAGAAACGTTCGCACGCCAGAGCAACCTTAACGGATTCGACGAAGCTGGGCTTGTTGTCAGACAGTTCTGATGAGATGTCTTCGCTGCGGGCAGCACGAAGGAGACGGCGAGCTTCGCTGGAAGAGCGCTTCAAGCAAGCGAACGGCACCTTCATCTGCTCCGACTCAACAGCGTAGGAACCACGAGGGCATTGCTTGACGGGCTTAGCCGAGAAGCAAATCTTGTGGTTGTATTCGACGACCTGCGTCTTGCTGATGGGAGAAGCACGGTTGGAGTCATCAGATTCGTCGGAGTCAGACTCATCGGAATCAGCGTCGAAGTGGTTGTATTCGCGGTTGTCCTCACGGTCATCTTCGGAATCGTAAGCGGAATCGTACCCGGATTCGGAGTCGTTCTCAAGGGTCGAGAAGAAACTGTCCTGGTTGTACTTCTGCTCGCACTCGGAGTCATCCTCAAGGAGAGAGTATGAGCGGTGGAAAGCCTTCAGATCGTCGGTGACGGTGTTGTCGTTCTTGCGCCATTCATCGCTAGCCTCGCCATCGTAGTGACCGCAAAGACCGCATTGAGCGTTCTTGTACATGCCGCTAAGCTTGACGGAAGCCTCTTCACCATCGAAGTTGATGAGGACACCTTGGGGCAAGTTGATGCGGGCGTTAGATTCGGCGTTGTTGATGGTAATCCAGTTTTCGGAGAGGGTCTGCTCGTCGGAAACTTCTTCGCCGTTGATGCGGACAATAAGCTTCTCAGAGTTACGGCGGGGCTCGATCTCGATGACAGCCTTCTTGGTGGCAATCTTGATCTGCTTCTTGTCAGAGTCTTCGTTAAGGGCCTTCATGGTAACGGCGAACGACTTGCGGGCACAGTCCTTGGCGATGACGGTTTGGCACTTGGTGATGGGGGCCTTGAAGAAGACGCCATCGAAAGTCTTAACCTTGGAGCCATCAACGCGGCACTCGGCACGGCTTTCTTCAGAGACGCGGTCGATCACATCGGAGATGCTGTTGATCTCGTTAGTCTGGGCACGGACAAGGTTGAACGGCTTGACTGGGGCCCATAGGCGGAAGTTGGACAGGCGGACGCGCTGTTCAGGAGTAGCGATGGTCAAGTTGGCGTACTGGCGGGTGCGGGGGTCGATGACCAGGGTGGCGAAGATGGCGTTGTCCTTGTTGGTCTTTTGACGGGACTCAACACTCCAGAAGTTGTACAACTTGAAGAGCTCGAAGTACTGGGCGAAGCGGGCTTCGGCAGCAGGCGAGAGACGGTAGTCGGCGGCCAAGTTGTAGCGGTTCAGGAAGGCGGAGGCCAGAAGACGGCGGGTCGGCATGTTCTGTTGAGCGGCACGTTCACCGTTCAATTGAAGGTTCAGCTTCTGGAGCTCAGCATCGGTGCAGCCCCATTCGGCTTCAACGTTGACGATAAGCTTGTTCTGGCGGTTGTCCTTAAGCTGGGAAATCTTGCGGACGTATTGCGGCATGAGGACCTGCATCTTCGACTTCATGTTCCAGGTGGAAGTCTCATCAGCAAACAAGGCACTGCGTTCAGCGGTAGCGGTGATCTGGCACATGTTAGCGTTGTTGTCGCAGACGGGGGTGACTTCAATCTCGGCCTTGATGTCGTTTTGGGCACCCTTGGTCTTCAGGACAGCCTTGAAGGAGTGCTTGTACATCTGACGCGGCTTGTAGTCGGAATCAAGGAACGAGTTGAGGGCAGTCTGGCGGTCAGCGAAGGTTTCGCTCTCGTCTTCGGACTCGTAGATGGAGTCGAAGTGCTGGCTGTTCTTGGCGAAGAAAGACTTGAGCGACGGCGCGGCGCTGCTTTCGGACGATCGGGAGAAGAGCTTGGAGAAGATGGCCAACTCGATCTCCTTAGGGGCTTGGCTGGTAGGCTCAAAGTCAACGACGACGTGGTTCTCGCTGGTGGCAGTGAGAGCAAGGAGGTCACGGTAAGTCCAGGCATTCGGCTGGTGGAGGTGGCCAGAGACGCGGAGACCAGTCTTCTGGGTGGTACGTTGCGACGAAGTCATGTCAACGAGGCGGGGCTCGAGCATCTGGTTGCGGATGGCCTTAACCTTGGGCTCACCGAGCATCATGGTCTTGGTGTTGAAGTCGCGGATGAAAGTGACGGGAAGGCTGTGGACGGAAGCCAAGCGGGTCTTCTGCTCGGGCAAACGAAGGGTCAACTTGAATTTTTCGTTGTCAGAACCCATGCCGACGTTGACGTCAGCGTTCAAGGGCAGGTTCAAGTTGAGGGTGTGCATGGACTCGACGCCAGTGGCAACGATGGGGCTCCAGATTTGCATGCTGATGAGGTGGACGGCGGTGAACATGGGCTGGGCCTTAGCGTTGATCTTGACCTGGCCGTTTTCGAACGAAGTCTTAATCTGGCCGTCGATGGAGACAGCAGTCGGGATGGAGTGCAGAACTTGCAGAGGCAAACCGGCGGAAGTGGCGATCTTGGTGCTACGCTCGTGGAGAGAGGCGACGGCGGAGCTGCGGAAGTGCTTACCTTCGAAGAACTTCCAGTCAAGGTTGCTGTAGCTGACGCGTTCACCGCGGAGAGCCTTCAGGAGGTCGGCGGGAAGGAACTCATCGGCGATAGGCACAATAACGGTGTCGATGTCGCGAACACGGATGGCGAGCATGCCGAAGGCATTGCGGTCCTCGGCGTTGCGGGTCTGGATGTCAAGGTTGTCGAAGATGTAGTCAAGCTCTTCTTCGCCGTTCTTGTTCATCGAGGCGCGACGGGCACGAGAGCTGCTGGAGGTCTGGCTGTAGATGGCGTCAATGAGCTGCTGGTAGTACTGCTCAATGTCCTTCTGGGAGAGGCTGATGCTGAAGGCGTTCTTCTCGAGGAGGCCGTTGAGGGCAGAGTCGAGGGAGAGACCCAAGTGCTTAGGCAACATGTTGTTGGTGGAGAAGACAGATGCCCAGTTAACGAAGATGCCTTCACCTTGAGCTTCGGAGTAGATCGGGACACGGCCGAAGTTGCAGCCAGAGTCCTTGGCACCAGCGGTCATCTTGAGGACAGATTGCAAGTGCTTGGCAAGACGCTGCTCGACCTGGACGGGAGACTGAGCGAAGACCTGGAGGGCGCTGTAGACGAACGACTTGACGTGCTGCGAACGCTCGTGGAACAAGACGTAAGCGAGCTGGTCAGCGACGGCGTTTTCGGGGTTGGTGTAGAGGATCATGGTGAAAGCGGTCATGCGGACTTCAGGGGCATCGCGCATGTTCTTGAAGACGGGCATCAGGATGCTCTGAATCTTGCGGGGCATCTGGTTGCGCAGACGGCGGAGGGCATCGATGGCTTGTTGACGGATCAGAGGCTCTTCAGCGGTGTTGACGATGATCTTCTCGAGGTCATAGACGGACAGGTCAAGGGCGGCGTTGCCAATGGTCTTGAGGGCAAGGACCTTCTCGTAGGTCGTTTCAGCGCTGGTGTACTGCTGGACGAGGGTCTTGACGTACTGTTCCTTCTTGGGACGAGGGCACTGTTGCTCAGTCTGGGCAAGGTAGCCGGCTTCCTGGCACAAGTCACCGATCATGGCACCGGCGGTGAGCCAGCAGGCCTGGCGAACGGGGGCGTTGCGTTGCGCGACTTCGGACTTGCAGAGGTGGAGCAGGCTGTCGACGATGCTGTCAGAGGGGGCGATGACGCCGGTCAATTGCTTGAGGGCTTCGACGGCTTTCTGAGTGGGGATGTCCTTGTTGAGGATGCCGTGGACGAGTTGGTCGACGGCGTTGCGGGTACCAGCGATGCCAAGGGTGTTGGTCCAGATTTCTTGGAGCTTCAATTGTTCGGTCTGGGACTCGAGGTTGTTGATCTGCTCACGAATCTGCTTCATCTCGACGATGGTGCACATGCGGACAAGCTCGACGAGCTTCTGCACGCGGAGCGGGGTTTCGGTCTCGATACCGGTGGTCTTGTCAGCGGAAGCGGCAGAGATGTGCTTCAGGAGGGACACGATGGTCTGGACCTTGTTGTTGACCTTGGCGAAAGGAGTGGTCTCACGGGTGAATTCGATGTCACCGTACTGGTAGAAGCGCTTCTCAAGCTGATCCCATTCGGCGGAGTAGAGCAAGCTCTCTTCCTTGGTGTTGAGGGCAGCGGACAGAGCCTTGACGGCCTTCTTCTCGACGTTGGTCAAGATGAGCTCGGCGGCAACAACGGTTTGCATGGGGTGGGCAGCTTCGGCGGCGAGGGTCTTGTAGACGTACTGCGAGAGGAGCTGGACACGGCGGATGGCGTACTTTTCGGGGGTACCGACAAGTTCGAACTGGAGGACGGAAGCGCGGTCAAGCTGTTGCTCGTCGATGACGCGTTGCTTGCACTCGGCACACGGCTTCTGGGCACGGGGACCATACTGAGTCTTGGCGATGCGGTTGCACTGCTTGAAGTCGATGGACTTGGTGACGTTGAAGCTCTGGCCGTTGGAGGGGGCGTTGAGCGTGTACATGGTCTGGCATTCACCCTCAAGGCTGATCTCGGGCAAGGTGAACATGTTCTTGGACTGTTCGGGCTTGGCGGAGTCGTCGGCGTAGTTGAAGCCCTGGACGGCAGTGTTGCGGCGGGCAAGGTTCAATTGGACCATGTTGAGGATGGCACGCTTGATGTTCTTGCTCCAGGTGTTGTCCTTGCCGTGGAAGTAGATCTTCTCGACGAGGCCATTGACGTAGTCGAACTTGCAGACGTACTCGAGCTGGGCTTGGATTTCGGCTTCAAGAGTTTTCTCCTCACCGAGGCTGATGGAAGCAACACGACGCGGATCAACGATGGCACCGTTCTGGGCAGTCACGGTGATGTCCTTGAGGGCAAGGGTCGCGATACGCTCGGTTTGGAAGTGGATGACGGCCTGGGCAGAAACCTGGTAGGTGGATTGCTGGGCATCGGGCTGCTCGTTGTTGTTCTGCTGGGTCTGGATGCTGCTGGCGACCTGGGTCGTGTACCGGAAGGTGTACTCGTAGCCGGCGGCGAACGGGGTAACTTCGGAAGGCGGGAGAGGCCGATGGCGAGACGCCGCGGCGCTTATGGCCACAAAGGCACAAAGTGTCAGTGCTAAGAGCTTCATGTGCTGCTCTGAACTGAGAGGGATCCGATTTTGCTTTACCCAAGTGGTCCTTTTATAGGAACTCAGGTAATGAGGTACGCAACGCGTGCCTTATCAACTGTCTCGGTCCTGCTGTCAATCTTACCGTGCACAGATAGAACGGATTTTGCGACCCTTTGACTGACATACCGTTTTTTTAGTTAGCAATAACTAGGAAAGAGGAAAAAAGACGCACTGTCTAAGCCTTGACAGGCTTCTAGCAGCTTGATGTTTTGGTGCCATGATAGCGCGACTTCAGCGCTCTCGAACGACCTTTGCGATCTCTAACACATCAACAGACTATGAAAAAAAGTTAACGCGATCCGTAAAGTAATTTTTCATTAACTTCTGATACTGCAATTAGCGCCTCGCGAAGTGTATGTACAAATCTCGTTCGATGCATGAATTTATGTAACGCAAACCAATAATCTCGTTAAAGAAAAACAACAAAGCTCATTGCACGGAATGTACAAACAAAAAGGTATAAAAGTGAGATCAATTACAAATACCCAACCGGAAATACAAAGGATAAGTAGTCAGTGTATTGCGCGTAGTCCGTTCTGAAGTACTGGAAGAGGACGTTCCAGGTGAGTAGGAGAGTGCCCCATAACAGCGCGCCGATGATGGATAACGTGGTGTCTGAAACGGCATAATGGGTCACTTAATGTACTATTGTTTTGGTTTACACTTACATTTCCTCAAGATTTTTTGTTCTGGAAACGACTTCCAGCGATATGCAGGTTGGAAGAACCAAAAAAAGTTTGTGACCCAAACGAATGGCAAGAAGAACAACCCGACTATAAATAAGTAAGTTAAATTTAAGTTTAAAAGCAGTTTTTAACTTACTATAGAAATATTTTTTACATAGTCGAACTTTTTCGGCGTTATCTACTTTTGTTATATCCATTGTTTTCGACTAAAGTTACGATTGTCACAAGGGAATACAAACAAAGAGAATAAAAGTACTATCGTTGCTTCATAACAACAAATGTAATCGAGTCATACACAATTCATGTCGTTAATTTTTATGGAAATTCAAATAAAAACCCTCATCTAAATATACATTGCAACTAAGACTCTAGCGATCAACTTCGCCGAACACAATGTCCATAGTACCAATGACGGCAACGACGTCAGCAATGAGGGACATGTAGCAAACATTGTGGGTAGCAGCAAGATGAGCGAAGCCAGGAGCCCGAATGTAGCAACGATACGGCTTGCTAGTGCCATCGGCAACCAGGTACACACCGAATTCACCCTTGGGGGCTTCAACGGGCACGTACGAGGCACCGGGCGGCACTTGAAAACCTTCGGTGAAGAACTTGAAGTGGTGGATGAGCGATTCCATGCTGCTCTTCATTTCGGCGCGCTTCGGCGGGACAACCTTGTGGTCATCGACCTTGATCTCGCCCGGAGGCATCTTGTTGAGGCACTGAATGACGATGTCAAGAGACTGGCGCATCTCTTCGATACGGCACAGATAACTGAAAAGTAACAAACTTATTACTGATAAAGTTGAGGAGAACACTAACCGGTCATAGCAATCGCCCTTGGTTCCGACAGGGACGTCGAACTCGACTTGGTCGTAGGCATCGTAGGGGTGAGCCTTGCGCACATCCCACTTGATGCCTGATCCACGAAGCATGACACCGGAGCAGCCCCAGTTGAGAGCATCGCTGGCGCCGAGGAGACCAATGTCAATGGTACGCTGCTTCCAGATACGGTTCTCGGTCAACATGTCTTCGAGCTCGTCGATACGCTCGGGGAACTTGATGCACCAGTCGTAGATGTCGTCCATGAGACCGATGGGCAGATCCCAGGCAACACCACCAGGACGGACGTAGTTGGCATGCATACGAGCACCAGAGACACGTTCAGAGAACTCGAACAGCTTCTCACGTTCCTCGAACAACCAGAAGAACGGCGTCATGGCACCAATATCCAAAGCGTGGGTGGTGATACCCATGATGTGGTTCTGGATACGGGTAAGCTCACCGAACAGGGCTGAAAACAATAGAGATTAGTTAAAAGGAAATTTGAATTGAAAAGATAAAACTTACTGCGGATGAACTTGGCACGAGGAGGAATATCAATGCCAAGAAGCTTCTCAGTGGCAAGCGAAAAGGCCTGTTCGTTGACCATCATGGAGACGTAATCGAGGCGATCGAAGTACGGCAGAGCTTGAGTGTAGGTCTTGTGCTCAATAAGCTTCTCGGTAGCACGATGCAGAAGACCGATGTGGGGAATAGCCTTGATAACGACTTCACCCTCCAGCTTCAAAACAAGACGCAACACACCGTGAGCAGCAGGATGCTGAGGACCGAAGTTGAGGATCATGTTCTCAACTTCCTTTTCACGAGGAAGACCGCCATAGGTTTCAGTGAAAGCGGGCTGGGCCTCGAGGAAACGCTGAAGCTTGTCCAAACCAATGGCTTTAGAGACCTCGTTGTCAGTGTTAGGCAGGTAGTGGATGCCGAATTGACCAGCCGTCTGAAATATATATCTATTAGCATTTAAGGAAGGTCAGTGTAACATTATTATCAATAAAAGTATAAAAGATAAACCAAAACTTACCCTAAAGTCGCGCTCGAACTTGGCGTCGGGATACCAGACGTGAGAGCTGCGCTGCTGCTGGCCCGCCACGTATACGGGCGCGGCCTTCAGCGACGGCTTAATCAAACCACGAAAGCGAGCAGCAGCTGCCATGGCTGAAACTGTCTACAGGTAAAATAAAAGTTCGAAGGATATAAACAAAAAGTAACACGAACAACAATGCGTTCATGCGAAATCGGAACTTTTTGTCGTGCAGATGAGATGGGAAAATGTCGTGTTGGGAGTCGCTCGAGCGATAAAGACGCAGCACTCGGCTATTCAAGTCCGTGCAAGCACACGCTTTCTCTTCATAAATGAAGCAAGATAATTATGGAATTACATATAACCAATATGTCACATCGCTAATGGCACATTTTAAAACAGTTTATTAAACAACGACATAACAAAACGACAAAATAAAAGAACCTATCTAAGCACTACTTGCTGCCTCTTTGGGGGCATTCTTACGGGGTTGCACGAGAGACCTATCAAAAGCACGACCCTTCTGTCGGGTCGGTGTACCCTCGACGTACTTCAATGGTAGGGGATCGGGGAACTTCTGGCCATTGAGATCGATGCAGTAGTCAAAGACGATTGGATTGTCGAGGGCTTCCTTGAGCTTGACATCCAAATTATCTTTTGTGACAAAATTCTGCGATTCCTCCTGCAAATAAATGTTTAAACTTCAAAATTAAGCTTTTAGGCAGAACTTACAATAATCTGCAACACCTCGGCGGTCCTCTCTTTGGCGTTTTGCTCTTCCTTGGCCAGTCGCTTCTCAATATCCTCAAGAAACTCGGTTTTCAACTTTTCATACGCATCCTTTTCTTCCGCTTCTCTGTAAAAAGGTTTATCAGTATGATGATAACAAAAAATATATATAAACATACCGTTGCTGAGCTTTCTGTTGATTGTGTTTCTCGTTCTCGACCAAAAGCGCGTCAAGCTCTTCCTTTTCACGAGCCTTAAGAGCTTCAATGCCCAAACCTGCGGCTTCTTTCGCCTCAATTTCGGCTTTGAATACGTGCCGTAGTGAGACAACAGCGTTGTTATAAGTGTGTCTGCGCCAGAGAAGCTCCTTCACATCCTCAGGCTTCATCCATTCTGGGTGGACAACTTTGTACAGAACTTTCTTGGATGGGGGCAAGATTGGGGGCTTGCTGAAAGTTTAAAGGGTCAGATAAGGTGGACTACATGTTGAAGATGGAACTTGCCCAGGTTTGGGAGGTCGTCGACCGAGGTTTCGGGAGCTGAGAACGTTGAGCGAGGGGAGAGGAGCTGTAAACCAGATAAAAGTTTAACATTTATATATAAAATTAGGGTTTTAGTGTTGAAAACATACCTCGAAGCAAGGGCAATCCGCTGGTCGAGGACAAGCTTACGCAACGGTTGACCAATGCCATCGCTGTCGGCTGGAATCGGACGACAGGTCTGCAAAAGGGACGTCACAATCGAGGCTGGCTGTACGAACAAGTCAAAGCAAGGTAGCTTTCGCGGTGAGAGTTTTTGGATGCACAAAAGTGCGTGCAATTTGGACGGACAGCCGAGGGCGATTGCACTGACTTTTTCCTTCTTTTTATATATTTTTGCTTTTCAAACACTTTCCGTTGCAAACTCTTTATTACAATATAAAGCCAAAGTGACAAAATGCGAATTTAAATAAAAGTGTAAAGACTGGAGTCCAAAGCATACGGCAAAACAGCGAGAAAAGCGAGCATTCCGGCGACATGAGCTCCCCATAGCCACTTTTGATCTTTTGCTGGAAACAGTGAAACTTCAGCAAATGCGGGAACCCCAAGTGTATTGCAGAGGGCATGGCACATAACAGGTGCGATGAGATGTCCGGTCTGGGTGAAGACGTAAGTGGCATAGACGCCAAAGAGATACGTGTATCCAAACTGCACGAGCCGGTAGTTAAGAGCTGATTTCCAGGCGAGGCCATCCTGGATGTCCGATATCAAGTGATGCATATGGCTTGATGCGAAAAACAAGGGTGTCAGAACGATGGCAACCCATGGTCGGAAGCAGTGTAGAAAGAGGGCGGCGGTGCACGCACGGAAGGCAATTTCCTCCAACAATGGGCCCTGAAAATGTCAATATCAATGACGTGAACAAGAGAAAGATACAAAATACACTTACGACGATAATGTGTTTCAGCCAAATTATGTCCTTGAACGATCTACGCCATTGTTTAGCGGCTGAAGGGTTTGAAATATATATAAATTTGACATAAAAAAGTAGAAATAGGGGAACTTACAGAAGAGCAGTTGCCAGGAACCGTCCAAATAGCAAATTAACAGTGTACCGATATAGAATACAGCCGTATGCAAAGTGGGAATGACAGCTGCGGCGATTGTCCCGTACAAGTGTACACCCATTATCTCCAAGGGATTGGAGTATTTCTGAAATTACAAAATTGTGGCCCTTTTTTATATAAAAATTTGAAACATACCCAAGCGAGAAGCGAATAAGTTATAACCGCACTAATGCTGCATGCCACCCCGACGACTTGGAAGCGACGTTTGATCTCCAGCGGATGGTCATCACGATACTTCGGATTCTGGATGTAGATCGAACTTACAAAAAAACCCGGAATCAAGCTGCCAGTAAGTGTGTAAACGACGCATTGCAGCGTCGCCGTGTTGTCGAGGTCGGCTGGCATCCGGCCTCGCTAACTTTGAACCTGGATTTGCCTTGTTGACGACACACGAATGGAAGCGCTACTACTTATATCTCGGCCCTGCAACCAAACACATTAATATACAACAGAAAAGTCGATGTCGATGCCACGGGCACGAAAAAACCACAAGACCCCGCAGCATTGACCACTGTCGTCGCTTTGACAACAAAGCTCGCGGGCGCAAAAAGAACGAGCAATATTTCTTTCTTTTTTCAAGCTGAAAGGCATGAATCCACGGCGGCACGTACGGGTGAGCATGAAGCACAAGTCAAAAAAGCAGACGAGTCAGCCTTTTGATTTGCCCAACTTACGAGCTTGTCGACAGCACCGAGTGACAAACATCAGACTGAGAGCCGTGTCATCCGACAGTGGACCCGAAGGGATTGTCCACGCTGTGTCGCCTTATATCCTAATTTATACATCAATGACAGCCACAATATCGCTGACAAAGTGCCCACAGTCAAGCTACGCGACGACGACTGCGTAATCGGGGCTGGAAATGGCTATAGTGTACCGCGCACTGACTGAGGCAAAATGAAATATTACCTAGGTTCGGGAGCCATTTGGAAGCTGCGCATGCCGTGGGGCGTAAAATACGCATAGCGCAGATTAAGCTTGAGGGCTAATCCGGGGTGGAGCATATCAAGCACCTTAATGGTCGGATTTGACATTTACCTAGGGGGGAAAAGAAATTTGACACCTACGCACCTCATTAAGACAGACCTACAACCGAAAAGGCAAAAATTTAGATAATATTGGTTGACGTTTTATAAGAATATTTCTAAACATTGACCGAATTTCTTAAAGTCTACGAAAACGTTGGTCTCGTGCTAAAGTACAACTTTATACCTCTATTGACTGTGCTACCGCATAGTTACTAAAAAGGTACACGCAAATCCGTGTGACTAAAATTGTAGTGATTCAGGGAAACAATGTAACATGTTTTTTGAGCTTTCATAATTCTACGTTTTCATAAACAACATTATTTGTATTTTTGATAAGTTATCAAAGTGCAACCTTTTACAAACTTTAATTCAAACAAAAATTTGACAGGTAACGTAAAAGTGTCAAGTTCTGCGTCGTTTTATGACTGCGCTTTACTGTTTACGACTGGGATTGTCGAGTTCCAACCAAAATTCTAAAATGCTAGCCAATATTTTCCCAAGGTATACCAAACTTAACAATTCTTCTAGTTAGCTTTATTAAAATACACGTATTACGTACATTAGTTATTGTACAAATTACAAGTGTTATAAACTACAATTAATTAGACAAGATAATACTTTTAGTTCAGGCGAGAGAGAGACCCGCTACGAGTAAACGGCTTCTGAGAAGTAGAGTTGCGCGGTTTGCTGGGCGTACGTCGACGCGGAATCGGAGCAAAGGTATTCGGAGGAGCATTAGTAGTAGGCGTTTGCTTCATGAAGGAAGTACGCGGTGGACCCATGACAATAGAAGCGTCGAGGAAAGAAGTAGCTAAACCAAAATTGACTCACAAAAGTCAGACAAAAGTGTCAAACTCACAGAAGTCAACCGTATCGTTGTTTTCCAGCTTCTCGAGAACACTCTCAGCAACCTGGAGACGTGCTTCTGCTTTCCGCCATTGCTGCTTCTTTGTGCTGATGGAGTTACGGCACTTGATGACTTCATTTGAAAGCTGCTGCGACTCTTTGCGGTAGAAGGCTTCCTCGTCCTTGGCATTCTGGATGTCCTGCAGTTGCTGCTTCAAGGCTTTGTTGTGATCACAGGTAGCTTTCAGATTGAGGCGAACGTCTTCCTTCTTCTTCTTCGCATCGGCGATCTGGGAGTTGAGCGAATCGACGACACCCTGTAAGTGTGGCACTTTAACAACTGACAAAGAATCAATATAAAGATAACTCACGCTTTCCTTCTGCAAATCCCCCATCAAAACCATCTTTTCAGCCTCAAGTGCAGTAAGTTCCAGTTGCAGCTTGGCATACTTCTCATCGACTACCTCCGACTTGTTTAGGATGTCATTTTCCTTCTTGGCCACTTCAGCAAAGTCCTTATCGGAATCCTTCATAAAGTTCAATCGGATGGCATCTTGATTCTCTTGAAGCTCTAAAAGTTTGGCTTGTTCGCACAACAGCTGCCTGGCGTATTCCTCGAGCTTGCCGCTTTCTTCTTTGGCCTTTTTCAAAGCATTCAGCGTGCGGTTGTACTCCGCCTTCGCCTTCGTCAAGGCCCTGGTGCTACCTTTGATCGTGGCAACTTCGGCGACAACGCTGCGATGAAATTCTTTCTGCAACTGTTCCTGCTGCTGGGCATTTCGAAGGATTTCGCGTTTCTTTTCGAGTTCGTTCTTCTCCCATTTGGCCATGGCTTTCTGCTCGGCGCAATGGGCTTGCAGGGTCTCGTGTTCAATCCGCAACCGTGCGAGCTCGTTTTGGGCGGATCTAAAAATGATCAATGATAAATCATCAAAAAAGTACAACTTTGAGAACTAACCTGGAATTTGCCTTCTTCCGCAGCCACTGGCGATCATTGCCATGGGTTTGAAGAAGCTTGTTGTTCCTCAAGCGAAGGCGGTTGAGTTCCTCGCGGAGCGCGACGAGTTCTGGATCCTCTTCCATAGTTGGCGGAAACGACAGAAAGAAACGATGACTGCAGCGGCGAGATTTTGTCAGCGGGGATTGCGAACTGACAAGGGAATGGTCAGAGGTGGGGTTGGCGGATCCAGATGAGCTATACCGCGTTTGATAGCTCTCAAATAACTATGATTTATGGCGCAAACTCCAGTTGCCATGGACATCTGGTTTTTGAGTAATACGCCTGTAAAGTTGTAAAAATCGAGTTTTTAAATGATTATAACTTTTTGTTGGATGTTTATATTACTACGATTTTTTAAACTTAGAAAGAGTACATGTATATCTAAATGTTGGCAAAATTTGAAACCGATCGGTCGGTTAGTTTTTGAGTAATGAGGGTGGTAAAATATGATGACTTTTAAACCGAAATTACTCGACAACCAACAGAAAAAATTTTTTTCTGTTCAGGCCTTTTTTAGACCCGGGTAGACTCTATGAAAATGACTACTCGCCGTCGGCGTGTGATAAACACAAAAGGAGTTAAAATCGATTAAAAATCGACTTTTTTAAACTTTAAACGATTATTACTCGAATACTAGATGTCCATGGCAACTAAATTTTGCGCCATGTATCTTAGATATTTGAGGGCTATCAAACGCGGTATAGCTCATCTGGATCCGCCAACCCCGCCTCTGACCATTCCCTTGTGAGACGAGGATGGCGAACGCGCGAAAACCACCCGGGTCGGTTGGTGTGGTAGCGAGTGGACGGGTCGCGGAGGTTGGCGGACAAGGTTTTCCATTCCGCGCGCGTTTGAAAAAAGATGGGTCGTGCGGCACAGGTGATGTCCGCCAACCGTCGCGGACGTGGTCGTGGAGAGAACAATATGTATTAGTTTTTTGAACGAGTTCTTGAGTCATTTAGTTGCATAGGATGTGACTTCGCACAAATGAGTGCGAATACGATCAAGTATGATAGTGCCGGCAGAGTTCAGGTCCCAGCGTTTGGAAATTCAGGATCTCTTAAAGTCAAGCACCATCCTGAGATGGAAAGTCAAACAGTTCGCATTAGAATCACTTTGGAATAAATTTGGGGGATGTCGGGTGCAACTGAGGATCTTACATGAGTGTAGGATAAAGACGATGCGATCCATTTTTATTTTGAAAACAAAACGTTTAACGCTTTAAAAATATACGTTTCCATAAAAACAGCAGTGTTTTTTTTAATGATTCAACTAAATGTTAAGTTTTTTTTTGATGTAAAGTTTTTTCATGAAAAAGTAAGCAATAAAAACAATGTTCATAACAGCAGACACAATCCTAAAACAATAGGCTCATCATACAACTGTGCAACACAAACGCGATGCTGGAGCGTTATCTCAAAAAACTTACAGCACACCTTCGTAGAACTTTCTGGTATCGTTCTTTGAAGGACAAGCATAACCATTATTTAATTTTAGGGGCAGTGAGGCAACTGTTGTTGCTTCTGTGCCAACTTTTGCTTTTACACGTTCAGTGTTAATTCCAGCAGTAGATAACCTTTCCTCAAAAGCTGTCATTTCATTAGTGATTTCATTAATCTCAAAAATCATTTCATTGTCAGAACAAGTAATCGAATGACTGAAAACAGAAGATGGCTGAATTGTGCATGATACCGAGTTAACATGGCTTCCGATATCTTGATTCAGGATAATCGGATTACCATACAGATCAAAGCTTATCAGGATAGGACTTGACCTTAAATCCAAAAGTAGAAAGCAAAAGGTTGACAAGGCTGTGATAACTTACAAAGGCATAAGAAGAGTTAACGGTGTAGCGCACAAAACAAAGAAAAGCATAAGCAGACACATCGTGTGAAATCTTTAAGGTATAATTGAAATAATCGAGAATGTCTTTCAGTGTTGCGTTTTAATGAGAAAACTAAAATAGCACTAATATACAGTTCTTTTGAAACAAACCAGCTTAAAAGGCTGCAGAAACTGACAATTGAAAAAGAAATCGCTTCTATTCAATAAAATGTTAATCAAACAGTGATGCACTATTTATCAAATGGTCCAAAAAGTTTTGAATTCCAAAAAAATGAAAAACAAAAAGGCTCACTTCACAGTGCAACGTTGCGGTTAAAAAATAAAGTAGATAATAAACCTTTTGTGTCTGCTGATAGTTTCAATTTAAGTATTACAGATACATTTTTATTAAAAATCTACTTATTTGAGGAAAACATGAACTTTCAAAAGGCGTGACATCGCTACCTAACCATTGACGGTTTCTGAAACAAAAACAAAGTTTCACTGGACAACAACGTCCATAAAGTGAAACACGCCCACACTCTTCCATGGACGTACCCGGCTCAAAATCAAACTACAAAGAGGGAACACGCCCGCACAAAACGAGGGATTTGCTTGTGAATTCGGAGTGCGTGCGTGCCTTTCGAGCCGGCATTGGGCCATCAATCGACCGGGATCGCCCCTTGAAAAGTCATCCCAGACCGAAAAGAGTTCTTCCATGGACTTACCCGGCTCAAAACCAAACTACAAAGAGGGAACACGCCCACACAAAACGAGGGATTTGCTCTTGATTTCGGAGAGCGTCCGTGCTTTTTGAGCCTTTGCTGGGCCATCAATCGGCCGGGATCGCCCATTGAAAAGTCATCCCAGACCGAAAAGAGTTCTTCCATGGACGTACCCGGCTCAAAACCAAACTACAAAGAGGGAACACGCCCACACAAAACGAGGGATTTCTTCATGATTTCGGAGTGCGTGCGTGCCTTTCGAGCCGGCATTGGGCCATCAATCGGCCGGGATCGCCCCTTGAAAAGTCATCCCAGACCGAAAAGAGTTCTTCCATGGACGTACCCGGCTCAAAACCAAACTACAAAGAGGGAACACGCCCACACAAAACGAGGGATTTCTTCATGATTTCGGAGTGCGTGCGTGCCTTTCGAGCCGGCATTGGGCCATCAATCGGCCGGGATCGCCCCTTGAAAAGTCATCCCAGACCGAAAAGAGTTCTTCCATGGACGTACCCGGCTCAAAACCAAACTACAAAGAGGGAACACGCCCACACAAAACGAGGGATTTCTTCATGATTTCGGAGTGCGTGCGTGCCTTTCGAGCCGGCATTGGGCCATCAATCGGCCGGGATCGCCCCTTGAAAAGTCATCCCAGACCGAAAAGAGTTCTTCCATGGACGTACCCGGCTCAAAACCAAACTACAAAGAGGGAACACGCCCACACAAAACGAGGGATTTCTTCATGATTTCGGAGTGCGTGCGTGCCTTTCGAGCCGGCATTGGGCCATCAATCGGCCGGGATCGCCCCTTGAAAAGTCATCCCAGACCGAAAAGAGTTCTTCCATGGACGTACCCGGCTCAAAACCAAACTACAAAGAGGGAACACGCCCACACAAAACGAGGGATTTCTTCATGATTTCGGAGTGCGTGCGTGCCTTTCGAGCCGGCATTGGGCCATCAATCGACCGGGATCGCCCCTTGAAAAGTCATCCCAGACCGAAAAGAGTTCTTCCATGGACGCATCCGGCTCAAAACCAAACTACAAAGAGGAAACACGCCCACACAAAACGAGGGATTTCTTCATGATTTCGGAGTGCGTGCGTGCCTTTCGAGCCGGCATTGGGCCGTCAATTGGCCAGGTTCGCCTCTGGAAAAGTCATCCCAGACCGAAAAGAACTCTTCCATGGACGTACCTGGCTCAAAACCAAACTACAAAGAGGAAACACGCCCACACAAAACGACGGATTTCTTCATGATTTCGGAGTGCGTGCGTGCCTTTCGAGCCGGCATTGGGCCATCAATCGGCCGGGATCGCCCCTTGAAAAGTCATCCCAGACCGAAAAGAGTTCTTCCATGGACGTACCCGGCTCAAAACCAAACTACAAAGAGGGAACACGCCCACACAAAACGAGGGATTTCTTCATGATTTCGGAGTGCGTGCGTGCCTTTCGAGCCGGCATTGGGCCATCAATCGGCCGGGATCGCCCCTTGAAAAGTCATCCCAGACCGAAAAGAGTTCTTCCATGGACGTACCCGGCTCAAAACCAAACTACAAAGAGGGAACACGCCCACACAAAACGAGGGATTTCTTCATGATTTCGGAGTGCGTGCGTGCCTTTCGAGCCGGCATTGGGCCATCAATCGGCCGGGATCGCCCCTTGAAAAGTCATCCCAGACCGAAAAGAGTTCTTCCATGGACGTACCCGGCTCAAAACCAAACTACAAAGAGGGAACACGCCCACACAAAACGAGGGATTTCTTCATGATTTCGGAGTGCGTGCGTGCCTTTCGAGCCGGCATTGGGCCATCAATCGACCGGGATCGCCCCTTGAAAAGTCATCCCAGACCGAAAAGAGTTCTTCCATGGACGCATCCGGCTCAAAACCAAACTACAAAGAGGAAACACGCCCACACAAAACGAGGGATTTCTTCATGATTTCGGAGTGCGTGCGTGCCTTTCGAGCCGGCATTGGGCCGTCAATTGGCCAGGTTCGCCTCTGGAAAAGTCATCCCAGACCGAAAAGAACTCTTCCATGGACGTACCTGGCTCAAAACCAAACTACAAAGAGGAAACACGCCCACACAAAACGACGGATTTCTTCATGATTTCGGAGTGCGTGCGTGCCTTTCGAGCCGGCATTGGGCCATCAATCGGCCGGGATCGCCCCTTGAAAAGTCATCCCAGACCGAAAAGAGTTCTTCCATGGACGTACCCGGCTCAAAACCAAACTACAAAGAGGGAACACGCCCACACAAAACGAGGGATTTCTTCATGATTTCGGAGTGCGTGCGTGCCTTTCGAGCCGGCATTGGGCCATCAATCGGCCGGGATCGCCCCTTGAAAAGTCATCCCAGACCGAAAAGAGTTCTTCCATGGACGTACCCGGCTCAAAACCAAACTACAAAGAGGGAACACGCCCACACAAAACGAGGGATTTCTTCATGATTTCGGAGTGCGTGCGTGCCTTTCGAGCCGGCATTGGGCCATCAATCGGCCGGGATCGCCCCTTGAAAAGTCATCCCAGACCGAAAAGAGTTCTTCCATGGACGTACCCGGCTCAAAACCAAACTACAAAGAGGGAACACGCCCACACAAAACGAGGGATTTCTTCATGATTTCGGAGTGCGTGCGTGCCTTTCGAGCCGGCATTGGGCCATCAATCGACCGGGATCGCCCCTTGAAAAGTCATCCCAGACCGAAAAGAGTTCTTCCATGGACGCATCCGGCTCAAAACCAAACTACAAAGAGGAAACACGCCCACACAAAACGAGGGATTTCTTCATGATTTCGGAGTGCGTGCGTGCCTTTCGAGCCGGCATTGGGCCGTCAATTGGCCAGGTTCGCCTCTGGAAAAGTCATCCCAGACCGAAAAGAGTTCTTCCATGGACGCATCCGGCTCAAAACCAAACTACAAAGAGGAAACACGCCCACACAAAACGAGGGATTTCTTCATGATTTCGGAGTGCGTGCGTGCCTTTCGAGCCGGCATTGGGCCGTCAATTGGCCAGGTTCGCCTCTGGAAAAGTCATCCCAGACCGAAAAGAACTCTTCCATGGACGTACCTGGCTCAAAACCAAACTACAAAGAGGGAACACGCCCACACAAAACGCCGAAGTTTAATGCTTGGAAACTGCACACGCTGATATGTGAATTTCGACGGCTACAAAACGCAAATTAGTTTAACTATCAACATAAAAAGTTTCTCGATGCCTACCGGCATACTTCTCTACGCTGAACTCTGTCAAATAATGCACTTTTGACCATAGCAATCCCGATTTCAACGGATGCGTTAGCCGGGACTCATCGAACCCCAATTTTTTTCTACTGTTTTACCACTCGGATGTCACAAATTCTTTCCTGACCGTATTTATTTAGCTTTTTTCCCTATTTCCCATCTTATCCAAGATCGCCAACAACATTGCGCAGAGCTATGGAGGGATTCTGAATCCTCAAACTTCACAAACTGCTTTTCTTTTTCAAAGTATGCACCAATAAGGTGTTGTTTTATTGAATGGCTCTAATGACCTTGGCATGTGTTGAGCATTCTTTAAGTTACTTATGCTAAACTCGGGTTGTTTGCTGGGGCCGGACGTTTTGCGGATATTTACTTTTCCGCAGCGAATAGTATTGTGGCGTAGGTAAAGTTTAAAAAAAAACGCATTTTGTAACTCGTCAGTTCTGAAGAATCTATCGTAAACGAATGCGATTCATGATTACTGTTTGAAAACCGCAGATTCTGACGCGCCAGAATTTGGCGATACGATGTATTTAGAGCCAACGTAAAAATCTTAATTACTTAGCAAAACATTGGCACATCCGAAGACATTTACAAATAGTATATTTAATTATTTTCATTACACTCTAATATTTTAATTGACTTTTCAGTTTTTTAAGCACATCCCTTTTCCACCGGTAATAACCTTTTTTCTGTTTTGATCAAATAATATTCTCGCGCTGTGTTTCAACATCTTCCCTTTTCGATTGCACCTGCAGTCGAATTGACAGCTTGTCTGACCTTCCGGAGCCCACGGCTAGCTGTTAGTTAGTAGAGACTGCCATCGTTGTGGTTTGCGCGTGTGTTAACGTTTGGCTGCATTCATCACAAGGCAATATCTGCTTTCCATCGACCGTCGATACCCACTGTCTGGGGCAGTGGACGAAAGCAGCGGTACGTAATTCACAAGTGTTTTCTTTGAATAGCAACGCTCTAACATAGCAGCTTTATCTTTTCTATTAGTGACCGATATCTGTTCATAAGCATTTAACTTTGATATCGAGATTTTTTTTCATGTGAATTTGTAATAGTGATTAAAACTTGTACAGGTGTCTGTTCCAATGAGTGCGCATAATAACAACCAGCAATCAAACAATCCTCATCAGCTAACATCGGTTCAATCCATGCTACCCCATGCGCATCAGTATGTTTGGCAGCAATGCCAATTGATGAATCAACCGTTTAATGGTTATTACAGTAAGTTTTGTCTTTTGTGTTAACAATCACTAATAGTATCATGCTTTTAGACAACACCTTCGCCCCGCAGATAATGACAAACTACAATAACATGTCCCCCTACATGTTTCGTCCAAACTTTTCCCCTGTTGGCAGCGCATCCAATAACTTTGGCACCAATCATGCGTTCAATCAAATGCATGGCATTATGCAACCTCGTTTTGCATCTTCAACCGCCTATTCTGGTTTGAGACATGCTCCGTATTATTCGCCATTGTCCAATGCTGTCCCCCGTCAGCTATCATTAATGCAAAATCAAACGAATTTTGCCCCCTCTGCGCAATCCGGAAACAGCAAAGACGCCGAAACTCGCTTGATTAAGTGTGATTATTGTCCAAAAAAGATTGCGAGAGACAGAGTGAGTCATACACAAAAAGCTTTAAAAGAGTTGGTTTCTTTTAGATGTTTGATCATCGTCGTCGGTGCGCAGTGGCTCGAACGCATGCTTGCCTCTTCTGTCCAAAGCGCTTCGAAAAGCGATACGGTTTGAAGCAACACATTCTTACCCACAAAGAAACCTTTGGTAAAATTTGCAACAGCTGTCTAAGATCGATTAACGAAGTCCGAGAGCTTGTTCACTGCGACCAAAATGCGAAAAAACGTTAGCTTCTATAAATCAAAGAATCGTAGTTTATAAGCTAATTACAGCATCCGCAAAGTGCCACGAATGCATCCAATTTTATAACATCTACGTGAGCCAAAAATACCGGCGCTACGCCATCGATTTGCCGACTGAAACGCCTGTTGAGGCGGCACAGAACCCCCCAATCGCCAACCTCGTCAACTCGACCGACATGAAAACGTTGATCAAATGAAGTATGGCATTCGACAATGCAAGTTTTTGAGCAAAAAAATGATGGCATCAGTTAAAACTTTTGTATTTGCAGAACTTTGGTCATAACCTTCTACTGAAGAGCTCATCACTTGTACTGACTCTAATATTTGGTATTTACTTAATTAACCGAAACAACTAAACTTTATAATAACAACTCTTTGTTGGAATAACCTTTTCTTAGTTTCAACGAGTCAAAGTAGTTTGAAATATCGGTTTTTGAAACATTCTAAATTTAATGGCAAGCTGCCACATGTCGTCTTAAGTGCTACTTTTTTTACTTTCCGTGTCATTTGCTAACGATGCTCATTTTTCTTCGATAATTGTACCGCCTTGAAGTTTCCGCCTTGAAGAAGATCTATTCATTTCCCTTCAGTATAGCCCAAACCATGTGCAACATGCAGTTGTGTTTCTTTATTTTTTTTCTTGTTTTTGTATCAGATGCGTTATCCCAATTGGTGCCGTATCCAATAATAATGGCAAAGCTTAACCACTGCTCCAACTCTATTTCAAGTATTGTTCATGAGCCAGCAGTATATATTTTTGCTACTTTTATCACGTAAGCATACTATGTTTTAACATTTTTTAAATCAATTTCGTTGCAGATTTGTATTGGGATCAGTAATTTACTGCGTCGTTTTTGTTTGTCACAAACAATCTTTTGAGTAAGTTACAACATTAATGATTTGCGTTAAGCTTCAAATTTAGGCGAAGCCAGCACCAGCGTCCAGTAAACTAAATCCAATCTTCATATAATGTCACTTTTGCTTACTACGAGAAAAATCACGACAAAGTTGCCATTTTTACTACTTTTTTGTGCCATTTTTATATTCTAACGGATAATGTCAATTATTATTTCGGTTTTTCAACAAACTCTTTCATTCCGATATGAAGTAAACAGTTTTTTTTTATTTCATTGATGTTGCGTCAGTAAACAGTAAAGAGGTGAATCCATTCGGGATGAAAACATGTTTCTATATTGATACTAGAAAAGACCTTAAGTTACGATAAGAATCGAAACACTGGATTTTGTCGTTGTGATCACTTTTGGAAGAAACAGAGACGAAGAATTTTGGTACAAGGAAAAAGTAAAAAGTAAAGGAAGTTTGGTTAGTATTGTTGCTTAATGAAGTTCTGTTTGACAAACACAAGCCGCGCTTGTAAAACAAAAGTTTCGAACAAGTTATGAAAAAAACATAGTGCGACATCGTAGAAGCGAAACAACCTTTGACCCGATTTCACTACGGAGTCGACAAAAACTTTATGACTGAAAAAGAAACAGGGGTGAACAAATTAGTTCGCAGATTCATCCGCAGCTGATGACGTTATAACAGTTTCATAAAAGACAGTAAAATCACATAAAAAACAGAATAATAATCAAAACCGATTAAAAGTTGCTTAATTTCAATATTATAAAAGGAAGTAACAATAAGCAAAATAATAGGTAACTCCTGCTTTTTTGATCCGAGCTCTATGTAAACTTCCATGAACAATGAAAATCGATTTAGATGTTTGGATTACATAATGGGTATCCCATAGGATAATGTGGGTGACTTGAGTTTCCGGTAACAGATCCTTGTGAGTGTAGTTGAGCAGCGCCTGGGGGTAACATTGACCAATTTGCCATCGTGTCAGCCATAGAAACCATGCTGTGCATACCAGCGCTACCGTTCATGTTAGGCGGACACCACATTGGTGGGCCTCCCAGCATTGAACTTGACGCATTATTTGCCTTGAGTTTGTCTTGATCAATACCGAGCCCCAAGGAATCGTCCATGAGTCCACCGAGATGGCTGCCAGGATGTTGTAACGAATTTCCATTAGAACCGGGCATCATATTTTTGGGCGGATTTGGCGGCATGAGTGGTTGATGTTCGTTTTGTTCGTCACAGCGATTCTTTTCCTTCTTTGCTTTCATTCTGCGATTTTGAAACCAAATCTTGATTTGTCGATCGGTCAGGTTTGTCTGAAGTCGAAGTTCTTCGCGCTGCTTTTTACTGACGTAACTAGATTGCTGGAATTTGCTTTCGAGGACGCTGGTTTGGTACCGCTGATACGTCTGTCGTCCTTTCTTCGTTTGCGCTGAAAACAGTAACCATGAAAAGTGGGGCATGAGAAAATATCGTACTTACCCCAGTGGGAGGCAGGGTAACACTGTCCCGGCCAACCCGGAAATGCAGCTGTCGCAGGAGCCATCTGGTTGTTAAACTGGTAATAGTTTTGCCAACTTCCGTATGCTTGAGCCTGCGCATAGGCTGCCGCGGCTGCAGTCTGATATGCATCCGCAGTGGCTGCCGCTACGGCAAGATTCGCTACAGTCGCGTCAGGGTTGTCTGAAATCTCAGCGTCATTTAATTCAGAAACCGATATTCAAGCCGCAGTCGATAATCTGTCAAATAAATGGGACCATTTAGGCACTTTTAGGTGCTTTTGATGGTAGTCGTTAAAGGCACCTCATGGAAGGGCATGGAAAGAGCGTTGCCACTGGCAAAAACCATGGACTCTCGCCGCATCCTTCCAATGAAAAGTTAGATAAATCAAAACTAAAGAGGTACTTATTGCCAACTCAGAGGGCTATTCCACACAAAATTAAAAAGATTAATGACGTTAGCAACGCGATTCTTTTGTGCCCTATGAGGAGGGGTGGAGCTGACTCACCTGCTTCAGACTTGGCGAGCCCGACTCCATGTGTCATTTGCGCGAGCCGTTGAAGGTGGTCGTCGGCACCGGCGGCGGCACCTGTGGTAGTTGACGTACCACTGCCGCCCTGATTCGAACTGGAGCCTTCGGTCGACGGCAGCGTCGTTGTTACCGACGGTTCCGCGCCGCTACTGCGACTGCTTGTCGAAGAAGCCGATGATCCCGCACTCGTACTGGCGGCAACAGCAGCAGCCGCCGCGGCAGTAGCAAGCAAATCACCTGGGGTGTTACTCACGTTGCCGTTGAACCCCGACGATGAGGTTGCTATGGGCGTTTCGGCCGACGTTCGAGCGGTCGCGTTTGAATCTGTAGCTGGACTTTGATTAAAGGGTGAAGTATCGTTTGATTGAATTTGTTGCGGATATCCCGTAGGTGTTGAGCGGTACCCAGAAGGGAAAGCGTTCGTGAGACCCAGAAACGGATTCACGACTGAAGGAGTGGTTTGACTGCCGTAAGGCAGTCCGTACAGATGGAACGGTATGCTTGATCCGCGATACGCGCTTTGATCAATGTCAGATAAGGTACTCGTCGTGCTGGATGCCGATCCAAGAGAATCACCAACACTATCACAACGAGTAGCCGGCGGAAGCGGAAGTGTTAACCCCGGCGAACTTGTGTCCGTGGCCGTTACTTGGTGTGTAGGTCCGTCGAGAAAGTCGCGTTCGGGATAAGTGCTAGGAAGATAGCGCCGGCGTGTATCGTTGGGTGCTGCCGTCGGCGTCGTCGATACGTTCATTCGTCCGTCGTAGCGGCGGGTTCCTTTTCTCCGCTACGTCGTACTCGTCCCTGCGGCGTTGAGCTCCTCTGCTGACGCACTAGCTTCGGAGGGCGGCCGCAGCGACTCCGCTTTCGTTTTTGCAATGCACTTGCCGCTTGCAGGGTATACGGTAGCAGCACTTCACCGCACTGACTGCTGTGAAATTGTGTGTTGCCAGCAGCGTTCTCGTGTTTGTCACCGTCGTATGCGTGGTCGTTGCGCCGATGCTTGAGGGCGTGTCGAAGCGCAAGAATTGGCTGAAACCGAATTGGTGATGAAATGCAAATTTGAATATCCGTTAGATTAAGTTTTGTGGAAGACAGACAACTTTAGGGTGATTTAAGGAAAGCATTGTATCAACACAGACGCGAGGTTGTAAAAATCATGAAGAGCCACTTCCGGCAACAACGCCAATGAAAGGAAACACGGGTAATAAATCATTTTTGGATGTGGCACTCAGGGCACAAAAGACGGCATAAGAAGCACCAGGAAACAGGCTTATTCCCCAGTCCGATGTTTGACAGAGCTCGCAGTTGTTTTCATTCTTCACCTTGCAAGGCTGGAGGGTCCCCCCTTTGATTCGCGTGCCTTCCGGATAATTGAAACCAAATGTCGTTCCCGAAAATTGCTTTAATCTCGCCCTTTTCTATTAACAATAGATCCCCGGTGGTTAAAGGATGGCGAATCATTGCTACATGCGGAAACAATTATCATCGCCATGAAACGTCAATTCAAGGGCTGTTTAACGACAAGCAGCGGAAGAAGTCAATGAACCCCCACTCAATCGCGTTATAGAGAACAATGAGTCTATTGGCAGCCAGCTGAAGTAAGCTGTTGGTCATGGCCATTCTTTCATCTCATACAAAACAGAAGCTTCCCGACTGCAGGCAGGGCCAGTGCGAAATTACGACTGCCCATTTCACATTCCTAATTGTTGAAATGATTCTTCCGGCGTCGGGAGTCATTGGAAGCCATCGTCCCCTCCCATCTATGCTAACGGCCACGAGCATGTAAGCAGTCACGATAACTTTCAGTCAAGGATAGAAGCTTAGGACGAGCTTCTCGCCGTGTTCCTTCATTCGTCCCGGGCTTGCGCTTTACACATAACCAAAGGGTTTGCCATTATTATCACCGCTTATATTGCCCACCTTTATCGCTATATTTGCTTTCCGGCGGACCACCCGGTACGACAAGTGTTTTTTGATGTTCAATTCACCTGCCCCTGGCAGGACCGATAGCTCTATTTACGTTTCCCTCTCAAAATGGCGAACAGGGTGGCAGCAAAAAAACGCGATTCAGACTGGCATTCGACCTATTCCGCGCCCTTCAATGCAAACAACGCTTTTGAAGTCTCGTAAAAAACGATGTCTCCTTTACCTCCCCAAATTTCAAGGTGTTTTTTAGTATAACAGGCACGCGCAAAATATACAACCACACGGCACGAACAATGAAGGCCGCTCAATATAGTAGGCTTCACAATACACCCCCACGATAGACTGGCACGACATCATTGCCTTTGCCCAACTGTTATATTCTATGCAAATTTGCTCTTGCGCGCAGTTGGGTTGCAGCATTCAAAAGAGGAGAAGCGAACAATCATCGTAAAACTTGATTAGCCCATTAATGAGGCATTTTCAAGGTGGCCCTGTACGGCGATCATGAGCAAACGACGCAGACGCTGTTGCTGTGGGGCTAGGATGCATTTCGCAAAATCGGCACTGCTACCGTCGAGTGCCTTGCCACCGCGGCTGCTCGAAGCCAATTGGCCTCACAGAGTCAGCTCTATTGGGCGGCGGATACCTTTGATCCGGGCCGCTTGCCGTTTCGCGTTTTTGACAGCAGAAGATGCCGCCACCCGTTCTTATCTGAGATCAACCGTTGCGACCAGTTTCATACTGTAATTTTTTTATCCCGTGTCTGGAAAGATTAGCTTCGCCCGCAAAATTTTGGGTTAACTCGTGGGGAAAACACTTTCTTAAACCCCGTTTTTCGATCAAAAATTGTACGGTAAAACTTGATAGAACCCGCGTTTCTGAACACGAAACTAGAATTAACGAAACAGCCAAAAATACACACGCAGACACGCATGCGCGAGCACGCGCACTTCCCTGTGACGGTTCGAAGGCAACTAGACTTATCCCTAGCGGACTACAGTAGCATACAAGTGGGGCGCTACCGCCTTCATGTGACACAAGTAACATATTCGAGACCGATCTGAGCAGGCGACACTATGTTCGATGGGGTCGTTAACATGGTGCTTCAAGCACGATTATGCATTTATAAAATGGCTTTATCCAGGATATAGCTGGAATTACCGTAACGAAAATTTGGCCCTATTTTAGTCCTGGTGAATGTTGTTTTTCGCGGCGCGTTTGACGGAAATTGGGAATAGTGCTAAGGAACCTATGATCAAAAAAGCAAAGCCGACAGAGCTATAGTTTTCTTTTCTTTAGTAAAATCGAGGCTCGACTTTTTGCGCTTAGAGCCTCACTTTATTCCGCAACAACAGTGCCTAAAAAACGTTTCCAGATTGTCCACAAATCTTCCTGTCAACGACCCTAGGGCAGTTCGCCGTTCACATATGGAACACAGCTTCAGAAGTTTTTTGCCTGTCCTTGAGGTCGCGGCTTCCTGGCCACCCGCGCGCTTGTCAGATATCCTGCTTATTTTTTGAGGATTTCAACCTGGGTCACCTCGAAGCGGCCCACCCAAGGGAATAGCCACATCCAGAAATCGCCCAACGGCATTCACATCGTTAATAATAATGGGAATTGCAGCATTTCCCGGGGATCCATTTAGTAAAGCTATTTTATTGGAACAAATGTTCAACTATCTGTCCGGAATAACTCGGGTCCATTGCCAAAAGACATCAAAGTCTCGTAACGCCGCAAAAGCAGTAGTTGGCGCGTGTCGATTCTTCAATTTACAACGCTCCAATTTTTTTCAACTTCAGATGCACATGCACCGTTGCCTTCGGATCAATGCGCTTCGCACGCTTTGGGCTCTGTTTTTGACAGCGTTTGCATGCTTTCCCAGGGTGACATGGGGGCTACCGTAACCGGGGCGCTAAGTCTGCAGTCGATTCATTGTGGGGGATGCGTCGCATGGAAAAAAGAACCGAGGCCTGACTAGTAAGGCCGACGGCAGCCGGTTGGTGGCTCAACGACCTGCAGTAGCAAAGCGAGTTGAGGGAACGAACAACGCATGCATCTCCCCTAATTTTCCATGTATTCCTTCTTTCTGTCCTCAAGCGAGGCGAAATGAGACACGAGACGTCTTCAGGCTGTACCAAGGGAGATTCCTATGTACAAAAAAATTGTACTCAACTGACTACGAAAAGATGACATAGGGGGACACAGCCATGCAAAGAGGCAACGGTATCTATCGGAATTGATTATTTTCGAGCAAGCTAAAGGGCTTGCTTTTCACTGCCTCTGGTCTGGCTTAATGTTTTAAACATTGTTTTGACTCTGTTTGACAACATTGGGAGATGTAGCACCTTTAAAGCATAGCGAACAATAACCACCATTGCCCGGTCACACTCTCAATTGTTCCGAGGAAGCATCGCGAGACCATAAAGTCGTGTCTGTTACAAGAGAGCGGAAGCGAGCTTGCCCTCCATAAATTGTTCACCTGTCTTCACTGTGGACTAGGACCTTTGCTGTGCCGCCGACTTCTGTCAACTTCAGTATAATAATTACACCAACGGCACGAGCGGCTCTTTGGTGTGAGATTTGGCACCCGACACGACAGCTGATCCAACAAGCTGCTTCTTCCGGCCTACTGTATTTCCCTTAGAATGGTGGAAAAATTCGAATTTTCTACAATGGCAACTATTCGCTCCCAAAAAGGATACTATCCATGTAATGACGATCAGCAACGAAATACAGGGTCGCAATTTGCACTTTCCCAGAGTCTATAATTACCGGACAAAAAATCCAAAAAAAAATGCTGGACATCGAAACATGACATTGACATTGACTATCTTGTGAGGGAGCGGAAATATTTCGAAAAAAGTGGAAATTGTATGTTTTCGATAGAATAAACTTGGTGTTGCCAGTTGATTCTTCTATACCTCTTTACCGATTGTTAGTCTGAAGGGCAGTTTGAGGCCGTTTTATGAATCATAAAAAAGGATGGCAGGAGGGAAATGCCGGAACAAATGAGACAAACAATGCGCTAAAGAGACTCGTTTTAGCTGTTAGCGAAACAGATAAAGTACTTAATGATCTCGACTAATGGCAGAAGAGAGAAATCTGATTGGCAATAGCTTCAAAGTTGTTCGAAAGATGAATTAAGGGGGTTAAAGCAGGTAACTAATTCGTACAAATTGAAATGGTGGAAGGGGAGTGCTAGCCGAATCACTCACTGATAGTTTGAAGTGAGTGACAGCTAATCGGAGGTAACTGGCGCCGACTTTGCCCGCGCAAGATTCAACTTTTGAGCTCGGACACAAAAGCCGAAAATGGCTTCCGGCACATGCGGGCGGAAGCTAAAAACAGAGGCGACAGATAATCTGGCGCCACCGTTCTTTCACTGGAGGACTCATGTCATGTTCGACGTCTGTGTGCGTCGCGAACGGCACTTCAAACCCGAAGACGAGGAACAACACCGGACACGCGCACAGGGCAGGCTGATGGTCGTAAAACTGCATGGAATCGAACGGCAGGCTCCTCGATTCTCCAGGCGGCTGGCTACCAGTCAACCCACCGACATCTTCTTCAAACCGTTGCTTCCGGTAGCGCATGCATAATTTCAAGGACAGTTTAAAACCAAATCAAAAGATTTGTAACGCGCTAGGGATAAACTTTGACAAAGACGCAGGTGTTATGAAGCCATGAATTACTTGCACAAGATGCACACCCATTGTCGAGAACTGTAAAAGGGACAAAAAGTAAACTTACAGTATGATCGATTTCTTCAGGACTTGCAGGTGAACACGGATTGATTTGCCGTAGGGGCGTGTGACTCACGACTGGTACAATGAGACGCTCAACGATGCGTCGCGCTTCTGAAACCACTGTCAATGTGATTTTTATTTGAGTTTTTGGTTTTTCTGCGGTAAAAAAGTGGTCGTTCTACTTTGTTTCATACACGTTTCGCGTTCACTTTGTACATTGTTGTTGTAACAATGCTGTACACGTTATGATATAATCGCCATAAACATAATTAACACCCTCGTCAAAAACGCATAATCTATTGTATCCCCCGACACAACATTGTTTTGGTGTCTTTAAGACCCGCAACAGCATATAAAGAACGCAGTGAGAAGGACTGTATCAGTTTTGTATGTCATAGTGCGTCGTCATTATTTGGGAAATGGCTTGAAGTGCATCATCCGGGCACCGTTCTTCAATGTGAGAAGTAGACCTCGATGTCGTAGCAAAAAAACGGGCTCTTCTACCATTTGACAATGTTCATCTCAAAAAAACGCTACCCGCGGCGAGATCAAAGAGGAAAGACACGGGCACGAAGTTAGTCGAGGAGGGAGGCACAAGCGAGTCTGCTCCTTCCAAGCTACTGATTGAACCTGTTCCTTCAGTTCATTTAAAACCGATAAATAAGTTTATAGCAATTTCAAGGTTGGAAGTACCGCTCAGCAGTAAATGGTTAATTCTACGCTAATAAAGTTTTGACCGTTATGTAAAAAAAGACTGTCATTGTTAAACGTTGAGTTTGAGCGTTAAAGATGGCACAAAGCGTACATCAAAAAATTTGAAAGATTGAAACTTGAGAAGCACAACACATGCGTCATAAACAAATACGCAAATCCAGTATCTGGGGAACATGGATAACGCAGCTGACACATAGTCATACTGTAAAACGCCAAGAAGTACTGCGATATGGCCATTTTAGAGCCCAAAATGGGCCATTTTGAGCATGATTCAAAAGTTCGAAAGCAATAGATGCCATTATAACTTGCGCTAACGACAACCCAAGTCCAAGTCCCAGCGGTTTTCACCAAGTATCCAGGCTTTTCGAGTTGCGTGAGATATCTAAGGCCCAGGGATCGCCCGAGGGTACGTCAGTCACCGCCACAAGGACAATGGCAATTACTCAGGAACAGCAACCTCGAAGGTGGTTTATTAGCTGCCGTCAAACGAGACTGCGAGAAGTAAAATTTTGAGTTTAGCTGTCTACCTATAGCAATAAATTGAAATGAAATTTTGCAGGACGCGTGCGACAAAAGTCGAGTCTACCACGAAAACAGTCCGAGTGCCGATAAGCGTTACAAACTTCTAGGGGTTCGGATGCCAATCTTGCCGACAACCTCTAAAAACACCTATAAAAAAGTTTGGAGACGAAAAAAAGTTGAATAGGTGACAGGATCGGCGGCTCGAAAAGCGGCAACCTTAAAAGCAAGCCATAAAGAAGACAGCATTTTTTGCACTCCAGAGGCTGTCGGCAAGTTTCGGACCACCGACATCGCAATGACGAACAAAAAACTACTGAGTTACTGACAAAAACCGAGTTAGGACAACTCGGGAAGTCTTTCAGCTTTCAAAAAAAAGAGAGGAGCAATGTTTGAATGACTCACTATTGGCACTTCCGTTAATTTTGGCAACGATTGAACAAAAGCCGGAAGCGTGTGCGCAGCGCGAGAGGTTCAAATTTTTTGAATAAGCGATCAAGTGCTCTCAAAAGAACCGCGAAACGGAAACCTCCATGACACGGCACTTACCTTTACCGCAGTCAACGTCATCTAATTTGCATACTTTAGAAGACAAATGAGGAATTGAGAGGCGCGCGGTGTCATAAAAAGTTGTCGCGCGGTGATCTGGGAGACACGCATGAGTGGCGTTTACACGTCGATCAAACAAAGAATACAGAAGAAGAGTAAAACATGAGCAACAAGGAGGTTGGGGGACGTTGAATTAGAGATTTACAAAAATTAGATTTTGGGCAAGCCCTCGGGTTATATCGTAAATGAGGCAAGAGGGAAGCAAGTGCGCAAGCCACCTTATACCGGGTTGTACACACGGGACATACCGCCTGAAAGAGCAAGAGTTAATCTAATCCCGGAATTATGGAACTCGATTGACAGGAGCGTTGCCGTGGCGTCGACCACCTCTTGTTTTCACGTTCGCACCAGCTAAGCTTCGATGAGGGAACCAAGTGCAACTCTGTTTTCGAGCTTGACTTGACTTCAGTCAGTCTCCTAGTAAAGGCACGAGTATAATCCCGTTTCGGAACCCAGACATAAGTGAGAAAATACAGCAGGCTGAGATAAAGGTTCAAATGAATGCCAGATTGTATTGTCTAAAACATGGCGACGAGGAACACCGCGCCCAATCTGGTGTGTTCCGAAGCACATGTTGTCTTCAGAAGACCTCCTTTGCGACTCTTTACTACCCTTTAATGAGGAGTCTAATTGGATTCTGAGGAACGAAGTGTTTTTTGAAGTGTGCGCAAAGCCGATGCCGATGGCCATAAAAAACGAATCGCAACTGGTGGTACGATGTGCGCCTTTTTTGTGGACCGCTACGCCGGCGAGTTCTATCATGGTAAGCAGGTGCCCGAGATCGGCCTTGGCTGATGTTTCAAATCCGCTGGTCGCAACAGCATCTAATGGCGATTTGAGAAGCGCAGCAAGACTGAGACAATGTAGGTGACAAGTTAAAGCGCCAAGCCGCGAAGTATGCGTAATTTGCTTTCATCTTTTCCGACTCATTGGGTGGTGCGCGCGATTCAACCGATAGCATGAGACGAGGAAAAAAATTGAAATGTACTGCTTACTAACTTCAACATCTCAACATCGCGAACAACGTGTCAACAAAAAAACTTGGAATGTCTCGCTCCGCGCACGCAGTATCATAAAAAAACATGCCGGAGAAACATTATTACGTTTTTCAAGAGTAAATAACACCTATTTACCTCCGCCAGCGTGTCGAGATATAGTTAAATTCACCGAATAAGTAAGGCACGGAACATAAATTAAAAACTTGATGAAATTACTACTTTGCAGCGGTGAGATAGTAACTTATTTATACGGACGAATCAGAAGACAGACCAGACCGGAAAGACAAAAAAGTTAGGACTGCCAGAAGCTAAGGATTCAAATCGGGCGACTCGACATGGAGAGCAACACCGTTTACGGCTCTTTGAGTTGAAATAACACATTTGCCGATCGAAATGTCGCAAATTAGGAAGTAACGGGGATTTAGCAGATTGCGCAGGCACTGCGCTCTTTAGTGTAAACACATGCCTTCATAGCACATTCCGAAGGTCGTAAAAACCAAAGTTGCCGATTTAACTTTTACGACACTTTTAAAATTCCAATAATGGATTTCTTAATGTGAATTTCAAAGCCATTTTCGGTGATGCTTATTTCGTGGTATTTTTATAAACATTGCTATTGTAGCGAAAAAAGTGATTTGTCTCAAGTTGCAACATCTGGTTGAAAAGGGGCGGACAGAAATACAAATTGGCATTGCTAATTGAATGCAGCTAATGTCATTTTAATAATAGTTCAAATGTACAGGTAAACGGAAACAAATTTCGCGCAATAGAATTTGTGGTTTCTATCAATTTGTGAAACAACATCGAATCATGGGGAAGAAGGAGGAAAGAGAAACAAAGATTAAGCGTGATAGATGGACCACACGGCTCGTGGCTATCGAGATTAAGCGATTGGATTAAAAACAAATAATCCGGGTGAGATGCATCGGCTGGAGACAGCCCTGTCAAGAAACGCCGTGAAAAGTTGGTGTCGTGAGCGCGCGGCACCCACTGTGTAAATCACTCGCACTCAGGTGTTCACCGATACGCCGTCAAAGAGCGTTGCGTTGCTTTGCGGCTTTTACGATCTGTCAAGCAACGGCACTTGATAAGGTACCAGCAATACAATAACCCAAATGAATCAGCGTGAGAGTGGCTGACAGTCGCTTTCAGGTAGGTGGCAGTGCAACTTTTTTGGTAGGCCGTCGGGTGTCGGAGTTTTTTGATTTTGGGTGATTCGCAGTCGTCTGCGTCATGCATCTCCGTTCCTTCCAACCTTTTTTGATTCAGTTTCTGCCGTTTTTGGAGCATTTTTTTTAACAATGCAGGTCTTCAGCTATCACCTTTGAACTCGATTTGCTCGTGCTACGCTACCCGCCTTTATGATTTATTCGACTTATATTGCAAAACGACACCAATAAACTTTTAACTACAGAAGTAACAATTTACGTGGATAGGGGGTATTGAACGACTTCAACCCCACCCTCTAGATAGATACTTTTTATGCACTCTATTTTTGTCCGCTTTAGTAGGAAGTGTCATTCGCAGAAAATTCGGTAGTTAAAGTCGCCGTTTGACATTGTTTATGGCGAAAAGTCGTGCTCAGGTGCGTTAAGAAGTTACTCAATCGGTCTTGCATCGGTCAAACAGCCATGATCATTGGAAGAGGTAGACAATAGGTGCATTTTTATGATGACGAATGTGTGAAGTACCCGTCATTCGGCATAATTCATGTCAACTTTGGCACCCACACAACAAACTTTTCTAACGGAGGCCGCATAATGGCACGCGAGAGTGTCTGTCGGCGGCGGTTGACACTCAGGTGTCTGAGCTATTAAGGGAGTACGATCTCTGGGTCTTCCGTGCGTGGGCCTTAAATTTACTTTTTTGCATTCGTTGGTTCCTTGCCCGTCTGTGTTGTTTCCATGAGCTTTTTGGGATCTCAATAAATTTCCTATCACGCAGACTTGCGCCGTTACGCGTCCAGTATTCAACAATGAATTTATGACTTCCCCATCTTCCAAAAAGGCAAAATGCCGAAAATGTACTCCCTAGCTACGGTATACATGCAAATCAACGGTCGAAGCAGCTTGTGTGTGCCGCGACAAGCCTGAATTATTGTCGTTGTGTCGCCGTTTGCTGCTGCTGATGTTCATTTTGTTCACCATTTGTGGTTGTGTTTCGCAAGTACAGTAGTCATCTTCCCTCTAGGCGTCCTTTCGCACTGCATGTCACTCTGAAATTACAGTTGGTTAGGTTGAACGATGCACTATCAAGGTTTTTTGTCCGTTTCGTACCTTCTGGTCTTTTCCGCTTTCCTCATGGTATCATATTGGTGACCACTTTGGGCGGCATGCTTTAATCGTTGTCGGCCTCCCTAAGGATTCTGAAGCTGTGCCCACCCATGTTACCGCCATATTGTTCGATAAAACAAAATTTTGGCATTTTGTGTATTCGAAAAACCTACACGCGCAACGGCGACCACTGTCAGAGTTTCGCGGCATCAGCTTTGAACTTGCTCTTAACGGAAAAAATTTATTAGCCGAATGTAGCGCAGCAGTTGCGAGCGGCCACAACTTAGGCTTGTTGCGGACCGGCTGGTGGAATTCCGACACCAAGTCTGTGCTGGCTTCGCTTTAAGGCACGTCGGAAGCCTGGATTTGACGTTCGTTCAAAGCCATTGCCGCACACAGCTTGCCAAGTCCTTTTGCATGCGCCGGATTACTGTAGCCCGCACTGAAAATGTTTGTTAGATCCACGCGCGCTGGGTAACGTTTCGATCGGACGGTCCAAAGTTTTCGGAATGTAACTTTAAGCATAAAAAATAGCTGGAACAAATGTCGTTTTCGAGACGCGATAGTAATTAATAGCCACATCTAATTTAATTGTAGTAGATAAAAAAAATTGACAAACGCCAACTGTGGCCGAGAATGACAACCACAAGGTAAGATTGGAGCCACATAATACCCAACTGACAGAAAAGAGCAACTTGTGAGCTCGATTGCTCCGGGGCAAAACTCGCTCTAACGCCAGTCTCAGCCAGTACGCCAACCGACGCTCCATTTGAAATACGGTAGTCCGATGGGGTATACTGATCAGGTGAGTGCGATAAGACAGGTCTTCAACGGGTGGGTGAAGTTCCGTAGAAGTTGAAATGCCGCTTATCGATAGGTTTTTTGATTTAATGAAAAAAATATAGTTCTGTAAATAAGATACGGAACGATATACATTGGTTTCAACTAGGGGATCATGCATGCACGCACGTGTTTCGTGAATCCACGTTTTGATCCTTCAGCGTTTGACAAAATAGAAGACGGCTACCTCGTGCCGCAGAATAAAGCTCAGACTCGCGAGAGCTCCTCTTTCGAAGCACAAAAAAAGCTAACACAATGGGAGAGCGAAAGATTTAATGGCCACGACATATTTCACTTTAATTGTAGCAATTCACTGTTGATCGTTTTACTTGAAAGCAGTTGGCCACGCTTAAGCGTGTATATAGCATTAGCTCCTAGCCACTAGGTTGTTCGTGAACCCACATTACGCGAAACTAATGTCAGCGAAATTAATCTCTTCTAAAAATATTAAAAAATGGACTTTTGTGTGGGCTTTTGCCGTTCTGCAGGCTTTATCCCAAACCCCCTACAGTATACTTCGCACGAAGACGCTTTTTGTTAGCTCTCTCGCCTCATCTCAACCGCGCGACAAAGACCCCCTTCGAGTTTCCCAAGAATACGAATATCCGCAACTCAAGTCGGCTGTCAGCTTCGCAGAGTGAGTAGACCACCGTTGCTTCCGTCGGCAGTGCATTCGCGTCTCGGTAAATTCAATTTTATGGGAGGCCGTTTCGGAGATTTATGTTACTAAGTGAATACACCCTTCTGATCACTTCGGAGCGCTGTTCAGTGGGGCCATTAACGCCGTGTTGGTATTCAATCGTTATATGAGGCGACGACTTTCACAGCTAAGTGTCCCACAAGATATTTTATGCTTTTTTAATGAGAAGGAATTTTTTCCAATTCTTTTGGTTATTTCAATTATTTTTTGTTCCCATTCTTCGGCCCCTCATATGTGCCTTCGCATACATTGTGTTTGATTATTTGTCAATACACGTTAAAGAAACATGCATTTCTTTGCGGCAGATAGTGGCATAATCCCCTTATGATGCCGATCTGTTACCCAATTGGCTGTAAATTGCGCAAGACTGTGCGTGGCCGAGCCCAATTTGGCGCACAGACCCATTGAGCATCCCACTTATGCCACTTCGACGGCCATGGTTGTCTGTCTACAGTGATTGTGTGGGCTATATCAGACTTCTTCGACTTATCGTGTAATATAAACGTTACAATAATGCTGCAAAGTTGAGTAAAATCTCGGCTGCACTGCCCATTAATATACCAATAACCTCCGTGGCGCCCCATTAAACATTCCATTCGGATTTTTTGCACTTGGTAGTTACCGGCTTTGTATGACGTGATAATTATACGCCTTTTTACCGGACGTTCTCGTATGGCTCATATATGTTGGTGGTTAGCTAGCTGGCCACAGGGCGCATTACGGCTATCTTTCTTCCGGCCTGTTGATGTTCGCTTGAACCCCCTTATTATCTGCAATCTGCTGGCTCGTCATGGCATTTTCTTTCTTTCGGTTTGATGCTTTTGGTTAGCTTAGCTTTCGCGCAGGCACGAAAAGCAGCCAAGTAGAAAGTCCGTCTTCAGATCATCATTTGTGCCGCAGCCGCGTTCTTGACCCTCAACAAAGATGGAGGTTTAGCTTGATTATCCACGCCAAAATTTACGACATGTTTTACGGGTACCCCAGGCCTTCAAGCCGGCGGCAAGATGAAAGGACCCGCACCGTGAGGGTTGCCGACTCCACTGTCGTCGGGGGACGCTCCGACGCGCCCGTCTGAAACAACGGCGAGGCTGCCAGCAGGCCTGACTGCCAGCAGTGGTGGTCAGGCTGCGTGCTTTGTGCACTGGTGCGATCGCTCCTCACCAGCCCAGGCGGGCAACCAATCGTGTGACGCGAGGTCCTCGTCGATGGGCGGAGCTTCGCGATTGTTTTTGACTGGAGGCGCTGGGGCCCGAGCCTCAGCCATCTCCCCCAGGCTTGCCCCCTGTGCTAAAGCCCAAGGGCGAACTTGGTGCATCTTCTGGGGCGGCAGGAGGCGCGGAAACACACGGCACCTCCCGAAAGACAAACTTTGCTTCGCTAGCTGGTGTCCACGCCCAACAAGAGCCTTCTGATGACTCTTACAACTGCTGGCGTCATTTTGACAAAATAGCGGGCTATTATTCACGGTGCCCCACCCGCGAAATCACCACATTATCGTCGCGAGCCCATTACAGAATTTTTATGACCTCGGGCATTGTTTTCACAATGCGCTTTAAAATAAAAATTAGTGACCACTTCGAAAATCGTTTCCGCCGTGTTAATTATGTTGTTAATGATCCTTGAATGACCCCCTGATGTTGTAGGATAGCTGTTAACTGGCAGTAAAGATCTCGAGCTCGCCGTTTTGGGGCGTGCACTTTATTATCAAAACGAACGCCACGATGATGTATCATGAGGTAGTTGCTGCGGCGACTGCCGCTGCCAATAACCTAGGTGCTGCGCCCAACGGTTGGGTCGATCCCGTGACTTCATCAGCAACTTCTGGCTCCATAAACCCGGTGACCACGTCTCCATATTGGCCCGGACTTCCCCACCCACCTCAATCTCAAGCCGCAGCAGCCGCTATGGCCGCCGCCGTGGCCTCAGCAACATCTTCCTCAGGCAGTAACTCATCACCTAGCTCTAAAATGTTATCATCCACGGCTAATGGTGGCAATCCAGCTAATTTCTATGATAATTCGGTCGTTAACGGTAGCGCGACAAGCTTTCTGTATCAACCAAATTACATGAACATGAAGAACATGCTCGGCGCCTGGGAATCATCTGGGTAAGTTCGTTTGATTCCAATTCATCATGCTTTTTATGCACTCCTATCAAAATTAACATTTGTTCATCATTGATGGCCCTCGTAAGAATAATAAATCTACACATTCGACTACACGTCGTCGCCGTCGGTTGCTCCCTTCGTGGTCATCGATTTCTAATGCAGCGTTTTGCGCGACGCTTCAATTTATCGTACCCGAGGCGATGACAGCGCTCATGCAAAAACGAGTTTAACCATTCACTGAGCCGTCCGTTTTCACAGTTTCTTAGTTGTCCCTTTTCTATTTGCGCGGCATCGTTTTTGATAGCTTTTTTCGAGGCTCAATTTAGATTCTATAATTTCCCTCAAAATTCAATCATACGTTTTTGATTCTCCACAAATCACGATTCTATTAATTGTGCGTGGGCAGCGAAGCATGACATGAGAATTTCTGTCGGCATGGATTCACATCCGTTTTTTTGTTTCCGAATACGGTAGCGAGGGTTCCGGCTTATTGAGGGCATTAAATGGGGATCATTTCTTGTCCTTTATGGCATTTGCTTGAAGTGCATTAGATTATAATACTACTGATACTAATTGTAGTGGTTTTTCAGCTTCTCTCCGTATGCCGGCTTCACTCCCGCTTCGACGTCGCAATTCGTCGATCGGCCAATGCCAATTTCAAACCAGCCAGTATTCCCGTGGATGAAGATGTCGGGTAAGTTACAAGTTTGCCAATTTCTTTGACTTCGGTCTCGCGGGTTTCCGAGCGTAAATCAACCTTCCAATCGAGCCGATCTCCTCGTTTAACTGGATTGGTCATCGGACAGGCATTTTATTGCTATTTTATGGGTCTTTATCTGCCAAGTTTAACATTTCCGAGATCTTAAGTGTTCCCTGCGGACTAGGCATATTTTCTTGGCTTTTGTTGTTCGGCGACAATATTTCAAATTTATATCATTGCTCCTTGTAGACAATACTTTCGATAATGAGCGGCAACGTTCCCTAAAGCGTTCTGGTTCAAACCAGTTTTTACAGTACTCCTAGGCTGCTGTTGTTTCGGCAGCACATTTTGACACTAATCATCTTGAAGAAGCTTTGACAGCTCATGTCCTATTATTTGTTCAACCCAAGTTGTGTGGCCGTCTGTCGGATTGCGCATCTTGCCACCGGCTAATCCATTTCACCCCTCTGCAATCGCGTTGCGCCAGATCACCCTACTGGAGGTGTTGGCCAACAGAACTGTCAGCTCGAAACAAATAGCTTTAGGACTGAGCCAAGTTTTTTTTTGCTTTGTGTTGGGCATCTTTCGCAGACTTTTTCTTCCTACCGACCTCCCGGCAGTGGTAACAGCTGTTATGCTTATTGTCCCCTTTGTGCGAATCGCCGCCGGCGTCACTACTACAAAAGCGGGGTTAGTCAGCTTGTCACATTGTTTTGGCACCATTTTGATAGCCACATCAATCTCGATCGATTGCTGGTGATGTCGTTTGCACCCGAAATTTTCCAATTTCCATCGCCCCTTATTCGTCAGTCTACAGTATGTCGACCCAACGGAGATCGATTTCGGAGTGCTATCTCGGCGGGTGGCCGGTCAGTCAACCAGCAAGACATGGTGGTGCACCGATGGGTTGTCGAAACACAACACATGAAGCGCGATATCACGGAGGTCAGCACAGGTCGAGTCCATCTAAGGAGATTGTAAATCATGGTCATTGTCTCGTCGCGAGCTCGTAAAATAGGGCTTCCCTTGAAAGATTGGCCGTTCACCTGTGCTTCGAGGTCGTTTGTGGAGGAGACGCAGTGGCGCCTCCACTTAGCGACGGCATTGCATGCAGCCGTTTTTTGTCGCCCTGGATTCGGCTTTCCAATTTAACCGCTGTTGATTTATGCGCGTTTATTTCACGAATGTCGCTGTTGCCGCAGCTTTTTTTGCCTTTCATGAAGGTATACTGTAGACCAAAAGGAAATTGAATCCTCCAACACAGGAAACAAACTCTCATGTGCCACCTTGAGTTAGCAATCCCAAAAAGACATCTCCTAAAATGTGTCTGTTGTTCGTATTGTGTCTCTAGAGGAAATTCCCTGTCGGCACACTTCAAAGCCTGCGCCCGCACTGATAAGCCATAAATATTCCCAGTTGCTCATAATATGCCGAAATTTGACGATTATTGCGATGTGAAAACCGCATCATAAACAATGTTCCTGCAAAATTTTGTGATCTCAACGTTGAGAACGGTCATTACGTCGACTACCTGGATGTTAGGTACAATCAGCCGCAGGGAAACAATTGTGCTTACCCACAGACAACGATGCAATGGTTTGTTGGCCCTCCTTTGTGTTGGGAGCTTCGAGTATGTGGCACTCGGGCGACAGCGGGTGGCGGTCGCTCGAGATGAAAGCATGCCGCCGTCCACGTCGGGATGAATTATGATAATGGGCAAAGCTTGGGAGAACGCGCCAGTAGTCTTCGTCGATCACCAAGTCGTTGGATCTCTCGCGAAACAGAAACTAAACGTTCGAATGAAAAGTAGGGTAATTTGTAGGTAGGTAAGCAAACCACAGGGGCAGCAACAAAAATTCGAGCTAATGATGATTGAAATAAATAACATTTGTAAAAAAAGAAATCAATATTGCAGGAACCAAAGGAGGTGATTCCAAGCGAACTCGGCAAACATATTCACGGAATCAGACGCTGGAATTGGAGAAGGAGTTTCATTTCAATCAGTACCTGACCCGGAAACGACGGCAAGAAATTTCGGATACGTTGCAGTTGTCTGAGCGACAGGTAAGTCTTGAACGATTTCTACAAAAATGGTTCCCAATGCTTTAAAAATATACCTTCATTCTTCCACTTTTCAGGTCAAAATCTGGTTCCAAAACCGCAGAATGAAGCACAAGAAAGAAACAAAGAACGACGGCACTAGAAGCAATGAAAGCGCCGGTGACGAAAGCGGAGAGGAAGTCCCGCATCGCTAGAAGCCTCCTGAGACAGTGCATTCCACAGCTCGCAAACGTATACTACTACAGTCTTACTTTGTTTCTTACTCAACCAAACCCACCCGTCGTGCATAGCGTTAATTCTTTCCGTACTGCATTAATAGTATTATCACATCTTTGGTGTTTTCGCCATCAGTCGACATTTATGCAAGTTTTACATCTTATTTCCAGATATTTCAAAGGGGTGTTGACTCCGTTTGTTAGCAATTATTTTAATAATTTCCATTCTGATTTACTACTTTATTCAAACTGAATACGTGTGAGTAAGTATTAAAAGGTGTCCGGGGCTTGTTGTTCTTGGTCAAGCTTTCATTTGCACTCATTTCAACAGCTTTTTTCTTCATATTCCACTTTATCAACTGTTTCTATTCGCTTGTTTGTCTACGTTTTGCTATGTCAGCCTGGAAGTTGTAATGAGGGCAATGAGTGTATTTCATTTGGGAAATAAAGACATTGGGATGAATCATTGTGGACGCTGGGATCATCGAAAGTGGGTGGAATGGGATTACTCGTATTATCTGAGGGGTGTGAGAATCAATTTTTTAAATTCCAAAACGGCATAGTTTTGAACTGAAAAAAGCATGTGTGATTGAGGATGGTTCGAGTAAACGCGCATCAATACGAAAGGGACACCCTCAAAAGATCGGGTCGCCCACAGTTTGGCGCACACGTGAGTTCAAATCGATTGTTCACCAATGCAAGCCGTTCTGACCGCGACGTGCAGTCAACGAGACCGACCCAGTGCCCAGTTATGGACAGATTGTACGACTCCCAGCTGCAAAGCCTATTCGAAGCCGTGATTGCCAATGATATTGAATATGTTACCAAATGCTTCGAAGAAAAGCAGCTCCATGTCGACGCCCGGGACGGTGACTTCAACACGCCTTTGCTTTTGGCGGCCTATTTTGGACACGTTGAAATTGTAAGTTTGTACACTGTCAAATCGATTGGACAATGTCTCAATTTTCAAATTTTCAGGCTTTGCTACTGTTGAAACTCGGCGCAAGAGTCAACGAAACAAACCAGCTCGGCATTACCCCGGTCATGGCAGCGTGCGCCTCAGGCAGCGTCCGATTGCTGCACCAACTCGTGAAACACGGCGGTGACCTCAGGGTATCCGATTTGGGAAACTCGCCACTTGGTTTTGCCTGTGCCGCTGGCCATCTTGAGATTGTCCAGTACCTCGTTTCGATAGGGCATGATTTCAACATCGAATACAAGTCAATCTGTCCGTCTTATGTGATGCTTGCAGCCATGAATGGTCACGATATGATCATGATGTACTTTTTCTTGCCAAGGTTTGCATTTCCATGTCCATAACACGTATCCTTTTAACTTTTCAGTTTTAAACATGCCGGAAGACTGTCTCTATTACCAGCAGACGCGCAGGAAAATGTACTTCAAGTGCTCGAGAGTGCAGATCATAAAGTACCGATAATCGACATCGACGAGACGGTACCCATGTTCTTCGATATCAATCTGCTCACGCTTGCTGTCGTCACACATAACCGAAGTATGTTCGAACTATTATTGGAACTCGGTGCAGATCTCAATTTTCGATTGAAAAGCGGCAACACTGTCGCAGACGTAGCTCGGAATTATGACTTCAACGTAGATGATGTGCTGGCTGGGACGTCGGAGTTTGTCATAAGCAGCAGTTCAACTGATGCAAGTAAGTTAATACTTTTGTTACCCTTTTGAAAACACAACTTTTTGTTACAGGTTCCGTTATGACGTCTTCATTACCGCTCTCAGAAAACAACGCGGATGGCAAATCAAAGGCAAAGAAAAGGAAAAGCATCGGCAAGCCGGAGCGATCTCTGAAGCGGATGAAAGGATTCATATCGGCGCTGTTTCGACCAAACAGTAAGTGTTCACATTTTGTGTCCTTAGCTTGAACATAACGGTTACATTTTCAGAATAACCCTGCTCTTCTTCATCCCATAAGGACAATGCAATGGTCCAATAGGCTACAATCAATCTCAAAGTAACTCAAAAGTAACCCCAACCAAAAGTAACTCATTTAACCTTTTAACATCGTTTTTATGCATTTTAAATTTTGTTGTTCCAATACTTTTTTTAAGCGGTTTTAAAGTTGTTGTTTTAAATGTGGAACAATATGTTTTTGTAAATGTGTACACCTAAGTACATGTCCATTTAAAATGTTCCGTCAAATAAAGTTATCTACGAAAACTGATACACTGTGTGCATGCTACAGATATCTATACTTTTTGACACTGCTTATTGTGATTTTTCAAATTTATTATAAAACAAAACCAGGAATAAAAACTCAACAACAAGTAACAACAAACACTAACTAAACCAACTATGAACTATATTAACTGTCGCCTCAAAGCTTCAAAAAATCCGCAACAACTTGATCAGATAGACGAGAATACCCGGGAAGAGCCATCACGTCCTTTCGGTTGCCGTTCCAGAAGTCGAAGCACGTTTTCTTTAGATCTTCCCGCTTGCGTTCCCAAACGTAATCGCTGACATCGCAGAAGTTGTTGACGTGCATCCATGACATCAAAGATGATTCCAAATAATCCTGTAAAGAACTGGTTATCACTTGAAATACGAAAGGTTCGACAAACCTGCACCGAAGAAATGCCATGTTGGTCAGCGTAACGAAGAACTCCAACGGCTGATTTACGTGCAAAAGCGTTTTTGATTAGCTCAATGATGACTGACGGGTGAAGCTTGCCAAACTCCTCCGTTTTGATGATAGTCAGTTCATTGCGCTTCAAAAACTTGCAACAATCCGCAAACAGTTCAGCCTTTGAACAGTCGAACGCGTAACTGGCAATACAGTGGAAAGCCTTCGTCGACAAGTTTGCTAGAGGGACTGGATCAAGTTGAGTCTGAAATATAATTATCTTTTAGGCCTGGTACTAAAGGAATCGATGAAAAACTTACCAGAATCGACTTTAAATCGTATTTGTCGGCAAAACGAAGGATTTTTATAACATTTTTAATCGATAAAGATGGCAATTCGCGCCCATAACTGAAGTTAATTGCAACTTCGATTGTATCGTAGTCAAAATCGGTGATGTTGACGACAGACGACTTGGCTTCAGCTGTGGAATGGGTGAACATGGCGTTGAAAACTGGTGAGATTAGCATTAGCAGACCTTTGTGAGCCTATAACATTAAAATTTATTGTATACAAGCACTATAAAGCAAAAACCGTACCGAGACACTTCCAGCTTCCGTAACAAGCAGCACATCGGTGGGAACATGTCCACACGATTCAAACAGGCGTGGAGTCAACGACGCAAGTGGGACTGGAACGGTCAACTCAACCATGCACTCTATTGTCAACTCGTCATTCTGCATCATAGGGAGAAGGTCTTCATGAGCGATAAGTTTGTGCCACCCCATACCGTATAAAGTTTTCATGTCGTATCTGTCGGTCACTAAACGGTCTCGATTAATGACAATTACAAAAAAAGTTATTTTACCTGTGAATTCTTTTCCCGGAAGACGAACGCACAATGTAGCCAAAACAGGTTTGTTGAGGTAAAGGAATAGACTCAGGTAGCGCATGGCGTTTTCCGTTTGCCCTGAAACGTCATTGAAAATCAGGATTTTCGAGGGCACGTCCCGCGTACCTCCAAAGACACGAGAGGCGCAATTTCTTGATACACCCCTAGGGTGGTACTCAATCCACCATTTCATTCCGTCTGACGATGCCACATAATGCTTTTGCGTACGAACAAAGGATGCAGTTGACATGTTGTCTTCGGTAATTTGGCTTTTTTGGATGGTGATTTCCATTTTATCGGTGACGATTTTGGTCGAATAGATCTAAAAAGCGAACTATTTATATATAAAAGTCGATTTTAGAGTGAATAGAAAACTTACGTCGGACATGATGAAGAACTTGGCACCGATTTGGGGGCACGAGATCGCCCACTGACGCCAAGAAAGGCCGCTCACTATCCGCCCTCTTGAAGGTTGTGCAAAGGCTGTTCGCACTTTTTTCCACCTCCTTCGTTGGCTGGTTATGGCTCGTCGTTTTCCCAGTTTCGAAGCAATGTGCGTGCGATGACGGAGGAACGCTCTGCACGTTCTCGCTATTCTTTGCGTGCGCCCGCGTCATTCCGTCGTTTGCGGTGGCCCTGATGATCAGGGTGTCCATGCGGGCTCTTGCGTTGCTGTTTGCTGCACTCGTTTGCACGTATCTTGAGCTGCGAACAGTGTCTTCCAAGCTTTACCTCTATTTAGCTAGTTTTTGTTTTACCTTTTGTTTTCTTTTTCATCCTATCAGATGCCCCACCATGTAGGGCGTGTTTTAAGACCTGACTCACTCATTTTTGCTTTCAACATTGACTCATTTCCGCGCGCTTGAAAGCGAGCTTTGCTGCATCCCTTCCGCTTTGCCCACACACAGTTCCCGTGATTATTGATATATATTTTTATATATTTTTTCACTCTCTTTGCTTTCAGATCCCGATGGCATCCAAGTTTGAAGTTCCCGAGACCTACGGCGAGCGTGTCGTCAAGCTCAACGAGGAGTCGCCGGCTCTCCGCCACCCCGACTCTCCCGACTGGTTCAGCCGTGAAGTCAACGAGAAGAGCAAGGAACAGCTCGCCTGGGCTGCCCCCTACGATGCTCGCTTCCCGCAAGTCCGTAAGCAGCGTCAGTGCTTCTCCTACTACGTCGATTTCCACCGCTGCCAGGAACTCATGGGCGAGGACTACAAGCCGTGCAAGTTCTTCCAGAACGTCTACAAGGATTTCTGCCCCGGCTACTGGACCGAGAAGTGGGATGAGCTCCGTGAGGAAGGCCGTTTCCCCGCCAAGTTCGACCGCTAATTCCTTCGCTTCCTTGCGGTTTCGATCTGCGTCTATAGTTTTGACCATGCTTTGTGAATAGACGATTGTTCGGAAAGGCTGTTTAGTTTGAACAAGTTTCGACTTTTTGGATAAACTTCGTAAAAGAATCTTTGTGTTTTTGGAATTTGAACGCTGTTAGCTTCAGCATTGTATTTTATATAATGAAATTGATATATAATGGAGCTTTCTTTGATGCTTTTGGGTTTCTAGAATGACGGAGCTTACTCGGGTTGACCCGAGCGAAGTCACTCGCCGCGAAAACTACATTCGCGAGTATCAGCGACCCCGTAGTCTGCGTGATCCGTTCACGTGGAACTGGCCCTACCGAGCTGCCGGTGCTGCCGTCGTCATCAGCGCAGGTGCTGCTCATCTGCATAACCTGTGGCTCCGCAAGCCGTGGCACTATGGTTGGTTTTTATATATAAAATTTTCGAATCCTTCATACATTGTGCCCCATTTAGCTCTCTACGGCCGTATCGGTCTCATCGCTGGCGCCGGTTTGATCGCCTACTCCCTTGGCGTCCTTCGCGAGCACCACTACCGCACCCGTGATGCCGTCACCGAGCACTACAAGTCTCTGCATCCCGATGACTTCACCGCCCTCGATGACATCTACGGTCGGCCCTTCGCCCAGATTATCCTGCCGTGGTACCCTCGTCGTCCCCAGTACAAGAAGAACGATTAAAGCTGTGGCTTATGTGCGCCTTGCTAGTTAGGTGTGTATTGATTTTGGGTCTGTTTTTATGTAGATAAAGGGTCCACATGAAACTAATTATATTGTATTCAAACATTCAACAGTTGAGCATTTGTTTTTTCATCTTTATTTTAATAAGTTAACACACTAGAACTAAAAAACGAAAACGGAAAAAGGTTATAATTAAGCGCGTACAACGTGCAAGTTATTTCTTCTCAAAAATAGAAAAATCCCGATACTTTCCGAACTGGAATAGTATATTTAGTTAACATTAAAAAGGTTTGTAGCCATGTTTCAATCACCAAAACGTATTTAAGTGTGGATGTCGATGCGCCATTCACGAGACACGTAAGCACCCGGTTTACGGATGGTGACGAGGTGCTGGTCACGATCGTGCTCGAATTCGAGATTCTCCGGGTTGTAGTCTGAAACGTTGGCATGATTGCTGTACTTATGATGTTTATGAATGTACTTACCGTCATAGTAGAGATGGATGTTGCGAGGATAGTAACGGACACCACGCAGAACAATCTTCTCGATGTAAACATCGGGGTCAAGCTCTCCCTTGGGGTCGAGATTCTTGGAAGTGATGGTGTAAAGGAATTCGCTGGTCTTCTTGTATGTGAAGCCCCAGTAGAGAAACTGGCCGTTTTGGTAGTCGTATGTCTCTCCGTCATCGAGGTAAAGGGTGCCATTGGCAAAGTCCTTCATGCTAATGGCGACGTAGAGGGTGATGGGGTCATTGCGCATTTGAGCAGATGAACGACGAGCACGGCCACGGATGGGAATGATGGTTCCACCACGTTGGAAGATCGGGATACGGTTGAGAGGAGTGTCGACGTAGACGGCACCGGGAGCCGGGCGGGTCTTGTCGTTGAACCACTCGTACCAGACCTCCTTTTTACCGGGCAGGTAGAGACTGACTTGTTGGACATCAGGTTCAGTGATGGGACGGACGAGAAGACCGTTTCCGACGAGGAATTCGCGTTCTTCATCATAGCTGGATTCGTCTTCAGGGAATTCGGCCCAGAGGGGACGAAGGATGGGCTTGCCAGTGATGGAGTGCTCGTAGAAGAGGGTGTACCAGTACGGCAAGAAGGCATAACGAGTGCGAATGGCTTCACGGATGGCATTAAGCGTCTCCGTGGAGTAGAGCCAAGGTTCACGACGCTTGCAATCAATGTGGGCGTGAGCGCGGAAGAAGGGCGAGAAGGCACCGGTCTGGTACCAACGGACAAGCAAGTTCTCGTCGACGTTCTTGAAGAAGCCACCGACATCAGCACCAACATGGGGAATGCCACCAATCGAAAGCGAAAGCATCATAGGGATGCTAGCCTTGAGGTGGGACCATTCCGCCATGTTGTCACCAGTCCAGACGGCAGCAACACGCTGGCTACCGGAGAAGAAGGAACGAGTCAAGATAAACGGACGGATCTTCTTCTCTGAGCGTTCAACAAGACCTTGATGGGTCGAAATGGTGTGCAAGAAACCATAAATGTTGTGAATATCACGATGTTCCCAATCACCATGATGACGGGCATCCTTGTGCATAGTGACTTCAGGGCCGCTGAAGACAGAGGGCTCGTTCATGTCGTTCCAGATGAAGAGATCCTTAGTAGTGCCTTGGTACTTGTCAAAGTGGTACTGTGAAGCCCAATAGTTACGAACGGCAGGGTTCAGGTAATCCAAATAAGAAGAAGCTCCAGGCCAGCAGTGACCTTCGTAGTCGCTTCCATCAGCGTTCTTGACAAAGAGACCCTGGTCCTTGGCTTCCTTGTAAACTGGGTAGTTGTCGTCCTTCTTAATGTGAGGATCGCTGATGGTAATGAGCCTACGGCCCTTTGAGGCGAGGTTTTCAAGCATCTTCAAGGGGTTGGCGAACTTGACAGGGTCCCAAGTGAAGTACTTCTTGCCATCAGTGTGCTCAATATCCAACCAAATAGCATCCATAGGAACATCGTGTTCGTCGAAGCCAGCATTGACTTGGGCGACGTCTTGTTCATCGTTGTAGTTCCAACGGCACTGGTGGTAGGCGATAGAGAACTGGGGCGGAAGCGGGTACTTACCGGTAAGGCCAGCGTACTGTCTGAACACGTCAGCTGGCTTGGGGCCGAGAAGGATGAACAGATCAACCAAACCGGATTCAGAGATGAAGTGGACATCAACAGTGGGGACATCCTTAGATGCCTTGAACTTGTCAACCAATGAAGCAAGAACACCCTTGTCAGCAGTAGAGGACGCAACATCGACCCAGGTCTCGGCAGCGTTAAGCCAGAAGGCACCAACAGTCTGGCTCGGGTTGTTGGCGATGACGTACGGCACAGCACCGTACAGAGACATGCCATTGCCAAGTTCATACTCAAACACATCCAAGTTGTACAAACGGTAAGGTTCCTGGTTAGTCGTGCTTCGCAGAGCAACGGTATCAGCGTGCTCAGGCAGACCATACAAGAACTTATATCCAACAAAGGAGATATCAACACCAACAGAGCTAGATCCATAAGGCTTCGAATCCTTGTGGCTCTTGAAGGTCTCCTCCCAGAATCCATCATCATTATTAGCATCGGCAGGCTTCTCACGGAAGTGCTCAAATTTAAGCAGATTTTTAGAGTTAACACTGACAATCAGCTCCTTCTTGCTATTAAAGAAGTCAATGCGGAAAGGTTTATAGTTAAGAATAATTTTGTTACCGCTCGGTGTCACAAAGGACGCCGATTCTGGGTTGCTCTCTGAAGCAGTGGGGCTAAAATGTTTTGTATTAGTTTTTAATAGTTTTGTGGTTTTTGTTACATACCGGGCCTGTTTCGGCTCGCCATCCAAGGCAATCAACGGCTGGAAGCGAGGACGCAGTGGCGTACCCGCTTCATCAACCAAGATGCGGACAATACTGTCCTCTAGCAATACCACTTGCAGGGAGAGCTTATTAATACTACTTTCCAAAACAGCGTTTAAACCAGTTTCGTTAGCTTTAACTGAATCAACAACAACATTATATTCAGGACGCTTTTCCTCAGTGCGATGACGTCTAAAATTTAATATTGATCATTCAACTTATGTTAATTTTTATAGTGCTTTAAAAATTATGTTATTAATAGTTTAATTCAATTTTACTATTTTGGTTATAATTTAATATAATGATTTCAATTAGTGGTGTTACTATGCTAAATATATAATAGGTTAATTTAATATAAAATTGTCTTACTTGCAGAATGCAGCTTGTTCACATGTTTTAAAGTTACTCCGATCAACAGCGCCAACTAGGCCTGCTAGAAAGATTAGAGGGATAATAAAGGCCCTCATTTCAGACCTATTACCCTTGCTGTAGGTCTAAAAAATTATAAATTAAAATATGGAAGTTAATTGCCAACGCGACCAGGTGAATGAATTGATAAAGGACAGTTGTTTTCAAGGGTGATGTGACACGTTGACAAGAAAGATTCACGAATATTCTTGTGCGTGTGCTCCACGCCACCGGTAAAACGGTGCTGAACGACGAAACTAGGTCACATCTCTAGGACGCGGTGTTCGTCCACGGCAGAGATCCTTTTTCGTCTTACTTCCCGAAATATATCGATATGTAAAGGTGTAAGGGAAAAAACTGTTAATAAACAATAAGATTGGATAGCCTTGTTTGGTTGGAAGTACAAAGCTGACGTAGCATATCGACATTCGAAGGGGTCTGGAAGGTTCTCTTTTGAAGGCGTAGTTGTTCATAGCAACGGGTTAGTGGTTGAAGCGTTGGAAGTTGCTTAAACCATCGATTCCGTTCGCAAGGTGAACACTGCCACACTACAACTAGCAAAAACAAACAACTCATGGTTATTGATAAGCTCATTACTGTATGCACAGGTGAGGTAATTTACTGGGGAACTGCATAAGTTAGCATGTGACTATATAGCAGAAGCTTGTTTAACAGAGCCACCGCGAGCGATGGTCAATGCTCAAACTGACGGAGCACTGACCATGATCTTGGCTTTTAATGGCTTATACGATAGGGTGGAGCAAAGTTACTCGTTGGCACCCTGGACCCTCACCTTGCGCATGCGCAGTGTGCGTCATTCCAGTCGTTACGGGACCGCACTCACGACCTTTTCCGCAAGCAGCCCAACGGAACAAGCCAAGGTGTGAGGCTTCCATCCGGCGCTCGATTGCCGATCTTCACTTCCGCCAAAGATGCTCAGCAGGTTGCCAAACATAGGCTGCAGGTATGCCTATGCAAACCGGCACCTTCTATCCGGGTTTTCGGCCCTTCGTTGTTCGTCGTCGGCGACCACAAGCACACCTTCGTTCCAGCGAGTGCCTCTGGCAACGATCTCGAAGGATGATCTCGGCGTGTCAATTATGCATCTCAAGGAAAATGGAGGTGAAGCAACGCCAACTGATTTGCTTAGGAAGGGTGTCTTGATTGCGAAGGTTAGAATTTTTAAAATTTACGTTTTTTGTAAACCTGTAAACTTTATATATATTTTTCAGCTTTGCTCAATCGGAAGCTCCAGTCTCGGTGTCGTCATGATCCCAGTCCTCACTTCCTATATGTGGCAAGCTGCTTCAGAACGGCCGAGCATGATGGTCTTCGCGATTCTCGCAAATGGTTTCCTCGGTCTGCTCACGTTCACGCCGTTGCTTCTGCATTTCCTTGCTAAGCGATTTGTCGCCAACGTTTTCTACAATGCTGATTCAAAGGCAAGCTAATGAACTGTCATAATGTTCTTTAATCTTTATACTATGCCTTTGCAGGTCTTCACAACGGTCCACTTTAACTTTTTCCTCCAAAAGCGAGCACTCCGCTTCAAAGCCTCCGATGTCGTCGACTCCGCCATTGCTCCCGAAACAAAGAAGTTGTGGCTCCCTCTGGCTACTTGTTTCGTTGGCGGACAACCTTTGCTGTTGTCCCTTGACCGTAGGCAATACCGCAACGAAGCCGCTTTTGATATTTTGACTAAAAATATTAACATCCCGGAGAACGCTGATTAGATTATAGTTTTATAGGTCGAGTAGGCAATTGTTGTTTGTTATTGTTTTTTTTCTCTTTTAATACAATGAATTCCTGAGTTTACCAAGTCAAAGTCAAACGACATAAGTAGATTAGTTAGTACAAGTAAGTTAGTCACGCGTTGAGGAGGAGGAAGCTAAAGTGTTCTAAATGCGGAATGTTCAGAAAGAAAAAGACACCGTCATGGAGGTACATTATATACGTCTAACCGTAGCAAATATCTCGCCATTATTGCGAGGGTTTCGATTGAACTTGACGCCCATGTTCTTCAGCTCGTTGTCGACCAGTTTGGATATGGTGTGCTTCGAATCGGCGCTGTTCTTTCCGCGACCCGTTATTATCCGAACTTCGCCCGTGTTGTGTCGCCGATGATGTTTTATGAAAATTTGAAGGGCTTCCCGAGCATCTTCAAGGGTGAAGTAATGCAGATCAACGACCGTAGGATGATGTTGCATCTGATACGGCAGAAGAGCCGGAGTACACGCTTCCGTGTCAGGCCATATGTTGGGCTCGGGCAATGGGGGCTTCTTGAAGTTGCCCGTTATGTTGATGGTTTTGCCACCGCGCTTCTTCTTTGACTTTCCTGGGAAGCGCTTGATTCCGAGATGGGTACAAGTAGCATCGAGGTTGTACCTAAAACACAAAGTTCGCTTTATCATTTGAAAAAATATATAAAAAATATATATAAAAACTGCAACTTACTTGTTAGCGATAAGCAGAGCGCGGGCCCCTTCGCGTTCCTCCTGGGGTATCTGTTGGAGAAGGTCTTCAAACTCCTTGACAGCTTTGTCGTCCTTTTCAGTGACGAGCAGGTCAGACAGACCCAGAAGTTCCGCGGCCTTGACAGCGTCGTACCTTGAATGCTTTCATTAGCTATTGTATGCTATGTGTGATTCATTACCCTGTCATCCGGAAGGTGTAGCGAAGGTCAGAGTGGTATTCCGACGCAGCCCCATTGAAAAGCTGGCCCAACAGGTCCAATTGCGTTTCCGACGGCATCGCAAACGGCCATTGATCTTGTCTCGGCGATTCCTGACCATCATCTGTCACGACCTCGTCCGCGGTGCGTTTGAAGGTTCGCATAAGGTCGCGCCTGTAAACAAACCGGAAATAAAAAAGAAAAAACGAAAAAATATATATAAACTCACTCTTCATCGAAAACCTGCAACATGCGGACTTGCCGATCCGGCGGAACATAATCAAATCGCCTCGCCAACTTCGCCAGAGCAGATTCTGTGATCTCTTCAACCTCCAGGTCCGGGATATCAAGCTTATATTCGCGACAAACCAAGTTGATATCATAATCACTGCGAACAAAACGAATCAACGCGGTCATGTGCTTTTTACGCTGCAGCCGATCCATTGCCATTTCCAGCAGAGCAAACTTTTGCCATGTTTCGAGGTGGTCGTAGGACCTATCCATTACAAAATTAAGTATAGACGCGCAGTGGTCGTCGTACTCAAAAAACAATAAATGTGAAGTGGGCACAGCGCCATAAAATCACATAGTCACCTAAGCGCCTTGGTATCACAGCAGCGCGTGCGGTGCGGTCATGAGAAAGCTTTTGAGTCAGTTAATATTTTCAATTACGCACTTTGCCAAGAGAAGAAGCGCTTATCTTTTTTGATCCCAGTTTTACCAGGGGTAAAGCCTTTCTTTTTAAAGAGGATATTGTATGAAACCCTATTTCGATGAAGTGATTACACTTCATATGCACTAATTAAAGTAACATTTTCCCGTGGACCCGATAAACTGGTTTTCGGTCGTTCGCTCTTTTCACTGCATTGAAGTCTTGCCAGATTACATTTATAATTCAAAGTGCGTTCAATTATTTCTTTTGTTGAGGACACATACATTATGTGGGAAGACGCATTCTTTACAATGCACACATTTTTGCAATAAAAAAAAGTACAAAACTGAAATTATGTTCATAAATATGTGTATTTTTGTTACAATTTGTGTAGTGACATGAAGAGATGGTGTTTCCAAACTGAATAACAACATTTCAAAACTGGTGACAAACAAGAAACAAGTGAAAACTGAGCTCTTCTCCAACTTGGCGGAGGACCAGTCATCGCCGCCGGCAGCGTGCCGTCATTCTTGGCGAGAACAAATATGGCCAGTGTGCGCACGTGTGTCGATCTATAAATAGTCGCGACACAACAAAGCCTCACTCGGTTGGTCCGTTCAATAGATCTCACGGCTATCTCGATTCCTTTCCTCAAAAATCCACGTGTAATGTCCGTCAACGGAAGCACGACACTTCGACGCTACCACGGCTGAATTTCGTCAGGTTTTGTCTGCTTTTTTTCTAGAAACTTTCCACTTCCAACTTTTCGGGAAGTACTTTGAATGCGATGAACCCCGCTTGCTCACCCTCACCATTGTGATGCATTCGATACTACGAATAACCTTGCCCATAGTATCGAAGACTGTTCGTGTCGACTTATATTAAAATAACCTTTGGCTGCCGACGGTCATCCGATAAAAAATGGGCTGATGCAGCATGCAATGGTCAAGCAACACTTGAAAACTTTGATTGGCGTGTCCGTGAACTGCACTGAAATTGATAAGTGAAGACATTGTTGGTGATTGCTGACGGTTTTATCGTTGCTGTTGCTGTTGGCAACCTTTTTTTGCAGGCGTAACCCGTTTTATGTTGTTTTTATATCGAATCGAGCGTGCTTTGGTTTCTCTCCTTCCCGTGCCTGGTTGCTTTCCGTTTAGTCATGTTTTTTGCCTCCCTCAGTTCGAACGACGATTTTTTCAGGGTATTGATACAATCATTTCCCACTGCTGCATACCATTCCACAGGAGATGTTAATTTGAGTCACCACGAACCCAGACCGATCTTTCTCCTCTCCTGAGCCACGTCATTGTAAGGTCGACGATTGTTGGTCGCGATGGTGCCAATATTGCTTTCGCCGTCGACGGAACAGTTTCTGCTTCTTATGACCTTTATGTTTCCACCAGTTTTGTTTTGCGTTGTAACTGTAATCCTTTTGGCAACGTTTGGACAGTCTCTTGGTCTCAGAGAATGGTATGTACAAACGCTTGTATATATTTTTGAGGTAAGTGCTTTCAAATTAGGTTCCCTTTTATATATATTTTTAATTGCAGTGGGCCGCGACGGATATAAGAACTGCTCGCCGGTTGGAGCTCAGACTGGACAGTGAAGAAGAAGGGCTAGACGCGACGCAGGAAGACAACACTGATTATGAATCGGATCATTCGCGCCCCAGTCTGCCTGCAAGAAAAACTTCCGCTGCAAGTAAGTCCATTTGAACTTGTTGTACTTTGTTTTGCAACTTTAAACCCGTTTTTTGTAGGCACCATGTCCAGTCCGCTAGGACCCCGCCATCGCTCTGCGTCCGCTCAAAGTACGTTGATTATAATACATTGTTATCTTTTGTAGTCTTATGTTAGTGCGGCGATCATTGATGTTGTTTTATTGCAGATATTATCGTCCGTTCGGCAGAGGTTGATCGCATTCACGAACAAGAAGTGCAAGATGGCGGTGACCGTTCGTCGACCATTCTCACCGATGGCATATACTTCATGCGTGCCGGACTTGAGGCCATCGTCGAGGATAATGTGACTTGCCGTTTTCAAGCCGAAGAACTCGCCTATTGGAACATGTTGACCCGAACCTCTCACATATGGTCCGACTTCATCAGCTGGAGGCTCAACCTATTGTATTATGGTGGTGTTGTCTTCCGTTATGGCGTGCTTCTTCCGACGCGTCTCGTGATCTTCGTTTTGGGATTGACTTTCCTGGTTACGAGTACAGCTGTTCTTGGTCTTCTCCCTGAATGTTCTTTGAAGCGATACCTGAATGAGAAATGCATGCTGGCATGCTACAGGATTCTGTCCCGATGTGTTAGCGCTGTTATTTACTTCCACGACAAACACAACAAGGCCAAAAATGGAGGCATTTGCGTCGCCAATCACACCTCTCCCATCGACGTAATGATCTTGAGTACGGATCACTGCTACGCGTTGATTGGTCAATCTCAAGGCGGCCTTCTGGGAGTGATTCAGCGTGCCTTGGCCAGAGCTACTACCCACATTTGGTTTGAACGGTCCGAGTCTCGTGATAGATCTCATGTGGCTAATGCGTAAGTTTTTATAACTTTTTCAAAGAATTAAAAAAACTTCTAAATTTCAGTCTCCGCACCCACGCTGAAAACCCGAACAACTTGCCAGTCCTGATCTTCCCCGAAGGCACCTGCATCAACAACACATCCGTCATGCAGTTCAAAAAAGGATCCTTCGAAGCTGGCCAAACTGTTTACCCCATTGCTATGAAGTATGACCCCCGTTTTGGCGATGCCTACTGGAACAGCCACGAGAACGGATGGTTCCATTACCTTCTGCACATGATGTCATCGTGGGCTATCATCTGTAATGTTTGGTACCTCCCAGCTATGAACAAGGGCCCCAATGAGTCGGCCGTCCAATTTGCCAACCGTGTAAAGCGCACTATTGCCAGTCGTGGAGGCCTTGTTGACATGGAATGGGACGGCCAATTGAAGCGCCAGCCTGTGTCTCAGAAGCTCATTGCTGAAACGAGATCAAAATACTCGGAGCGATTGCATCGGATCGACAGTGATGGTACGTTGATACTTTTTTGTGATAAAAGTAGATTAACTCATTTTCAGCCGCTCTCTTCCGGCAAAACCAATCCGACGCTTCAATGTCTTCTGCCAGCTCCACCACCCCTGCCGAACTCAATGAAGTTGATGCTGATGTTACCCAAGTAGTCTCAGAGATCGCCGAAAGCTTGCAAGACCTTACTGCCAATGTTGAGACCCTGAAGCACATGGATGAACATCCGAAAATTCAGTATGACGACGTTATCACGCCCGATGAAAACGCCAAACCTAGTCTTGTTCATCCCAAATCTATCAAAGAAGGACCTTTGCCCAGCCTCTCAGCTCATTGGTAATCGTGCCACCAGAAAGCCTGCAAAGCGTAATCTCTGTCTTTCTACTACTTGCCCGGTAACTAATCAAACATAAATTGTCTCAAGTTTGTATCACGCTTAGCCATGCCCAAACTCTATGACCATACTTTTCCACTTTAATAACCATTTAGTTATCATGCAAATCCACTAATATTTTTACGTGTCTTGTTAGCACTACATTCCTCTTCTACATGGATGACGTCTGGATATTGTTCCGCCAACTTTTACGTGCGTACGGGAGTATTAATTTTTGACAAAAAGTAAATCCGGGGCCTTGTGATCGACGATATTTTTGTCATATTGTTCTATTCACTTACTTCTCCGGCAGGCCGGATCTCCACATACAAAACTAAACACGAGTTTGCATTGTGTTTTCACTTTTACTGTTTTTCACTTGTTCATTTTAAAAATTTTTGTAATGTTCCCATTGTGCTATTTACAACACGAAATAAAGTTTTAAAAAAATACCTGAAAACCATAACCGCGCCCTTCAGCATGTCACTTTAAAACTGGGAAAACGAGTAATTTCCAGAGTCCCAGTCTTACGCAACAGGTGGTGTCATGGATTTCTGACGACGGGCGGTTGTAATTCAGTTGAAAGTGGTTCCATTAATGTTGCCTCGATGTAACCGTATTATGTAGAGGACCGGCAACGAGTCAGCTGCACATGCTGGATCAGCTATGGTTAAAAAATGAGAGTTGACGGTGTACCTGTGGACATGGACGGACAAAAAAACTTTACGCAACTTCCAGGGGTATGCATACCAAACATGTAAAAGGTTGTTTGGTGCACTTTACAACATTTTTCATCAACGCATTCTTATAATGGCCCTGTCTAAATGCATCCAACGTCAAAATTACCGTAACCGAGTAAGACCCCGCGTCATCCTAGAAGATTCATCCAACTTAGGTTTACGGAATGATTCTCCTTTGCTCACTTCCTGTGCCGGAAACAACGAACTTTAAGCATTGGTAAGCTGGGTGTCATAGACAGGGCGACACCTACGTTAAATGCTTCTTCCTCAGGACCTTGAAGAAAGGCTATCATCTTTGTCGAAGTTTTTTTGTCTGCGCGCAAGACCAATTATCCAAGCATTTTGCCATTCCGGGGTTATAATCCGCATTATCTTTTCGTTACCTATGTAGTTAAAGTATACTTAAATATGTCTATGATGGAAGTCCCTCGACCGGAAGTATGTCTATCCGCCTTCTGGGCTATTCACGTTTTATCGTTTAAAAAAAGTATTATACAGAACAGTACCATTCTGGATAGAATATAATTGGCGCCACACACGCTTTCACATAATTTTTTCCTCCTCAAACAATGCCACTTTTACTGACCTACTTTTTACGATATCACAATCTTATTGTCGGCTTTTTCTATTTTCCGGAATTTGCACTTTTTATTTTACACCGATATGCCTACCTGTGTTTTGCAAACCAATTCACCTATTTATATTTAGCACCGGCTAATCTGTTGTTATCATAATTTTGGGTCGGCGTAATGATTGATGCTATAATGGGCCTGGTAAATTAAGTTCAAAACTTAATGTGAGCACTAGTCAGCCTGGCACCCACACTTTGGATTCATTACGCACGGGAATGCTTTATTTTTGACTTTCGACACATTTTTCATGGATAGGTAATGTGTTAACATGGATATGGTAGTCAATTAAAAACCAACCAGAAGGGTGTTCACCTGTTGTTTTCCAGCTTTACTCATAGTGTATAACCTTTTTGTTTTATTTAAAGTGGCCAAATCCAGAGTGATTCGTATATTCTAGTTTTTTCGAGGCTTCAATATTACGGTAAAATGTCCTTCTGGAGGACGCAATTCATTTGCATACCACGCGAAGCGCTTTTTTATAGCTCGGAATAGGAAGGATTACATTTTCACGCGTGGCTATCACCTCAAAAGGCGATGTTGCAGAGGCAAATGACGATCAGGCTGTTGCGCAGTTGACTTTGTCTGGTTTTAAAACCAGAATAAAGCGGTTCCTTTGGTTGTGCATGAATCCAGATTCAGGGTGTCCTTGTGCGGGATTGGCGCGAACCAAGCTTGGGTGCGCCGCTCAATTAGGTAACGTTGGCCTGCCCAGCTTGTCTGGTGAAGGTTCGTTGACACACATATGTTGCGACGTGAATGTCTGGCCTTGCGGGGTTCAGCGCATCTTCTGATTCCTGAAGTTAAAAAGCTACGAGGTGCGTCAGCGATGTTGATTCAGGTTTATGTCACAGTGTTTTTCCTTTTGGCCCTGCCCTTGCAGCTTACTTTTACGTTGTTTGAAACGTGATTAGAGTATAATCATGTACTTTCCACAAAACAAAGCACACATCTCATGTCAATCCTCCAGTAAAAGGGGCTCAGGATCAGGATCAGGCCGGGATTGACGCAGGGGAAAAAATCCAGTCAGACAAAAACAACCGGGAAAGCGGCTACTCCGATTTTATTTGTTTTTTTTTCGGTTTTTGTTTTTCTAAAAATATCACTTGGCCGATTAAGCTGCCTTTAATGAGACTGCTCGTCATTCTTCGTTCTAATGCGCATTGCTTAAAGAAGTCCAGGAAAGTAAGCGTAAACTAAAATATGTATCGGCACTTGGCAGTCGTCCATATGTTGGCACTAGCTGATCCACTTCCATCAGAGGGACTACTTCCGGATAACTTACTTCCATTGTTTATCCGATCCCCGACTTTGAAGCACACGCAACACATCTGGTTCATCTTATGGATCTTTCACTGCCTTAGGACACGCATACAGGACATTTTGTATTGTTTATGTGGGACATTCGGTGAATCAGTCTTCCTCAGCCGGCTGTGGAACAACTTCCTTCCCTCTCTTACCGTAATTGTTCTTCCACAGACGTACGATGTGGTGGTGATGAAGGCTGTCTCCGATATTGTTATTCAAAACAGTCGGATTGGTTAGGTAATTTCGTCCATAAGGGAATTGTTGGCCATATTTGTAAAAAAATGGAGCATTATACACCGACCTTTTCCTGCGCACATGCCCACATCCGTTTTTCGTTTTGACTTGTTTTTTATATGGTGTGAAAAATAGGTAGGTAAGCATCCACGTCGGTGCGAGGCCGAAACGGAACAAAAAGTGCCGTTTTTTATAATTGTTTTTGGGTAATGATGCCCCCGAAAGGGCTAGCGGCCAATGTTAGACAGGCAATCGGTCTTTTTACGGAGGGCTCGACCCGCTCCATCGCTTTCGATTATGACCTCTACAAAAAATAGTTCCTGAGCGAACTCCTGATAACTGGACAAGATTAGGCAACTCGCGCAGCCCATCTTGGCAGGATGGTCGTCAATTTTGGCAAGGTCGGTATTAACTTGTCGGCAAACCACGGTCGCTCCGCTACCTCTGCAAAGGACGATCCCAGACGGATCAACGCATCCCCGAAAGTACCCGCAAAAGAGTGGCACTTTTCTGAATGATTGTAATCTCTTCCGAAATGGGCGGCGCGCTTTTCCAGGAATCGTCCCATGTGTCATAGGAAAGTGAAAAAAACCTGACTGAAGAAGGTACCAAACCTTCCCAAACCCCCAATCCCCGAGTTTGAATATGGCTGAACGATGTTGGATAACCGAAACCGATTATCCGGACGTCCTTGAACGCACTCCCAGCCTATCCTTGTCCTAGAATTAATAAGTTACCATAAGTTGTTTCCCGAATACTTACTTCGTCAACCGATGACGTAATGGCGATAGACAGCTTTACGCCGTGGCTTTCCTGCCTTCCGAGCAAACATTCTAATCTTTCATCGGCGCGCGACCTGTACCTCTCTGGGATCGTGCGGAGGCCAAGGTGGACATGCACTGTAATTGAATCCTCTTGCCCTGTTGTAAACGATATCGTTGTCGTAAAGTCTTCCACACCATGGTTCGTGACTCGAGGAGGGCGGAGGGGCACCTTCACGATCGGCAATCACGGCTTCATTTATAGTGTTGGCCCTCTGCGCAGCCTATCATGACCATTTCAAGTATGTCCCCGGTCCATGGACGCGTGGCCATGTTTTGTCTACTGTCATGTCCAACATGTATTGTTTCTTCATTCAACTTTTTTTGGTTATGTAGTTCTAGTCTGCCGTGGATGATGCGCAATACGACGTAAGCGCAAAGTTTTTATGTAAAACGCGCCGCTCTTTTTCGGATTAAACCTGGCAGTACGTCGGATCCCATCCCACCCGCGACTGGCTCAACAGCTTCCTGCGAAAAGTTGCAATTCGAATTGCCTAAGCGTGTGTGTTATCAAACCACTTCCTGACGACGCGCAGACTCGTTTTGGAGGACGATTTCATGGCTTTCGAGCTATCGGGGGACTCATCCAGGTTTACCAAGTCTACTGATCACGGTTTTGTAAAAATGGTCATGTTTTAAGCCATTGGCAATCAATTAGGCATCACTTTCGTTTATTTGATTGTGTTTCATTGAGGCCGAAAAACGCGTTTACCGCAACGGCGTTGACGATCGCTTGTTCTGGCGGCGCTCTACTCAAGGTCATTTTCTCCAGGAATTCACGCTGTAGCACCGTCGAGCAGCAACTTCTAGGCCCGGTGGCAGGTTTTACGCTTAGGGACTGACAGGAAACATTGTCGTCCCAAATGAAAAACGCAACCCGTTACAAATCACAGATGATTAGAAGACTTAGCTCTTTAGCCTTTTGATTGCGTAATTAATTAATGCAGAACCAATTGAGTCGGGTTATGTAAAACAGTCGGCGCAACTAAGTGTTGGGAGTCGCCTGGGATTGAAAAAACGAGCATTCCAACATCCGAAATGTTTGGGATTTGCGTGCAAAAACACCTTTTTGGCAACCGCTGTTTGTAGATCCGACGTGTGGCATCCTGCATTCCGAGCAGCAGGTGAAAGGGATCTTCCGTGAAAAGTCGGATTGGCCAGACACCTTTTCGCAATGTTCAGTCAGTCATATCCTTGCACTTTTTCAATCGGCTCTACACAGCCCGGAGATAGCTTAACACTGATTCATTTCGTTCGTCCCGCATTCCTGCGAATTCCCAATTAACAGCTTTGGGGTCGCCTCGCTCAGCCATGCATTTATTGCCAGAAGGCCTGTGGCGTGGAACCTGCTCGCCAGCTCGATCACCGTGTCTTCATCAGGTGGTTCCACTATGCTTTCTACGACCTTGGAAGTGCGACAGGAAACAGGCATCGGAAGGCCTTTCCCTATCTCCGGGAGCAACTGTTACTCTCGATGGTCGTTAACTTTTCTTCCGGCGTACAAATATTCGAGCGGCGTTCACTTTCAGCCGAGAGCCGTGTCCTCGCGCAGGTGCGCCCCTCAACCTGAACCCCCTGGCTCTCCATGAAGTAGACCGCTCCATCCATGGAAGCTGTGTCGTCAAATTAACACAGGTGTCCGTCACCAAAATAATGATGAAAAAAAAGGAAAAGGACAAGGCAATAGGAGTGTCTTCAGAGAAAAGTTTTGTCTTGGACGATGTCCTCGTCCATGAAACCCTCTCCCTGTGGACCCAAATTCCGGTTTCTTGATAGGCACCATCAGACGTTCTTCTATCAGTCCCGTAGAAGCAACAGATTGTCAACCTTTGGCCAAAGCTGTGGTAACTCCCACTTATCGGCAAAGCTGTCGTCAAGTTTGTCTTCATTTCATACCAGATGATGGCATTAGCTTGTACTCGGATCAAAAATACAAGAGAGCGTAGTGTTGGCAACAACGCAGTCTTTTTCAATACGTCTGCTAACAGCCATCGCCGCAAGCGCGCTCGCTCTTCCCTACTGAATTTCAATCAGCGACGGATTTTGGAAGAAATCCGCCCTTAGCCAACAGCATCCAGCATTGGAGCGAGCGTTGCGCGTCCCCGGATAATCCAAACATGGATAGTTTTCATGAAACATGTAAAATCCGCCCAGTTTTTGAGTTCTTTTTTCTTCATTGTGATTCTCTTTTTTGTTGTTACTATATCCTGGGCTACACAGGACTCCCATATCCATACCCACATACCTTACTTTCATTTAGTTGTTACCTTTCGCTTATTGTACTGTGTTTATCTGAGCGGAATAATGCTAATGAAGTCCACGTTTTCGACTCCAAAACATAACATTGCTTGAAAGGTGAAACTACATTCGTGTGTTGTCTTTATGGCATCCTTAGGTAATGTCCATGCTTGCTAGCACGCGTGAGGTGAGAGTGATTACGGAATGCTGTCAACTTTTTCAAAACCCGAATCAACCCGCGTCGGATTGGTTGGCCTCAGGCCATGATGGCTAGACAAACGCCCCATGAAGGTACTTTTCTTTTGCGCGTTGATTGATGATACTCTGAGCGATCCGCGAATTAATCTAAAAGTGCACGTCGAAACTTTTGAAGCTACGCACAACAACACATCCATGGCTGCGAAGTTCTCTTACGTAGTTGGAAGTTGTACTTTATTGGGACAGAGACAACGGCCCGGAAAGGTAGCCTCTAACCTGTTGCAGCTCCTTGGAAAGCGGCATTGGTTAGTTGCTGGACTAACGACATCCACATTGTTGTTTGTTCAAGACGGCCCATAAGATGAGGCCCCTGATTTGGTGAAAGGGTTCCGGTGGCCAAACTGACTTCTGCAAAAGGTCGGAAAAGGAACGCTCCTTTGGATCGGCGCACATACCGCCGGTCAACGCCAAAGGATTTGTTTGGCTTTTGCGCCGCGCAGTCCCGGCTAAACTTGGCTCTAGGCCGAGGAAACGCTTTCCGTCAAGAGGAAGCAGGCTGGACAATTGACTCAGGTAGACAGGTTGAGTGCGACGAAAGCGCCATCTTCGAAAGCAGCTTCTATCGGATCGTGAAAGCCAAACCCAGTTCTCGTCAATGCCATACTTGGTTTACGTTTCCGTGCAGCCAGGTCTTCCTTCCTCTCTCGGACCCACCCTACCGTACTCCTTCCTCCACTCATTGCGTGCACGTGCCTTTTTTATGTTCGTGGATTCATTCTTGCTCTCTATTTGGTACAACTCCTCCTCTTTCAGTGATAGTGTAGTTGGCCAGTCAACGGTGTCCTGATCGTCGCCAAGTAAAACTCAAACTTAGTTTGGTAATTATGGAAGGAATGAACGCATGCACTCTTTGTGGACACACTACTACGGATCTCACGGAATTCGCCACCCATATCGAGCAACACGAGAAGTCTGCCCTCGCCAGCATCACTACCGTAAGTCTTTTTTTACCCACCACAATAACAAGAGGTACTAACTGTCTAGCCGAGCACGCAAGCCTTTAAAAAACGCATAAGCCAGTTGATGGCATGGGAGACACTGTGGAATGCTTCATTTACGCCATCCCGACAAATGTCTTGAAAAAAAGTAAAAGTTGTTCACTTTCTTCGTGAAAAATCCCAATCTCCCATTGCTACAGGGTGTCGTGCGTAAAGATGCGACGGTTGCGATCCAAGGTCATGGTCGTCCCGGCCTTCTTCCTTCGGGCGGCGATGAAAGAGAAAATGCGGACGCCACTCTCGGGTTCTCCCTCCTTCATTCCGTTGCATACTTTTTTTCCTGAAATAAAACGGAAGATGGACCGGCGTCGCGCCATTCCTGTCTAAGTGATGTGTTCACTCACTTTTTCCGATCTGAAACAATGGATGTCGCGTAATCCTATTTTCCAGTTGAACTTGAACTTTAGTTTCCTACGTTTCTGATATAACCAATCGTGGGAGCGTTGAATGTTGCCACAGTATTTTGACTTCGGCATTGAATTCATTAGGAAAAGCCGTTGTCGGGAAAGCTGGGATAGTTCGGGAGCACAAACGCTGTGTTTTGATAAGACGACAGTGGCATCAATCGCGGGAACACTGACCCGTGCCCCGGGAGAGTGGCTTTTCGTCCGTTTTTGTTTTGATGGGGCGCTTTCTCATTAACATGAAGGCAAACATTCAACATGGATGATGCTCTGCTCCACCTATGTATGACCCATTCCCGCAATCAGTTTCGGCCTTGCAGTTGCTTGTTTGTTGTTGCTTGGCCAGGCCCTAAACGGCCTGCGCGGCCTTGATCCCGAAGAAGAGCGGCGATAAGCGAGTTGACGATCCGGCATTATTGTCTTGATGTCAATCGTGGTCGACGACCTGTACCTTCTTATCTACCGGAAAAGGTCGAAGAGGGAGGGATCGGTCCAGTATATCAAACCTCCGATTGCTCCGCCGTAGTCCTTTGCTTGTTTTGTGCTTCAACAGTACCGGGGCAAAGTCATCCCATAGCGCCGACATTGACCTCCGCTTCCGCGTTTTGGATTTTGTGTACAAAATCATCTTCCACCATAAGCTGAAGCTTTGTTTGTGGAAGGTGCAACGGTGTTGACCGCAACTTCCGCTGACCGCCCGCCGGGCGCCTCCGAACTTGGAGACGCACGCGAAGATGGAGGTGGACAACGGTCAGCGGGGTGGCTCTTGAAGCGTGGCGTGTCCGCGATCCGTCGAAGCGAAGCGGATCGCGATGCCCCGTGACAACAAGCCTTGGCAGTTAGCTTTCTTCGCACCGAAACGACTTCGAGAGAGAACTTCCGTTAGCGAGACGCACTTGCGCACCCATCACCGTGTCCCTCCCACGGGCGATCCCCTTTCCGTTCCACGTCTTATTTGTCCATAATAAGCTGAACCCCGGCAAGATCACTCAAAACTCCTCGATGTTGTTGTTGTTTCGGGTTCAACTGTCGCACACTTGTCAAGCTGGAGCCCGCCTCCTACTGGAAGTCAGGTCCTAAAGGTTTCGCATTGTTTCAGTGTTGGTCCGGTGAAAACACACCTAGCACGTCTCCTCGAGGCTCTACCGACAGTGGCGTCAGTTCAACTGGTGCTCCTGAACCCCTTTCACCTGAAGACAGTGAGAAGCGTGAGGCTACTACGTCACCCAGTCCGAACAGCATCACCCCTACGTCTACCAACATGTTCGTTGCCACGAATCCGTTTGCAAGCATGGTCGCTGCTGCGATGGCCGCCGTTTCCGGTGCAGAGAAATTACCTCAAATGGTGCCACAGCCGGAAACTGGCAGTATCTCCCCTCAACAACAACTACCTGAACAGCAGGTTGTTGTGCCTGAGGAGCGCGAGACCCGGCGCTCAGGAAAAGCCGAGAAAGTTATGCACTCCTGCCCGCATTGTAACTTCACCACTTACATGTCTCAACACATGAAGAGTCATTTGGTAAGATTAACTTTTTTCAAAGCAATTTAAATTAATCTTGATTATTTAGGAAGCCCATGAACGCCATCAAGGCGCGATGTACCAATGCGATATCTGTCACATGGAATTCTCCCAGAAGGCCAACATGCATCGTCACCGGATGCGCCACAACGGAACGAAGCCCTACGCTTGCCGATTCTGTCAAAAGAGGTTCTTCCGGAAAGATCAGATGCAAGAGCATTCCATGACTCACATCAAGACGGGTGACAATTTCGATTGCCCCGTGGCCGATTGCACGCTTCGATTCTCCCAGCATCGTGTCCTTGCTAGTCATTTAGAAGAACTTCATGAGATCTCACCATCGCAGCAAGCTAGCTGCAAACGCTGCTCTTTATTGTTCTCCAATCCCCGCCGTCTCCTTTTGCATTACCAGACGAAGCATGACGAGAATGACGTGAGTAACAGACATCACTTTGCACTTTCTCAGACTTACAGTACTTTTTTCAGACTTCTCGACGAGCACCTACTAAGGAGGAACCGGTGAACAACACATTCGCGGGTCTCAACAACATGGATCTCAATGTTGCTATGCAGATTCTTGCTGGCAATGTTCCCACTAGCGTTGCGTCGAAAACTAACATTGTTCTCCCGAAGAAGCGCCGAAACGTGAAATCTGCCAACACACCTCTTCTGGCGACGACACCAAACTCGATGTCTGCTTCGCCTCCATTGTCGCACATGACATTTGCGTCTGCTTTCAACGCTTACAACGATGCCAACACGCCTTTGGACATGAGCACAACTTCGCCTCCGGCTGCGCGAACTTCTCCTGTGGACGTTATCATGAAGTCACCGAAGCAGGATAATGAGACTGACACCGAAGATGCTGTTATTGACATCTGCGGCACTGACACTGATAGTGAATCGAAGCCTGAAGTCAAGGCGTCCGTATCTCCAAAACTGCCAAAATCTGAATTAGTTGATTATGAAAAGGTTATTTCCAACGGGTACAGCAAAATGGGTGGCGCTGAACGCGACTTTTTCTTCCCTTTCATGAATGGCACTAACTTGTCTAGCTTCTTCTTGGTAAGTTTTTACTTTTTTCTTTAAAATAAACGATTTTAATCAAATTATTTTAGCAACCCAAACAAGATCCCGTCACATGGACCCCAGAAAACCAACTCACCACCAACCTCAGTTTGCCATCATCGACAGTCTGTAGCACTGATGAGCTTAATGCGTCGACGACTTACTCTCCCGCTGAAAGCCATACCAGCTCGGGATCATGTGACAAAGAACCCTTGGAATGCAACCATTGCGGTATTGTTTTCAATGACCGTACCCTGCACTTGTTGCACAAAGGCCTCCACTCGGCGCAAGACCCTTGGAAGTGCAACCTCTGCGGCGCCATGTGCTATGATAAGTACGTATTCACTTCCCACATGATCAGTTCGGATCATGCCTAATCGGGTTTTAATCCGTATGTATAGCTATCTCTAGATTGTTATTCTTTTCATAATTCTAATCAGTTTTTCGCTTTGTACAATCTGCAATTTTATGTCTATGACATCCCCGTCAATCATGACGTTGTTCACCAGCAATGGTTGAAGACACATAGATTTAGTAGAGAAGATGTTTTTAATCTTAATACATTGTTATATTTATCATCTACACAACGTTCTCACAACGCAAAACTTTACACTCAATCTTATCTTTTCCAACTACGCATGTCGAGTACTGTTTTCGATGTCGCACTTCTTTTTATACCAATGTCGTTCAAATTTATTGAGAATTCCAAATATTCAGGAATGTGCCACTTACAGTCTATGCTTTCTTATATTGTTCTCCTTTCATGATTTCACCTAAAAAAACGCGTGTTCTGCTCGATTTCTGGAGCGTTTTCCCGGGAATTTGATACGTGATCATCACTTGTTTGTGGCTCTAAATTCCTTAACACAAATGGTTTATACTGTAGAGCTTGTATTTTGTTTGTTTGTCGTCTTATTAATAAAATGATTAAAGTTAAAGCTATTATTTTGCGAACGTGAGATTTTGTAAGTAAAGAACAAGGACAAAAACATAAACAAAAAAACCTGCAAACGCTTGTTAAAACTCTATAACAATGTTCTTTGTAGCAAAGGATGAGCTTTGTGCATAGCCCTGTGTCTGATGACAGTGAAACAAACACCCTAAGGATAGATGACGAAATCCACAGAGACTGACCGAGGTATGCTTTTTTGTAAACGACGAAAGCCCGAAGATGCCTAGGCCAAAATGCCATGTTTAGAATATGTATGAGCTTTGAAACAATAAAAATGGAGAGCTTTGAACTATCCTGTGAATGCATGTCCGGTGCGCGTATCATAGCGACGACTTTTGGCTTCGAAATCCGTGGCACTCGTTGACTGTTGCCAGAGAATTCGACCTCAGTGTGGCGAAAGTGTATCTAAACAGCCCGGTTTTATGATGTACTTTCTACAACAGAGCTTTATTTTCGTTTTAACTTTGCACTGTAAGTTGTATTTGTATACGATTTAGGTAAATTAGGCTTAAAATAAATACTCTGTTTGTGTAGATGGGTTCAGCCTTTACTGTAAACAATGCAACGGCTGGACAGGACACTACCCTCCAGCTCGAAATACCGTCTCCACATGTGACAATCGGGACAATATCTGCTACACTACATTGGTAAAGTTGATTTATCACAATGCAGCTGATCCAATCCTTCACGTGATTACACTTTCAGTTTTGCGTAAAGATAGTGGATCCCATGAGACCCGGCCTGCATTATGCTACTTTTAAGAGTGACTGCTATTATCAGGTTAGCATCCAAGTCAGCCCTACAAATCTCAGCTACATCACATCCGGTCGCTGTTATCCCTACCTCGAAGGAGTTAATCCGACGCAAAGGTAGTTAAACTTCAAACTTTAAAAAGTTTTACAAACATCGCTTTAGATGGTGGTACTGTTTCTGCAACGACAGAGACTATTGCAACGGCGCTCCGACAACGTTCACCTTATTGGGACTCATCAGCACGATTACAGTGGCCTATTTTGTTCGCAATTAAATCCAAAGTTTCATGTATTTTTTCGAGTAAGATTTATGTTAAATAACTGTTTTGAACAACATAATAGCCATATGATGCAAGTAAAAGTATACAAAACAGTTGCTTTCGTGACTCACAAAGGATCCAAAGTTACGACCAACGACGCAATGCCAACTTGTACCGAACTTTTTGTCGAACTCCTGTTTGATGTAGACTGCGACTTCCTGCAAACCAAGTGTTTACAGTCTGTACTTAACAGAAAAACTTACTTTTTCAATCTTGAACTTGTTGAGTGCTTCAATTGCAATTTGAAACGCGATAGACTGCATGTCTTCGTTCATATCAGTGCTTTTGATCACTGGAACTGGAGGTTTTGCATCAGTTGAAAAGGACATGGTTAAGTTCGGTAGGATCCTATAACAAAAATAGATTAAGTTGAAAACAAAGCGACCATCCGACTCAAAGATAAGCATTGCGCATAGCAACTTACCTTTTCGTTGAAATGACAAAACGTCGACGGATCTCAAGTGCTTTTGCTGCGTCCGCCTTCTTCCAGCCCTGATGCACATTAACGACATGTTTTTAGTTTACTCATTGAAGGACTTCACTGACGATTCGAGTTTTGTATCATTGCGTCCGGACAGTGAGAGCCGTTTGGCGGTAAACTTTTAAGAAAATACGACATGGATAAAGGCTGGATGGAGTGTAAGCCGATGCTAATTGAAGCGGTTGGCTGACTCGATGACAAGTTGACGAACGGTCAGATTTCCGCAAAAAGGCTTGAGATTGAAGGGTGGCAGGCCACCGTAAAAGGCATTTTGTGCCGAATGCAAGTAGCATAATGAATCACTCCATTGACCCAAAAACACGCATCATCATCTGCCTTTTCATCCGAATATGTTGCATAATACCAGCGATCTGCCCACTTAAAAGCCATATGGCCGCGCAAAAGATGCGTTCAACCATGCGCAGTTTTGTTCCCTGCCAAGTGGGTATCCTTATTGCGGCCAAGCTAACCCGACAGCTTTCATCCATTTGGGCGCATTTTCTAATATCCATCATAAAAACGAACTTTTGTTGTCAGTACTTTATTTCTCTAGTGAGTACATAGGGTGTCTCTTGGTCGTATACTTTTTATCGAGATACTGGAAGAAGTATTAACTCAAACTTTTTGCCGAAAACTTTTTGCGTCGAGATATACGTAATTTTGACACATGCCGAAGATTCGTATTGTTACTCTCCGTTGTTGGTCACTCAACGAGCTCATGTCTGTGAGGTCTAAGTTAAGTGGCGCATTTCCCACTGACCAATTCGATTTCGGCGTCATCAACAAGGTCGGAAGGAACAGCTCGGCGTCCGTTCCAAAATCCAGGCGCTTCAAATTGAGTACACACTTTAGGCGCAATCTTTTCTTAATCTGAAAATCCCACGCTAGCTTGTCTCGTTTGCCTTTCTTTTCATGCGGGAGCAGCTCAACACTTAAATTTGCATACAGCTCAAGGTTAGCCGAGTTAGTTGGTTGAGTTGCGGTGGTAACATTAGAGTTGTCCCTCGGGGCAAATGTTATGTTTGAGAGCATGCACTGAGAGTGATCGACACGATCGATGTGGGGATGACACGAGCCGGCAATCACTTCATGAAAAAAAAGTTTGCTTCTACACGGTTGTCGGCGTGCCTTTACACCGTTGAGATATATTGACGTATAATTAGCTTAAATCTGTCCGTGGTCAGCACACTGCTTGCAGGTGTCAACTGATTAATTGGGTCTCTGTTGACACCCGGGGTTGCACCCCCAAGGCCCCCTAGCACGATTTTTTACAGCGATATACTGCAAATTACTTGTCGAAGCAGCAAATTGGTTACAACCAGCTTGTTCGGTAACCCGTTGTTCATGCGAAATTTAAACCGTCTGTCAACCGCGCTCAAAGTAATATATCATTTTAGTCAAATTGACACTTGCCTCACATCCTCGTTTTCGCCCTTCTGGTTAGTCCTTATGCCCGAAAAAGTGCCAATGGCTGACATTTTTTTCTGAACAGACAAGTTAGCGCCCTATTTAGGATCGTGTAGTGCCATACGGTTAACTCTCTCGAGTATCAGAACATTTCGCACGCCTCAGGCGAGTGGGAGGAGGGCAAAAGTTTTCAGGGTCTCGCCATTACTCACTTTCTTCTGGAGACTCGCCTAGCGCAGCACTTTTTGGTGTTACAGACCTTGGCGCTTCTCAACTTGGACACTGCATGCAGCTGTCCTCCCGAACTAGAACGCATTGCATCTCTAGGAAAAATGAGATCTCATGGGATGTGTATTTGTGGATTATCGAGACGCATCCCTCCGGCTTTCTGAAGGCTTCACACTTTTTAATAAGATTTGTTCAGCTCGTTTCCGGCGTCAAGTTGCGTTTCGATTTTTTTAAATATCATTTTACGCATAAGTTTAGTTTTTTGGTGATCCTTGAACGAAAACATGTGGTGTACGGTAGGGTGGGTGTGAAGTTTGTTCTATCCTGAAAACAAGTGTAAATTGTGACTGGTTATAAACAAGAATTTGCCACACGCCATCACCGTGAGTGATGCTTCTCCCGATATGACCTTTCTTCCGATGCCGCAGGCACGGCCTTGAAACATATCCGAGTAAACAGCAGGCGCGATTTCGGATTTGTCCCTTTTGCCAAAATGTGCCTTCATTGTTGGCAGGAGTGTAGTTGCAAACAGTTCAGTCTCGCTATATAGCTGCTGGCCTTTATCTGACGCCCCGGTTTCGAGTTGGGACGAGTGACAGTTGTGCCCTCCGAGCAAGTCGGTTCAGGGTCACACAGGAGTCGGGATTAAAGCACCAGCTCCTTGGGCGCATTACCTTTGTGCCGGGGATGCTTGGCATATCCTGAGATTGCGACCACCACTACCACTCCTGCCAATACACCGGTCGACAACGGCTTATTAATTCATACCTTGGCTCCCGCGCCCTGTTAATTGCCATTCGATGCTAAAAGGTCGGTCAATCGGCCGTGCCTGTGGACAGGTCATTTCGGACGGATTAGCCCCCGGGTCTCATTACCATGTTGCCTTGGCTTTGTTTTATTTTCTCACTTCCTGATTTGGCCGTTTTACCCTCCAGCTGATTGTACGATGCCTATTTTTTTAAACAAATAAGCATTCCTTTTGCAAAACAGCTATCGAACTGGCCAATCTATTCGAAAATACTCAATTTAATCTTTGTCTTTATCCGCCTTTTGCTTTTTGCCCGCATTGCCGTATCACAAACTCAATTTCAATGTTAACTTGTTGAGTTGGTCGTGTCGAAGATTTTGCAAAATGAATGCCTTGTGTACATCCCGTGTGTGTCAGCAAGTGCCCGAGGGGATATGTTTCGATTTGATTGACTCAACTTGGAGGACAAGTATTTGCTGTTTGCCTGTGGCAATTGGCCAAATCATTAGTAAGAAGTGGATGACTGGACGAGCCTCGATTAAGTGGTTTAACCCGCTCATCCTCGCAGGGTGTCTATTCCTACAGGAGTAATTTTCGCGCAAGCTCATTACAGGCCTTTATGCCGTAATTCAATTAGATCGACGAAAGCGGCATGAATTGAATCACGCTGTGGTCGCGCCCTGTCCCGCTGTTTTTGGTGGTGCTCTTTGCCGTTTCCGTTTATGCGGTAATCCGATGGGTTGTTGGCATTCAGGCTAGTTCTTTCAACAGAAGGTGTAAGAAGGCGGTTTTGATCCGGAAACAAAGAGGCTGGTAGCCACTGGCCCCAACAAAATCGAAACGAGCAACGTTCGCCGACCTTTACGTGCCACCATCATCAAGGCTTGCGCCTATTGTTTGCCCATAAAACCGAAACGACACTCCTCCAAAGTCGGAAGGAATCTCGACCAGCCGCAGCGATGATTACCTATTTTTATGTGTCTAAATGGATTATGTCGCCGAACAGCTTTGAGTGGCTCCTCAGGGCATTTGATGAGTCGTGATCGGACATGAGGTTGTAAGTCAGTCAGCGGTTGCTTCACGGCCATTACACACAGCTGTGCCGTCCCGGTCTGATCCTGTACGCCGTGTCCGAGAAATGATGTCTATATCCCACAAGGTCCGCACTTTTTTCGGGACACGCGCCACTTGCCGCAGGACATTGGCGACGACCACCCTCGGGGGACAATGCCGGGGGACGCTTGTTGCGACGACATCGCTTTCGTTTCTTGTCACGATCCAAAATGACTCCCATTCATGACAATCCCCCAGCTTCTCATGTTACTCCCCCAAGCACTTCTGAGCCAATTTAAGGGCGTGATTTAGAAGCAGCTTTATCCTTTAATGAATATCCAAAAACAGAAGGCTTGTTACTTTTTTTGTCACCCCTCAAGGGTGTGCCTTCTGGTGGTGGGGGTGGTTCGTTGTGACTTCATGTTGACATTTGAGTGCGTGCCGCTGAACTCCTCGATCGTCACCGAAGCGCCTTGTTAAGCGTTTGGGTTCTCGTTGCCGTGTTTTGCACACGCTTCCTATTTCATCCTCCTCCAAGCTTCTGCTTGAGTGTCCTCGCGCAAATGTAAACTTGTGATGGCTCGACGCGACCTTCTTTGGAACCTAAGTCCAGCTACCGCACCTTGGCCGTTCACCCACTTGACAGACCGTTTTTCGCGTAGCCTTCTATTGTTTGGAAAGTAATCCGTCCACTTCAAAAGCGGGTTCGGTGACTTTCACCTCAGACTTGAAATATTTGCGACGGATTTTGACGGCTTTTTGACGCGCCTCCGTGCCAATCATTATGATCTGACTTGTCCGCAGCAACCTTGCTTGCTTATTCACATTGTTTCATTAAGAACCGCTTTGCACTCTGGTGTAACTTGATTTTTTCAGCCCCGCATTGCGGCTATGGTAAATGCCATGTCGCATCGGCGATTATTAATCCTGCTACTACTGTTACTGCAACAATTTGGGTTATGCAATGCTCGACAACGGATAGTTGAAGGTCCAACAGATGTTGTTTCTAGATTAGCGGAGACTGTTGTATTGAAATGCCGAGTTGAGAACCAGGTAGCGATGGTTGATCGATAGATGATACTTGAAACCTAAACCATTTTACAGGAAGGTGCTGTTCAATGGCTTAAAAACGGGTTCGGCTTAGGATCCACTCGAGATTTACCCCTTTACCGTCGATATTCTATGATTGGTCGTTCATCATTTGGTGAATACCATCTACAAATCGTCAACGCAACCTTTGAAGATGAAGCTCAATACGAATGCCACATCGAAGAAACGGGTACCAGCGCGAGTCAGACATCGGCGGCTGGCAATTTGAAAATCATATGTTAGTTTAGGGTAAATTTGAATCTATCCGGAAGAAAGCTTTGTTTTCAGCGGAGCCGGAACCACCACGCTTCCTGTCAAATCAGACGAAACTTTCATTCAAAGAAGGACGCAATGTTGAACTAGCTTGCCGCAGCTCAAGTGGCCGTCCGGCAGCGCAGCTTGCTTGGGTCATTCTTGATGATGCCGACTCGGTCAACGTTCTTCGATGGTTCGGCAATGCCTCGGAGACCCTCAAGCACACTAACCGTATGTTTCGCCTATCGAAATAACACAAGCTCACCTGATTAATGTTACTTTCAGTTCGCGGAGGTGATAAAAAGACGCTTGATAATTCTATTATCAAAGATGAGCAGGACGTTGATTCTAATGGTCTCTCAACAATTACGAGTCGAATTTCCTTCCCCGTAATAAAGGCTGAAGATCAGCGCTGGGTCGCATGCATCGCGACACACCCAACTTATTTGAGCTCTTATAAGGTCGTTAGTGTGCCTTTGGAAGTGCTCTATGCTCCCACTGTAGAAATCAGATTGGATGAGAGCCGAAGCTCGCTTGAAGAGGGAGGCCAAGCCGTTTTTACATGCCACATTGAAGCTAAGCCCATGGAAAATCTCCGCATTCGGTGGACAAAAAATGACCAACAAGTTGAGCCTGCGGGACCCCAGACCGTTATCCTGAGGAATCTCCGAATGGAAGACCACCAACACAAAGTCGTTTGTCAAGCAGAAAACGATGTCGGAAAAGGACAAGCATCATACAAACTAAACATTAACTGTAAGGAAATGGCATTTTTTGTTTTCTCTAAAAGCATGTTGTTTAGATGGCCCACGGATAATGACTACATCCCAGACAAAAGCGGTACAACGCGGAGAGCCGGTGACATTCGTATGTGAAGCTACCGGAAATCCGGAACCCGCAATACATTGGGTGCGCAAAACAGACAGCGAACAAATTATTGCCAAGGGTACAAAACTGACGATTGATTCGATCCAGCCATGGCAAGTCGGAGAGTACGATTGTGTGGCGACAGTACCCGGGTTTTCCGAGGCTAAAATGCAAAACTTCTTGCACTTGAAAGGTGAATACTGCAATTTTTATTGAAAAAATGTTAAACAAATTGCTTCAGGCCCTCCATTGATCGACTTTACTGATCGGTTTATCAAGCATGAAAACGGCAAAGTTACTATGACGTGCCAGGTGCGCGGAAAGCCTTTCCCAAAACACATTTCATGGCTTCGTGACGGCAGACCGATTAACTTCGATCTCAGTAATGGCCGAATTCAAGCCCATGAAGTGCATCGAGAGTTTGGCATGGAAAGTAAATTAACTGTTTTACGACCAACTGAAAGTGATTTCGGAATTTACAACTGTTCTGCCACAAATGAATTTGGTAGTCATTCCATGGCCGCTGAACTTCGAGAACCAACGCTCATTGAGCGATTAACTAATTATGGAGGTTTGTTTGTTATATTACTATCAATTTAACACTAATAAGGGTACATTTTCTTTTCAGTAAATCCAATCGCAGTGCTTGCTGGTGCCCTCATTTTGTTGATGTTGCTTATCTTTCTCATTTGCCTTCGTCGCCAGTGTTGTCGAAGCAAAAAGGGAACCTCTTTTCCTGGTATGATTACTTTTAAAAGGCTTTTTTCATAGTGCAATTTAAGCGAACAAGAAAGGTTTAGACGACCCCTCAGATGTGACCGTACGCTGTGAAGCCCTTGATGGCGTCCAATTCTATGGTGGCGACGTTTACAGCACTGGTGAGCTGGATAATGTCGACATCCTTGCCTCGAAAGACTACATTTCTGTTCCGCAGAACAATCCTGATCTGGATTATCTGCCGCCACCAAATGTAATCTATCAAGCAACGCCGTCCTACGCGAGACAAATGCCGCATGATTATGCATCGAGTGATAATAGTATTAGATACGATCAATCTTTCAACAGTTTCGTCCCAAATAACCATGTTGGACTTTCTCCAGATGGTAAGTCAACATGTTTTCAATACTATTTGAAACTAATTAAACAAGGATAATATTACAGGATCTCACGTTGTCGACATCTACGGCAATACGTATCTCAAGCATCCAGGCAGACAGCTTGAAACCCTTGCGGAAGTCGCCACACCAGACACGGAAAGTGGCACACCGTTATTGGTCGCGGGTGATCTTCACGACAGAGCAGTGAGCCAAATGTCAACACATGTGTAACCTTTGTCATACTTGACTTATGTTTCCCCCTGCCCCAACCGAGTGAAGTTCAATTTATCATGACGTTTCTTTCAATTTAAACATATTACCTTGCACTCAACAAAATAGGTTTGAAATTTTTACTTTGGGGCGTTCTGTTTTTAACGTCACTTAATCCACATATTATTTTATTGCAAAACACCTTTGTTTTGAACCTATTTCAATTTTGTTTACTGTAATTGTACCTAAATGCGTTTGCCTTTAATGTTCATTAAGTGTTTGTTAATCGCAGAGGTAATCGTTTCTGCTTAAACATCATTAGCCGGGTATTTTATGAATAATCCAGTCTCAATTTTTGCATTGTTTATCTCATCATTATCTTGCCCAGAATTCGAGTCAAGTCACATGCAATAAATTCCTATCAATACGTAGAAGATTATACTTTGCCAAATTAAGTGAAACGCTGTGCGTGTAATGCATATTGAAAGGAAAGAAATTATAATGAAAAAAGATATATTCTACACCTGTATCCCCCACGCGTAAAAAAATGTTGATTACAAATTTAATAATACTGTTTGAAAATGTGCATGCGTAATATGTGGCCTTTAGTTTATTGTATAGGCCATGGTTACAAATTGAGAGATACAAATCTTAAAAGAAGCAAAGTAAACTCACGCAAAGTGGGTCAAACAAAGCATGTCGTGCCACCAAGTACGAGTTAAACCAATTAGGCGCTATTCAAGATTAGAATCATAAATAGAAAATTTGGTGAGAAAGCGGTGCAGATGTAAGCCAGCTTGTGATCTATACGATAACAGTTTGCATTTTTTATTAATTTGTATTTACTTGTACACGCTGAATATAGTTTTTTGTACAGAAGAAAAATCGTGTCAAATTGCGATCAGAGAACCTTTGACGTCAATGGTGGGTCAAAATTTGACCCTTGTTACTTGCACCTATTTTTACACCACTGTCGAAAGAAGAAAACTTGCAGTGATGGACGACAGCCCTAAACACTTTATACACAGTGACAAGCTTAAATGGTCCTACGCGTCTTCGTCACTTTGGCCCAAGATAGAAGTATGTCCATGGCTGTCTCTAGACTAAATGCAGGATGTTCTTTTGAAGCGTTTTTTCTCGTTTACGCTCACGTATTCCCGTAGAATATATCAGGTGCCTGCGTCATTGCAAACGCGATCAGACGACCGATAGACGCTGATGCTTTCTTTAAGGGTTTGCAATGACTGCTGTCGCAAAAGTATACTTTGCACAAATTTTAACGCGACCGAAAAACAGTTCGCGGAACTAAACTTAAAGCAAGTTAGCACCGACTTTTTACGCCGTAAAGTAAACATGACGCAAATACAAAAATATTGTTTTGGATTTACAATTGTTTGTTAAAAGTGATGACGTTCGCGATTTGAGTTGCTCTGACCTGAGGGCTTAAGCCATGTGAATGGAGCGTGCTGCGACGAGATCAAAGCATACTAGACATTCCCTCGCGAAGGCTGAAGGTTGTTCAGCTAACGTGAGCTCCTACAACAGCTGATGGATGCATTCCATTGGCACTGACCCGCCGTTTGACGTAAATCAACCAAAAATCCGCGTGTTGAGCTGCACTAATGCATTCTTTCGAGTGGTTAGGTTGCACCGTGTTAAATGAACGTCAATTGAACCGCTGCAGGCAGTGTTCTACGACATGTTCATTCAGTGCTAACAACAAGCATCCTCGTTGTTAAGGGGTCACGTCATGTGAAGACGGACGGACGTGAACCTACCACCTGTGAATGGTTTTAAGGACTAAGGAGAGGATACAAGAATTCCTGACGCCATGCATATTTGCTGCCATGACGACTGAACTCGTAATGACCTGTGTTGTTTCGATGGCTATCATCAGGTATGCTTGTTACTATATATGTCGATCTTATCTCTTGCTGACACGCCTTGCATCGCCACAACATAACGGTGCAAGAATTCTCTGATCATTCAATTGGCCCTTTTCTTACCTAACAAAGGCTTTCCAATTCCGTTAAAGGAAGCCGAGCTCTTTCTTGCAATTTTGCGAGTCGGCTTTTAGGATCGCTTGCAAGTGCTCGGGTCCACATCCCTTATTCTTACCGTCGGAAGAACGCTTTATTCACTGCTTTTTTCGTCATTTCTAAAGCTAAGGAGTAGGGCTCTTGCGTAATGACGTCGCTAAATTTGCGTCATTCACATAGAGGAGACGTTGCGGCCCAGCGAGGCAAACCCCACGAGCAACCGGGTGCGTTCCCCCTTCAGCCTCAATGCCAGCGGCAAGCAAAGCTGCCAGTAGCGGCTGTCGGCCCAGAAGCACTGCGCGCTCTGTATGCGAGGCGGGAAACCACGGACATGCGCTGACGCACGCTGGTTTTTTGAGGATAGTGAACGGCGTCATGGATGAAACCTCTGTCGTCGAATGATAAAAGTCATGGCAATAGACTATCAGCAAATAGCTTGTTTAGTGTCCGTTTCCAAATAAAATTTTGCTTCACGATTTATGCGTAGTGCGAAAGTCGTAAAATTAATTATTTATCATTCCGCGTTTTATGTGCCATAACATGACGCTTCTGCTTATCTTAGCTACTGGGGGTCAAATTGAGGCCGGGAAATCTATTTTGATGTATCACCATTTCTCGCCGCTTCACTTTTTGTTTACCTTTCTTGAGCCGCGTTTTCTTTTGATTGTTTTTATATTACGCGGTTTGACGGTTCAAGTTGCTTTAATCCTGTCTTTCAAGCCTGAGATTGCCGGTGTCATTTTTTTCCGGCAGACGTCACGAGTTGTGAACAAATGTGTGTCTTCAATATCGTAGTTTTGAGTGTTTGCTGAACGTTAGCGACTTTGCAACACACGTCCTCCGGCAAACTGACCATTTTACTTTTGTCACGCTTTCTCACTTTACCCCTATTAAATGATTTTTTTCATTAACCGAAGCGGCTTCGTCATGCATGCCACTGTTTTGCGCGGTTTCGCCTAGGTTGAGGTGAGTGTATCGTGTCACAGGATGGTCCGCCTCTTTTCTGGACTTCACGTCGTCTTAGCTCAAATGAATACGGAGTGCTCAGACTCAAGGACTGTGGAGCGTTTTTGCCGGTTTCCGTGTGTCATGAAAGCATTTTGTGCCGTCGCTTTGACGCTTTTGAGTAACTAAATTTTTTGGTGCACTTCCTTTAACGTGAGGACTAAACCCGTTATAGGTTTCTTTCACGTGTCAACAACTTCAACACAAATTAAATATGGTTTGCTTCATCAAAACATGTCAGTTTCTCATTTTAATAAGCCCTGTCTGCCTGCGAACAAGTGAGCTCTGTGCATGGTCTTCGCTAACCAACTTAACCTTTGAATAAATAATTGAAGTCGCCTTCTTCCAACTGATTATTGTCGTGTTAGCGAATTCTTTCCAGACGGAACCCTGACCGTGTTCGTTACCCCCGCAAAAATTTTGCCCAGTGGGCGTGTTTGTCTCAAAACCGTGTCCTTTGCGCGCGTGGTAATCTGCCATTTGGTGTGTATTCATTTTTATGCTTTCTTCAGGTGCGCTATTACTCGTCTCTTCTCGGCTAACCGGGTAGGCACGAAATACAGTGAGACCTGTGGTATCCCACCCAAAAGTTTACCCCTCATAATTACTCAAACACCCCCCTAATAACCTTCTCTACTAAACTGGAGCCCGTAGCAGCATCTGAGTAGTAGCGATGGACGCTCCCGCAGTAACGCCGATCGGTTCTGCGGACTTCAAGCAGCCTCCACCATCGAACTATGCACCTTATCATAGTTCACAACCTGCGCAATTCGGAACCCCGTTCAGCAAGCCTGGATCTTCCGGATTTCCCCCCGCGGCAGCAGCGAAACCACCGACTGGTGTCGTCAAAGTTGGCTTCTACGAGGTCGAAGGCACAATCGGACGGGGCAACTTTGCCGTTGTCAAAGCCGCTAAACATAGAGTGACAAGAACTGATGTGAGTTTTTATTCGTGCTTTCCCTTTCAAAGGGGACGTCATGCTTTTTCACGTTGAAACAGTGTGTGTGCATAAACAATTTTAAAGAATTTGAAAAGCAGGTTAAACAAAGAATGCTTTTCAGGTCGCTATTAAGATTGTAGACAAACGTCGTCTAGACGAAGAAAACTTAACCAAAGTTTACCGAGAAATCGAAGTTTTAAAAAAAGTTCGACATCCAAACATCATTAAGCTCTATCAGGTAGGTCGTTTGTCTTGGCTGTGGAATCTTCGTAGTAAGCCGTTGATTGTTTTTATAGGTGATGGAAACGTCAAACATGATTTACCTCGTCACCGAATACGCGCCACAGGGAGAGATTTTTGGTGAGTTACGGAGTTAAACTAGTGTCAAGACGGTTGTTGCACCTGCTCTGTTCTTCGGGACAACAAGTGCTCTTGTTTGCTGACGACATGTTGGTTGCGTGTTTTTGCAAGCAATTTTGTGTTATTTCAGACTTGATTGCAAAGCAAGGGCGCCTGTCGGAGAATGACGCGCGTGAAAAATTTTGGCAAATAATCTCGGCCGTCGACTATCTTCATAAACATAACATCGTTCATCGGGATCTCAAAGCCGAAAACCTCTTGCTCGATTCAAGTTTTCATATCAGACTCGCTGATTTCGGCTTCAGCAACTATTACGATAAAAATGACACACTCAAGACATTCTGTGGCTCGCCGCCATACGCTGCTCCGGAAGTTTTCGAAGGCAAAGAATACAATGGACCAGAAATTGATATCTGGGTAAACATAAGTTAATCTATAAATTGATCTCATTGACATTTGTGCTTCAGAGTCTTGGAGTGGTGCTTTACGTGCTTGTCTGCGGTGTTTTACCCTTCGAAGGCGCAAATCTTCAGTTGCTACGAGACCGGGTTCTTAGTGGTCGCATCCGCATCCCCTTCTTCATGAGCAGCGGTAAGTGTGTAGTTGTTTATCAGACTTGGACTGCGCATGACGCACGGGGCTTGCAGATTGCGAAAACCTCATCCGTCGTATGTTGACGGTCGACCCGACGAAGCGACCTACGATTGAGCAAATCAAGAAGCACAGATGGATGCAGATCGAGGAACTGGGTTCACGTTTTTTGTTTGATCCTGAAACAGCGCAAGTGGAACAACAGGAGCACCAGCAACAGATCTTGAAGTTGATGCAATCTTTGGGGTTAGACATGGCTCGTATAAAGAAGTCTCTGCAAGATGAAGCCTATGACAACTTCCATGCGATCTATTTGTTGTTGCTTGAGAGGTTGAAAGCATCTAATGGCGCAGCGGTTATGGAGCACCGAGCTCGACGCCGGCAAAGTGACGCACCGGTGGCGACGCCGAAAAACCGGCCGCCGCTAAACATGTTGCGTGATCACTCGACCTTTCAAACAACGGATTGCATCACGAATATTCCGGCTCCTCATCAATATGCGGTATGTTACAGCTGATTCAACAAGCCTTAATAAGCACCTTTCCTATTATAGCATTCCGATTACGGTGAAAATTCATCTACGCTGAGTCGGCAGTCGACCATCGGCACTATCGGTTCCATCGACGAAGGCGTCGAAGCAGACATTAATGGATCCAGCCAATCACGGGGTACTTTTAGTTCGAGTGAAATCGTCTCTTCTAATGATCCAATCAGCAGCGCATCCATCTCCTCCCAATTCGAGTCCTTCGATCCCATCATCGAATCCGACATCATGTCCAGCAGCTCTTCGTGCCCTCCTAACGGCGATGGTCTTGACAACACCCGCAATGTCCATCCCGTCATCAACCCCGGTACCACAGGAGAACAATTAGCTCCGGACCATGCTACGAGTAACACTCATTGCGGTGTCAATGGCACCACCACAGCTCCTAATTCTAATTTCGGTGAAGGCTGGCGAGCTAGCGATAACACTATGTTTGCGTCCGTCACCACGGCATTTCCATCGGGTCAACTTGGTCGAAAAACAAAAGCGTGCAATGAATTGTATAGGTATGTGATAACAAAGTCATTATGCTAACAAGTATTCCATAATCACAATTCTAGGCCATGCTCTGGAGCAGTTAGTGCTCAACTTAGAAAGTTACGTATATCTTCTCTCGCAAAACCAGTGCTGCCAACGGCAACACAAAGACAAACAGGCATTTTAACGAAACGCATGACTTTGCCCGAAAATCTCGAGTTTCAACCACAAATGCTTCTGAATATTAAGCAAAGTATTAACGTAGAAAAGCAGATTAGTGGTGACAACAGTGGACTTCCCTGTGTCGATTCCAAGCAAGCCATTAAGACGCGCTTTCAAAACAAACGAAAATCGCGTATGCAACTACTCCGGCAACAAGTAAGTCTTCTGCAAAGACCTAAAAGTGCCGTCGTATCAATTACACTTTCCTTTTAAGAGCAATCTCCAAATGAACACCAAACAATGCAGCCTTGCCGGAGGACCAACTCGGCTCCACGATGACCCCCAGATGCCACCACTGTCTCCAATCGAAGATCTCAAGGGCGATGATTCCATGGATTTGTCGTAAATTAATCATTCATTGCACTGAAGTACACTTTTTTTAAACTGAACAAATCTATCGGGCTGCATTTTCAAATGTTTTATCTCTGTTTAATCAACCATTTGCATCAATTTGGGTGGTGTGAAAACCTGCGCAATTCCTTGCCAAAACCCAATAATATGTTGTTTTGATTGTTTCTTCTAATTTCATGATAACGGATCCATCCTGCAGATGACTTAATTCCGGTAAAGGAAAATACGTGCACATTGCATTCTTTATTTGTTTGCTTTAATTACGTGTTAATTGTTTTTCATCACGGGTGTAGTTCAATAATGTTAAATAAACTATACGCAAATGAAATATACCTAATAAAGACTACACAATGCCTACAAAACATTTTGAGATTTCATGCAAATATCACGACAGCACAGAACGGGTACAACTTTTCTTTTGTGTTTTCCTTCCGTGTCTTTGTTTCTGTAATGCATTCAGGAACTCAGCGTCGTGTGAGTATTGTCGGCATTCCGAGAAATGGCGACGAGAGTTTGGGGAAACTGTAACATACAATTTTGAAAAGTATTTTCTAGTATCCCAATAATAAGGTTAACAAGGGATCGGCACGAGCTCCCGGAAGCAAATCCGATCGAGACCTATGCCATTCGAAAGAGCATCAAATTCTAAGGTCAAAGCCGTCGTCTATATCTGCAATGGAATTTTTTTGAGAGTGCCGTGATTTTATAAAGTCGTTTTCAGCTTGATTTTGAAGGTTCATATCTCAGCTCAAAAACGAGTACCGGCGGTGTACTCAATAGGGCTCATAGATGTGCCCTAGGGCTGTCTTCAAAAATTTTTTCAGATTGATATGCCATGGCATTTATGAGTTATGATCCTTCAAACTATGGTAATTTTCCGACGCCCATTACTCGAAAATGCCACGGCATTTTGATCTGAAAAAAATTTTGGAGACAGCCCTAGGGCACATCTACAAGCCCTATTGAGTACAGCGCCGGTACTCGTTTTTGAGCTGAGATATGAACCTTCAAAATCAAGCTGAAAACGACTTTATAAAATCACGGCACTCTCAAAAAAATTCCATTGCAGATATAGACGACGGCTTTGACCTTAGAATTTGATGCTCTTTCGAATGGCATAGGTCTCGATCGGATTTGCTTCCGGGAGCTCGTGCCGGTCCCTTGTAAGTCATTCAGAATGCGTCATTCAAAACTATCGTTGCTTACTAACAGTAAATTAGCTTCGTCAGCGGCAACTCTTAAATTAGGGGTTTTCAGATTTGACTATTCATGAGAACTAACCATTAGAATAGGTAGTTCTAATGTTTACCAAAACCGGAAGAACGGTGCTGTTATCATACGGCTTGCTGCTGCCAGTCCCTAATGCGACCAAATCTATATGCTTCTGAAGATACATTGATCTTTTACTTTAATGGGAGAACAGATCAGCACCTGAAATCAATAAGCTTACGCTATTATCACACTTTAAAGTGTCAAATGTTCATACAAGTTGTTTCATAAAGGCAATAAAAAAGGAGTCCCCAGCCTTTATGATGCTTCAGTACCATGTGCGTCAGTAAAATTTGATGATTCCGAGATAACACAGGAACCACGCTTCATATTGATCAGATCGGCAAAACGTTTTTCTCACATTGACGAGCGCAGTCAATTTTTTTAGCCGTTTTTTGACCATTTTTTGGAAAAGAACAAGATTATCATCCGGGTGCTTCTGTTTTATGCTAGTCTTATCATTCGGCTTTCTTTGATAGGTTCTATAATCGCCTATCACGCCCCCAACATGGATAGTGCTTTGAGACTGACACAGGTGGTGTCATCACAACTATTTAACAACATGAGTGATGAGATGGTAGCTAAAAGTCTTTTACATCGGCATATACTCCAGCTGTCCCATCAAGATATCGTTAAGATTTTAGCGCCGGTAAAAGCGCGATTATTGACGGACGAGACTGAGCTGCATGTAAACACTCTGTAAGCTTACTTTGATAAGATTATTCGCCCCAAACTCAATTAGCGGTTGTTTGTTTTCAGAAACTTTTCGGTCGACCACGTTGTATCCCCCATAACAGTCCGAGAAGTGCTTGACGTACTTGGTCCCTCGTGGCAGCGTTGGATTCACAATGGTCGGCAGGCATTTTTTTCGCATATCATAAAACGAAAGAACATGTTTCAGCGCCGTCACACAAACACCCTGGGACAAGCGATTTTGATGCCTCCGAACACATAAGAACTGGAATTTTTGATAGTATTGACGTGCCACAGACAGACTTCGTGAAGGAGTTCATCGAGAGTTTGACAAAGAAACAAAAGTTCGCCGTGTTGTCGCTTACTCGTGATGGGCTGCTCACGGACGAGAGCTTCCTTAACGTTAGCACATATACTGGTCCTGATCGTGTCCAGGTGGGCAGTTTGCAAAAAAAGTTTTGAAATTAATGCAACACATGTTTTGTTTTTAAAGGTGTCGATGCGAAAAGTTGTCGACGTTCTCGCTGAGCAGGAACGGCGATTGGCAAACGAAGACAACGCTAGGAACATTTTTATTCGACTTTTCTTTTTGTCGCACTATTCCAGTGCCAACTTTGAACTGATGAAGAAAACTGGTAAACAAAAACACAATGCATTATGTGATAAGCTCAAGTATGTTATAGATCTTGACGTGTCTTTTCTCACAAGTGGACGACAAAAAATGTCAGTGTGGTACACAATTGCTTTTGCTTTGATGACCTTTGGCACAGTTTTCTCTCATGTCTGGTCCAACGCGACTAACTACAACAATATGCAGTCGCAGTTGTCAGTGACGATCGGCATCTTGGTTATTGCGAGGTAACAGAAACCCAAAGTTATTTAAAAACAAAATTCTCTCAAATTTCAGTCTGGCAATTGGCGCTCTAATGTATTTAGTCACCTATATGATTGCGTTTCTATTTTGTTGTGAAAACAGTTTATCACCCACAGGATTAAAGAGGTATCATCCAGGAGAGGAGGAAACTACAGTAACGAAATACTTCAGGTGTGTGAATCACACAAATTTCATTATTTAAATGAGTTAATTTAGCACGATTCATCAATATGAGTATCGCATATGGGCGACGAAAGCACTTCAGTTTTTTCTACTGTGGTACACCATGTTGCTGGCCGTGTATGCCCACGAAAAAGAGCTTAATATTTATCCCGCGTTAACATGTGTCCTTACTAATGGTTTCGGATTGCTGCTTTTCGCTCGGATTTCGCACTTCTTCCATTATTGCCGTGTAACTAAGGGACACGTCCTTCACGCGCAATAATAGACTGTCATTGCATTCATTCTCAGTCTCAGCAAAACATGTATAAAATGTGCGTATGAAACTCTTTTACCCGTTTGTTTATTCATCTTTCTGCAAAATAAAGGGATTTTCAGTAAAAGAGGGTGAGAAAGATACACACTTTGACAAGGCAATTTAATATTAGCAACGAACACCTTAATCGTTGGTCGTGTAGCCATTGAGATGCGCTGAGGGAAACGTTGCGGTGTTAATTGTTTACGTAAGCATCTCTTATGCTAGCGGTCCCTCGACCACCATCGCCGCCTTCGCAGCATCAACAAGCACATTCTTTTAAAAAATTTTACCTGTTTGAACGCAATTGTCATTTGGTCTGGATGAAGCAAAGGTCGTTCAAAAGCAAAGTAGCGGCATCCTTTTGACGGTGTTTAACAGGATTTGCAGACAATTGAATAGGCATTTGTTCCTTATTGCCACCGACATTGTCAGGACATTTATCCTGCTTGGCAATCGGGACCACGAAAGAAACCACAAGGAATGGATTGAAAGAATGATCACCTGCTTGCAGTCAATAATGAAAAAAACAAATAACACATAAGTTTATTTTACGGAAATCATAACGGCTTTGCGATAGATTTATGATGATATCGACCATTAATTGCCCGTGCCACAGGCCATTTTTTAGCAGCTGTCAGAACTGACCCATAAATTCCAGTAAATGATGAACTTGCAGATGCTCAACTGCTGAAGTTTTTTTAGTATGGGATTGTCGATCTCTCGCCTACACCTTGCGTTTTCATTAACGTTGCCTCAAGATAGATTGGACTTAGAACAGCTTTAACAATATCGTCAGAGGATCTGACGGCTGTCTTACGCCTCCACACGGGAGCAAAAAAACCTCTTACTCACATAGGCGGGACATCGCTCAGCTCAGCTATTACGTATATCCCCCAAGTCGTTACCTTTGAACATACGGGCTATCCTGGACTTTTGGTATTTTTTTCTTGATTTCGAATACAGACGCACGACGTGTGGATATTTCACGTTATAAAGTCCCAGGAGATCGTCTCAGTGTTCTAGTTTGCGGCCAAAACTGCAGCTGATACATCTGCCCGGCAGTAACCTCAGAACAACTGTTGACGGGGGTGATCCGCCCTGTGGCGGTTGTAGAGGTTTAATGGGTATCATCAAGATCCGTTTGCACTCAGTCATTTTCACTCCTCCCCTAAGACATTCATTATATGACCTTTTCCTTGTTCTAGTTCACTTGTTGGATCAACATAAAGTCGTGATCGTTGTTTTCGATTTGATCATTTAGAACTTTTAACTTCAGGATGGCACCACCCAGCATCTACGGCGACCCCAAGATCACCCACGATGAGAGCTCCGGCTCCGTCTTCCTTGAAACCTTGGTGACCAACGCTGATCCGTCCAAGACCAAGTGGTTCCTCAAGGATCAAGAGATCGCTGAAACCGCCACATACAAATTCTCAAACTCAGATGAAGGTGGCAACCGACGGAAATTTGTTTGCGAAATTAAGGTGAGTTGAACCGTCAACGCGGGGGCGTTTGTTTGCATACATTGTGTCGCGATTGTTGCTAAACGTTTTTTTTTTGCAGAACTTCGATAAAGCACTGGCGGGCGAGTACAAAGCAAAATTCTTCAGTGCCGACGGCGAAAACTATGCTTCGTTCACAGTGCAGTCCGGAAGTAAGCCAATTTGTTGAAAAAAGACCGAGCTTTTCCGAGGTGAAACCTGATGCAAATGCCTTTACCCCAACCGTTTTCAGATGCTCCTGAGTTCTACGAAAAACCAAAAATTGTTCAACGAGATGGCGGAAACATCATTGGCATAAAGGTCCGCGCCAAGTCCCACCTCGAAATGAAGGCCGAGTGGTTTAAAGTGCGTAAAAGCCGTTTATGTTGAGTGAATTACCTCTAAGAAGCACTTACTTTTAGGACGACAAGCCCGTCAAGAACAGTGACCGTGTCAAGACGAGTGTAAAAGCCGATGATAAGAACAAGGAAGGCAAGCAGTTCATCCTCGAGATCACCGGTCCACAAAAGGATGATGAAGCCAAGTACAAGTGTGTCGTCAAGAATGCAGAGGGTCAAAACCAGCAATCTCTCAACCTTGTTTTTGATTAAAGTTTAAACTTTTGCTGTCTTTTTTTCAAACAAGTTGTAATATCTAACATAAATGTTGTCGTACCTTAACAATACATTCATATTTTGATTCATGTTTTCTTCGAATCTAATAATTTTGGCTTATTTTGGGCTATTCTAAACAACAATTGAATGGATTGAACACTACATTTGAGTGAGGAAAGCCCGTAAGCAGTCAATTGTTAAACGTAATTATGCCAAACGTGGATTTGAGCGCTTTTTAGGATGTTAGCACCTACTGTCTGTAAACGTTAAACATCACATTTACACGTTATAAGTATTTCTGATTGACGAAAAATAAAACTTATGAGTCATTCACGCAATCATCCGTTTCTAGTTTGACACAATGGAGAGTGTAATTTTTCTTTAGCTAATATAATTTTCACAAATGTTCGTTCTCGAATTAACAAAGAAAAAGTTTGTGTTAGGAAAAACCCGAACAAAGGTGGCTGCAAAAACCCAATTTCCAAAAAACATTAATCTTTAGAAGTAAAATGGTTTCCCCTTACGAATCATCCATTTGAAAAGCTTTGCTGAGCGTACTTTATCTGTAAAAAAATACCATTTGTTTTCCTAAATCAGCCGACAAGGATGCGCACAATACATCACTGACGGGGCGCATTTCCTTTAGAGGGCACAAGACTTTGCCAAAAGTAGTTGGGCGGTGCCCATCGTTCTGATGACTTCAGCTTGCAGCTACAAACTTAACCTCATTGTCCAGAGTGCCCTCATCGTCACGGTTGCGACGAAGCTTGCGTTTTTAAATGACCCAAATGTTTAGGTGTCGCGAAGGCGTTGCTATTCTCGGTACAGTTTTTTCCATGTAGCACGGTTAATTATCGGTGATGTTATTGCGTTGTTTTGATCTGTTTCTACTTTTTCCAAAATTTCGCCATTTATCATTCATGTCCCAGTTGACAACAAAACAACAGCTTGACATCCATACAAAGTAGAATCGCCTTTCTACATCCTTCTTGCTCCTGTCTAAATCATCTGATCTCGAGTTTCTCCATTGTGGCTTCTTATTTCGCCGTGCTTCAAAAAATCTAACCACCGTTGACGTTCCCCTGACATGTCGCACTCTGACATTTAGAGTAATTTGAAGCTTTTGTTTAAGGGTGGTTCTGATAGCATTCACAAGGGGGCACAGTTTGATTTGGTGAAGGCTCGTGGCGCCAAGTCGCTGTTTGCAATTTTTCGGCTTTTCGGCGAACATCCCAAATCCACAGAGTATTCCTTTATCTGTCGAAGAAAGCTATAACTGCGAGACTTTTGCTATTGTCTTGGCCCGCAATTGAACAATTGACGGGAACTGTCTCAGCAGGAACATTGAAATTATGGAGTGAGTCATGTCGAAGACACCCGAGGGGGTTGCCACTAAAGAAATTCCACCATCCGCGACTTCTTTTGAGCCTCAGTCAGCGCCTCAGTTAAAACTCAAGAGTTCAAACTCCTGGGTATGATATTACCCAAGCTGGGTCACTGAATTCATCACGATTAGTTTGGCGTGAATAATTTAAGCGGTACACGCTTGTTTTAAATTTGTTTAATCGGTTAAAACTCCATCACTTAGAACTGAGGTTTTATTTATACACTTCCATTGATAGAATAGACATCGCATCCATCCCGTAAAAGCAACAACAAACCATTTTTTAATGCTTTGGACGCGCCTAAAGATATTTTAACATTGAAAAACAATTGGGTTTTAGAAGTCTTGGTGGGTGAAGGCGGTGCAACTTGGGCACTGAGGCAAAGGAGCATTCAACCAATGCCGCCCCAAGACAACTTTAATCACGTCCGCCTTCACATGGCGACGTAGGCAGGGAAAACGTCAACTTCAGTTAGGACCGATCGTTAATGCAACTTTCAAATCTAATAAACGCAAGACTCTTGTTTTACAGCAATGTGTTCTCGTCGGTTTAGGTGTTTTTTGATTGTGTGCTGTGGTGACAGCTACGAATTATTATCGAGCATATTAAAGTGCGTTCGGTTCGTGTCACTTTGCTATGATGTTCTTCGCCTTGGAAACACGATTTTTAACATCCATGTTTCAATGAATTTTTAATACTTAGCTACCGATTTGGTAGTGCACATGCTCGTTTCCGCTTCCCTCGCATTTTGGCCCCCGTATCCCCCACAGATTATTGAAATTTTTTTAACGAAAACCGTGTAGATGATCTTTAAAATGTGAAATTCTATTAATACACAAACCATGTTTGTGGAGTCGTTTGTCTTCCCATTTGACACCCGCATCCACTTTTTTACTATCGCATTCTCAGTTTTTGCAGTGCTTTTCCCGTAATTGCGCATATCTTCTTATTTTACGCTGTGTGTAATGAAGCTTGACTTGTCATGCGTCTTAAACTTTCATCGTCCAAGACCAGGCGCCTTTTCATCCCTGTCCTTTTGCATATTGCATTAATAACGCGTGTGAAATGCAATTAACCCCTTTTCCCGCATATATAATCCTAACTTTTTTACTTGTTTGTAGCCAAGGTAGCCCCCATCCTCATTGATGAATATACTGTAAGCACTGTGGCTGTAGCATCGCCGTTGGAACCATGGACGCGGCACACCGTTCTTCCGGCGGCGACGATCGGCTCAAGGTGCATGATGTTTTTGTTTTTCTCGGTTTGGAGCTACTGGGTACGCTTGCGGTAACTGGAAACTTTTGTTTGATTATTGTTTTGTTGAGGAATAAGTACCTTCACAGGGCGAGGTAATGCATTTTAATGCAAACAATAATTAACTATGATTAATTCCAATGTAATTTAGTTTCATCTTGATGCTCAGCCTTGCGTGTGCAGACATCTTGCATGGCATCTGCACAACAAGCTACTTCTACCCTCCCATTATCCTACGAGACACCGTACCTGAATTTGCAGTACGTATATTCAACATAATTGACTGGACGGCTTGGAGCATCACTTTGACGTAGGCATACATAAGTATCGTAAAGCCAAGAGCATTTTATGACGGAGAAAAGAATTTCAGACACATGAGTGCTATTTGCCTTGATAGATTGATAGCTATCATGCTTTACGGCAAATACAATGAAATTATTACGGTTAAACGCATTCGAAGGTTTAGGTTTGTAAACAGGTTTACATCCAAATTAGATTTACAAAATTAATGTTTGTTCCAGTATTGGATGTTGGGTAACATGCTTAACAGTAAATATAACTTACTTTGCTTTCGACTTTTGCTGCCTCATTCGACCTCTACGAAATTCACATTATTACACTTTTGGGTACGACGAAAATAAAATCAGTAAGCAATTACGCCCGATTTCGAAAGAAAAGTTCAAATATTTTTAGATAGCAATAGTTTTATGGGCTCGGCGAACATTTACATGTACACATACACGCCAACCGAAATCGCCACACTTGTCATTCTGTCCATCAGCAATCCCATCACTCTTGTTCAACTCTATCGACGGCACAAACGAAAAATTGCCCTCCGACAGTGAGTTACATTGTATTTTTGGCATTGCAAATTGTTGCAATGAACAAATTTTATTCTTAGTATGAGCCAAATGGCCGTTATTTTGCAAAAGAGTTTTTGGATTTCTTGGTCACAAAAATCTGTCTGACATCCATCCATATAGCACGGGACACGTTGACCCCTTAAAAATCCGTACAACACGGGCGCAAAAACTATGATTTACTATTTAAGCTTAAATATTTATTGCACAACTACGTGACATCTATCTTCATTTAGAGAATTTCATGTTCTTATGTAAACATGAACACAGGTATAAAGAATATCGTTTAAGACATGCACCTCCACAATCCGTTCGCGCAACCTCGGTAAAAACGCGTTCCCAATGGCAAAGGTATAATCGTGTGCACCTTTAAACACCAATTTCACATTTCCCCACAGTTGTTTTTCACACTATGCTTTTTGTTAGTGTTTGTCTTTAACACCTTTTCACCCTTTATGCACCGGAACAATATAGGTACCGATTTTATTATTTATTATGTTATGCTTCGCGCCTTCTGCTTGCAATTATAATTTGACACCTACCATTTTATTTTACACATCTAACTAAACTAACCAATTTTTTTGCTTTTTGCCACTTTGATGTGCTTTCATCGTTTTTAAATCGAAGCACATTTATCCCTTTATAGAGCGAGCACAATGCTACTTGAAATGTCTATTCGAATGGGCTCTAAACCCGTAAGCAATGATGTACGTGAAGTCGCATCTCGACGTGCAAATCGTCAACAACAACGCATTCTTCTACAGGTAAATAATAACTAAAATGCGACGTGACTATGGATGCTGCCATTTTTAGATCTCGGTTATTGCGGTTATTTTCTATTCGTACATGACGACTTACTACCTGGTGTATTACATATTTGAGACGGAAAATAAATGGGTAATGCTGTTCAACAGCTTCTTTTACTCCACAACGCACATGATAAATCCTGTGATTTACTTTTCTTTGAACCGAGAAATGCGAGCCCAACTCATTGCTGCACTTTCTGATTTGTTATCATTCATTTGTTGCGCTCCTGTTAAGTCTCGACACGAATATGGCAGTATGATAAAGCCTTCAGTTGAACACAGGTATGTTCGATTTTACAGTTTCAACTTTTGGTCTGTTCATTGACCTATTTCCGTTAAACTGCAACCCACGTGCCTGTTTTTTAAAACGTTTTTTAAGGACGTCAAACAAAATGGAAAACAGTTTTACTGAAACATCGCCATTGTTCTCATCTGTGGTGAATAATAATAGAACCTCCAACTTTGCACCTTCGGCAACAATCTCCAAACTTCAAAAAGAAAGTCTTTCATCTGCCGTGCTTATCGATGTAGCAAACACGTTGCCACCCCCCGCGTGTGCCATCACTGAACAATCTCCTTCGCAGTCGGTGGTCGCAGCGGAGGATGAGAACCAAAACGTCACAACTGCCCCTGACGTCGCTGTAATGGATCCAGAAGAAGTTGCTCGAGCTCAGGAACAACGGCGCTCTCTGTTGGATGCTTTGATCCGGGCGCTAACTACTTTTACAAATCAATTTTCGGAGGATGAAGGCGACGAAGTCGTTGCCGCCGTTTTGCAAACCCATGTGAAACGGTTTGGGCCTTCTAAGTCAACAGATTTTGCGCGTTTGTTATCTCCTCCTAACGGCAGGTAATTAAGAAAAACGACAACGCAAACAAATTAGTAATAATTGGCTTTTTTTAGCTCGGTTAAACATTCGCAAACATCGCAATGCATTACGTCGGCGCCTAATTACAATCCCAAAAATAATGCGACTGTTTTGTCACCAAACTCGTAAGTCTTAATCTTAATCTGGTATTATAACGCACAGTCGTCGTCGCATTCAGACTCAAATCCCCCGAAAATCAAAACTTATCAGAATTGGATAGTTCTGCTAGTGAAACAATGAACCGATTGATCAAATCGAACACGTGGCAGCAATGGGCCGACTTGAAGCGCCGTGGATCAAACCGAAGCCACGGCACTGATAGAGACAGTCTGACAATGCTGTTGGCGGAAAATTCACTTCCAGAATCAGATGAAGATGACGTTATTTATCTATAGCTACACGTCTACCGGGTTAACGAGCGTGTGCAAATTTCACATTGTAATTATAATGATGACAGTTTTATAATAAATTTTTTCATTGTACTGTTGGGCTTTGGGAGCAACAATGACTGAAATTTACGACATAGGATTAGAACACTGGTCCATCGGTGGATTCAGGGACATCGGTATTGATACCGTCCATCTTCATAATTGGGGTGAGAGCCGCAATGATGTCCGCACGCTTGTCCTTGCTAATGTGAGCAATGAAAGCTTCGGACAGTGCAACACGCTTTTCAGGGGTCAAGAGGGTGAAGATTGTGCGGCACACAACCTGCTTCTGTGTGTCGAAGTCGTCGCCGGCAGCCTTTGAGGCGGCAATGGCTTCATCCAAGGTAGCCTTGTCGGCACTGATAAAGTTCAAGCTGATGTTGAATGCTAAACGCATGAATTGCAGGGTAGCATTGGAACTGCCCAAAACTTGGTTGATCTTGGTGTTGGCAGCCAGGATCTGGTTAATTTGAGCGGTGGTAATAAACTGATCACTGTTAGCTTTGAAGTATTGCATGATGTCGTGGAGGTCGGTTCCATTGACGTATTTGCCACCGGAAACGTCGATCATCTAAAGTAAACTATGCAGTTTTGTCATTTTTATTTGTGAATATCTCACCCGAACACCCTGATCAGGCGTGATAAAGTCACCATTGAGCGAGATCATCTTAGAAGCTAGGGCATACTGGCATTTGCGACAGACACAGTCTTCATCTCCGTAAGCGAGAGCCACAACAGCGAAAAAAAGACCCAAAGTTTTGAAAGTGTTCATGTTTACCTAAAAGGATAAAAAGTATTAATAAAAGTATTGACAGGTCGTCAATTGTCACCGATGAGGGTGGCGTGAATTTGTTGAGACTGTGAACACTCTTTTATACTGGATGTTTTCATTGTTAATTTGTATCATGCGTAATAGTAATCCCTCAGTAAGCTCCTTTAATCCTTGCTCACCCGAAATTCGCATTGATCGTACTGAACGGAATAATACCATGATCAATGTCTAAACAAATCCAGTACGTTGCAATGAGATTGGCAGTTTACGTTCCAAATTATGGCGTGCGTTGACGGAGCGCAAGTGGTCGGAATGAGGCAGTCGGTCTCCGCGCAGCTTTGTAAACCATTTGCGGGCAGGTATAATTGGAGTCAGCATAGAGGCTTCATTCATAAGACTTGTATGTATGTCGAGGGCGCCAGGGGAACAACCAAACACCGTGTAAGTTTGACACCACCGATCGGTTCGAGTACTCTCCCCTCAAACAATGGATCGAGGGTTCAAGGGGCGCCAGATACGGCCCACGATTCAAATGCGCCAAAAATTTTGCACATTCAATCACAGCCGATCAAAAGGCATCGGAACCAGCCCCCGGTGGGCAGTATCGCCGCTGGGCGTATTCCGAAAAAGAAAGAGAAAAGGCTTGTCCGTTTCATCTTATTGTCATCTGCGCTCCTTTGCGGACTCCCACACATTGATGCGATGTAGATGCCGCCATCAGCAGTCATCATGTCCAGTGTTTCGATTCAAGAGCGTTCGACCCACCATCATCATCATGCATCTTCCATTTTTTTGCACTCAATTGCAACGTTGACGACTACTGACGAGGTGCGGAGACTGGCTGCGCAGAAAGCTACCACGGCCCGGACCCGAGACAATGTGCCCCCGGAAGGGCGGCGTGCAGCCAATTCATCGTCAATCAGATCGACCGCGCCGCCGGCATGCATTTTTGTGGTTGGTCAATGGAAACCTCACTTGATCGATTTTAGGGCACTTCCTTAGCGCCTTGCGCATGTGTTTTTTATACCATGTATTACGAGTTTCCGAAAACAGGGTTCGTGTTCACGTTGACGTTCACGGCCTCAGTCCTTGTCTTTTTAATATGCTCACTCTGATTGTCATGAAATCCATTGTACACTTGACTCGGACAGCTAAGTTTTCAAGTCTTCTCAGTTCCAGTCTACCCCTGTGTTCCGTTTTGCATGTTCTTTATACAATAGAACGGTTATACACGGAAGAAGCTAGCCGACTTCCGCGCGACACCAGGCGACACGTTCGACTTTGACCCGATTTTAATATCCTCCGTGTGCATTGTGGCGTACGTTTTTGTTGGGAAAAAATAGATCCTCCTTTGGTGCTTGGCATGAAACTACTACTAACGGTCGTCGCCTTTGTTTGTCTCGTTGATACCATTTTTATACATAATCAGACGTTACTGTTTGTCCATGTTGTTGCCTTTACGTGTTTTTGGTGATCGTTTCCTATCAATATTTTTTACATTGAAAGTGTAGTTTCCAGCATGACCCGCCGCCGAAAGACGTCGTTCGACTTCTTCGACATAAAAATTGCGGCGCTTTAGAATTTCTTTCTTTGTTTGAACTTACTTAGGTGCACTTTTTGAGCGGCTCTTTTTACGGCATGCCGTCGCAAAATCGCGGGCGTCGATAATTTGTCGCGTAGGAGCTTGTTTTAGATTAGGTTATTTCCATGCTTTAGAGCGCTGACGACATACTGAGATGACCCTTTTTGACACAAAGACCCGCTTTTGCACTGTTCATGCATTACCCTATCCTATTTCTGTTTCCTTATCCGTCGCTAACAGAGCTCAGATTTAAATTTTTGAAACAACGCCAATTCAAATAACGGTCTCTTCCGACAGACTCACTAACAGGGCAACTTTTTTCCGCCCTTAAAAGCATCCTATAATGAATGATGAAAAAACATTGGAATGGGAAACAGATGGGATGTGCTTTAATGGTGGAGGCGGCCAAAACTTAAAGATAGCACAAATGTATCCTGAAAGCAAGTCACAAATAAAACGTCAAAACAGCCGAGGTTGTCATTTCTCGTGCCATGGACTCGGGTTTTTTCTCGCGTCTGATGAGAGCATACTTGGAAATGTATTCAACGATGAGCTGAACTGAGATTCCATTCGGACCTCCCAAATGGCTCTTCATTTGAGGGCATTGTACGCGTTTTCCTTTTGTTCCAGGGATATCCCCTTGGGACCTTATACTGCCAACCATACCCGTGCCTCGCCTCATTCTCACCATACCCCTCCTGGACTCCCGATCGCGGGGGCGTCCATGTCCCTACGGATATTTCGGTCACACTCTATGAAGTAAAACAATATTCAAACTCTTGTGCGAGTCGACTTTTGCCGTCTATAGTGACTTCATGTCTTCCTTCCTTTTGTCTTGCACTGTTGCATGTTTAAGCAATCTGGTTGTGTTCCTAGAACCCATCCTAGAATTGCATCACTATGTCGTGAAAGTTTCCGCTGACTTTGTGTAAAGTCGTACCATCGTGTTTGAAAGGCCTTTCTGTTTTTCTAAATCAAATTATTGTTTTTGATCGCCGTCGTGAAGGCTTTATGCGCGATGCATACTGCCAACGGCCTCAAGCCGATGGGTGGCGGCCCCGTGTCGACGACCTCGACCGTCGACCCTCGTCGTCCATATTGCAGGATTATGGATGACGCTGCTGTGGTGCGTTCCTCGACGTTGCCAAATCCCGTCAGAAACGGTAATTTATTTTAATAGGCTTTTGACACGTTTTTCACACGCGTCGACGCATAAAAAGTACAACCTAATAAAATGTGTTGTTTTGACATTGCTCAAAGTTAGTAATTGTTTTGAAACTTCAAAAAATGACCAAACATGAAGAGCTTGTTGACATGCTTTTTAGTAAATGACTTTTTTCGGTAAAGAAGAATTTTTTTGCTCTCTGACTATTTGTTGCCTTTGAGCAGCATTTTGTTTTGATTTAGCGTGCTTATTCAGCACACCTTGCTTTCGGCGTTTTTGTTTCAACTTTATAAATATCATCGGGAGACTAGACTAGACTAAGAAAATGTTTTCTTCGTAGTTCGAGCTAACAACAACGTAATATTGCAGCGATGTCGACCGTCGGCGACCTCGACAAACGGCAACTCGTCGAGCGCTGTGTCGTTATCACAAAACAACCCGATGGATACGGTCTAACTGTTACCGGTGAAAATCCCGTCTTTGTTGACTATGTAAAGCCAGAAGGCGCGGCATTCTTTGCGGGTGTTCGTCAGGGTGATCGTATTCTCAAAGTTAATGGGATGCCCGTGAGCCGCTCGAACCATCATGAAGTAGTTCGGATGATTTCTGGTCTGTCGGCTTTGTTCTTGGTCTCCCTCCTCTTATAAGGCTCATTTCAGATGGACAAAATGTCGTTTTGGCTTTACTGGGTAAGCCGACCGACTATTCTACGACGCCCCATGCCGCCAATGGTCAGACCGCCATCATGACCCAGGGAGCCTACGATTATGAGGTTTGCTAGTACTACATTTGGCTCTTAAATCATTACCGTGGCCTCACTACACCCATTTAGATTCCAAATTCGACAGAAGATATTCGGCGACGTCAAATTGACAAATTAAATGAAATGTTGCGCACAGAACGGAGCTACATCGAGGTTGGTTTCTTGGCTCCTCCGCCATAATGGCATCTCTTTTGTCTTGCTCGCCTTTATCCCTTTCTCGTATGCTTGTTGCTTTTAAAAGTGTCATCTTTGCTCGACGCGTTTCGCTTGCTCTAAGCTTTATCAATGTGTTTGATCGCACTGCACTACCACGCATGCTTAAAGTTGTCTGGTTATAAATACCATTTTTGGACGTCTTTTATCTCGTCGGCATCTGTTTATTTAAATCTTGTGCAGTGTTTGTGAATGTGTAATTTGTAGAGCATCCAGCACGAGTGCGGCCAAGAAGATCGAGTCCACGTTCGCTTAGCTTTGGAGCGGATACGAGTACTGGAGCAACGGCTTAGAACCATCAAAGTTCATGAGGCAAGTTTTATACGCATTAGTTTCGTCCGTGAGCACTTACTTTATGTCTCGTGTTGGCATTGGTCAGTCCCCTGGTGCTGACGAGACTATTTGATTTGTATCTGTCATGACGAGAAGCGTCTTCCCGAACCATTTGCACCCCATCCCCGACGACGCGAACATGGATTCGGCATCCCATCCTATTGTCGTATACGTAATTAAGATTGCTTCTTCTACCATCGAGTCGCTTTTTGGGAATCAAAAGCTGCGACTTACATGGTAGCTGATGTGGTCTCCATGAAGGCGGTCGTCTCGTCGAGGGAGATGTGCACTGTTTGTTATCCGGGATTGTTAGTCGCTTTTCCGTTTTTGCATTTTTTTATTCGACTTTCTTGCGTCTGCGTCCCACTAAAGTTTGTAACAAGGACTAGTTTCAGACACGCTTCTTATCTCTTATCCATATATGTCATTTCAGGAACATCAAAATCCCGTCATCGTGGAACCTGTAAAGTCGTGGGTTGATTCCGGTGGGATGCACTACATCCCAGCGGCGGATGTTGGCTTCATGGGCGACGTCAGTGAGGAAGATGATAATGAGATCCACCATCATAATGTACTATTATCTTACCTTAAATCGGTTTATATACGGTATTTGTGCTTTCAGAACTTTGATCAATCATCATTCATGAACTTGGAAGAACTGAAATCTCGACCTGCACATCTTGCAAGTTTCATTAACTTCCTCCTAAATAACTCGAATCCCAGTAGCTTGGTTGGTTTCCACCATTAATTGAACAAATAATCATTCAAATATTTAGTTATTCCATTTAATTACCGATGCCTATCAAAGCGCTAATAGCCCCGTCAAGGAGCTGCGACGATTTGCCTACGAGATTTTTTCTACATTTCTGATTCCAAATGCACCCCTTGCCATGGCTAACATCTCCCAGCCACTAATTCAAGCAATGGACAAGATTCTAAAAGCGACCGTCAATGCGACCGATCAAAATGTGGATCAACTTCGTAAAATCTTCGTTCCAGCTCGGACGCGTGCCCTCGACGACATAAATGAATGCCTCGCTGATTTTCGGCAAAAACGACAATATGGTGAGTGATTTTCCGTTTCGTCTTTGATCTTTTTACTGCCTCAAGCAGATGTTCAACATGTCATCGCGTCGTTTTCGGATGTCCATGTTTTCTTAAAATCGAAACAAGCAACAATCTCAGCCTTTTCGCTTTAGCGCTGCCTTTTTGTCCGTAAAAAGTTTGCCATGTCGGTTATCGTGAAGTGACATTTCAGTTGCCATAAATTTGATAAATTTTGTCAAGTAGTCCCTAGGGTTAGCCGTCGGTCGATGTCGGATGTCATGACGGCGGCGCGCTTCCTAATACACGAACCGGGGATGCGTTTCTTGTTGCGCCCCTCAAAATTTTCTTGTTGGCCCCATAGCCTTTTGGTGCGAGAAAATTTTTAAACAGCCTACCACTGGTGGCATTGATTTTGTAAGGAGGAAGAAAGCGACGAGTCGCTGACAAAAAGCATGGACTTGTGCCAAGACAGTCAAAATCTTGTTGTCAAAGCGGCATTTTCCGGACAACCGGGAGTTCCGTTACTGCGATTTGTGTCCGCATGAAGCGAGAGGATCGTTGCATTGTTAATAGCGGCTTCATGCCCGCATAGAAGGGCCTTAATTGAGCAAACATTGCATGTGCATGGAAGTTGGAGTTAAACATGCCGTTTCCAGGCCCTGATGCAAACCAACTTGACAACATTGCCAAAGGCGATCACGCAATGGAGTACAGAGTGAGTGAGCAAATGTTGATGAAGACTCTTGAGACACTGTACAACTCGACCAATGGTGACTTGGAGAATTGTGAAGCACGGCTTTTGGCGCTTATTATGAGTGTCGCTACCGTAATCAAGGTAATCAATAAAGTTGGGAAACATGTCTGGCATCCGGTATTTCAGGTGACTCTTGGCATGAGACCGAATCTAAGTGCATGGGAGAAGCTGCTTGAAAAGTGCCCTACTTTCCTGACAAACTCTAAAAGCAGTGTGTTCAAGATGAAACCTATGATCAGTAAACGTGTAGTTCAGATAAAAGGCCATCATTTTGTCTTGAATCCCGTAAATCTCACTGTCCACTGCTACCAGTGCCGGGATCCCGTTTGGGGTGTCAATGCTCAAGCGTATTTTTGCCAAAGTGAGTCCCCTCCCCATTCTTTCTTTCCGTTTGATGGATGGTATATTGGCTCCCGCCTTGTAGATTGCGACGTCTCAGTCCACAAACAATGCGCCGCCCAGCTTACCGATCACTGTTATCCCGCTACGCAGCAAAAGAACAAGTCGTCTGTATCAAAAAACTCAAAAAAGCCTTTTACATCTTCTGCGTCAAACTTGTTGGGCGGCTCCAACTCTTCACACAGTCGTCACGAATCACCTTCGACCTCTTCTACGATTGATAATTTGCGTGCCGTTGGCGCGACTTCACAGCCAATCCTGGCTGGTGGTACGGTTACGCTGGGGCATTTAGATAGGTCAACGCCCGAGTTGCGATCTATTATCCCTCCACCGGTGCCATCGTCCTCGGTACCTCCACCTCCACCTCAAGCACCTCCACCGTGGGGCACCGCGATGGCTGCCCCACCGACAAATGTTGTTGAGAATGCAAAGTCGACGTCGTCAGATTCTGGCATCGGAACTGAGGTAAGTGATCGACCTGTCTTCCGGTCCCACAGCATGCGGAGCAAGGTTTGTTTTGATCAATGATATCAGCTTGCTTTGCAACCCCTTATTTTGGACTAATTGTCCTAAAGTGCTAATGCAATTTTTTTTTTGAAATAATTGAGTTACAATATTGCAGGCGGAAATTGTCAGACAACCGAGCCGAGGAAAGTCCACTCCTACACCATGGAATGCAGCCGAACAATTGGGACCACCACCTGATGAAGCCTACGAGGAACCGATCTCTTCAAGCTTCCGGCGCGTGGACATCGTCATGGACGAACGGCCCCCTTCATTGCTTCGAGCCGTTGAACTTGGCTCCGTTTCCGGAAGTTCTTCCTTGTCCCAACATTCCGGCAATGAAGAAGAAACACGTCGCATGCTTGAACGTGTTATGCAAACAGCCCTGGCAGAAGGGGATAGTGATCTAGAAGTTGAGACGGAAGTGCCGGCACTCGAGTCAATCATTAGTTGGGAGATCATTCGGCACCTCAAACCGAAGGAGAAAAAGCGACAGGAAGTTGTTAACGGTATGCAATTCAACGCATTTTAGCAAAAACATTTATTCATTTACAATCCCATTTGCAGAACTCTTCCACACTGAACGAACACACGTTCGTAATTTGAAGATTATCGCTCGCGTCTTCTACAAGCCTTTGCTTTTGAAACAAATTGTCAGTGCTGACATCATTCGCCTCATTTTCTCTAATTTGGAAGACGTACTGGACATTCACATGGAAATATGGCACAAGATGAAGCTGGCCATTGAAATGTGGCAACGAGATCCTGCACAGAATGGACTGTACGGCGAAATTGGCGAACTCATTGAAGGCTGTTTCCAAGGCAGTAGTGGTGATCGACTTATGCGAGCCACCGCTATGTTTTGCCAAAACCAGCAATTTGCACTTGACTACCTGCGAAAATATTATGGTCGGTCAAAGGATGACCCTTTCTCGGCATTTTTGATCGAAGCTGAAAGCAATCCGTTGTGCCGTAAACTGCAACTGAAAGACATGCTTCCTATGGAGATGCAGCGACTTGTCAAGTATCCCATGTTGTTGGAGACTATTGCCAAATACACAAAAGATCCAAGTACTGAACAGACTCAACTTTTGAATAGTGTAAATTGTGCAAAGCGAATTTTGGCAGCAGTTAATACGGCTAAACGTAACACTGAAAACCATCGCCGACTGGACGAGCTTCAACGCCGAGTTGATACGACTAATTTTGACTCTAATGATCAATTGGACGCGTTTCTACAGAGCTTCGACTTTACAAAGTTTGTCATTACACACGCGAGGGTTGAAGTAAATACTTTCCGTTTTTAGGCATCAATTGATTTACGAAGGCTCATTGACTTGGAGGATTAGCCGCACTAAAATGGTCGACTTTCATGTAGTATTGCTTGAACACTTGATTGTGTTCCTCACTAAAACCGAAAGCGGCAAATTGCAACTGCGAACACAAGATGTCGACACTACATTTACACCTTTATTGAATCTGGCCCATTTTGCTGTCACATGCAAATCCACTGATAAGCGGTTGTTTTCGCTGTTTAGAAGGCATGACTTGAGAGTTTTTGAGTTTATTGCCCCAACCGTCACAGAAAGAAAAACGTATGTCGTCCACAGGGAGTGTAATCAGTTTCTAAAATTACTGTTTTTTAGATGGCAACGTTTAATTGAAGCACAGATTCGCGCGTGTCCCCAGGCTGATGACCGGAGTTATGAACTTCCGTTCAGTACATCTATGACCTCCATGCCATATCCGTCATTACCAACAACGGAAGAGAAGAAAATAGAACGTGTGCACGTGGTGACGCATCCGCGTCTTGTTAGTGCCAATGAGATCACCATCGTACAGCCTACCGTGTTCGAACATGCCCAACCAGTCCTCACTCCAAATGAACGCCTAAGGCGACACGATAAGCTAATTATGGATGCGTTGATTGATAAGCAAAAAATTCTCGCTAGCTTTATGGGTGATGGAAAGGTTTGTATTCTAATAAGCTTCAATTAGCATTTAAGGAATTGATGTTTAGGACATGGAGGAACTAAACAACATGGCCGACACACTTGCCACGCTTTCGGTCGGTGAACTCAAACTGAAAAGCTCCAAAGAGCTGGCCATGTCTGCCATAGTTCAGGGCAATCGGTTGCTGGACCTCATTAACAAGGAAATGAACCCCAAGAAAGACGTCGACGACAAGAGTGCACTTAACCACGCGGAGCATCTGCCATCAGTGCCGTGCTACCGCCTCACCGCCATTTCAGCCCAGCTTATGAATCATCTCATGGCGCTATTACAAGTTATCCAGGATCAAACATCCGAAATGACCGCTGTCAGGCAGCAACTTCATCATTTTAAGGTGGGGTTCATCGATGATGCCTTTTTTAGCTTCCTTAATAGCTCAGTTTTTTTTTTCAGGACATGGCCGGACCTGGAGTTCGCACTGTTAGCGAAGAGACACTGACCGAACCGCCTCCCTTGCCACCACCATTGCCGCCTTCGATGTGAACCCGTATTCATCTTCTGCTCGACTCGTATTTTTGTTATACCCCCGGTTTTCGAATGTATTCCTTTTCAAGCAAGTCCAGTGCAATTTGGTTCATTTTATGGGTTGAAACAATAGAGACTCACTTGTTCTCACGCCTTCCTTCCCATTGATGTATATATACATGCTTTTTTATTCCATTCATTGTTTTGGTTCGACTTTTCCTAAAAACGCATAAAAGGAATATTTCTATGAATGTCGCACTAAAATAGGTTGTTAACAGATTGAGGAAAAAAGGTTTTCTTTTGGGTTACAAGGACAGTCAGTGTAAACCGCCATACATCCATCGTTTTTTTTAAACTGACATTATTATTGGCGAAGCTTGTCCTTCCCCTAGGGATGAATACTTGGTGGAACTTAAAAGTAGCTTAATTTTTCATGGTACTCACGATGAAAGGAAAACACCCCCTACATCGGACGTCAGAAGATGAAACCGCATGTTTGCCTTTTCTGACAAATGATTGCGAAGCATATGTGCCATGTCGTATGCCGTAAAGAAAAAACCACTTTAACCACCGTTTGCCTTTTTTCGTATTATAATGACTGTTTATGGATCCATCTCCAGTTAAATTAGTCAAAATATTATTACGCGTAACAACTTTAACCAAGTTATTTGTCTGTAGTCATTATCTTGCATGTTCTGTTATTGTGAAGAACGCCTATTACGGTATGCTGTCACGGCGTATTCTTTGTTCTTGAAGTTGACCAATGTTGGCGTCAACGCCGCTACAAAAGCTACTTAGACGGTAAATCCAGCTAAGCGTGACATAAATCAGTAAAATAAAAAATATCTCTGAATTTATACATAATCATTACATTCGTTTGCACATTTTGCACGTGGGTAAAAAAATTATTGTGTGCACATCACATGCAAAGACTAAATTCATGCTCATTTTTTTGTAATAATATATATTTATCCACCCTAAGGCGTTAGACTAATTTCTACTTCTTTGTCATAAACAATCTTAAGAATACAATCCTTTAGTGTAGTATCATTAAGTAGACAGTTTTTAAACCGATTTCCCACCTATTCAAAAGATTTTGTGTGGAACTTGTCTATTACATCACATCATTCACCAGAAAGTACAGTTCCAGCGCCATCCATGGGCCCATTAGTTATTTGCCGTGATTTAAACGTATTCGAAAGTACATCGTGCCAACTGTCTACGTTTTTTTCCCGGAAAACGTTTTGCAAATACTTTCCGGGTTCAACCGTGACAAAATATGCTTGCTTTCACGCGAAACTTTCTCCCTCCTCACATATTTCCGTCAGTTTTATCACAGCACGCATCGGCTGAATATGATGATGTGACTAGATAGTGTTAAGCCAACATTTCAATATTTCAGAATATCCTTTTCATTTTTATTTTAGTGTTTGTGTTTCAACTAGCTAGTGTAAACAAGACAAATTCACAACGGTCGAAAAAACCCATTAAATGGTTTGTTCCGCGGTCGATTCCACCTAAAATGCATGGGCCAAATTTAACTACCAGTCGATTTCATGCATGTGAGGGTTTAAAGAGTGTATTTGTCCTTTCGTAACCTTAGGACATATCCAATGTACAATGCCGTTTTTCTATGTGAAACTATTTCTGGCGTCGTTACTATCACGTTTAATGGGTGACGAAGTCCTTTGTGCAAGCTAAGTAGAATTTTTAAAATTTTGTACACTCACTATAGCAGGAAGTCTTATATGTACGGTTATCAATCATTTAATAATACCAGGAACAACTGCCAATTCCGTGTTGTCTGTGGTGCTCACTCTAATTTTACAGGATTTTCAATTCGATTAATTTGACTGACTATCCTTCAAAATAGTCCCAGGAGAAGTTGATCGTGCCAAAAACAAAAACATGGCCACTTTTCCTAATCTATTTTGGTCTACAAAATAGCGTTTCGGCATCGATGTTGCAGATTTTGCAATAATTTTTCTACGCATTGTGTGAGGTCGTTTTCAAATTGTAGCACATATTCACATTGTATTTTAATTTCCATTCACTGCACTATTAATAATGTTTTGTCATCAGTTAATCAATGGATTCTAATTATTTCTACTCTCTGTTCTTGAAATGGTAGTTTTTTAACTGATAAAAAAAGGACTCATTGGACAATGACTCTCCTGAACGAAACTCTGTTCTTCTGCGCCATACCTCCCCCCGCAATTGAGCGACTTCTCGCAAAAGATTAGCTTCAGTTCTTTTTTTAAATCATTTTTCACTTCCGTCTGCGGATTTTGTGGACTGGTTTATACCGGGTAACTATATATCCGACAAATCCGTTCTTTATAAAACATACTTTTAATCAATTCTTACTCCTTCTGCTCTTTCAATAACATTGTCATTATACGGTTGACTAGATGGTTAGCTAACGGGGCGTACCAACTAGCTCGATTAGATTCTTAGTTAGTTTGATGACATGCAGTCTTACATCTCGGTTGTTCAATGTACTCCGCTCATATTTCCATAGCAGAGTATAGCTTGCCCCCCATTATGATGCTTCGATAACATAAATGCTTGGCACATTTGCTATTTGTAACGTCGGCTCAGTTTGAATAGTTTCCATCCCACCTCTTTATATTTATGCAAATCATTTTTTGCGCCTCCGTGTAGCTTAGTGTAAGCGCAGCCAAAATAAGTGGTAATAAAACCGTGTTTCATAGAATTGTTAATCCTACTTTAGATTAACCCGAAATGTAAAAAAAACATTAGTTCTGCCAAAGTCGACGATATACTCCCACTTGTAGTAACATTAGCTTGCCAATATTACGCGTGTTTAGTTTAACATTTGGATTGGTAAAATGGTGAACTTTCATTGCGTGACGTGTCATGTGAGATCCTATCTCCGCCTTACTAATAAGCGTTTAGTTCGGAGGACACTCATCATTTGGCAATTCATCTGCATAGTTTATTTCACCGACCTAGACTGCGTGTGACCTGTCAATGTTTCTTTATTTATTCGAGTTGAATTATTTGGACTTCATTTTGTATTAAGTTGTACCATGGTCGTCTTAAGTATTTGTTAAATATCCCACAGTACTGTGTCCACTTTAATAGTAATGATGTAAGGGCAACATCAGATTTACCTTATCCGTTTTAAAACAGAGTCTGGTAACATTCTCACGTAAACACTTTTTTAAAATTCAAAATTCCTAGTTTTTTTAGTATTTAAATAACTAAACGAATGTCTACTAATAATATTTACTGCGTGCAACCAAAGTTCTCACTCATTAAAGTTTTGTTTACAACTTTTAAAGTTTTAGCTTTTTTCATAAAAAATTTGGCCGGTCCCAAACCCTTTCTTATGTCTATACAAAAATTTCACTTGATATGAGTAATACAATTTTTTGTATTGATTAAATCTTGACAAAATTTTGCAAAAAATAATTGCCTTATCAGTTTCACGATACAATGGACGTCTCACTTTTCTTTTCACGGTTTATTTTTTGAGTTCAAGAAAATAACCAGACTGAAGTCCAGGGATTAGCACACTCCATTGAACTATCTTATCCCCGTAACAATGTTTTTTACGTGAAGGGGTGTAAGCCCCTAACCGTATATAAAAGTGATATATGAACTCGCATCATTTCTTTTCCCTGGAAACTCTATGCTTTGAACTGTCGTAGCCTTTGTTTTCGTTTGTTTATCAGTCAACAAAATTACTTTATAAATTACGTCACAAAATAGCGTGATGCAGTAAAATGAGCGATCTTTGATTGAAACGTTTTCAAGTTAAAATTTAATTTTATTTAAAATTTTATTTACAGATTATATAGTTAAATTTTTGTACTGTAAAAATTGGTTTATATAATTGTGCAAAAACATAATTAAACTAAAAAACTTAATAGCGTTTAGGCGGATACAATATTTTTGTTCCCATAACCTTTTCGTTTGTAGTATTCCGTTTTTCGGCTGTTATTTACTGAACCTACTTTGTTTTATTTTTTCGCAAAAAAATGTCTTGGTTACCGTCTTCCAATGAATATTATAGTACAGAACCTAGGTGATGTATTCTGTATGTACAATATCCAGTATTCGGAACGCTTTCCATTGAGATTGTGTTTCTCATGTGGGCTATTTCCTCCTTATTGTATTTTCCAACTGTTTAAACAATTTTGCCGTGACACTACAGCGTGTTTAAAACATTATTATTTACTTGATTAATGTTGTTGTTTTAGAATGAATCAACCCAACACAACGGAGGTCAACTCCACTTTTTCCGAAGTTGACCTTCAATACATTCAGAACGGCGAACCTTTCCAAGCTTTTGTTTATTCGGTTTTAATGCCATGCGTTTGTATTCCTGGAATGCTCGGTGCCTGCATTAGCATTATTATCTTCACGAAGAAGCAAATGCGATCTTCACTCAATGTCTATCTTGCTGGATTGTCCGTGTTTGACTTGGTAGTGCTAAGCATGTCACTTATTATCTACCCTCTCATGAGTGAATGTATTAGAAACGACAACGTTGGGACAATATGTCAGGTCTTCTGGCGTACATCACTTTTTTCTTATCCGGTATCACTAATGGCACAAACTGGTTCAGTTTGGACATGTGTTGCAATCACAGTCGATCGTTTTCTGGCTGTAAAGTATCCGCTTCACATGCGATTATGGTGCACATCACAAAAAGCCATGTGTGCACTTTGCTGTATCACGGGTCTCAGCATACTTTACAAAATACCGTCAATTTTTGAATTAACACTCGATGAATGTGGACGAATTCAAAAGACGGAACTTCGAGAAAATCGTCTCTACATTCTTCTGTACAACACCTACGGCAATGTTTTATTATTATTTGTCATACCATGGGTAATCATCATTGCTCTCAATGTAGTCACAGTAAATGCAGTGCGAGCAGCCTACAAAATTCGAAGAGAAATGAGGCTGAATCAGCGAAGTGACGATAACGAAAGAAGGTGCACCAAAATGGCAACAGTAACAATAATCGCATTTATTGTTTTCAACTCTGTAGCAGCGTTAAACAATGTTATTGAAGCAATTAATATTAACACGAATACTCAGGACGAGCGCAGTCAATACGTCATTACGTTAGGTAATGTATTAGTATGCTTAAACAGGTGAGTTCAAAGCAGTACAAACGCATAAATGTCACAGTTTAACTAATTCTACCCATCTTATAGTGCATCAAACATTCTTATTTACTCTATTTTTGGTAGAAGGTTTCGCAAAATGGCAGTTCATTTGGTATGCCCTTGTCTCCGGGAAGACTATAGTCCATTGGTTCGACAATCGATGAATAAAGTAAGTCAACGTGCATTAATATAAATAAAAATAATCATTAACACCGCGTGACTTTTTCAGACTCAAATGAGCATGATATGAGGATACAAAGCATGTGAATTCTATTTTAACTAATCACGCAATGTGCCATACGACAACGATTCCCATGGATCTAGTCGCCCGTTTTAACAAATGTAAACGCTTGCTAATCATAAATTAATAAATAGAAAATGAGTTTAAAATACGTTGCGAATTGGATAGTGTACAAAAAAGTTTTCGTTTAAAACATTGAAATATTAATGGGAGGAAATAGTATCGACTTCCTGCTGTGATAAAAGTTTCCATCGATAGCGTTCGTGGAAGATGCTGGACTGCGAATCCTGGGTATTAAGGGCAGAAGACGGCGCACACGGATGAGCATGCGTCGACAACATGAGCTGAGCATGATCGGCTGCTGGTTTTGCGCCGATTCACTTTTTGTCGTGGTCATTTCCTTCTGATCTTATGGGTATTGTTCTGGCTGGTGCTCACATATCCTCGAAACGTCGCGCATTCAACCGCCCTGGGATATTCGTCACGACAATCACCTCCCTTTCTCCCTTTTTTCTCGTGATCGACTAACATCCACCCGCCCTTAGGCGACGCGCCATCTGAATTTTCCTGGCGACTTTCGCCTATTCGATTTTTGCTTTTCATCCGACAACAATTGATTGTTCGCGGATCAACTCACGCTCGCAAGTGGACAGTGACCAGCTTTTTCGCGGCAAAAGGCAAACCTTCTTTGAACTTGTGTGAAACGGATATGCAAAATGATCTGGCCGTAGATGAAGGCACTTGTTTGCTCACCGAGTGGTTCACGTTGCGCCCTATTGTCACTTTGAATAGTCCTGTTCACACCCTACATTAGCGTAACTCTACTCAAATTCGAGAGTATTTTTCTTTGCGCACGATATCTACCCTCGGGCTACCATTACTCCCTCAATTGGCCAAAAGTGAACCCTAGATTCTGAGTTCTTCAGACGTGACTTCGCGGCGATCCTAAATTCGGTCGAAGTCTTTTTTGCTCTATGGATGCACAGGCAATTGCCGCCGCCACCGGCGGTGCAGGTTCAACTGGTTTCGTTAGTAAGCTTCTGAAGGTCCGTTTTTTTTATAAACAAATATGAGTCATAAATGCAGTTTTTAGCTCGCTTTCGGATTATTTGTAACGTCGGCGGAGTTACCGCACTTAACTCCTGAAGCTGCGCGCGACATTTCCTTGGGGTATAACTGTTCATTTGATACACCATGTCGATGGACATCGACTGGACCGGTCGACAGTGTGAATCATTGGCTTCAAGGCAAAGGCGAGCCGGAATCGATAGTATGGCTCGCTTCGACTGGCACAATGGAAAGGCCAAGTATGTATATTAAAATGACGACACTTTTATTAAGCTATTTATCATTTTAGAGCAGCCATTTGCATTCATTGAATTAAGTGGCAAGTCTGCAGACAGTTTAACTTCTGACATAATTAGATGTCAGCATGACACAGCCCAACTTAGCTTCACCTATTGGACAATCGGGAATGGCAATCTTGAAATCTGTTTGCTCGATGAACAACTTCGAAGATTCAATTGCACAGGTATGCTGCCCACGCAGGTCAAACCAGGCAAAGTGGCACTTCAAATTCCTCCAGTGAATCAACCATTTTATGTTAGTTTATTCGGAATTCGTGGAAACGAATAGCTTTGTTTTTACAGATATCTTTAATCCCTAACACAGAAACTGGAATCTTAATTATGGATGATATCAAATACACAGCGGATTATTGTCTGGAAACAAGTCAAGGGTCGCGTCCAGATTTAGTATTGCCATGGACTCCAGCACCGCTTTTTCCCACCTTTGCAACAATGGCCCCGTTAGTCTTCGAAACTACTACCATTCCGACAACTACTACTACGCAGACAACAACGCCGCAACCGACCACAGTTATGCCGACTGTGGTTTCACAGGGACCGACGTAAGCAAAAAGCAATCTTCGACAAGTTAGCTTAAAAAACGATGTTTTCTAGAATTGGTACAACTGAACCGCCGTTTGAACTTATGGTTATTGGCAACAAAACGCAGCCACTTTTTGACCGTAGAACGGGGGAGTACGTCAAACACACCAATGATCTCCTCTGCGACTTCGGGGGCGAGTTTCCATGCCGCTGGGGGGCTGAAGCCGGAAAATGGGCCATCATCGAAAAAGGTTAGTACATTCGACGAGGACGAGCATTAGTCATTAGTACGTGCACTGCGTACTTTTGTGTTGTTCGGTTAAATTTAAAAAGCTGTATAGAATTCATTTTGCCACACTTAAAGGTGCAATCCCATCATTGGAAACGAGTTCCAATGAGGCGCCTCCTTTCCCTGCGGCATTAGTCATCCAAGGCACATCAATGCTTACGAGTGACCCTATTGAGTGTCAAACTGGCAAAGGAAGCTTGTTGTTCAGATACTGGACTAATGGCGACATTAAACTGCAAGGATGTGCGTTAGGGCACCGGGAAGACAGCATACAAATACAATGTGCTGAAGAAACAGGCACATCGAATATCTTTCAAAATGGCACTTTGGTCGTGTTTGATTTCAACAAAACGATTTCGGAGCCGTTTACTGTAAGTGCAATTTGCAAAAAGTAAAACAGAGCTGACAGGGATATCTTTTTAGCTGAACATTCTTCCGATGTGGGAAAAAACTGCTCGAAACAAGTATCTCGTTATCGACGAAATCGCCTACGTCGGTAGTTGTGACGGCGCGAACGCCGAAGTACAAAAAACAACTACCGAAGCGATCAGAACGACACACATGACAGCGGTTACGTATGTGTCGATTGTTTTTATCCCCATATTTTATGACTCAGAAAACATTTCAGTCGTCTGATTCGACCAACCGCGACGTCGCCGGCACCGATGACGACGACGACATACGAGCCTGAACCAGAATTGATGACGGACTACTGCGGGCTTTTGAACTGCAACTTCAACGAGAATGCGTGCAACTACTTGAATCATGGCTTAACAAAGGTGCCATGGACTTTGCGCAATAAGGGTTACGGATACCCTCTATCAAGACTGACCGACATTAAAAGTACACCCGAACGAAGCCAATTTGTGAGCACGCTTCTCAGTCCTGGCGACTTTGCGATTCTTGAAAGTCCGTCTTTTGATGCCACAAAAGGCATCAATGTACTAATTTTTGAGTACTACAGGTTCGTATGCTACACAACATGAAAATAGCATGTACTAATAAGCTCATTGCAGGCCTTCCTATGCGACGACAATTCGTTTATGCCTAGGAACAACTAATACAAAGCCGTTGAGAACGGTCGCGTCATTCACGCAATGCCCACCGATTCTGAGAAATCTGACTTCGCGCGTTGCGTTCAAATGGAACAATGTGCATATCCAACTGCCACCTGGCACAACTCACGTTCGTTATAACTATTAGTCACCCAAAACAATGCATCTTTTTTTTAGTTTTACCTTGTCGCACACAACACCGACAAGAACAATCAAAAAGCTGCCATTGCTCTGGATAATCTACGTGTTGCTGTTTGCGATGCCGCATCGGCGGAAGCATCATACGATACTTCAGAACAAAACTAAGCTAGTACACTGCCAAGTTAATAATAAATAACATTCGAGATTGAAAATGGTTTAAATTTATGTGATAACTTAACCTATGTAGCCGTTATGATCTCAAATGGGTGCTTTTAAATAAAGCAAGTAATGGTCCCTTTTTTAAATGACAAAAGATTCTCAAGTCTGGTGACTAAGCTAGCGTGAAACACAGCATCAAAAAAACTGTAATTAACAACTTGATTAAATTCGAAGAAAGAAAACCCAGCCCGGAGAAAATTCAAATGGCTGGGATTAACACCAAAAACAAGCGCCTTCAAAATGAAAGCAATCGGTGCATCATTCTACAAAAAAACTGCGACGATGAATACTTCAAAGGAAACTGAAAAGCGTATGTATAACCTTGTGGATGAATCCGGAGGTGGTATTTTGATGCCTTGGGTCAAATATGGTCTCAAAACAAAGGATTTTAGTATTTTGGAAGAGTTTTGTGATACTATGGTAACTTTTGGAATTTTCTTTTACTTATTTTAACTGATATCTTTAAGGTCAAATACTTCATGTATAATGATGGCAGCGGCAAGTTTGTACCTGTTTCAGAGCTTGTCATGATCAGAAACAAGCAACGAAATGCCATTCTATCCATGTTGAGACGTAAGAAAGGTAAAGGTACGGTGGGACCCAACATATTGGAAGAAGTCGACCAGAGTGCGCAAATCAAAGGCGACCTTAGTAAAGCACTCAAAATACTCGACGGATTCGTGAGTAACAATAGAAACATCAAGTATAGGATGATCGTGTGGGACTTGGCCGAAAATGGAAAAATGGGGGAAAACTTGCTGCATCTTTGCCTGTTGCATAATACAGCTGAACACAACACATTAGCTAAACATCTGATTGTAAAGTTTCCAAAACTGGTCAATGATATTTTCATTTCTGAAGAGTATTACGGACTTGCCCCCATTCATCAGGCAATTGTGAATGAAGATGTCCAGATGTTGTATTACCTGCTGCGAAACAAAGCTGATGTACATCAACGATGTTATGGATCGTTCTTCTGCGCGGAGGACCAGAAGGATACTCGTACAGATTCGCTGAAGCATGAGTGGGTCGATATGCAGCCACATACACGATACACTGGGTAAGATAAGTTTAACTTTTATAAAAATGAAAACTGTTGCAATTTTAGAAGGATGTATTGGGGCGAATATCCATTATCATTCGCAGCTTGTACAGGGCAACCTGATTGTTTCCGTTTATTATGCGTTTTTAAAGCTGATCCAAATTTACGCGATACAAATGGTAACACAACCCTCCACATGTGTGTTATTCATTCCCTTCCGGTATGCAGGTCAGCTATTGTGACGAAGTAAAAATAACTTTTGCAGGACATGTTTAAATTAGCCCATTCATTAGGAGCTAAATTGCATATTCAAAACGGCCAAGGTTTAACACCTCTTGGATTAGCAGCGAAACTGGCAAAGAAAGATGTAATTTTTTAACTGTTAAGCGTAAAAAATCTTCAACTTTTAGATGTTTGATGTCATCGTAAACATCGAAAAACAAGTCCTCTGGACTTGCAGAGATACAGTTTGCACGGCATACCCCTTGAAAGGAATTGACACTGTCGATGAACTTACAGGTCATTTGAACCAATCATCTGTACTATCACTTGTAGCATATGGGGTACTTGAAATAGAATGACGCCGATCACGTTATATAAGAGGGTTCACATTTTAGGATGAAAATGAACATTTGGACTTCTTCGATAATCTGTTGGATGACCTACTACAGAAGAAATGGAAAGCGTTTGGGCGCAGAAAGTAAAATCAAAACCGCAGCTTAGTTAGTCAAATGCAAAAAAACTGATTTTCAGATTGGTACAATCAATCATTGGTTATACCATTTACCTAATATCATTCTATTTTGCTTTTCTAAACAGATCTCCAACAGCACCTCTGATAAAGGTGCACACAGAAAACTCTTCCTCAAGTATTGTCTTCAATGGATCACTCTCCGCATTTGGTGCGCTATTTACAACAAAATTTTTTAGCATTAACAATTATCTTCAAAATGATGAAAGATGTTTTTTATGGAGCTATACGGATGGACCCAATAGCTTTTCTCAACGTGTAAGCATAAAAAAGTGGTGACAGAATGACAGAAAAGCAATTTAGATTCGCTTGGTGTGCGAGGTCGTTACCGTGTGTTCATCAATACTACAGTTCCGAAACGAAATTCTGGAAATCAGTCACAGTGGGCATCAACGTTGGTGGAGGGCGACGGTATGTTTAGACAGTACTAATCGAAAATAAAATGCAAGATTTAGAAAGCCTTCCCCGGAAAACTGATCCACAAAACATCGTTTCTGATTATTTTGCTAATGGTACCACTACGTTTTCTTTGTTCAATGTCACCAAATGCAGTAGTTGTCGAAAATACGTTAGTGATCTTCGCAGCCCTAACGACGTCAATGCATTGTCTTTTCTTCTTCCGGTAAAAATTTCCAACTTTCTTCAAACAAAAGCTGATCATTTTAGAGCGGTCAAGTTCGTCGGACCATTCATATTGATGGTTTACAAAATTATAATGGATGACATGATCCGATTCTTACTTATATACTCGATTTTCATCATAAGCTTTAGCCAAGGTATACCATAAAAGGGTTTACAAACTGTTTCATTATAACTTTTAGCATTCGTTCTTATATTCAAAAGTTGTGAACGGGACTCCGGACCAGATTTTGAAAACGTATTCAACAGCCCGAGCGAAGCCTTGCTTCGTATGTTTATCATGAGCGTTGGTGAATTTGGGGCGGTGTATAAGAATATACAAAACTGTAATAGCATCATGGGCGTGCAGGGGAAGGTAGATAAAATACAATTTTGGAAGATGTGAAAACTGCAATTGTAGATATTCTTCTTCATTTATGAACTGTTGGTAACTGTAATGCTTCTTAACCTGCTCATTGCCATGATGACACGAACCTATGAACGCATCGCGGAAACTCAGAAAGAATGGAAACGGCAATGGGCGCAAGTCATTCTGATGCTTGAAAGGTCGCTACCACCGTCGGAACGTCTACAAATCCTTATAGCCTACTCCCGTCCATGCAACACTGATAAAACGCAGCGTGCACTTGTCGTGAGGCAGAAGAAAGATGTAATTGATAAATCATTGAAAAAGAAAAATATAAATTTCCGAATTTCAGAAAATACGTAACCATACACATGGCAAAAAGAAACTGAAGAAAGCACTCTGTCGACTGAAGGTTTGCAAACTTAAACTTCAACAAAGAAAAGATTGTTTCAGGCTCTCAACTCATTAAACATATTGCGAAGAACCTCAGCATACTCGGAATCAGATAATAGTGCCATCGACACGTATGCTATTTATTTTTCCTCTTTATCTACTTATAAATCCATTTTCAGCAGATAAAACTCACTAAAGAATAGCGCGTTGCCGTAACGCTATAAACAGTCTAATGGTCATCGACCTTGTCGGCGCGACGAAGAACCTTGTAGTCGCGGAAACGGGCCTCGAGCTGGTCGGTGTCGTTGAGACCGATTTCGCAGGGGTCAGCTAAAAAAACAGTCATTGTAATAATGTTAACGTAATGTATCAATAAAATAACTTACGAATACGCTTTTGGTAACGCAGATCGTAGAACAAGGTCGGGAAGTATTCAACAAAGTGCTGGCGTTCGAAGTGCTCAACTGGGGGAGCCTTGGCCCACTTTTCTTCAACCTTGTTGGCCTCGACGGCGCCATCGGCGGTCTTGAGTTCGTGCAACTTGGCGCGGGCAGTCTGAACAAAATTATATATAAAAAAAACCGAACCATAACAAAAAGAGAGAAAAACTCACGTTGTACTCAATCCACTTGTTGATTTCTTTGTTGTACTCCTCAGGGATGGTGCCATAGGGGATCTTCAACGACTCGTACTGCTTCTGGAGAGAGTCGAGGAGAGCCGCATGGGTGGGCAGCTTCTGCTTAAGGGCAGCGAAGTCGACCTTGGGGAGATCAGCGGGAAGTGAGTTAACACTAAAATGTTAAATATAAGATCATGAGAAGAACGTGATAAACTGAACGGCGTTCAATATACTTACACGCCATTGAAGGTGCTGTTGAGACCCTTCAAGCGTTGCAGCTCAGGGACATGCTGGGCCGTGAGACGCTCCGAGAGCTTCTGCCAGTTGACGGAGGTCGTCGCCACACGCTTGGCCGCTTGAGACATTCTATAAACGTGCCAAAGGTTAGCTGGAATCTATCGCAAAAAGAAATAGATCGATACACGTAAAAGAAACTGAGTTTACGTGATATAAAGTTGTGTGAAGGTCTAGCCGAGGGAAAGATCGCAGCGCACGCACACGACTGCAGAAAAATCTCTCTGCAGAGAAAAGTCGTGATAGGAGCGCCTTACAGTAAGGTACGCGGGTCATTTGAACGCTGCGTGCGTGCAGCGGAAGTGAACCCGTACCTGACAGCGCTGTTGCTGAATCTGTTCTTCTCCCTCCATGGAATCCGTTACTTGCCAATGTTTTTGGTGATAATCCTCCTTCTAGGAACGCAGTATCAGCTGCATGCACTTTATGTGTTTCAATTGTGAAAAAATATCATTTTACACCAAGGGAAGCACTATCCGATGTTCGAAGCATGTGCAACCTTGGAAAAAAAACTGACTTTTTATATATATTTTCCGGTTAATTTCGAATGTAGGTTAAACGAAAAGCTACATTGAGAACTGCAGCATCATTTCATCAAGAATTTTGATAGTAATGACAGTTTTTTTATAACTTTCGTAAGCCCCGCAGTTTTGTCATCAGTTTTTGGACAAATGTACAAAATATGAAAGGCGAATGCTTTATTTTGCGCTGAAAAGGCTATACTTACATTATAATTGAAAGAATGATGATCGACAACGTTTCAAGTTGAATGTTTGATGAGTTTCAGTTTAAAAATGATGATTATACAGAGAGTGGAAGACAACGCACGCATCTTCGAAGAACCTAACTTTTTATATATATTTTCCTCCTTTTTCAAATTAAGCTCGAAGCAAGGCCTTTATTGAGAGTTGCAGCATCTTTTCACCATAAAAATTTGATAGTCGTGGTGACGTTTTATACACATTTGCAAGAAATACAGTTTTGACCTCAGTTTTGAGACACTTTGCTTTCAAGGCAAACTATATATTTTATTTGCTCTTTTTCGATTTTTAGTCGCAGCATAAGCTCCATCGATCTTCGTAGCATGTTTTTATCAGAACTTTTAAGCGTTTCGTCCGGATATTATGTCAGGCATTTCCAGTGTTGGGTCATGACCGAATTTGCCGGACCGGATCGGACATTTTAGTTCCGGAAATGTCCGGACATATCCGGTGTTCGATTCGGAACTTTAACCGTTATCCGACACTAATGTCAAATAACTGCTGTTTTTATCATTTTTGGTTAAATTAAGCTCAAAAACACTTGCTCGATGGGTAGGTACATAAGTTTTAGATGATCAGACATTTCTCGGACATATCCGTTCCGGAAATGTCCGATGTCCAGTCCGGAACTCGGTCCGCTACCCAACACTGGGCATTTCTATTAAGAAAACGATAATTTTGCACCAAGTGGCGCAAAAACGCACACTCGAAAAACCTATATTTTATATATTTCTTTCTTTCTTATCCATAGGCATATTAATGCAAAAGCAACAATGATGTTTTTATCAACAAAAATAGAAGCATCTTATTTATCAACACTTTTGACAGACATAGTGCGATTTTATTTACGTTTGTCAAAAAATCAAATTTTTCGTTCCAGCTTGGTGGCTGTCCCGGGGTTCCAAGGTTGGCGGACAAGGTTTTCCATTCCGCGCGCGTTTGAAAAAAGATGGGTCGTGCGGCACAGGTGATATGAATACGGCATTTAGTTGGCCGTTTGTCTTTGTTTTTTCAAACTGGCGCCAAATGGAAAACCTTGTCCGCCCGAAAACCTTGTCCGCCAACCGTCAAATCAGGGCTATGTCACAATTGCTCCATCGAATTCTCGCGTCTGCCGTCAGCGGTAGTTTTTATATATTCTTTGCCGCGTACTGCTCATTTCATTCTGCCGTTCTTCCTAAATACCATTGTTGTCGTTTTCAGGTGACTATGCATCGAAAGTACTCACCGAATACCAGCGGCGCCACCGACAAAGAGAACGTTTCGGTGCGGAAGAAGCAAAAAGGCACCCGTATCCGGACCGTGATTCGGCTCCGCGGCGACGTTGAATGCGACGGAGTCACAGTCACCGAGGCTGAGGACGGTGACAGCGTCGCTTTGATCGGCGACAAGGATAAGGTGAGCTTTTCATGATTGTTTCTCGGCTTCAATGTCCATGTTTCAGAACACGTACATGTTCGATCGCGTCCTCGGCCCCAAAGCCACGCAGAAGGACGTCTACGACGCTGTCATCGGCAAGTTCGTGGCCGCCAGCTTGGTCGGTCAAAACTGCTGCATCCTCGCTTATGGCCAGACCGGTTCCGGCAAGACCCACAGCATGTTGGGCACAGTCGACAACCCTGGCATCCTCTCCCTCTTCGCCCAGAACCTGTGTGACGCCGTCGAAAGACGCTGCAAAGACCGCAAAGTCACGCTGATGGCAGCCTTTTACGAGGTTTACAGTGAAAAAGTACGTCAATACCATGTTTTATGATTGAATCATCGGCCATTTTCAGGTGTACGACCTTCTGGGCTCGAAGCGGACTCCTTTAAACTTCACGACGGCCCGCCACATTGCCGGATTGACCAAAGTTCAAGTGACCAGCTTCGAAGAGATCCGCGACCTTCAGACCAAGGGCCTCAAACGTCGTGTCACGTCGGCGACTGTCTTCAATGAAACCTCGTCTCGAAGTCACGCCATTTTCGAAATCAGCGTGCATCAGGAGCTGCAGGTCCACGGCCAGATGGAACAGGTCCTTGGGCAGTGCTTCTTCGTCGATCTAGCCGGCAACGAAAAGTCGCGTGAAGTCAATGAAGCGCAGTGGAACGTATGTTGTTGCCTTTTCTTGAATTCGGAACGTTGTTCATCAGTCCCTTTCAGGAAGGCGTCAACATCAACAAGTCCTTGCTGGCTCTGCAACGGGTTGTCAGCCAGCGTGCCACGAATGAGAAGCATGTGGCTTACCGTGGCAGCCTGCTCACACGCATCCTGGAGCCTTGCATCGCCGGCAATGCCAATGTTACCGTACTTGGGGCCATTTGTCCGACGAAGAACTGTGCTCCTCAGACGACAAACACGCTTCAGTTTGTCAGTACCGCTCGATTGGTTACGGTCACGCCAAGATCGAATCGGGATACAAACAACATCATCGACACTATTCCCGACTACCGTGGCCATCTGGTGAAGACCTTGAAAGACGCCGAAAAGCAGCTGGTCATCATGAATCGGCCAGAAGGCGCTTGCATCGTGGAGCTGTTTCCTGACATTTCTGCGAACCAGTGGCATTGTCTGCACGATGGCTTCGATCTGAAGAACGGCAAGGACAAAACCATCATTGCGTTTACCGCTGAGGACGCTAAATGGTTCGTCTTGGCCAAGGACGATGGCGTTGATCTGAACAACGTGCAGCTCGAACCAAATGTGAAAATCCAGCTAAAACATGTAGGTTCTTCAATCAGTGTTTTGTTTTTATTTCAAGCTTTTTCTTTCAGTCTGACTGCATCGTTCTCCACGAATCGCGCTTCTTCGTCGTGTCGTTGGAAGCCAGCTGTGATCCATCAAAGTTCAAGTACGAATCCGTCAAAGTGAAGTACATGGAAGCCACGACTGCACGGTTCTACCAGCGGTTGAAGGAGAAGGCTCTAGCTGAAGCCAAAGCCGTGATGGACGGCCTTAACGAGAAGCTCGTTGGCGAGATTGCGACCATGCAGTCCCGTGTTGATGAGCTCGAGGAAAAGGGCGGAGCGATGAAATCCCGTCTCGAAAAGCAGGCCCAGCTCGAGTTGCAGAAGGATATCGAAGACGCCGCGGCCATCCAGGCTGAAATCAGCAAGCAAATCGAGGCTGCTTCGACGGCTGTTGCAGTTCCACGGAAGTCCGTTGCGCCCGTCGGTGCTTCCCAGGATGTGGAGATCCTGAACGAGGTGTTCACGGAAGTTGGAATAACCGAGATTCAACTGGCTGTTTACATGAAGGCCAATCGAGAGATCGGCGGTGTCCGTGTGTTCAACAAGGCATCAGGCAAGTCGAAAGTTTCTTGTTGACAAAAACTGATGTCGCCGTTTCAGGGATGCACGCCAATTTGGACTACAGATGCCTCGAGATGTTGAAGGAACACGTTGGCGACGCTCTCCAATTCTGTGACGACTCCGCGCTGAATGGAACGGTCGCTGCGGTACTGTACAAGCTGGAATTGCAATGGGAACGCACCGATCCAGCTACTTCGTCCTACTTCCTCCAGGACATTGTCAAGGGCTGCATCATGCAAACGGCCACTCGGCGCAAGTCTTCGGTCTTTGAAGTCACTTCGAAGCTCAAGAAACGCGATTCGGTCATTGCGTCGATGGTTTCGAGCGATCTCGTCGAGGAATCTGATTGCGACCAGATCCTGAAGATGGCTGTGAAGTACCTTGACGTGCCTGTCATTACAAAGTTTGGCGAAGACAAGTCGTCGCTGTTCAAGGAATTCCTCCAGGATGTCAACTCGGGCTATGTCTATGTTTCCGCCGCCAAGTACGAAGACATTACCACGAATCAGAAGAAGTCTGCCTACTTGAGTCTGGCAGCGAAGCTTCGACGAACTTTTTTGATGCTGGATGTTGGAGTCAAGGCCATCAAGGGTTCCAAGTTCTACGCCGAGTATGACCAGGAGTTGACAATGGTAAGTCTTGATTACAGTGATTCAATTGGCAAGCTTCATGTGCTCTTTGCAGATCATCGACAAGGTGAACACGCTGCAGTCGACCTTCAAGACCTTCCTTCGTCAAGTCCCTATGAACGAAGACGTTTCGGAGCTCTTTGAGGAGTTGAAACGCGGCTACCAACGAATGCTTCAAACCATTGGCCATTTCCTCTTCTGTATCGCCGAAATGCTGCCGAAGGAGTTGCGCGACATTGCCCCGTTCGTCCACGTCGGCTTCTTGTCAGCTGTGGACAGATTCGTCGCGTCAGTGCAGCGTGAAACCAAGGGCCAGTCGATGAAGACGTTCAGTGGCTACTTTCGGCATGCCGCCGCGGACGCCGTCGATGCTCTTCGGGAAGGCCTGGGATCGGCGGAGACGTTCGACGCTGGCTATTTCACCGATGTTATGATTCCTGCTTTCCAAAACTGGGGGTCGATGATGCGTATGTTTACTAATTGGCTGTTTAGCATGAATTCATCGAACATGTTTCAGACAGCGGATGGAAGTCGCGTGATCCCGGCGTGTTCTACAAGGCCCTGCTTGAAAAGATTGTTCAGAAGTACGACGGCCAAGTGAGCAGCGAAACCAAGCGAATGCTTCAGAAAATGGCGGAGCTGGTATCCGGCCAGTATGCCAGGTTGCGTCAACATGGCTTTTGTCTCAAAGTCAAACGCGGGTAATAAGGTTGTGTCGTAAAACTGATTTTGGGTAATTATTTGGTCATTGAAATAAGTTGATAAAACTGTGGTTAAGTTGGAGAGCTTCAAACTGGCATCGTATTCAAATTTTATCAAAGTAACAAGTATAAACAAGCAAAAACAAAAACAGTCACCCGTGAAAGCTGACCTGAAAGACACTGAAGATGAGATCAATCAAGCAAAACTAAAGGACTGTCTAGGTCAGCTTAGCGGTCGAATCGGCGCCTTTCTCCGAAACGGCGGCAACCTCGGCAGTCGGCTTGAAGTTGAAGCCCTTGAAAGCATAATCGGAAACCGCTCCGGGGCCAGTCTTGGCACTACCAGACGCTTCAGTAGTCGGTGGCGACGGATCCTGGACGATCTCTCGAATGACGCCATCGTTGCAGACAATGAATCTCTTGCCGGAAGCGTGATGGAACTGCATGCCGATCCTGAACAGCTTATTTGTCACAACATTATAGACGCGAGGCTGTTTCGGTGGCGCCAAAGACTCTTTCAGCGAGTCGGAGAGGGGCACGTCGAGGTCACGTTTGCCGGTGAAGGCCAGCTCGGGAATAGGCGATGGGCAGGGGTACGAGAGGTCCAAGTTCTGCAAAGGTTAAAACTGCTTTCTGTGGTTATCAGAAAACTCAAAAAGACTCACCTCTTAGTCTTCTTCCGTCGACGAAGATGCTTCGGGAGTAGTTTCTTTAGGCATTGTCGTAAGAAGTACACCTTGAAAAAAAACAAAAAATCGAAATATGGTATAATCGCGTCATTGCATTGATCTGTTTGAGCAATTGAAATCGAAACAGAAATGTTCGAAACTAAAAAACTGTCCCAAAAACTGATTATAAAATAGCATATATACAGCAAAACCGCGCACAGCCGACGGCGGCGTAATGAGGAGGCAGCAAACAACTAGAAAAGCGACGCCATTTGACACTGCTTTTTACTAAGATCTCAAACAAACTAAATTTAATTAAAATTTTGTTTTCTTATTTGAAACTAAAGTTTGTTAGCGTTGAACAAGTAAAACAGTGTTAATGTTGGCTAGCGTTAAACATTAATTGTAACAATCACGCGTTTTATTTTGTAGTCGCCACTGGTCACCATGTAATCGTTTGCACTTGCGCGCGCTTTGCCAAGGATCTCTGCTTGTTTCTCTTTCGCCGTCTTTTTGAAATTTTTCTAAATTCGACCTTCTCATGCGTCATGGAAGACGACGATCTCGACCTCCTATTTGACAACGTGCCTGATTACGAGTTTGACGAGAATGAGTCGATTAAATATGAAGAGAGCGAGCCGGTAAGCTTTTTGGGATAAATTTAAGAATACTTTTTGGATGTCCGTTGCAGGCAGCCGAAGAACCCGATTTGTATGCCTATGAACTCTACCACAGTGAACATGTCGAGCGGCTACCTCCAATGGCACCACGAAATGCTCGATTGATGAAAAAGTTGCACAAGTATTCGAAGCACATTGCTGAAATGACGAAAGATTTGGAATCATGCGCGGAACAGGTTTGTTTTTTTTAATCTTTTTATATTTTTATCCTTTATTAACCTTCAGACGGCCCAGTTGCGGGTGTTCGAAGCTTTACGAGGCCCAGATGATAAAGTCACTCTGGCTTTTGAACGGTTTTGCACTGGAGCACGCTTCACTGTGATCGCGGATCCTGAGTTCTTCGAAGGGCCTTTCACCGTTGTGATTCGATTTCAATCGTGAGTTAAAGAAAGAATAATATGTAGTTTTATTGTTAACGTTTTGTTTTACAGACATAAACCGAAGGTTTTGACTGTACAACGTCCGATCACCCTCGACGACAAAGGCAAGGCCCAGTTTTTCCTCAAAGACTTCCCAGAAGACGCCAAAGTTGAATCTGCCGAACTCTGTGTTTGTTCCACAATTGATGAAGTCCTCTACGACAAGATGCTCAAAATGTACAACAAACTGATGAAGAAGCATGATAAGCAGCCGGTCGAGGATCCCGAGCCGCCGCCACCGAAGCGACGACGAGTCAGACAGCTGACCATCTACGACGCCTTAGCCGCATTGTGCATTGATCGAAATGAGATTGGCACATCTCCGGAGGCATGGGCACCTCTTTTGGGTGAAGAAGAACAGCCTGCGGACGACATCAAGGACGTGAAGCCGGATAAGAACGAGTTGGACGTGGACGAAGAAGACGTGGTCATTGACCCACTACCGTCCGATCTCAAGTACGACAAACGCTATCAAGTGTCGCCGCTGTTCGACGAGTCAGAATCCTCCGAGCTTGAATCCGAGGAAGAAGACGACGGCATCAAGAGGGAGATATTCGACTATCAACCCGTTGTTTTCGATCCAACAAAGCTCTTCGAGTCTGAGGTCGACCCCACGACAGAGCTCATGCCCATTGTTCATAGCATTCCAATTCACATTTCAACTCGGTAATCTTTATTATAACAATGTTAGTTCATTTTTATCAATAACATAAACAAAAGTACATTTTTTTTACGCATCACAGAGAAGCAATAGGTTAAGGGTGAGTGGGATTTTGTCACAATGAGTACGCAGGTTTATGAAGGCACGCTGAAAACTTGAAAAAAGACTACCCAGGAATGGCGCTAGGCAAATAAAAACAAATTGGACAGTCATTGAGCTAAAGCACAAAACGGAATTGACGACGAGAAACACGAAAAGCGAGAATTGCCATATCACAGATCACACAGTTAAACAGGGTTTTTGCCATAGTCTTTCCGTATATTGCGAAACGCTTCCGGACGTGGTAACTGATCAATAGAGAGAAAGGAAAACTTCTCACTGAGCGTTTGACCTGAACGTATACTGCTGCCAGAACCAATGGAATTGTTGGAATTCGCAGAGGTGTCAAACGCACCGACACTTCCTTGATTATAGCTGCTGGCGGTTGAGCTATTGATCAATGAGGAATTTCCTTGAGACGAAGTACTCCATGAGTTTTGCCGATTGATGCTGTATTTGTACGGTGGTTCTGGAGGGGCATTTGAAGACGCGGACGCAACCCGAGGAGGAGGGGGTGGCGGTGGAGGTTCATCGGCGACCGGTGCCTGTGGCTTCTGTGCAATAGCAGGTCTTGCACCCGGTGGCGGTGGTGGAGGGGCTCCGGGTCGTCTGACAGGTCTGTGCGCACTTTCCTGTAAGAAAACAATGTTACACTGATAAGATAAGAGGTGACGTCAAGGATGACTCACGTCAATACTACTCTTCCTGTTGAGCGGTGGTGGAGGCAGTTTCGGTGTGGAAGTAGGCGTAAATTGAGAAATCGGTTTTGGCGCCGCTGGCAATGTTTTTTGTATCGGCTTATTACTCGCAGGTGGTGCTTCTGGGGGACTCGGCTTGTTGTGAAAAGCTGGTTTTGCAGGTGTTGCAGGCAATGTGGCTGGGCTAAAACAAATAGTCACATAAAACAAAATCACAAATCACATTTATATATAAAAACTTACAAATGAGTCGTGTTGTCATCCTGTCTTACCGCAATGGGATTGAATGGCTTTGGAGGCGGGTTGTTAGTAAAGTTAGGTTTGGGTAAGGGGTTAGTGCCATGAGTACTCGTAGACGCTGCCGTCGGCGGTTTCATTGCTGGTGCGTTGAACTTTTTGTTCTTGATATCACTCGGTCTTTTGGGTACGCCATCAGCAAATAGACCTCCCATGCCCATGGGTCCCTTTGCAGGGCCTGACGATGGAGCTGATGAGGACGATACTGATGCGGCTGAAAAAGATATATAAAAAACATAATCAAAGTCAGATTTCTTATCAGTAACTTACATTGACTCCCATTGTTTGACGACGGCTTAGCGCCACCACCAACAAGCGGTGCTGACCTGTCGTTTGTGACGGTCTTCTTGAGTTTGGCTCCGCGATGGATTTCACCGAGCAATTTCGATCTATCCGAACCGGAACTCGTTGGAGCTGGTGCTCGCGCCGCTTTCGGTGGACCCAGCGCCGACGGCGGTGGCGGTGGGGGAGGAGGCGGTGGTGGAGGCATCACCTTAAGTCAGAAACATAACAAGTGCCGTCAGCAAAAAAGGGAATCAACGAGTGAATCGCCACCGGGAATGAATCGCCGACAGAAGACTACGAAGTAAGCACGCCCGCAGCAATGGAATTGAGCCAGCACGGAAAGCGTTTTCGCGACGGAACCACGTTGGGGGTGCGCTGTTCAGCGAGGGTGCATGCACACGTTTCGCGTGTCGTTTGCGGATGTTGGGTTTCGTTGCTCAGGGCGGGGTAGCGGATGATTCATCGATCACCTGCATAACTCATAGTCGGCGAGTGAGTCGGTGGAAAGTGTGATGTCTTGGGACGTCCAGGCGCGAGATTAAGTGGGGAGGCAGTTTTCAAGTATGTCGACTTTTGCGGACTTGTTCGCGGAGCCCCACAAATGGAGGGTGAAGGTCCGTCCACATTGTGTTTTCCTTTCTTTCATGCCCAGCGGAACTACGTACGCTTACGTTACCCCGGATCGTAAAGGGATCGCATTTCATAAATCGACTCGAATGAGGAAAACATAGACATTTTCATTTCTGAATCAACTTTTAATTCAATCAATTTTTATACACTCATCAAAATAATGATTACATCATCAAATCACGCTTTGTTGCGAACGGGTCCCACAGAGCCTGCACTACTACTGCCTTCTGAATGGTACTGCTCGTCTTCAAGCGAACTAGTCGGTTGCACAATCGTTTTGGGCCAGTCGTCTGTCGTCACAGGGGGATTATTGTTAAGCTGTAAAGGGAGAAACGACCATAATTGCTGGGGATAGACTCGTTCAAACTGGACTTACGGCAAGGAACTTCTTTTTCATCGCGGAGATAATGTCCATTTGGGTGTTGAACTGTGATTCCAATTCCTGATTGTAAATCTTAAGCTGTTCGATCTCGCGCAGATACACCTGTACGTTGTTTTCTGATCCCTCCAGTGCAGCGATTTGCGAATTAGCGTTGTTGAGCATTTCTTCGTATTGTTCGTTAAGTTTGTTCGCTTGTTGCAAACGGAACCGAGTCTCCTCGAAGCGACGTTCCAGTTGGGTACTGAAAAACTCATTTTGGTTAACTTTAACGTCAAGAGCACTTGACGCTTACCCGATCGGTCTAGCATTTGCTTTAGCCGTCTCCAATTCAGTTTTGACATTGTTCAGAGCATTTTCGATTTGCTGCTTTTCGTTGATCAAAGCTTCGATTTCTTGACGGGCACGATCGACAGCCATGGCAGCTTCTTTGGTCGCAGTGATAACCTTTGTTTCACATTCGGACTTCACCTGCTCCACAGTCTTCTTAGAATCAGACAGCTGCTGTTGAAGTTTCGAGTTCTCAGATGCCAAACTCTCTTGTTGGCTTTCATACTTCTGCTTCAACTCGTCAAACTCCTTCTTGATTTCGGTTACTTCCTTTTCGAAGTCAGCCTTTTCTCGGACGGCTTCGTTCAAAGTCTGAATTTGGGTCTGCAGCTTTTCACTTTCAGCAAGCGTGGCTGAATACACGTCCTTTGTTTGCTTGAGCTCTAATTCAATTGCCTCGCTGGAAGATTTCTGTGCAGCAAGCTGCTCCTGGAGAGCTCTAATATCAGCCGACTTCTCAGACAGATCGGCACGCTCAACTTGTTCCTGGGCCGTGACGGTCATAAGCTGAGCTTCCAGCTGGGTGCATTGCGTCTGCAATTTCTCCAAAAGAACACGCTTCTCAGCGATGATGCCAGCATCGTGTTTGCGTTGTTTTTTCAGATCATCAAGTTCTGCCTGCAGCTCCTTCTTCTTCTTTGATGTTCGTGATTCGAGCTCATTAATTTGCTCCTTCAGCTGCGTGATCTCATCAGCTTTGAAGGATTCGAGTCGTTTAAGTTCACAGGACGTCATGTTGAGCTCTGTCTCTGTGAATGACAGCTTCTAAAAATGAACAATGATGGGTATTGATCGGTGCGGTTTGTTGTTTGAGCGACTTACATTTTCCATGTTTTCGATATACTGTAGGCACTTTTTGATAGCATCCCGATCGGTAGGTTTCAAGCAAGCAGCACGTCGAAGTTCAGTGATCTTTGCCTTTGTTTCGTTGATAGTCGCATTGTCCTGCACAGATAGTTCATTAAATTGCAAGTTTACGGTCAAAACAAACTTACCATTTGGACAAATGCCCGAATATCGTCAAAGACACTATTAAGTTCCTCATCGTCAATAAACTCATCTGTCTCAGTAGATTTGTGATCACTCGGTACATTAATCTACAAAGAAGAAATTGATTTTGTGTTAACTTTGAAGACGCAATGCACACAACACTAAATTAGTGACACTTACACCTTGGGACGTTTCACGGTTTTCGAGAATTTGAAACTCTAGCAAATCGTTAGCTTCTTCAGCTTCGGCAAGTTTACATTTAAGAAGGTGACAGGTATCATTAAGCTCTTGGATCTTAGCTTTCTGATCGGACACGGTAAGGACAAGACGTTCGTGATCTTGAGACTGAAGACGGACCATTGTTACGTTTAACCACGAACCCACAAGAAAGGAGCGAATGATCGCAAAAGGCGAAAAAAGGGCGACGACTAAGTAAGAAACAGGAATGCATAAAAGGGGTTACCCGTTGGTTCTCGTAGGTTAGCGATGTCTGCAACTCTGCGATCATGGCGTTGGCCACGTCAAGTTGTTCCTTCAGCATCATCTCTTCACCCAAGGCTAAGGCGTTTAGCTTCAAAGTGACTTCGTGGTCGTAGCTACTGTACGAGACTTGGTCAATTTCCAAAGCCTAAAGTTAAATATTGAAAACAATAAACATGAAAAAAAACACAAAGTTAATGAAAATTAGTTGTTTCACTCCACGCAACAACGCAATCTGTAAGTTGTACTCACCTCGTCAATGTCTTCGGTAATGGTGTCCAGGTTGATTGACGACTCTGCCGAGCCTTCCGAGCCGTACGAGGATTGCTTGTCGTCGTCGTCCGAACGCCTTGCGAGGACCTTCTTCATGCGTTTGAATTTCTGTACGAGCAAGTCGTAGCGTCGGTCTTTCTCCTACAAAAAACGTTGAATGCCATCCCTAATCCTATTAGTCATGTTTGTGCTTACAATTCCAGATTGGCGCAAAGCGTTGATACACTTGGAATATTCCAAGACCTGATTCCGATATCTGTCTAGCTCTTTCACCTTTTCAGGGAAAGCTCTTTGTTCTCGAAGACTGGCATTCTCTTTGCCCAAGCGGTCATATGCGTCTTTCTACAAAAAGCGTGATTAATGAGACTCATACATTTGGAAACACGAATCGTACCAATGTCAAGAAATCGTCCTGGGCATAGCACAGTTTTTCCTCCACTTTTTTCAGCTCTTGTTGAATAATACGATTACGGTCACTGAGTCGCTTGTTTTGTTCGATTAGGGGTCGCTGATTTTTCTCGAATTCAACTATTTTCTTGTTAAGTTCGGCTTTAATCTGCATCATATCACTGTTATTTACAGTCGCATCGGCAAGTTTGTCCTCAGCTTCTTCCAGTTTTTGCTGCCACCGCTGACGTTCCCGTTCATGCTCTTCTTTGTGAATCTATAGCGTGAAATGAATCACTTGAAGTTGAAAAGCTTCAAAACAAAAGGTACGTACGTATTGTGACGTGCCAAAGCACTTCGGAGAGGCATTTACGCGGTTAAATGTATTGCTGCGGCTGAGACTGTTGGTCTGGTAGCCGGGAGACCCGTTGTTCAAGGACTGTTGCATGGTTGCCCTGTACCAGGATAGAGGAAACCGCAATCAACGAAGGGTTTCTTAAATAGAGTCAAGGTTGGACGCAAATCTGAAATGGCTTCGTGAAATTAAATGATTGCGGCTCACACCTTCAATCACACGTCGCGCAAACTCTGAAACAGTGTTTAATTTTGCGGGAGATTTTCATCGAATTTTAAAGACGGCTCGCCTCAAAAGGTCACTGATGCCCAACACCGCGCAGGGGGTCCGGAGCATCGTGTAAAGACGGCCGTGGCGCGGGAGATGATGCGCATGAGTGACGCGATCCAGGAACTTGCACACTTTGAACAAACCTATGCACAAATATGGGATCAGTCAGGTGAACACGAAGGATAGATCATAACCATTTTGATACAACGATTTTCATGATTTCGTGAAGGGCAACTTTCATGATTGTTGCAAATGGTGTCGATCGGGAAAAAAGTTTCGGGCGCCAGAGAATGGGGTTGGTAAAAAGCAAATAACAAAGGAGGTTGGTCGAAAAACTCAACTCGGGATGTAGCATAGCCGATCGACGGCCATTCAAGCCCTCCCCCGAGTGTTTATGAAAAAGCCAATTTCCACTTTGGCAACAAGACATGTGAGCGGCTTTTGCATCCACGCTTGTTCTTGAAGTGCAGCTGTTCCTTGCCGATTGAGGGTGGACTGGATGGGCATGGCAAGCACTAGCGCTTTGCGAGGTCATCTAGCTTGCAGGGGGATCCTCTTCATGGTCAAACTCGGAGTGAACGGCCAAGATGTTGTCGTCATTTGATTGGGTCAAATCGGCTTAATCTGTTTTTTCGATCATTTAGACAAATTAGAACCAACTGGAGGGAATTCATCAAATACGTTGTACAAAGGGATAGTCTGGAGGTTTTAAAACTTAAATTGCGGGAAAACAAGGAGGAATGCTCGAGGGTCAAGATAAAAGGACAAACAGTTTGCCGCTACTCATCGACAAGCTGTTGTAAACGTTGATGACAACTCACGAGTGAACTCAAGCACATCGTCAACTAGGCGTGCCGTGTATGCCAAACTATCGTCGAACATCGATTGCGGCCCGGGTCGGCTGCGCAACCGCCGAACATCGAGGCGACAAGACGAGTCTCTCCCGTAAAAACATAATAGTAGATCGCGATCGCGATGGATAATACACCTGTAAAAAACAGTTGGGCAATGTGTCAGTCGAAAATAAATGACAGACGAGGAAGGTGCGAATAGTAATGCAAATACCTCCAAGAATGAGGTTCGACATGCATCTCTAAATTCTAAACTTGCAATTACCGCGCGTTAACCAACGTGTAAGCAAATACGTTTAATTTTTCGAGGTCGACGCCCTTGTCGAGGTCGCCCGAAAAACTGTTGTGTTGGTCTAAGCATCACACGACGACAAAGGATCGACACCAAGATGGCACTGCGCGCTGACGACGAGATAACAGTTTTTTGACCAGTCTCATTGTGACCGGCAAATTAGTGCTGCAAGCGACGACATTTAAGTGAGAATTAAACGGACCTTGGGTGATTACTATCTTGACTCTCGCTTCACATCCAAGCTGCGCGAAATCGCTCTTCCTGCGATAATCAAACAGTCGTTTTTCTATATACGTCCATCAAAACTATTGCGGCCTTCGAAGGTCTGGTTGAGGAGACTTTGTCATAGAGGATAGCCTAGAGCCCCCTTTTCGATCGTTAATTCGGGATGGAAACAAGTGATTGCAAATCCGCACAAACGAAACCTGAAATACACGGGCACTCAGTTATACGATTTGGGTTTACATTATAACGAAGTTGTTTTAGCACATTTCGCTGTGATTTCTGCATTTTATGGACCTCCCTAGGTTTTATGGTTAGTCAGATTTGGTAACTACATTAAGTCATCATTTGTAATGAGAAGGTTTGTAATGTCCGAATGTCTTTCAAAAGGAAGTGTGAACTTCGCACTTGACTGTCAAACGTGCAAACAAACTGGTAGCAACCGCTCATTCTCAACAACTGCCTCTTCAAATTAAGTTTTTTGTTTATTTGACGTGCAATATTATCATAGTTTTGACAGTTTATTGTATTTTAATTTTATTTTTAATAAAAGTGATATTAGTTTACTCCTCTTTGACAAGCCACCCACGAATAGAGGGGAAAGGGGATGAATAAATGCAGTGCTGCGCAGGTCACAGAACGGCATATCTGTTGTTGGCTCTCTAGCACTTCAGTGCGCACAGATGAGCCTGTAAACATTTGCATAAACGGTTTGATTATCAAAAGTTGTGAACATTTTTAAGGCATTGTTAAGTTTTTGTGTTAGCTAAAAAAAAGTTAATTCAATAAAAATAAAACCCAATAGTTAAATAAAGTTTTACATTCTACACAACCTCAACGTTTGACTATTGAACAAAACATATAATTTTACTTTGCGTCGTAATACTCTGTATAAAGTTCTAATAATTGAAATTGACAATGTGAAAAAGTGGAAAAAACAAGAACTCAATGATGCAATGTAATATAGTACTCAAATGGGGGAATAACTTTATTGGCTTGTCAAATATTCACCGATTCCAATATGTATAGTTGATGTCATTAGGTCAGCTGAGTGTACTTCCAAACGATTAGTGAATTAAAAGTAAGTTTGTTGTCCTCATGAACATTTTTTAATGCGGTAGTAAATCGCAGTCTCACAGCTTCCGTAATTTATGATCCGTTTACCTTGGCTTCTAATCATTAATCAAAGCGACATTTTTTTCTTTACGTGTCCGGACAATTGCACGGAATTTAATTTTTGAGCGGCTGCCAAAATTGCAAGAACACCATGCAACCCCTGATGTTAACAGCTCTGCAGGGTGTATACATTTGATGGATACGAACCGTCGTCGGGACATTTGAACGTGTCAGTTCAGTCGTCTGACACTCGGACTGGCTAGCCGTGCCCTTCGTTACTTTAGCGTTATTAACTGCCCTTGGCGGCCTACCACCATCGCCTCAGGCAGATTGCAATTTCGCTGTTTAGGATCAAAGTTTAATTAACCCGTGCTATTTGCAAAAATTTTGGAAAATAAGGTTATCCCACTCGCATTAGTACCCGCCCGTGACAATTGGTCAGTACTGCTGCTTTCGGTTAGGTGAACAAGACTGAATCTAGGATGCTTTTAAGACAAATCGCATCACTGTGAATGTTTTTTGCTTTGGTTGCAAATTTTTTCTCCATCGAAACCAGTAGGCTGTACCAATCCTGGCCAAGCGTGGCGCTCCTCCATTTGTGCACGTCTCGTAATCACCGTACTTTCAGAGGATTTTCCATTTTCGATTTCTCTTTGTTCATCTAGTTAGTGTCTGCGTAAGACAAAACTTTTTGTCAATGGTAGGCCCTGTAGTCATTGGAGCATTTCTGTGCGGTGCAACTTTTTTCAAGACTTAATTTGTGCCGCGACAAAGACTTGGAGCAGGGTAATCGTGTAAGCCAACCAATCCAATCATACGCTTGTCCGGACTTTTTGGCTATATTTTTGATGAATCGCATACATAGACAATCGAGTTCACCTATTCTGTACACGTGCACGTGAGATTAATGCTTAAAAGTATTGCATTTTACCGTTGGACTTCCGGATGTTCAGTTGATGAGAAACTATTCTGCCGTACAGACCGGGTTTTATTATGGCGGAAGCAATTGGATGAGGTGGGGGGGGGCAGTCCGTCGGTTCCAGACTTACTGTCACGCATGACTCACTTTTGCCAATGACCGTCCTCCGCCCTCCCATCATCACAATATATCGTTGATTGTTGTAATCATTTAGAGTTAAGCGAATTTGTGCGAACTTCTATTTCGTGATGCCAATATGCGACAGTTGGTATAGTCAAAAAAGTCGGATGTCCAAAGGCTCTCGCTTGACACGTCATCAAAACCCCTGCAAAACTGGTGTGGTTTCTTGATGATTGACGATGTCATTCACTGTTGTTTTTACTCTTGAATACTTCTTCCTTATTTCACAAGGTTCTTTGATGCCGTTAAGTGGAATTACGTTCTCTCTGGTGACAATACGACAGCCCCGTTGCTAAATAGTAATTATGAGGTGCCGTGCAGAAGTGATAGTTCGTGAGCTTCAGCGCAAAGGCAAATTTCCGGTGGGCCTAACGTCTCTATTGGTTTTTGTTCCTTCCGTGAACTGAGACGGCATGGGTTTAGTTGGGACGCCTTCCTAATCCCAGTAGCGGTGCCTCTTGACTTCTTTGTGGTGCCACTTTTTTGGTACACAACTGAGTCGTAACGTCCAACTTTTTTAGTGTCCCTTGCATAATTAATTGAAATAACAATGCGTCCCCAGGCGTGCGGTAGCATTTTTTTATTTCAAAATTCAAAAGTTTGAATTCTGATGCACAGTCGCCCTACCCATCGTGGACGGCGATGGTCGTCGAACTGAGGATGCACTTTCCGAGTCATTGTTATTGCGTAGCCCGTGGAAAGTTCTGTCGCTCCTGAGTCTCGCTCCCGTGTCGTTTTTTCAAATAAGCTGTCTAGTACCAATTTATAAAAAATCAAGTATTTACGTTTTAGCGTTATTGGAATTCTGAAAAGCCACGTTCAAATCGGTTAATATGGCGCTCATCTATGCGTCAGCAGTGAATAAACGGCTGAACAGCCATGAAGCAAGATGCAAGCGTTCCACAGTTGAACCTCCACATTGCGGATTGCAAGAGATTAGTCGAAGCAGCCGTCAACACTCATCAGACGATCCACATGATGTTGCTGGCCTTACAGACATGACACGTAGCATATCCCTCAACAAGGATCTCTCTATTCAACGTAAACGGTTGGTATCGTATTTTATTACCCCATAGTAAAAGCGGTGAAATGACTTTTACCCCGACCCGATTACAAATGCAAAATATTTGTCGATGGTCCATTTCTTGAACCAATGAACAAAGATAGGAGAAAAAAGGTGAATGTTGTCCCGTTCTTGCAGAAGCGGCTCACAACAAAGTACAGCTAGTAGTGGCATATCAGTATGCTTAGTTCAATCTTTATACTGCGATTCTCCATTGATGTATTTTCGACCAAGGTACATATCTTTTTATCACTTTTCTTAACAATAACACATTTGTTTAACTCTAAACGTGTGAAAACTTAAAAGACTAACAAAACTATCCCCAAAGTTTTAAGTGTTTTAAAAAAACTAACAAAAAATTCTGATGCAAGCAACTTTTTTTTACATCTGTCAATGTACGAACCGCTGACAAACCGAATAGCAATGCAAGTGCGAGAATGCAGTATGTAGTGAACGTTAGCATTTTAACCAAAGTTTAGGCGTTCTTTTTTGTTTTGTCAGGCGTCAAGATTAACCAAATTTAGCGTGCCACATCTAACAAGTTTTTAAGACATTATTCTGTCTCAGTAAAATTTAATTCAACATTTTCAGTCACAGTGATATCAAACGTAAAACAACTGTTCCGGGTAATGGAAACTGTGGCGAAAGAGCTACCAGAAAGGTTTCGACCCCCGCCATGATGCATTCTGGAGTTCAAAATCCGTGCCCCGGTTCTCATAACCAAAAACAAAGTATGCGGAAGAATCTCATTAAAAAGCGACTGATACAGGTAAGGCAATAATACGTTCTTTGACTGATGTCAATAAACATGCTGATTGCAGCAGTACGGACTCGAAAACAGTCTTGACTCGACAAAATCGAACGGCCCGATGGAACACAGCTTTGATAACAGGCGAAAGAGCCAAAGTCTTGATCCAGATGACTGGAAACGGCATGTGGCTCTGGCTTCCGGTGAAGACGACGACGATGAAACGAGTCCTCGATCGAGTGGCGAACGGAAGCTAAGTGCTTTCAAGCGCATGCGAAACAGATTTGCAAAATGGCGTCACCCGCGTCTTGATGCTGACAGCTAGACCTGCACTTGCTCGACAGCTTTACTCGTTACCCTCGCGTGACCCGAAGAGGGTTCTACAATGCTATCTATCCCAACCAATTCCCGCATCCCAATGCATCCATCCAAAGACAATGTACCCGTTACTTTGGAGCTGCTTTACTCATTTTAATCATATTACTGTTTTTTCAGTGTTATGTATTATAACTTCATTGAGTGTATATTTTTTATACCTTTTGAGAAGGAAGTTTTCTCTAATGAAAGTACAAAAGGTCGTTGTCAACCTTTAGACATAAGTGAGACACAAAGTGCGATGATTCGGCGGTAAAGGTCACGAAAAAGCAACAATCAACCTGGGTGACAGCGAGTGCCGTTTCGCAGGAAGTTTTGATAGGTTTGCCAAGAAGTGTCGAGAAGCTTCGATATGAACGTGCATAAGCTAACATCAAGGCCACGTTACGGGCGTACACGAGGGAAAAGATACACACGGTGTAGCTGATAAGACGCCGATAACAGCTGGAGGGGCGTCGAAGAAGCATACGCAGGCACATATAGGGGGACCAACGCCGAGGTAGCCCAGTCTTTCCGACATTTCTACAATCGATGATACAGAGCTGTTGCGCGAGCCGGAGTATCCATTCCGTCCCGGAGCCGCATCTTCAAGGAAGATTTGACCCTATCAGCGACGTTTCCGTAGTTGATCTTGGTGACCTTAACCTCCAGTAAGTCAGAGAAAAGCCGACCCTTGAAAGCCAAAACCAACCTTAAGAATCGATATACACGTGTTGAAAGACGTTTTTATCACATTCAAGGGTGGTGCAAGCACTAGAGGGATTCTCATTTCGTCACGAGAAGTGATAACTTTTCACTCTTGCTGTGACGTAGACCTAAGAAAGTATGATAGAAACATAGTTAGCATGTTATTCTCTTTTCAGCACTTTGCCCGATGTAGTCGTGCAAAACAGTCACCAAATTGAACATCTTCTGTTGGATGAAAACAATTTCAACGAAAAAACGTTTGAAGGAATCACCTTCCCCAATCTGAAATCTCTCAGTTTGAACTCAAATAAAGTATGTCCATTTGATCTGGAATTTTCTCATTATCCTATTTGTCCCTGTTTCAGATCAAGAACGTCGGAGTTTTCATTCAGCTGCTCGCCTGGAAATGCCCTAATCTCACGTTTCTGAGCCTTATCGGAAACCCTGGTTGGCCGCATCCGGTTCTCGGCGGCAATGCTGTACTCTACGGCACCTTGGCCACAACAGTGGCCTCATTTCTCCCGCGTTTGCAATTCCTTGACTCCATGCCCGTTCCAGAGGGAGCCAAAAATGTTAAACTTCCCTCACAGTGCCGTATCCAGTAAAAATGGTTTATTAATCATCATTTTTCACACATACAGGATACGTCCTGGAAATGCATTTCTTTTATTTTGTTCATACATAGTAAATTTGATGTTTTATCTGTCAAATAAATTAAAACCGTTTATGTATACAGCAATTGCGACATCACGTGTCGTAGTTCCGGGCATTAAAAAAACCACTGTCCTGCCGGGGCAAAAGTGCAAGCCTGAATTAAATTGGCATTATCAAAAGACTTTTCCCTCCAAACTGCGATTAAAACAAGGACGCCTAGTGCGGTCCATACTAACTACTCGACCTTTAGTGTCATTTTTCTGCAGAACATACTAGATTAAGTATATTAAGAAGCAATGCATTTTACAAGTGCCTTGTAAGTTTTTTCAAAAGTGTCAACAGACCACGAGTGTGTCGTCATCGTATAAAGTCAACTTTGGGTGGTCGTGCTTGCCTATGATGTCTTATCTTGTTTAACCTTCAAATACCTAACAGAGTTACTGTACCCATTACAGTGGCAATAAATCGTATTGCTTGTCAATTTGATGAAAATGAACTTGCCCATCAATCCTTAAACAAAGCAGCCATGACAGCTGAATACAACCAATAACAAGCTTTAGATAGGCTTTTTTCGCTTTTCCATTAAAAATAGTGCGTTCAACAACGCTGTTTTCGGTTAATTTCCGCTTACTTCAATGAAATGTACATCGGGCTGTTGTAAAAGCGGCCTTAAAAATTGCCACAAAAATTTAGTTTATTGGCTTCAGTCGTTCACAAAGGACAAAATATATGAAAATTAAATAATTAAATTCATGTCTGAATAGTTGATATCACCTCAATTGCATTGACAATGTCGTCAGTCCGATGAGAATAATTTGAACGAAAATGCAAAAAAGTTAGCATCAACGTTTCTTAATTTCGTTTTTTTTTCTTGCGCATGGAAAGCCTTTTCCCATTCTGCCTTCTGAAAATGAGTTTTTCGTTTTCACAGCCTTGATGACAATATGCAACAGCCTATGTGTCTCATATTCTACGTTAATGCATTTTATAATGCTTTTGGAAGGACTAACGGACATTTCGGTTGTCGTGAAAATAAAAAATAGTTTCAAAATGCAGCCTCACATATCATACCACAAAAACGGTCAACCCACGGCTGCATGCACTCTTCCTCATTATCGATTTTCATATCAATTGACAATACATTTTGCTTCGATTCTGTCAGTTACGAGTAATATGAATGTGCAACGCCGCGGGAATCTTATAGAATGTGTGTGGACCCTCGGCATAAGCGCCACCATCTTGACCAAATGGTCGGTCTCTGTTGTTACTTATTAGCTTAGCCTCTCTTATTCGTTCACAATTAGACTACTTCTGATGACTCTTTATTCGGGGAGACCGCAGTCAGCATTAATACATTTGTCAACATTCACCATCAGCCATTGGTCTGTCAGTGGTTGTGCTCAACATCGTCTAGCCTTCGCATTTTGCAAAAATAGATGAATAAAATTTTTTATTTCGGCTGAGCGGTTTGTCCGCGATCACAGTTATAGCTGGTAGTGACCAAATCAAAAATCGAGCGAGAGCAAAAAATTGCGCAAAATGACGGCGAAAAGAAAGAGGGATCAAAATTTGGACTGACCGAAATAATATTGTGCACGAAGAAGGCTGCGAGGTCCAAATTTTTTTTTGACTCACTGAAAAGCGCGCGCGATTCGGCGTGTGTCCATATTTCTCGACTGTGTCGCACTTTTAATGGAGCAAAAAGCTCATTGTGATGCATTTTAGTCATCCCCAAACGCGTGAATCCGTGCTAGACGACTGGCTCTATCCCCGCCAATTTGTCCGGAGACATTTATTAACATTACCCAAGATGATGATTTTGACGTGTGTAAAGCATATTCGTCGTGACTGCGCGCCGTGTCCTCGGGGTTTCAAAAATTTGATGATTTTGCATGCGCATTCCGCTAAACAGGCTTTTTGAAATATAAATTGTTTAATCAAAGTCTGCTGCTGCACTCCGAATGCAATTTGTTTTGTCCGACTTTTGTTTTATTGGTTTTGCGAAACGAGCTTGACAAAAAATCTAAATTCGATCGGAGTGTCAGCATTTTCGTCAACCGTGAATATATCTCATCACGCGTTAGCACGTATCCCATAAATAATCGCGTTTTTATATATCCAAAATCCGTCGCAGTACTAACAGTGGCATCCATCTGCTTAGTGCTCTCAAGTTCAATTTAATTCAAGATTGCAAGTATAATTGGATGAGTAGTGTGGTTTCGCTTGGCTCGCTAATTCCATTTTTTCGTGATTGTAGTAAGAGCAAAAATTGTTTCTCCTTACAAATGCCGTTTACCATGGACTGAGGGTGCTTATCTCGTCTTGAAGGGTTTCAATGTTCTGACCCGTCAGGTCGCTCAGACCTTTTAGCGTCGCGAAATCTTATTAGTCATCATTTCCACAGGAACGCTTTTGTGGACTGCGGTAGGTCTTCAAATTGGATTCAGAAACTGTTCTCTGCCCGCGGCATGCTTTATAAATAATGTTAAAATGGCTATAATTTGGGTGACCAATTTCTGACAGTAGCTTTGTAAACCTCTGCAGAAGCCCTTTCCCCAAAAGCCTCCAGGCTAAAAGCCTTTTTAAAAAATGATGACAATGTTGCTTTGAAAGGCAACGTCAATCCCTTCGTAAAGTGAACTAGCCATCATCTTGGTGTGGTCCAAAAATGCCGTATCGGTTTTTTGTCCATAGAAAGCTCATTTATTGTGCCATTTTGTCCTAATGGTAGCTGTGCACCATTGTAAAAAGCAGCCAATGTCGACACGAAGGCATGACAGTCAGCGGGTGCCAAGTGCGCGCGATCTGTCCTGCTGCGGCGCCCCTTCTCCTCGCCCTCCGTTGATCCCCTCTGCTCTCATCCGTTCCAATGTTCGGGACATCCTCTCGAATCCCATCGTGTCTTGGTTCACTTTGGCATTTAATTGTATGCTGGCGCCGACCTGCCTAGGTCATTTTATTATTTATATTTCGGCCCTTCAACGATGTTTGCGCAGCCCTCTTCGGCAGAAACAAGAAAAACCAAATCTGCCCTCGCTTTTTGTCTCGTCTCCGTTGTTTTATTTCTTCCAGTTGGGAATTTTTTATCCCTTTTTCATACCGAACAGACGGCCACTTCTTTAATTTTCGCTTGGCTGCTACGAGTTCTTTGCGCTTTTCGTACTTTTTGTCCCTTTTCGACGGTCTCCAGTTTTAAGAAATAAAAATGTCGAAACAGATATATTAAACCAGTTAGAATTGCACTTTTCTTGCGCATGGGTGAAACCGGCTTATTTCTGTTTGCACATCTTTTTCGATAAAGATCATGATTTTTTGTCGGTTGTTGAAAAGGAAAGACGAAATTTAGAGAGAAACATAGGCACCATCACAAACTGCTATAGGTAACATTTTATTAGATTTTCCTTTTTAGTCCTTTTCGTCATTTTTATTCTCCCATCGATCAGAGACGTTACTTGTCTTTTTTGAGCAGTGTCCTAAATTTCTGTTTAGTTTGCGTCACGGTAAAAAATACTTCATACTCAAGAATTTTGCATTTTTGCTTGCACTTTCTTGAATTGACATAAATTGAAAATTGTACACACAGTGAGTGTCCAGCTTCTGCGAATTCAAGCAACCTGAACGAACTAAAATAAAATATAAAAGTACTTCTTTTTTTTTCTATGCAAGGCTGACATTATTTTTGCGCTTTTTTCCCTAGCTGTCATAAAATAAAGAAAAAATAAAATTTCTACGAGCCCGAGACGCTGTTCCTTGCCCAACCCCATACATGGATTTATCTTTTTATCTATCGCTTTTATGGCCTTTCCTATTTTGTGTTTTAACCATTCGACTCGCACAACGCTTATTTTTAGTTTTTTTAGCGAAATGAACGATTTCGACGAGTGATCACTCTTTTAGAGAGGTAAAGTAAAGTTGTCGCGCTAGCCTTCCCGCTTATTTTTGCAAAACTGCGATGCTGAGCTACCGACTAAATGTGCGTTTCAATGGTTCCATGTTACATTCAAAATTTTTGGCGCGACGCTATTGTTTGTCAAAAAATGGGCGAAAAATCAACTTTATTTGTCGATCTCTCATCGTAGAATGTCTGTCAATCCTCCATTGTATGTTCGAAAATAAGTGATTGTAAATGGTTGCTACTGTCGATGGCGTTTTTTATGGCTTATTTAAAATATGATTTAAAGCACTGGGGGCGATGTTTGTTTGCTCTCGATTAGATTTTGGTCTTATTGCCCCGGCCAATGTCACTTTCTTAATATCAAAAGACGCTCATCACCGCGAACAACCCCGATTAGACACAAATAAAATGTTCTTTTTTGGCCCAACCTCTAGTTTGGCTGCTATTAAAAAGAATTTTAATTCATCTAGTTTGCGTTTTTGGTCGTGGTTGTTCTTATCGCTATTTTCACCCCTTATAGACGTCAATTTAGTTGGTTGAATAGTTGCGATTACTCCATTATGTAAGCACTCATCGACTTGTTGGACACACGGTGATACGCGTATCGGGGTTATTTTAGAACACATTTTTTGACTGCTGCCAACCTCCGGAACATTTTGTCTTTTTTCGATTTTAACTGCGCTGTAAACAATTCAGGCCACGCTTCTTACCTTTCAGTGTTTTTGAACAGCTTGGCATTTGTTGGGTCTTTAAGCCTTTGCGAATAAAAATAAATTGAAATTGTGCAGAGTAAGCCATTTTTCAAACTTATGCGATGCGATCAGCTCTCTGAGCTTTAGGTAGTGCATTTTGACTCTTTTCGTCGATTCGCAATGAAAAAGTAGTTGGCTAAAATAAATATGTGTAAAAATCGCGCAGACCTTCGACTACCCACTTTAATCGGGGTAGACAACGCACTTCTGACTGCTCTGTTGAGCCCGGAATGTTGAACATGATTTCCGTTCTGGTGTTGCCCTTTTTACGCTTAAAATTTTTTGATGGGTTCAGTCTCCCTTAGTTTTGTATCAACATTGTTTATTTTATACCCTTAGGTCTATTAATCAAATGGCTCTTCAACTGGTTGTCGTTTCGTGCTCGATTAAATCTAAACATGTATCGTCTCCGTCATATCTTTTTCCCTCTATTTTTGTTAAGCGACAGGCTCAAAACAGAAAGAAACGCTGCAAAAACCGCGTTTTAATTAGCAATATTAAGAGTACTTTCAATCAAAACGAAGGTATTGAACGATATTTGTTGCCGCACTTTTGGATTATACTTTTAAGGATACCGTGTTGAATTGTATTGCTGCCTTGAAAATTAAATCTGTTTATGACACGCAATTTTTTATGCTTTTCATAGTTCGAACGGCCATGTAAGGATTCATTACCGTCAAAACATACACTCTTTCCAAAATTTTTAGTAAACCATTTGGAACGAAATCTCAAGGATTCGGTTGCGCGTTCTGTAAGGTCGTAGCCATTGGCGCCGAACGGGTTTTTCATCTCTATTTTTTCGTCATTTTTGTCGTTTTTTATGGAAGCCTTTGCTTTTACTGCCTTTATTCTGCCACCTCTTCTGGTCCGCTGTCAAGCCATGTTGTTACTTTTCGAATTTTAAATTGCAAACATCCTCTCTGGTTTTTCCCAATTTTTTCTCTTTTTTCGACAATTGCGTTGTTTCGTTTCAACTAGCGCTTTTTTGAGCTCCGTTTTCACTCTTTTTTCTCATCCACAAACATTAGCCATTTGGCCGTGAAAATCCAGAAACCCATAAATTTTCTAACATTAATCGTTGGCCTAACTTGCCTTTAGTGAATTTTTGTTTATTTGCAACGCATAAGTTTGTATTTTCATCCATCACTTGTCCGGCTTTATCCGATTTCGGAACGACACTTGTACTTTCAGTCCTTTTTCGCAAGCCATCATTTTAGTTTTCATTTAATTCAATTCAAACATTAGAAAAACTATTATTTTCTGTAATATTTTTTGATTATTTAAGCAACTCAAATCTGGTTTTATTGAATTCTTATGGGTTTATTTTATTTTTTCCCATTGGCTTAACTGCTGTTTCTAAATAATATACTTTTTAATCCTACAAGGCCAACCAACAGTCACAAGGTAGCGTGCGAGTTTGGATGCATAATTTGTGTTTGCATTATACGTTTTGTGATTAAATTCAATAGGTTTTGCGGAATTAAGTCTATAAAAGTTTAATTTATTACTTCTAATTGCATTCTGAGTAATGTACTTTCCTTGTTGTTTACGCCATTTTGTTTTCTGCTTCCTGTGATTATACGATATTTCTGCAGTTTTTTGTAGGGTCTTTTATTACGCCAGTTAAACAACTTCTACTCCAAAGTAGTTCTATTCGCGTTTCTTCCGTGTAGATTTTATTTTAACGCGCTTTTTGGACCGTCGTTATAATCTTTGTCTCTTTCCATGCGTCGAGCACAACTGAATTTTTGTTGATATTTCAGAAACATGGCTGGCGAGGGTGAATCAATTTCGTTACTACCACGTTCTGAAAAGCCGGAAGTTCCAAGCTCGGCAAGCAGTTTCGGCGACGATGATGGAGTCGTTTCGGAATCCAACTTCAGCAGCAGAGGCGAAGAAAGCTCCGGGTCGATGCGTCAGGTCCTGGAATCGGTCGCTGCCATTCAGAGTCAAACGACGTATCTCAACCATCAGGTGAGTCTCCTTTCTATTAGAAGTGTAAAGTTGGAGGTTAACCCGTGATGTTTTCAGATTGCCTTCTTGCTGAAAAAGTTCAACTTAACCGGGTGCGAATGCCAAACATGCCTCAAAGAGTCCAACTCGGCACTGCAGAAAGAACCTTCAAGCAATGGTGTAGCAAACGTGAACGGGTCTCCTGCTACGGGATCGGATGATCGCTCTTTTGCCGGTTTCGAGCAGCATTTCCAGAATCTGAAACGTGAATCTGGAGAACCTTCTACGATTGATCTCACCAACGAATCTATGTTGGAACTGTTCAATGGCGTTGGAGCCAACTCCGCCATTGCTGGTCCTTTGGAGTTTGGCCTCCGTGAAGGTGAATGCAGACGCGGTCGCAAATCAAAGTACTGCAATCCCGAGCAGAAGATGTTGCTGGTAGACTACGCTCAACGGTACGGCCCCAGCGCTGCTGCACGCAAGTTCAACATTCCTCCGGCTGTGGCAAGTTACTATTACCGCAAATTCAACAACCAACGGAAACGTGGTGATAATGGTCCGTCGCCGACTTCTCTCAACAGCCCACTACCGCGTAGTGACAATGCTTTCGATGAAGCGTTGACGTCTCAAGGAGCTGCGCCTGCGATGCCGCATCTTTCTGGATCTCCTGGCTTCCTCCGTGGTCGTGGACGTGGCCGCCCAAAGCTTATCGGTGACGAACTCGACGCCAATCTCGTTGATCACATGGTCAAAATCAAGCGCCAGGATCCTCGCCATCATCTGACGGCAACAGCTGCCTTGGAACACAGCCGAGACTACATCCGTACGCATGCTCCTGGGCTTCTGGAAGAAGAAGGCGGCCCTGTCAACCTCAAACATACGTGGGCAATGAAGCTGCTGAACCGTGTGACAGAGCGCGAGATGGAATTGGCAGATGAGAGCAATCCAGCGGCATTGAATGTCGGAGGTACGTTATTCGATCATACTGTATGTTTCATGATAACCATGTGTCTTTTCAGAATTCCCGTTTGCCTCGCCCGCGGCATCAAAGAATCTCATGGCAACATTGAACGAGCTCTGCAGCCAAATGAACGAAAACAACAACCTTGGCGCACCCAATGACAATGCCGAGAATGAAGCCACGCCACCGGCAGGATCCGAGTATGCTGACATCTCCGAAGAAAATGACTTGCTCAAAGTCTTCCTCGCTACCATCTCGAATGCCGCCGCTGCTGCTGCCCAAGCTACACCTTCTTCTTAACCATCTTGTTGCCAGTCGTTTTTATCGCCATACTTCACTTTTCGCTGCGATTATTGCTTTTTCAACATGATCTATCTCCATCCTTTTGAGGGTTGATGGTATTAGTCTGTTTTGATGATTCGTCCTACTTGTACAAGTTGCATTGGTTCAATTTGTGCTACCTTTCTGCATTATTAGTCGGCATTGTGCGGGACTTTGTTTTGTCCTTTTTTCATTTTGACAATTTTTACATTTTTGATTTTTTAAGGTTGTATTAATTTTAATTAAACTTTTTTTGTTAATTGTATCATTTACTTGATGATGACAAAAAATCCTCTGGGAAGTGCTTTCCTGTTGTTAAGCACGAAAAATAAAATAAAAGATACATGATTTATGAGAATTCCGGGGGGCCTGGGTTGGTTCTACACATTTGCATATTTCGCTCAGAACGCATGATTGAGAGGGCTGCGAATGGAACAGATGGGTACTACATTTCAAAAAACTGACAGTGCATCAGCCTGCACTTGGTCTTCGCAACAAAAAAACTGAATGTAGACGGATGACCCAAAAACTGGGAGACTGACAAGTGCGTCGAACTCGAAACGTTCGTTTGCCAACAAAATTGTTTGTTTTTACAGCACGCTTTTGCTGCGACAATGATCTGTCTAAGCGAACTATTAATCATGCGAACCGATTGCCATAGAGTAATTCGTCGACAAGTTATCGCTGCCTAACGTGTTTAATGGATAGACAATTGGCTTGCAACGAATCCATCATATCATTCGAAAAAAACCTTTGTTAGACTCTGCAGCAGGAAAAGCAGGTCATTTGGAGGAATTGTAAAATGGTGAACAGTTGACGATACTTTATGCTGTGCCCTTTTCGATTTTAAATTGATTGCAAACAAAAGCCTTGACAAGACAGTATGCGCGATGCGTTAACTGCCAACATTGCCCGCCTTGAAAGTGCTTTCATTCGCTGGCCCTTCACCCAAAAGCCATTGATCTTGCGTTAATGCCACCGCCTCGGGCATCCATCCACTCCGCCTTCGCAACAAAAACTCTGCAGGCGTTCAGAGGGTATTCTTCAAATTCAGTGTTTACCCGAGTGCTTCGCCAACATCTACTATTTTGCAGTTCCTATAACCAAGCGGCTGTAAGGAACACTCCAGCCTTATCGGTAAGCGCTCACTTTTTTCGGCGGGAACATGGACGCCATCGTGATAGAAAAGAGTAGCATACCGAACGTCGGTCAATGCGCAATCGCTGTTCTGCGTTCGCGCGGTTTTTTACGGCCAGCCGACGACGTAAAGCCCGCCAATAGGGCCGACGTGGAAGGTACAGCAAACAGTTCTAGCATTCAAAATTTTGTCGGAGTGATTATCGCCGCTGGGAGTTGTGTACAATTTCCATGGAAAAGCTTATAGGCGGTGCTTGTACGGTAGCTTTATTAAAATTTTTATTGCCAACGTTGCAATCGTGCTGGTACCTGTCTAGTACCTAGGAAGTTTAGTCTTTATTAAAACGTGTTAACCCACCTACCTATTTCAACAAAGTGCAACCACACCCTGACAGATTGTACGTGTAAGCTCGTTCTGCTCCTAGCCCGAATTAAAGACAACGAAATCCGCGTCGGTTTATCCTGTGTGACCAAGCTCTACCGTATACTTCTCATGATAACTCCACTAAAGGCCCTTTTTTAAACCCTTTTTGAAGTAATAAATCCAAGCCCGTTTAATTTATACCAACTCGATCAGCACGATGTCCTTACCACAATACCCATAATTTTTCACCACCCCTGACAATCGCCACATGCCGCCTTCTCGATCGAGCATTATTGCTCAAAAAAGGCGCGAACAAATATGATTTTGAAGCTGGCGCTCGTATGATTTGGCGCCATTTTGTGAAGACGGCCTCGAACGCGTCACCGGATGCATACCTGGAACGCTGAAGCATCGATGATTGTCAGGCATTCTACCGACAGAACACAAAACAGACAAAACTGGCATTTTGGTTTTGAAAACACCGCGACCCCCACTTCCATCATTATTTCGTCGGTTTTCCCTCTCCTGATGTCACACTTCTGCAGTGGCAACCACTGCCAGCTTGCCATTTGCGCTAATTACCTCAACAGATCTGCCGTTTTCTTTGTTCTCAACTTTCCTGGCTGGCAGTTCTGAATGCCTTTCCCCTTGAGCAAAGAAAAATGATAGTCGTATTCTTCTGATCCCAAAGGAATTAGCCGACTTTGCGAACGCTTAGCTTTTCTCAGAGAGACCATTCTCAATATTGAGCTTTCCTACAGCCCTACACTCACACCTATAACAGCAACACTTGCTTTTTTGCGCACACTTGTTCTCTAGCCGATGGTGGGCTTAATAGAACTTGACACAAAGCTGAGAAAACGCATCGAAAACTGCGAAAACTTAGTTTCTGATATTTAACGCTTTTTTCACGCATTGATGCAGTTGATTGGCGTGCTATGACCCCTATCACCGCTCATTTTAGACCACAATGCATGAGATGAGAGACGAATCATCCAATGATACGGTAATAAAAGTCGATCAACTTGCACGACACGCCTACTTATACTTTTGGGGGGTGTCACCAGTGTCGTTGAATGATTACTGTAACATGCTGGGTGTTGGGGCGCCTCCCCTACACGGCAGGCAGTCGCAGTGTCGCCAGTCTTGGTGCAACGTTGCCGCCGAGAGTCAATTTGCAGTTGACGGTTGATTTTGGATGGTAGACTTAGAGATATCTATGTGCTAGTTACCATGTAAATCAACCCATCAATTGTACTTATTGGCAGGCGTGGAGTGACGTTCCGACGCGACATTTATATTGATAATGGCGTTACTCCTTTGGGAAGGAACGGTGAATGATGGAACTCAATTAGATGTTATTGCGGTGGCGGTTTCTTACCCATTTGCACTTTATAAAGTGTTCATGACAGTCTAGTGTGGGTACTTTTATCGTGCTTTGATAAAACCATCAATGGATAATCAAAGGTAAGCAAACTTTATTTCACTCGGTTAACTGCACTGTTCAAACGGTGAATCAAAAGTTCACAAATTGGTTTGTTAAAATTTGTACTAGAAAAGATAGTCTTACAATAGTAGAGGGGTTATTAGAAAGTAGGTTAACATCAAAAGTTTTAATTAGAAAAAGGTTTTATTAGCAGCTTTGGAAAAACAGCAGAGCAGAATGTTCAAAATTTATTCGTCAATAACGTCATTGACAATGGTCTCCTTGGTTGTCGTAATTGTCTTCGGAGTATGGTCCTCCAAATCAAAAATTGTGGTATTTGTATCGAGGGCATACTGATTGATGAGTTCGCGGGGATTTACAATGAAGGTCTTTGTCCATCCCTGTCGCGGGAAGCCGTCAGTGCCGATACTCAGTGCTGCAAAACGTATAAATTACTCTTTTCTCAAAAACTGTGATTAAACTAGAAAACTTGACGATGAAATGTAAACTAACCGCTGGAGCGGCCAGACCTCGGCCAACCATCGCCATCTCCGTCGTCATACGGTCGGCGTCCTGTGCCATAAGGGTTGCCATCACCTAATAAAGAGGGGGTTTGAATTCTATGGAATCGCTCCGCATGTGCAATATTTCTTTCAAATGGCTTTTTAAAGTCGTTAATCACAAATGTGGTCATTAATTTCACACTGCAGGTGTCGCGTTAAAAGTGCATAAATTTGTAACCGAAGCAGTTTCGGATATTCATTTTTGAAAGGCTATTGCGCGGACCTCATTAGCATTTTCGAAAGATCAATGAAAAATGTATCTTTTGTAGTGTAGCGCGTTTCGATCGATTGCCAACCAAAAAGACTTACCATCACCAAAGGGCTTTCCAAGACCATCGCCATAAGGCTTGCCGAGACCGTCGCCACCACGCCCCTTATCACCAAGGCCGTCGCCAGGAAAGCCACCGTAACCGTTCCTCGCTCCCGATCCGCTGTCATCGCCTGCAAGCGCAATTAAATTAGAGTCGTTATAAAGTTGACAACTTGGTTTCAGAACCTTCATCCCAGCGTTTTTCTGTGACACGAACGCCGCCATGACCTCCGGAACCGCGTTCTGCGTAATGTTCGTGAGTTACATGCACTCGGGGTGTCATGTCCTTGGGGCCGAGTTTGCGTTCGACGCCATCGGCCTCGACAACGCCATCACCGATTGGAGAGTAGTAAACTCTGCGAGGTTTGAGTGACTTTTTTATGTATTGCGGGTCGGTAATAAGCTGCATATAAAAAGGGTTTTATCGTAAACTTGGTGACGAAAACAAAATCTAACCTCGCCGCCCGTCCAACGCTTAGGGGTCAATTCGATACCGGAGCCAACGCGATCACCGAATCCGTAGAACTTGGCATTATCATCTCGGGCTGTCTTCTGTTGCTCTTGGATATAGTACTTACGTGTTTCATAACGGTTGTAATCATCCTAAACAGTGAACGTGCGTTATTGATTTACGGTAAATGACAAGCATACCGGATGACGTGGAAGAGACGAATACGCAGGGCTGAGTTCCCGTTCACGCAGCAAGCCACTTCCGAACTTACCCGATCCACTGATGTTATCATTGCTGTCATACTGTGAACCAAGCCACGGCTTGCGCCACGGACTCTCCGTGCTTCGTTCGCGCGAATTTCTTCCCGGCGGAGGACGCTTATCAAGGGAACCGTATCCGCGTCCGTCGCCGATTCCAGATCCACTTCGCCGATCACGACCATCTTGACCCAATCCACGACCAGAACCGCTCAAAGGGTCATTATCGAATCGAGACGGTGAATGGGATCGGGCCCGAACGCCGTCGCTCCAGCTTACTTCCTTTCTCTTACCAGTTCCATACTCAGAACTAGGGCTGCTTAAACGGTTGGCGCCCAAATAGCGGTTTATTGTTCCATAATCAGATGTCGGACTAGCATAGCCACTGCTCTTGATTGTCGCGGTCCCTGGGCCAGAGTATCGATTTTGCTTTTTCTCATGAAGCTCCTGCTCCTCTACAAAAACAAAAGCGTCTTTGACTTTGTTTCCACGTCCTAAAAGGCAGTAACAGAGCAACGTTTACCTCGTTCTTTATCAGAGATATTCAGCAAGTGCTTGTTAGCATCGATAAATCGTTGCAACTCGCGATTCTGTGCAGTCGACAGTTCGTGACGGTTAAGCAAATCGCAGCCATGATCGATAATTTTGTCTTTCAGTTCAACATTGCTGCTTACCTGGATACGGTTTGGCATTTCAGCTGAAACAAATTTTAATTAAATAACGCAAAAAAGTGATAAGCAAAAAATCCCGAATGCAAAGCTACCAATAAGACATTGGAATGAAGAAAACGCCAATGATCACCATCACTTGCAAACAAGTTTGAACTTTAGCCCACAGGGCCTAGCCAGCTTTTCGCGATCCAGTGAAACGTCAACGAGAAAAATCGCGAGAAGGCGGGAGTCGTAAGCGCGTGTGGGGGCGACAAACAGCAAGTCAACGGCATCCGTCTCTGTTGATAAAAATATCAACCCTCGCAGGCTTGCATCCTGCGGCATGGCCACACAACCACACCATCGAAACGACGTCGACCTCGCAGCTGTTTGGCAACCCGAGCAGTAGATCTGAAGCCAGAGGCGCACCCACATGCCATCATCCATGTGCGTTATGACCCTCGTTTGTTTCGTACCCCTCTGAAAACGCATTTGTTTCTCAAAGAAGCTGAACTTTCTTAGCACTTGAATTTAATGACACCAAAGATACCACCGTATTATTGTTTATTGGGAAGGCCTTAATCACAAATAATGGCAACATAAATGAAGGCACGATCATCGGAGTACATGTATATGAATTACCACAAATTGTTTCCTTGCAGGGAGTGTAATTGCCAGGTCATAAAGGTATACTTTTGCATATGATTTGTTACCTAGTAGAGAACCGACTACCCGTCGTCAAAAATATGACAATAAAAACCTATTAATATGCCTGTTTTTCGTTCGCAACGACCTGACAGAAGGCGTTTTGCAACCCTGTGGGGATACACCAGTCCTAATTATTCCTAACGAATACCTAATACTAACAATTATTATACATGTGTTGTTCATTTCCTAGTGCTAGATTTCGATGTTTTTCGGGAACCCCCGCTAAACTGTTGGAAATATCGTTCTCCTAGAGTATCAGCTTCAGTCCATTGACGAAACCGATTCACGTGCCGGAACATGCGCACGTTGCGTTTTCGGCACCATTGGCCGCCGATACAGATCTTCAAGCAGAGTAGATCAATGTTTTGAGTTTCGTAGAGGAAGTCGACACCGACTGCGTAGGTGACGAGTCGAGACAGATGCTCGAGTTGGTTAGACTGAAAGTTGTCAGCGATGAGATTTGTAATGTAACTTTTAAGTCTTTCAACATACTTGAGAGGTTATGGTAAGTTTCTTGAGAACCGGGAAGAAAGGACCCGGGATGGCATTATTGGCAGATAAGTTTGCAATAGCACGGTCAGTTGACAGCTGACTGTGTGCGTCGTCGAACCTTCTGGTCGATTTGAGCATTTCCACAAGCAAGTTTACCTGTTGCTTGTTTATTTGAGCTACCAGCAACTCGATAATTGGACTATCGATAAAAAGTTCTTCCACATGCAATCGAAAAGCTGTCAAAACCTGCAGAAGTGCCTTGACATCCGAGATTTTGAGCCGTGTGTCAACTGCAATGCCTAATTGTCCTGGACCTGTTTCCATCAGCATAACATTGCCACGAGGGTGCCATTCAAACGCGTCTGAAAAACATAGTCATTAATCACTTTTTCCCGGAAGTTTTATCCCTTCAATAACAACTTTTTTCATCAATTAACCACGCGGTGGAATTTATGTTATCCGCGTTGTCAATTTTGAACCGACTTGCTTAAGAGCAAACAGCTGGTACTTTAACAGCTGTTTCAAAGACATTCATGCAAAAAAAACTCAAAAAACAAATCGTCCAGTTAAAAAAATACTTAATCAAATAGCATAAAAATGAAAACAAACAAACCTTTATCGCATTTGTGATTACGCATATCGGCTAGCCCGTCGTAGATTCGGACATCGATCCGTGTGAACGAACTTATCCGCTCTTTGGCTGCTTTTTGGAAGGCTCCGGATACACGACGCCAGCGCAAAACATCGATAAGCGATGCATTGTCGATGATGATCTTGGCTAGTCTTTCATGACATAATCCGCCCGAAGTTGAGGACGCAGGATGTGAATACCGATCCCAAAGCCGGATGCAGGTATCAAAAACTGCCGGCAGTATGAGCGCCATCTGAATTAATCAAATCTTAATGGGGTCAAAATACAAATGTCACATATGGAAATAGCTAATGTGTAAGAAACACGAGGATGGGGAATGTCGAATAAAACAATCAACAAAAGGCCATGGACGATGTCGTCTAATCAATCACAGCCGTATCTAAAGCGCACGAAATCAAGGTAATGACGAGCGCAAAAAAAGCAACGGTAACACACGCGGAGTCATGGTGATACAAAAAAGTGATAAGCATAAGGAACGCAAATAATAAAATGGACGAATTTGTTTTAGCCTTGAGCTTTGCCGGTAAGTAGAGTCGAAAGGAAGCATTGTGGGGAAGGCTGGCGGGAGGAACGAACAGCTGTCATCGAGAAGATGACAACGCCGGCGGGCAGCTGCGTCATGCTGTCAGACTGATTTTTTTACATGTTGCGGTGAATCCAGGTTTAGAAGGATGAAACGTTTTGAAATTTCATGAAACGGAGCGCGATCGCGGAGCTAATGAAAAGGGAGAAAGGGTTAGGTGCAACTTAACGGTGGCCAAGTCTGATTTCCTTTGCGCAGTGGAGACTTACTCCCTACAACAAGCAGCATCGAAGCACTACTACAGTGTGTTTGCTTAAATACTAGAAAACTGTGCGAATAGACAAGAATATGCAGTACAGGCGCCGACAGAAGCATATACGCAAACGGTCGCAGAATGACTAGATGTTGCAAGACCGGGTCGGGTGCGCTTTTTTGAGGCTCTCTAAGTCCTCCGATCGAATCCTCGCTAGCTTTTCGTCGTCCACAGAGGTGTGCCGAGGGAGGCACTTGTTCGTCTTCACGATAAAGGGGTAGTCGAGGGTTTCAAAAGCACAAACCGATTGGGTTGCCGTCCGGTGGTGACGCTAGCTTATATAAACTGAGATAAAACTGGGCAGCCTCCGAAGAGTGCTAAATAGTTTCACCGGTTCCCGAAACAGCAACGAACACGCGTGGCTGAGAGCAATGACCACCTTAGGGAAATGATAAAAAATTGTTGTTGGAAGGGGAACACAGAACGAAATCAGGAATCAATGATCGCTCACAAAGTCAGTGATGGCTGTGAATAACGTCAAGTCAAGCGTGGTTTGTCGGTAGTCGTGAAGAAAGGAAAGACGACTCCATCAAAGCAAGGAGACGAGCCACCAACTACGAACAACAGCACTTTACTTCTTCATGGTCCTGGGAGTAGAGACCGGGTAAGCGCAAAGTACTTGTTTGAAAAAAGTCAACCACCTCAAGCTAAATGCGAACAAAGCGAACTGTGGCACGAGCTCGAGTGCGGGAAAGAACGGTAGTACTAATAGTATTCCTTGATTAGAAAGACAGTTTGGACTTTCGACTTTCACGTCACTTCCGACACCCAAACAACCTCAAAGTTCGCTCCATAAATAGTGATCAGAATGAATCAAGGTCTAACGACCGAGAGACCAAAAGCGTGGTTGTCTGATTGGTTTCGACGATCTGTTTTCTCAAAAGTAGGGTATTCGCGTTCGGCATACAGATAGATAGCTAACCAAGCAATATCCGGATGTGTTGCTTTGCGGAGGAGCTTTTGAATCAACTAACCACACTGAACCGCGGCTGTCGAACAAATGCGCGGGCAGTAGTAGTGAAAAAAAATATCCACGCCGATGCGCAACATCCGCTCGCTAAACAGCCATTTAAAGGAGACTGTGATTCGTCGGGGCAAAGTCCATTGACGTATAGTATCAAAACACCTACATAAAGATAACTCGGAATAAGAAAGAAAAACTGAAATGTAGAGCGTCCGAAAGCGACGATCTCCGACCGAGTATGAATCGCAAACACGCGGCTTGCCGTGGCCTTTGACCATGCAGTTGTCTGCAACGACCTTGCTCTGCTCAACAGCAGCACGACTGGAATCAAAGAACTCACGCCTTCTAAATATATATCGTCAAACGCGTGGCGGAAACAAGCGCCATGCGGTGGCGGAGATAACAACAAAGAGGAAACCTAAACTGGCGCACGGTTTTAGGTGCGCACATGCGACAGTAGCCGTTACAAAATGCCTTCGGGTAAGTTACTAACGACGCACAAGGTGGATACATCACCACGTAGTTTTCTTATTCTCTTCAATAACATCATTGATATTGAAGTATTTTCCTGGAGGCGAGGCAGTTGTTTGCCGGAACGACCAGCCGGCGGCAGCATGTTTACACGCGTAGACTGAGATAGGCGCTTTTTTTGTAACAATAGACGTTGTTTTGGTCGAAACGGGTAAATGATAGACCTACCACTTAGTAGAACCAAATTGCGTTTCGCGAATAAGTGATCACGAACTACTTCCATTGCGCAGAAAAGTTCACAAAGTCCAATTCGTCAAGGATTATGAGATCGCATTAGCGAATTTGGGTGAAACCATGTAATTGCAACACGGTTTTGCACTTTTAAATGTTCTTTAGTTTGCTTTTCAAATTTCCGGTCTCTATAAAAACTAGTTTGCGTACGTGATGTTAGAAGTTTCATTGAAATGAGTCCTATTTTGGTTATAACGCATAAAATGTTTTTATTGTCCTGTCATACGGTGCCTATCACCCCGCGCAATCAAACAAATTGCAACTCTTTCATCAGTTTCAAAGACTAAAAACACACATTGTTTTTCTTGTTGCTTCGCTGCAGGGTAGCACTGTCTTATCGTATTGTTTGGTCGTTAAACGCTACCACCAGTTTCAATACCGCGAGCGGAGGCCAATTAGTCGGCTTAAACCTTATATCGCAACGTCAGCATTTTTATTTAATCAGGGTTCCCTTAAGAAGTGCGACTGATAAGAAAAAGAGCCTACTTAATGATATTTTTCACGTGGTTAATATTTTCTGCAGGGACCGTGAGCCATAAACACGTTTTGAGTACAACGAAAAATAGTGAAAACTACTAATATTTTGATCAAAATATCTGACATTACGCAAGAGCCGCTGAAGGGTGACAAGTCTTCAGAGAACTTTGGTAATAGACAAGGTGAACAAAATTTCGGGAAGTTTCTACGGGAAAATTATTATAATACATTATGGACAGAGAGGCAAACATCAGTTCATATGTAAGTGGTGACCGGATATCTGCATTAAGAAACATGAATGCATCGAATGGAAGCTTGTTATGAATACATTTGGCTTAATGTAATGAGTGCTTTAACATGGAATGTGCTTTAATGATGTTTGGATGAGCAGAACGTGACTAACTTAAGAACGGAATTTCGTTTAATGTTTGGCGGTGTTGTATCAAGTGCACAGAGTGTTCGATCCGGTCGCTTAATGCACGGCACTGGAACTTTGGCACTTTGGTTGGCTGGTGTATACGGTTGACTGTCAATGAGCCGTTCTTCCTGTTCATTGTACTCGATTTCCTCAAGGAATCCAAATCGCACGTGACGTTGGCCCGGTGAAGCGCTCGGAGGCGCGCTTTGCGACAGTGTGGGAATTTTGTCCAGATTGTCGGCCTCTGACTTGATTGGTCTGATCATTATGCGATAGTTGCTGGCTCGAGTTGGTGTAGCTGGCGCCGATGAGGGGCTAATCGAAGGCTGCACCGGCGTTGAGGGCCCAACAATGTCTACCGAGCACGACAGCCGGTTCACGCGAGCTGAAAAATAGCATTCAAGGTCAACAAATTTTCCTCAAGGTTGGAAGAGGCGCAATTGCGACCGATATCACTTACGGGCAGCATGATTTCGACGTCGCATTTCATCCGGATTCGAATTGGCCCGCTTTTTACGGGCCTCATTCGAAGACGAATTGTAAAGCACGTAGTCTTTCTTCATGACAGGCACGATGAATGCCATGTTTGTCTGAAAAACTGCACATTTTATGCCAACTCATTACGTGTAAATGCGTCCACGTGCACGAATTTGCGAATTGAATGCTTAAGGATAAACAGGAAAGACATTGACATGCCGAATGACCCGGAAGAAGCGTTAAGAAACTGTGCAATTACATGGCGATTGAAGCGCACGCTTAAAGAATTTAAACAAACAATGCACATCCGTTCACTTGAATAATTGGGCTAGAAAAATACTCACGACCAACTTTTACACCAATATTGATACTACAAAAACCTAAAAAACACATAGGCGGGCGACAATGTAAACTGTTTTCGAGTTCGAGGTTGAAAATGACGTTGATCAAGTGCTCTTGGAGTCTAGAAGAAAAAATAAGCGATCACGCCAAACACGAAGTGCAGTTCTCGACTGGCCGTCGTGACGGAACTCGTTTACGCGTTCCAGGTCGCCATGGGGAGGCTCCCCTTCAACAGCTGAGACAGCAGAGGAAGAGGTTCGCGGTTCCCATGACAGTTCAGGATGCGGTAAAAACACAATCAAGTAACGCTATCAAATGAAACAAAGTCCTTTCATGTCAACGGATCGCCTGGAACAAGCAAGAGGTGTGTCCCGTGCCTTGATGAATGGCCCTCATCTCACTGGACTACGGCCAGCCTTCAATCGCCTTAGACCGTCCCGGTTATCAGCCCGAAACTACGCCGCAAGTCAGGCCTTACGTGCGTTGACGAGGAAACCCCGTGGTTACGTCTTACACAATGATCAAATGAGGTTTTCCCCGATCGCAAAAGAAAGGAATCGAATTAATCTTGGACCGAATTCATTGAAAACGTTTAGCAAAAACACAAACTGTCGGAATCAATCACGAAAAAAACGTTTGAGCATTGTTTTCTACCTAATTAATTGTAGTAAAAGGACTTCTAATCAGTCGATTCGACCAAAGAATCTTCTATAAAGAGATTCCGCGTTGTTGATGGAGATTCTTAATGTCTAGACCTGGTCGCGAGGCGGCTTCCAGACAGGCGCGTTCGAGGGAGGCAGAGGCTTCTTACCGGCAATGAGATCAGCTGCCCTTTCAGCGAGCATGATGGTGGGAGCATTAAGGTTGCCGCTCACGATCGAAGGCATAACACTGGCGTCGGCCACCTATAAAAGTTATGATATAAATGGGACCATAACGCTCTTATCGCTGGCCCTAGCGCAAACAACCCAAAAGTAAGGAAGGGTTTCCCAATCTGTAGTTCCATCCAAATCAAATTTTTTCTCGCTCTGTCCCAGTTTTATGGGAGAGATGGCTATGAAAAGCAAAACAAAACTAACATGAAGTCCTTCGAGGCCATGAACTTTCATCGTTTCACCGTCGACAACGGCCAGACTGTCGGAGCTGCTGCCCATCTTGCACGTGCATGACGGATGGTAAGCCGAAGCGGCTTTCTCGCGCACAAAGGCGTCAATCTGGGCATCCGTAGTGACGTCTGGACCAGGAGCGAGTTCACCGGCACGGTAGGGCTCGAAGGCCTTCTGGGCAAAGAGTTCGCGGGAAATCTCGATGCAGCGACGGAATTCAGTCCAGTCGTCATCGTGCGACATGTAGTTGGGATCAAGCAACGGATGGCGACGGGGATCCTTCGACTGAAGGCGTACTGTACCGGCAGACTTTGTCCGCATAGGGCCGACGTGCACCTTAAAAAAACACGGTTAGAAGTTTGATACATAAGCTATTTAAACAGTAATCCGCTAACCTGATAAGCGTGACAAGTGCCCACAGTACGACCATCGTCGTGCACGGTTGAGGGGAGAAAATGGAACTGAATGTCCGGATGTTCAACCTAATGAGGAAAATTGAATTAAAACATTAAAAAACATTTGAAAAACAACATACAGCGGAAGACGAACGAGCGAAACCACCTGACTCAAGATGGCTGCTGGCACCGAGGCCAGTCTGGTTGTAGAACCATTGCAATCCGGTCCGAATCATGTTGTGAGGGAACCGCCAGGAGCTCTGATCATACAGAGTGATCGGCTGGCTGCACTTTTCCTGAACATAGATCTCCAGGTGATCCTGCAGGTTGTTACCGACACCGGGCGTATCCTGCACGATCGGAATGCCATGAGCCTTCAGGTGCTCACCAGGGCCGACACCGCTCAACATGAGAAGCTGCGGCGAGTTGATGGCGCCACCAGCCAGAATGACGGCATCTTCACAGTAGATCTTTTCGCGACTGAAGGAATCAATGGAATCGGTACCGGTGATGCGCATGCTTCTGATGAACTCAACGCCGATGGCACGGTTCTTGTCGAAAAGGACCTTCGTGCAGAAAATTCCGGATGAAGTGTGAAGATTTGGGCGATTCAAAATCTGAAACATGTCAAAACACATTAAGTAAAATTTAAAGAGTTGAATTAAAACTAACCGGCTTCAGATAAGCTGTCGAAGCACTCATTCGAACACCATTCTTGATCGTCATATCCATAGGTGCCGTTCCTTCCTGTCGATAGCCATTCATATCATCAGTGTAGCCGATGTAGTGCTGTTTGCCGGCTTCCATCCAAGCCTTATGCAGTGGATTATCGCACTTTCCTTGCATGACGTGAAGAGGGCCATCATGGCCACGATACGGATCATCCGGGCCGGTGGAAAGTTCGTGTTTTTGTGCTTTTTTGAAATACGGCAAAACATTTTTGTAAGACCAGCCTTTGGCACCCTCCTTCTCCCAACGGTCGTAGTCCAAAGGGTGTCCCCGAACGTAAGCCATGGCGTTGAGCGACGAAGAACCGCCCCAAACACGTCCTCGAGGCCAGTAAACGACACGGTCGTCGAGATGCTTCTGGGCGGTCGTGTGGTAAAACCTGCATAGATTTATATATATTTTTGTCTTATTATGAGTGGTAAACTGACCAATTGTACTTGTCATCACAGAGATTGTACATGAGCGCTGCCGGCATGTGGATCTTCCAGTTCCACCAGTGGTCCTTGGGGCCGGCCTCGAGGAGAAGGACACGGTTGTCTGGGTTTTCGGTCAAGCGGTTGGCCTTAAAAAGTATTTCTTGGCATTATGACTGTCTTTATATGTTAGAACTGCGGTCTAGATACAAAATCAAGGAGAAACGAAACTCACAAGAACACATCCAGCCGATCCAGCTCCGACAATGATATGCGTAGGCTTCTTTCCCTCTGGCAGCTCCGGCTCAAAGGTACCCGGCTTGTACGAATTCTGGTACCCGATGCTACTTGACATACGGTCGTAGGCGGCACCACTCGTTGAAAAATGGCGCCCTACGGCGCATCTGAGACCAATATTCTGCATCATTGCAGTGGGAATGCTTCAAAAATTGCTTCGCTAAAATAGGGAACACCATGTCATCACGCACTGTCCCCCAGCTCTTGCTTGCTTGCTCCGACGAAAAATATATAGAGCGATTTCTCATCAAAAACGCAGTTTCATTCAGTTTTATCCAATTTTAGCCATCAGTTTATTGTCAAACATAGTTTATTCATTATCGGTATCAATTGCGTTGCATCCAACTACCGAATGTGGGAGACTATGCTCGCAAACTCGGAATGTGAACGTCTTTGGTAAAGTTTTCATTTTAAAGTCATCATTAGCCAGCCGCCATCGGATACCGATAGCAGCCGCAATCAGGTGCCAGATATACAGCTATATAGTGTTGTTGATTAGTATGAAGCTGCACAGCAGCTAATAGGGGGGAGGCCGGAAACTTATTTCAATTCCTTCATCAGCTCTTTCGCAGCGACTCGGTCCAAGACGATGGGCATGAGTTCACCGACGTGTTGCACCTGAAAAGCACGTGTTCAACTTTTCGTCTATCGTACTCAGTTTTTAGTCTTATTACCATGTGGTCAGCATGCGGTGAAAGTTCATGGTGTTCGCCAATACCGGAAAGAACACCGATAGTTCCGCCAAGTTTGGCTGATCTGCCCATTCCCATGTCGGCAAGGGTGTCTCCAACCATGAATGCGTCCTAAATCATCACGTAGATTAATTACTTCATTGACAACTGCTTCCTTTGTCACAGACAGACCCCTATTGTTTTGCCTTTTTTACTGGGATCATTAATTAACGTGTTTTCGATCAAAATCGAGCACATGTGCACCCCATTGCTAAATCTTTTCACGAAAAAAGCAACTTGCAATGCTCACGTCTGCTAATTTCGTCTGTCTAGCACAACTTGTACTTACCTCAGGGTCGACATTCAGCGCCTTGCAAATTGCGAGGGCGTTATGGGGACTCGGCTTCGGCTCCGTTCCGGCGTCATCGCCGCAGACTACAATGTCGACGTATTTTTCGAGGTCCAGACTCTTGAGCGTCGCAAGTGTTCCGGCACTAAAATATTACTCCGTCCATAAAACATGTTACCGTAGTTAGCGGAAGTAACATACCGGCTGTCAGCTGTGCAAATAGCAATCTTGACGTTGTGCGATTTTAAGTTTTGGAACAACTTTTGGAGGTCATGAAGCTGTTTGAGTGTTTCGTCGGAGCTTGTGTTACAGCTTTGGATGCTCGAGTTGACAATCTGTTCCGCGGCTTTTTTGTCAACGTCGTGTTCGACGAGCAAACTGACAATGCTCTGACGAATTTGGTCCAAAGTGCCTTCAGCGAGGAGTCCGGTCTTAACCTTTTGTTCGATGGGACAGAAGCCGAGGATCTTGTAGACTTTGTTGGCGATGTCGAGCTTCGAAGCTTCACTGATCTTGTCGGCTACTTCCAAAGTCCAGGGGACCCACATGCTGTGGAAGCAGATGAGAGTGCCATCCTTGTCGAAGATAACGAGACCAGCTTTGTTGCCCTTGCGAGTAGAGGTTCGCGGGGAATCAGTGCGGAGGACCTTGGATGTCTGGATAGGATCAGAAGGGACTGGAGCGTTGTTGCGGGCGGGAGTTCGTTGATTGTCCTCAATGACCGAACGGGCAAAGGTAGCAGTTTGGATCAGTCGGCTCTCTATAAAACAGCTATTAGCTTCTAAAAAGGTTAAGTAAACCTCACCATGAGCGGCCACAAGCCGAGGAAGTTGACGCTGGAAGGTGGAGGCTGCGCGGAAGAAAGCCATGTTAGTCAGTTTTTCCTAAAAACGGATGTTTTTGAACTTTTGAACATGGCGATCGCCTTGGACAATTCGCTTTTTGTACGGGGTCACTTGTACCCATGATGGGCGTGGTATGATAAGGGAAAGGACTCGACTATAACCGAAAAAATAATCTTTAACTTTGAATAGCTGTCAAAAACAGAAGGTTTTCCCGTGATTCGGGGACATGTAGCGCTCACAAAGTTGAACGCGTTCAAACTTGTGATCTGATTTGAATAGGTACAAGCCGCTTAAATAACAGCGCACAGAAGTAAATGGAAATTTCCTGCGCAGGGAATTCCGTTGGAGCAGTTTTTCTTACGCATGTCTACATTCGACAAACGGCTGAAATCAGCCGTAAGAAATGTAACAACACGAAAATACGCACATAAACAAGGGTGGAGAGTTGCGCAGGTAGAGACCACTCGGAACAAAATAACAAGCTAATAACGCAAACATAATTACGGTTATCAGCTAGCTTTGGACAGGAGTATTTCGTAAAAAGTAGTAAGGTGCAATGACCAGCTGGGAATTCGCTTTTTGTATGTTATGCAACAAGAAAATAGCATATAGCTGATGGGAAAAGCCGGGGACTCCCCCTTTTTAGCTGCAGCGAGAGAGTATGCTGTCGGAAGAGGGCAGGTCTTATGTGTTTTGGTAGAGCACAGAGAAAGAGCAATGTGCGTCGTTGAAAAGCGGGTGGCTGTCGTCGCCATAGGCAAGACAACCTTTGACGTCCCCCTCATCGAGGCTGAAATACGAAGCAAAAGCATCGTTAGTTTTTCTCTACACAGACGCACAACCTTTCCTATGTACTTTCAGGACTGCGGATGCATTTAAATTTAACGAAAATTGCTTCTTCTCCTCGCATTTGCGGTTTTTCAATGGGGTCGTTTGGTTTATGTTTTTTCAAAGAAGCGGGGGCAAACAACCACGTTTTTTGCAGAGGGGTTTCCCCCGCTCTCGTCAGAATTGTTGCAAAACGGGGGAATGCTTCGTGGCTTTTTAAAAGCTATACGCTGCTACAAACGCGTTCGAGATAAACATTCGGGGGTTTCGCTGACCACAGATGTTCTCTTAACATGACGGAAGTGTTCAACAAAGATGCAATCAGATTTTTAAAAGAACAGAACAGTTTGTTATTGTAGAAAGTACACCTTCATCTGTCAAAAAGTGATTTCACTTTATTAATACTGCTACCACACTTATAAATCTTTTAAGCAGTATTAGTTTTAACTTTATTAAGATAAACATGGCAGTAAAACATCAAAGAGGCATGTAATGAAAGCGCTCATTTTTACCATTTCAAAAAACAACGGGCTGCGCAAAATTGCGGCAAAGATAAGTGAGCAGTTTAACAAAAAAGAGATCTCAGTCAAATAAATAGAAAGCACAATGCGCACAATAATTAGAATAGTAACGAATAAAAAGATCTTTTTAAAGCCCGATTGAGGCATAAACATCATGACAAGAGTCTACGAAGTCTCGTCCGACTCGGGTTTCTGGACCAGCCAGGGCTTGGTGCTCGGACCTTTGTTCGCAACCAGCCTTTTGTACGGAAGCTTCGGTGGCGGCATGTTAATCGCGTCGCATTCGGCCTAAAAGATTATACATTACCATGACGCCATTAATGTTATTGTTAGTGTACCTGGGTAAGAGTGCGCTTGTATGCCAGCCGTTTTTTCGGTATAACACCGGACTTCCAGCATCCGACAAACCAATTCTTGAACGTGACTTCGCCATACTTCACCGTTTGGACTCTTTCCAAGACAAATTTGTACCAAATGCCTTTCCAATAAAGCGTCTGGATGCGGTATTCTTTGGCAGGGTCGAGCTTAACAGCTTCAAACATCTCTTGGTGTTCATGGCCACACTCTTCAATGACTTTGATCAGTTTGTCATAGTAGCCGTCATCACTGAGCCGGAGCCCGATATCCGGATCAAAAGCCTTGCGGGCATCCAAATCATCTCGATTCGACTGGTCAATATAGTCCTGAAGTCGTTCAGCCAGGATGACGGGGTCGATGGGTTGGGAGGAAACTGCGAAATCCTTGGCGTAGAAGGGCGACTTGCAGGAGGGCGTGTTATCGTAGTTGAAGTACTGAAAGTTAGATGGTAAAAGAAGCACCGATAAATGTGAACTACTTACAGTATACCGCGGGATATGGATGTCCGGAACGTACGGATCAGTTTGACACTCGGCAGAAGATTTCGTCGGCTTCTCGGGTGAAACAGCACGCGCGTTACGAAGCTCCTGGATACGATGTTGCATCAGCTCAGAAAACTCTTTCCCAAACGCGGGTTCATGCTCTCGAGAAATCTTCAGCGGGAGGGTATTCAGCATGCCATCCAAGACTTTGGTGACGTCGGCTTCGACTGCTTCGGCAACTTTCTTCGGAATGATCTTGAGGCCGTACTTGGTCAAATCCTCCATGATCTCGGCAAAGTTGGTGTCTTCATCGTCGGCGTTCATCTGAAGACAACATCAGTTTTTCTATCAGTTTGAAATATTAAAAGCAAGTTACCTTATCTTTCACCATTTGAAGACAGTACTTCTTCATTTTCTTCCCCCAGTTTTTGTTTTCAAGTTGAATCTGGGCCACTATGGTTTGGAAGTTAGTAATTCCGCCATCTCGCAAAGCAGCGTCAAGATCGCCCAAATCAGGAATACCATCCATTGCCGAGACATCTGTGGTATCGAGCCCCTGAGCTTCTCGAAGTTTCTTCTGTAAGCTGGCCGCAGCTTTAAACACGCAACGGACGTCGTGCAAAGCGTCTTCCGAAAGGTCCTCTTCGGCTTCGTCATCGACGTCAAGATCTTCGGGCCGAAGTGGTTTGTAAACCAAGCCGTTTGGAACCATTTCGACATTGTCCTCGGGCAGCTTCTCGTTCGGAGGGACAAGTTCATAGTCGTCCAGGCACTGGTTGAGGGTTTGATCCACATAAACTTCGACATTGCCGTCGATAGGATCCTTCGACAAAGCTGCCACAGCAGTCTTCTCGATGAGCTCCTTGGCAGCTCGAGGATGCCACGACATGGTTGTACCTGTAAAGTTCTAGGGTTAAATGTAAACAAATATATATAATTATCAATTACGCGAAGTGGTGCACGCGGAATATATAAAATTATATATAAAAAAGCTCGAAAACAGCAACAAAATTATCTTTGTGGAGGACTTTAGTTAACTTTTACCTATTATTTTGTGACTCTATGCTCATTAGTCCCTAATTGCCTGCCTACCAATATCGGTCGGAAATTCGAAACCATGCGCAAATCCAAAGGGGTGGATTAATGAAGGCCGTGGAGGCCTTTAGCAGTTTGCCATAGCAAGCTTGTTGCCTTCTTCCTGGCTACGTGTAATTGCTAAGGTATCCATAGTAACAGAAAGCGTGTGTCAGATTTACAATCGGCATGGATATCTCGGTAGCAAGGCGAAGGCGGTTCGAGCTTAATCCGAAGTCCCCAGTCCAGTGCCGCTGGCCAAAATGCGTGCGCAGTTTTAGTTCTATCTACAGGTGCTTGGAGTGTGAGGTGACTTATCCATTGGGAGGGAAAATATTAACTTTAGCGTTAAAGTGGGAACGACTTCACAATACGTTGAGGGAGGCAGTGGTAATTGCGATTGCTCCTCGAAGTGATAGAGGTGGTTGCAATCGCGCGCCCGCACACAGCGAATGGCTTTCACCGCGAAACCATTCTGCAAAAAAGTAGCGTCTTCGTCGTGCATGTTGTTTTTGTTGTTTTTTATTTCCAGCTTTGCACCAAAACCCTTCCATAAAGTACTCCTTATATATTCTCTTACGAATAACAATCAACTAATATCCAACTTTTGAAAGCTTCCACAATCAAATTTATACTTTTCTTGTCCATTGTTCAGTTTCCTTGTTCGCTGGACCTCACTGTGCGCGCATTCAATTTTAGTATATATAATTTATATTCTTACTGAGTAAACTTTTGTTTCAGGTGATGCCGACATACTAATTCTACAAAGCAATGAGTGCCACAGAGCTTCAAGCTCATTCAGAATTGAATGCCGGTAATAACCCTGTTGCCATGGACACCGACTCGGACACTTCGTCCACTTTCGAGGGTGTCAATGCTTCTGAGCCCGTATCTGAAACTGAAGCCGTTACTAATGACACTTCTCTGGAGCCAGTGGTCGAGGAGGAGAAGAAAGTTTTCATGAGGGTGCCGCGTCGTTTTATGAACAAGAGACGGAAGGAGGTTGAGTACTATCGGAAGAAGTTCAACCAATTGGCTAAACTCTACGTCGAATATGCCAGGGTTTGTTACGATCGGCATATTATAAAGATTCTTATATGTAATTTTCAGGAAACTGACAAGACCCGCAACCACGTCCTGCTTGTCCAAAGTGAACTTCAGCGCCTGAAGGGTGTCAAGCGTCAGTTGTGTACCCGACTTGCTGCCCATAATGACAACTATATGGATCAGAACCTTGAGATTCCTGACAATAACCACTTTGATGCTGATGTTCGGCAGCTCATAGACGATGTTATTACGAATGCCGAATCAGCTCCACCTCCGGCCAAGAAGAAGAAGAGCGAAAAGAAGGTATGTGTTGATTTCATGGGGTCCTTTCAGTTTATAATATTGTTGTTTTAGTCCAACCCAAGACCCCGAGAGTCAACTTACGAGGAAGAACCAGAAGCCTATGAAGCTATAAAGAACATCCTCAATGAAGCCACGACTGTTATACAGCAACAACAGCAAGAGCAGGAGGAAATGATACGTCGTCGCGAAGCCGAGCAACATAAGAAGGCTGATGCCGCCAGACGAGCGAAAGCACAGCAACGTGCTAACGCCGCAAGTATCACGGTGACGCCTCTCAGCGTGGCTTCAAGTGCTCCGAATCCGCAACCTGTGTCTGCCAAGCCAGTACAGTCAAGCCAAATCGCCCCGATAACAATACCGTCATCTTCTGCCCCTGTGACAACTTATACTACTACTAATCAACCCAATGCTTACGTGCAATCATATCCCAGTAGTTCACAGCCCCAGATTCAGTCAAATCAGACCTTCATTCTTCCAACGACACAAATTGCCTCCAATGTTCTGCCAAAGCTCGTTCTCACTCCCGTTAGCCAACCTACCCAGGGCGCTGTTCAAGCCAATTACAGTTCTGCATCAAATGCAGCTCATGTTGCTGATTCTCATCGAAAGAAGAGCAACCATGAACATTATGTGGTACGTTTTGTTCTGTTTCTAATGTGTTGTTTTTACTTTTCATTTTACAGGCTCCAAGAGTCCCACCCCAGAAGAATGTCCACATCGAAACATTCCCAACAGCTACCCCCCGCAATCCTGTTCAACAGCAACAACATCCACCAATTGCGGTCCAACGCATTCGTGTATCGGAAAGTGGTGGTCAATTAAAGCAGCATCATGTTGTAATCCAACCAAATCAGCTCTCACAAAGTGGAAATAACGTCCAGCAGACATTCTCCGCACCACAGATGACCAACCCTGGCATTCGTCAATATGTGAAACCACCAATGATTCAACCGCTTCCTCGTGGCCAAGCTGTACCCCTAACGAGTCAACAAGCTCAAGATGTATTGGCCCATCATCGTGCACAGGGTCACGGAGCCCCGATTCAGCAAGGAATCGTTCAAGGACGAGAACATGTCAAGGTTTATGCGATGCGTGGTGACCATTACCCACAACGTGAAGGCATAGCTATGCAGCAACAACACCAGCAGCAGCACCATCATCAACAACAGCAATTGACGTATCATCAACAGATGCACTCTGAACAACGCCATTACGGTAATCCAGCTGCTTCCGCTCCGATTGAAGGCCAGCGTCAAGTCGTTCAAGTGATGCCGCCTGCACCCGTACCTCAATCCGCTCCTCCGGTGCGTCAGCCGCGACTTCGCGAAGCATTGCAGAATGCTGGGGCTCGCCAACTTCAACAACAACAACAGCAGCAGCAACATGGTATCCCACTCTCCATGCAACACCTTCCAAATGTCCAGCGAGCTCCGATCGCAAAGTCGCCAAAGGGCTCCGTCAGACCCCCGCAAATGATGCAGCCCCAGCAACAAATCCAACACCAACAACAACCACAAGTTGTTCAACTCAGTCAACTTAACCAAATGGCCCCCAATAACAATGTCATATACATTGATCAATCTCGTTACATACGTGTCGCTGCGTCCACTGGTAACGTCAACCACCAATATGTTATCCCTGCAGACAGTATGCCGTATGCCATCAATGCTCAAGGCGGATACAATCCTCAACCTGTGCGCTACATCATCCCACAGTCACAGCAGATTCCCCAACAGACGGCAGTCGTTGCACAGCAACCACTCCCGATAACGCCAAATCCGCCGCGAGCCAGAAAAGGTATGTCATTTGAAATGCTATTATTTAGTTTTTAACATTTTAATTTGCAGATTCCGGAAGAGTCAATCAACCCATCAACGACGACAACATAGATTGGTCCGTTTACAATGAGCCCATTGTGAAGCGTTCCCCGACTAAAAAGAAAGACAGCCCTCGCAAACGCACTACTGCTATTAAACTTGACTCGAACAGCGATGCAATGGCTCGGATATCGCCTATATTGGCCAAGTTCCAAGAAGAAATGGCCCAGTCAACGCTTGCCCAGGAACAACAACAGCAACAACAGTTGACCATGGCTGCTCGTAATGCTGCCAAAAGTACGCCGCTACGTGCTCGCAAGCGTACGACGAAAGCTGAACAAAAGGCTAATAAAGCCCTACAGCAACAGCAGCAAAGCACGAATCCGCCTGCTACAACTACTATTCCATCGGTCAGCGTTACGGCAGCGCCTACACCAGCGCCTGCACCTACTGCTTCTTCGGCTTCAGTCGCACCAAGCACACAGAATCCGGCACAGGCCCCACCACCGGCGCCGCGGGTTACTGTAGCTGCTCCTCAACCAACACCCGAAAAAGTTACTGTCTCGACGCCAGTGACAACCACCACCAAAGCCTCTGACATTGTGCCCTCCATTCCAACCATCATCGTGACAGCGGCGACGCCCGAACCCAAAAACCGCAAGCCGTCTGATCCTGATTTGAATGCTATTCCAGCTCCCAATGCGTCTTCTTCCCAGTCATCTAATGCCAAACAATCCTAGATCTCCTCTGCACCGATTCGACTCACTTAACGAGCAATTCTAACACTTCAGTATTCTTACTTTCTTTCTTTTGTACTATTTATTACCTTTGTCGCACTGTTTAACCTGCATCGGTTCTCTAAGTAGTGTTTCAATAAACTTTTCTAAGTCAATCGAGAAATGTTCAAGCATATTTATTTAAGTAAACAAACGTATAACTGGTGAAAGTCGCCAGACAGAGCTTGGAATCAAAGAATAAAAAACAATAATAATATATTAGTATTCAATGGCAAATGTAGGGGAATTACGATGGCAGTTAGATTCGGCGGTGATTTAACTTTGCGAAAAGAAAACGCGATATTTCATAGGGGCAGGTTCATCGAAAAAAATTCAGAATCCGAACGCAGGTCGATGCGTTTGGCGCTTACTACATGTAATGAAAAACATAAAAAAGTATAACAATTTTAGGAAGTGACCTGCGCTAGGTTGGAAGCATTGAAAAAATCCGCTGTAATTGCTTAGTTGCGGTTCTTGATGCAAACCTGGCAACGAGACACACGCGACCTCGAGTTTCCGGCCTTGACGGTTTGGGATTGCGGGATCTGAAATGGTTTACATGTAGAAATATGGTCATCATAAAGGTCGAACATACCGTGAATTGTTGGTTATCATCGATGGTGGTCAACCAGAAACTGAACTTGTTGGCGAAGTAGTGGCATTTACCGCGGGCACCGTTACACTCGATGAAGGGAGTGGTACGGAAGTCCTCCAAGCAGGAACCAGGCGAGCTGAGCGCCTGTCCACCGCCTTCGGCTCCAGCGCCAGTGTGCATGGCGAAGGAATAACCGATCCAGAGGGAGCTCCAGCCGGCCGGGCAGTTGGGGATCTGGATGGATTGCGAGTGCACGGCGATAACGTTGGACGGAGCTTCGCAGACACTGCAGCGAGAGATGTACTGCTTGATTTCACCTTCTTCGACGGGCATCATGGGCATAGCCGCGCCGGTGGAGAGCCAGTAAGACTTGTCGTTACGGCTGGCGTAGTTGCAGACATCGGTGAAATCGCAGAACAAGAACGGCATGGTGTTGAAGCGAGGCAAGCAAGAACCGGCGTTACCGAGATCCTGGTTGTGGGCCTTCTCGTTACCCTCGATGTAGAGGAGGGAGTAACCGTCCCAGAGCTTGTTGGTACCTTGCGGGCACTGGGGTACGTTGACGGTTTGCGAGTGAGTGACAACGACGAAACCGTCCTTGTATGCCGGGCCAGGGGGACCAGGAGGACCGCTAAGACCAGGCGGGCCAGGGTTACCGGGTTGACCTTCGAGACCAGGGAAGCCGGGGAGACCAGGGGCACCCTTTTCACCCTGCAATCCTGGAGTGCCAGGATATCCAGGTTCACCCTTGAGGCCAGGAATTCCAGGAGTGCCTAAAAACGTTACATTAGCTATGTTACAAAATGTGGTGTTGCACAACTTACCGGGAGTTCCAGGGGGACCATCAAGACCAGGGAGACCGCGTTCACCAGGGATACCAGGGGCACCAGGCAGACCCGGGGCACCAGGCTCACCAGGGCGGACTTGTTGTTGAGGAGCAGGCGGGCCGGGAGGACCTTGGGGACCGTCTTGACCAGGAAGACCAGGCTGACCGGGCAGACCAGGGAGACCGGAGTCACCCTTGAAACCAGGCTGACCAGGAAGTCCGGGAAGGCCAGGAGCGCATTGATCGCCCTTAGCACCAGGGAAGCCAGGAAGACCAGCTTCACCCTTTTGTCCAGTAGCACCAGGAGGACCGACGGGGCCGGGTTGACCGGGGAAACCGGCGTCACCCTTCTCACCAGCATAACCGGGAGTGCCAGGAAGGCCAGCGACACCAGGAAGACCATCTTCCCCACGCTTGCCAGGGATACCAGGAAGTCCGGGTTCACCCTTGATACCAGGGAAGCCAGGCTGACCGAATTCACCCTTAAGACCAGGAGCACCGGGGAAGCCAGGCTGGCCAGCATCACCCTTAGCGCCAGGAAGGCCAGGAAGTCCGTCTTTGCCGGGGGCACCAGGGTAGCCAGGCTCACCCTTGACACCATCGACAGCGTTACCTGAAAATCATATTTGAGATGCTGTCTCCAGTAAAAGCCAAAGTGCAACATACCAGGAGCACCAGGAAGACCGGGAAGGCCGGCGTCACCCTTGAGACCAGGGACACCAGGAAGACCGTTCTGACCAGGCAGACCAGGGAATCCACCATCACCCTTCTCGCCAGCGTAACCAGGGGCACCATCTTGGCCAGGAAGACCAGCAAGACCCTTCAGACCAGGGAAGCCAGGCGGGCCGTTGGGACCCTTCTGTCCAGGAGCACCAGGAAGACCAGGCTGTCCAGGGAAGCCAGCGTCACCCTTGATACCGGGGAGACCATCGAGACCGCGGTCACCGGGGAGGCCAGGAAGACCGGATTCACCCTTTTCACCACGGATACCAGGAACGCCAGGGCCGCCTTCTTTGCCGGGGAAGCCAGGTTGACCAGGCTGGCCAGGCAGACCAGCTTCACCCTTAGCACCTGGCAGACCAGGAAGACCATCATTGCCAGGAAGGCCGGGGGAGCCGGGGAGACCCTAGAAAATGTGTAATTGAATGTTTGCCCGATATGTATGAGTGATAACTTACAGCAAGACCCTTGAGACCAGGGAAGCCAGGAGCGCCATCAAGACCCTTAGGTCCAGGGGCACCCTGTCGGCCAGGCTTGCCAGGAATACCGGGCAGACCCTTTTCACCAGGAAGACCGTTAGCGCCGTAGCCAGGCTGACCAGCTTCACCCTTGAGACCAGGGAAGCCGGGGGTACCAGGAGGACCTTGCGGGCCAGAGGCACCAGGGAAGCCAGGCTGACCAGCATCACCCTTAAGACCGGGTTGGCCAGGGAATCCAGCATCACCCTTCAAGCCAGGAAGACCGTCGAAGCCGCGATCACCCTTCGGGCCGGGCAGGCCAGGAAGACCATCATTGCCGGGGAGGCCAGGGGCACCAGTGTTGCCCTTAGCACCGGGCAGACCAGGAAGTCCAGGAGCGCCTTCAAGACCTTGTGAACCAGGAGCACCGGGTTGGCCGGGGAAACCAGCTTCACCCTTCGAGCCGGGAATGCCAGGGTATCCGTCAGCGCCCTTGGGACCAGGAGCGCCGGGGAGGCCAGAGAAGCCGTCTTTGCCAGGGGCTCCAGGATAGCCAGCTTCACCCTTAGTACCAGGGAGGCCGGGCAGACCGGGGAGACCGTCCTGACCCTTATCACCAGGATAACCAGGCTCACCAGCCGTGCCAGCAGGACCGGGGGTTCCTTCACGACCTGAATTGGGTAAACGTTAACTTCGAATCTCATTTGGCATAGTGCAATAAACTTACCAGGAGTACCAGGAAGTCCAGGTTCACCTTTAAGACCGGGGAAGCCAGGAGCACCAGGCTGACCAGGGAAGCCATCAAGACCCTTAGCGCCAGGGTAGCCGGGAGGACCAGAAGGACCTTCAAGACCGGGTTGGCCAGGAAGACCAGGCAGGCCAGAGTCACCCTTGAGACCGGGGAAACCAGGAGGACCAGGTTGGCCAGGGATAGCGCGACCAGTTTCACCCTTAAGACCGGGGATACCGGGCTGTCCAGGACGTCCGCTATCACCCTTGGAGCCGGGGAGACCAGGCAAGCCAGGGGCACCTTAATTTAAATCATTAGATACAGTTGTTAAAAACAAGATTAAACACATACCACCAAGACCTTTGTCGCCGGGGAGACCAGGAAGGCCATCTTGGCCAGCCTGTCCGGGGAATCCGTTGTTACCCTTGGGGCCAGGAAGGCCGGGAAGACCAGCAATACCGTCTTTGCCGGGGAGGCCAGGGAATCCAGCTTCACCCTTAGCACCGGGGAAACCGGGCTGACCGTCCTTACCGGGTTGACCAGGGAGGATTTGGTTCTCAGGAGGAGAGGGGCCAGGGGGACCTTGCGGACCATCTTGACCAGGCAGACCGGGGAGGCCGGAGTCACCCTTGGAGCCAGGAAGGCCGGGAAGACCAGGGGTACCGTAGCCGGGTTCACCCTTGAGACCGGGAAGACCAGGGAAGCCGTCTTTACCGGGCTTGCCAGGAACACCGCCGAGACCAGGTTCACCCTAAAGCTTTCTTTTTAGTAAACATCCATTTGACATTGTGGCAACAAACCTTGATACCGGGTTGACCAGGAATGCCAGGGGCGCCGGGGAAACCATCTTTGCCGGGAAGTCCTTCTTGGCCAGGGAGGCCGGGGAAACCAGCTTCACCCTTGAAGCCAGGGACACCAGGAGGACCAGGGCGGAGGTTCAAACGAGTAGGTTCACCCTTTTGGCCAGGGACACCAGGGAAGCCGTCCTTGCCAGCTGGGCCGGGGGGACCGGTTTGGCCAGGGGCACCAGGCAGACCATCATCACCAGCATCGCCGGGGAAGCCAGGAGAGCCGGGAAGGCCGCGTTCACCTTGAGGGCCGGGAAGACCAGGGTAGCCGGAGGAACCCTTTTCACCCTTAGTGCCGGGAGAGCAGATTGAGCATTCGCCACCACGGTCACCCTTGAGACCAGGGATACCGGGAAGACCAGGAGAGCCATCACGACCGTCGTAACCCTTAGGGCCAGGGGCACCAGGGATACCTGGGGGTCCAGGAAGACCGTTGATAGAGTCACCAGGAGGACCTAAATGACTTTGTTAGTTTGATTTCAGTTACAATTATCAATGGTTCTTACCTCGAAGACCGGGCAAACCTTGTTCACCCTTACGGCCAGCAGTACCATCAAGACCAGGACGTCCGTCCTTGCCGGGAAGACCAGGGATGCTGAGACCAGGGGTACCACGAGCACCAGGTTCACCCTTGGGGCCGGGGATGCCGGGAAGACCAGGAGCGCCGGGTCCACCAGGGTGGCCGGGGGTTCCGGAGTCACCCTTGTCACCCTTAGGGCCGGGAAGACCTTCCATACCGGGGAGACCAGGCTGGCCGGGGCCGCCGGGAAGACCAGGAGGACCAGGCGGGCCAATAGGACCAGGACGGCCATCGTTACCAACGGGACCGGGTTGACCAGGGCGGCCGGGAGGACCAGGAGGGCCGGGAGGACCATCAGTGACATCAACACCGCCGGGAGGACCTTGGGGACCGACGTTACCCTTGGTACCATCGCGACCAGGGAAACCTTGTTCACCCTTCTGACCGATTTGACCGGGGACACCAGGAAGACCATCAACACCGCGATCACCCTTCAGACCGGGCTGACCAGGTAGACCGGGACGACCTTCTTTGCCCTGAAGACAACTAGTGTTTAGTACGTTAAGTCATCCGGAATTAGAGAAAACTTACGCGAGGACCAGCTGGACCACTGAGACCTTTTTCGCCTTTGATTCCGGGAAGGCCGGGATGACCGGGCACGCCGTTGAGTCCAGGATAACCACGTTGTCCTGCTTCTCCAGGTTCACCCTGTGCAAAAAACGGATTAGTAAAAATTGATTAAAGAAGGAAAGCGAAAGCAGAAGCGAACACAAAGGTGAGAAGGTTGCGGACTCCAACTATTGTTTTTAGTCAAGTTTGAAAGATTAGAAGCGTCTTAGAAAGAAGAAGCAAAAGAAGTGGTAATTTGTAGAGTCTAGCGTTCTACCGTTAAAGTTCTGACAACACTGACACAACGAACAAAAGTTTTTAACGAAAGCGTAGCGTAAAGCGAAATGCGATGATTCGCAAACCTTCTCTCCCTTGCCGCCAGTGTCGCCTTGGGGTCCGACGATGCTACCCTTCGAAGTCCCGAACGGCTGAATCTGAGGACCGGGTGGACCTTGAGGACCAACAGGACCTTGATCGCCCTAAAATCAAAAGAAAATTAAAATTAATCACCTTTCCACCTTTATCGCCGGGTAAACCGCGCGGTCCAACAATGGATCCACTGCCGGTAAACTCGCGAGGCCCTGGGGGACCGGGGGGACCAGTGGGTCCAACATCACCCTGAAAGCCGGATTATCGAAGCGGGGTTTGTTAAGTTTTGTCTAGTCGATTGTTATTGTTAACTGAAATGGTGTAAGAATGGAAAGAAAGTCTTACTGGATCACCCTTGGGACCAATGCTGCCGATACCAGGGTTGCCGGGAGCACCTTGTTCTCCGGGAGGACCACGAGGACCAGGAGGGCCGAGATCACCACGATCACCCTTGTCTCCGGGGAAACCGTCACGACCAGGAGGGCCGGGAATACCAGCGAGACCGGGAACACCACCGTCACCCTGAAAGATTCATGTAAGAAGATGGTCTTGGGATACTGTAGCAGAACATACCTTTTCACCAGGGGCACCAGGGAAGCCAATAGCAGGCTCACCCTTCAGACCATCGATACCAGGAGGACCGGGGAAGCCGGGAAGACCAGGCGGGCCAGGAAGACCGGGGAAGCCGGGAGTACCGTCGGTACCGTTGCAGCCATCCCAACCAGGGAGACCGGGAGGACCGGGTTCACCAGGTCGGCCGGGGGATCCGTCGTTACCAGGAAAGCCGGGAACACCGACCGGTCCACGGTCGCCTTTGAAACCTTGAGGGCCGGGAGGGCCTTGCGCACCCTTCTGACCTTTCGCGCCTTGGAGACCTTCAGGACCAGGGAAGCCACGAGTACCAGGTGAGCCGGGAGGACCTTGAGGGCCGGGACTGCCCTGAAATTAAAAAATGTTGATGCACTTTCTTTGTTTAATTAATTAATTTGTTTTGCTTGCACTTCAAAGACTCTTCGCATAGTTTCACGTTTGTTGCTAATCGGAAAGAAAGTGTCTCATTCACTCCCGCTGTCTCAAAATTAGAAGCAACATCCGCAAGTGTTGGGTGCATTGCGATCTAACAGTTGGCACGGGACGGGATGCTACGTCTAAGTGTGCTCTGGAGTGGTCAGGCAGTCGAGAAGCGCCGCGAGTGACGACCAGGTCAATCAGTCAGTCAAAGAGCGAGGCTTTGAGACATTTCTAATCCTGAGCGTGCCGGCTAATGGCCCCAAACTGTGGCGGCTGCTATGCCAATCGCGACCTCGCATCGGATCGAAGATAAATCGATTCAATAGCCTCGGGTTTGCCGCCGCGAGACGAGAAACAGACTCAACAGGAGGCGCTATCGATGTATTAAAACTGTCAACTTTGAATTGAGGCCACATCGAAAGTGATATACGGTAGGTGCAACACAAACAACTCCCCGCCAATCAAAAGGACTATCGATTTTGTTGCGATCAATCATGAAAAAAGTTTAACGACCTTTTCATTTCGATCCTCAATGGTGAGTGTTCGAATTTGTTGTAGGCCTCACTTGCAGATGACACTAAGATGATTGACAACTCATAAACATCTGTGTGCACTTTTTCATAAGGGGAAACAAAGGTGCAACTAGCCAACGGCTGTCTCTGGACTTTACTGAGGATGCAATTTGACTCCTTTCGAACGCGCCGCTAATTAGGCTATGTTTTTTTTAAATCCTCGTTAAACATCAAAATAGAAGAGCGACTCACCAGGCTACCCTTTTCACCGACGCAGAAACATCCTCGGTTGGAGCAGTCGCGACAAGCTTGTTGCTGAAAACCAATAGTTACAGTAATCAATGTTGTTATCTTCCAATGAAAAGCTTACCGAAGTCGCTGAATCTACGAAAAAGATCGCTAACACGAGCAGCGCCAGCGGCCTGAAAACACATATATTTTGACTTTTGTACTTTATCCCCGACTTTGAGAAACGAAAACAAAAGTAGATCGGATTCAACCAGACTGACCACGTACATCGTAAACACGATTTAAACAACATGGCAGTGAAACTTGGTTTAGCTTAAAGTGTAGAAGGAAACGACTTACCACAAGTGCAGGATTCTACGCGCTGACGGCGAGGTGGAGGCGACAGCGCGCATGTTGGCCGAGCGCGGAGCCGAGTCCACCCGTCAGTGGCGTCGGAAGATCGCTTGTTGCCTCTTTACAGAAGCAGCGCTAGAAGCGCAACCACACCGTAAGATAGGAACCAAGCCCGTAACAAGAGCGCGAAAAGCCTCCGAGAGGAGAGGCGTTACGGTAGAGACGCGAGCCTAAAAAGCAACATGTTGAAGTCTTAAACGTTGTTGACACACGATAAAGCCATAAACACGGTAATATCATCTAGTGGATGGGTGAAACATTATAGATTCATCAACACATTGCATCTTCAAATAAATGGAAGTGTAGAGGTGGCTAAGTCGTAGTGCCTGCGGGGCCATTCCAGGAGAGACGGGTGTTCATTTAATTTTTGCCTGCCGATCGGCGCCGATCTGGCTTGTGCAAGTGTGTAAAGAAGCTGGCACAGCTGCGTCGGACGAGTATCCTCTCCGGGCGGTGCTCCGATGTTTAGAGCACAGTCCACCTCGAAGACGTTGAAGCGATAGTGGCTGGGGCAAAGGCGGTTGTTTAGCCGAAGGCGGTGTCGGCGCCTGCGGGCCGAGCAGGGGTAGGGGCAGCCGTCAGGGGTAGTGGTGCCGAGATGCACTAGGGTCGGGGCGACGAAAAAGACTCTTTACTGATACACCGGTACACACTCTTTGCGGATCGAACAAAAATTCAAACACAATGTCTGCGAAAAGAAAGTCCTTTCAGACACACCATCGGAGCCGACGAAGAAGAAGTGTTTCCTTCGTTTGGCGGGCTATCATCGGCATGCAATCGTTGCCTTAAAATGCCCGACTGACACTACGGACGGCCGATCTCGCCGGACATGCTAATCCGTCTTGCTTTTCAAAATCCGTATCATTTGCACCAGTATACGCGTTCGGACGAGACAAGATGTGCTGCATCACCTAGGGCATCGCCGGACAACCGTCAAATGCAACATTTGAAGGCTCGGGTCCGTCAATCAGGGACCAACAAATGCCAATAAAGGCGCACTGCACTTTAAGGAAAACTGTTTATTTCAATCTACGCATCCACTGCCCAAGGTCTGTAGTAACGCCGAGAAAGACCATAAGACAAGAGTGCATTTATAAACAAAAAGTTGGCAAAAGTACGCAGGATTAAAGATGCTTCCAGCAAGCCCTGTCTCGAGACACCAAAAGTCTAAACAAAACGTCGACCTTTTGTCTATGTAACAATCTGTTGCAACTTCTCAACAATCTTTACGATATTTATCATTTTTATTTGCACCCGTGTCAGTTTAAATCAGTCATTAAGGCAAGTGAGGTATACTGTAATTATGAAGCACCCGGAAAGGTCGTTGTCACTCGGTAGAAGAAGAAAAATCAGTCATGTTCGTTTGAAGAGCTGTAAAAACATGTTTGTATTCACTTGATTTGAATGTTGTCACATTAGAAATGCAATTTACCTCATCAAACAAAGTCCAGTTCAGAGCCGAAGCTAACGATCGCCGCAGGGCACGCAAAACAAAGCCTTTGAAAAAGGATTTAGGTCCAAGTTCCGTGTAAATCCGTGCTGTGGCCGTCCTCATTGATGAGTAATCTCGGGGGTAGAGTTGAACAGTTGTTTTTAGCACATCGAAAGGTTGGGTTAAGACACATGCCAAAAGTCCGGCCGAAATACCACATAGCACCCTGAGGCTTGGTGTCAAATCCTGGGAGCTCCCTACAAAAAATGGTAATTAGGCACCTATCAGACAACTAAAGTTCAAAAAGGACAATGGTTGGCGCCGAACATTGATGAATTTTAATGGTGAGAGAATCTGGAATGTAACTTACATTGTTCAACAACAGCCAATTGTTGTCGATAGAACATGAGGTAGAAGCCTGAGAAGGGCGCATCCCTAAACAGGGTCGGCATAAGGCCGCACCAGAGACCACGGACACCTTGTTCACGAACAACGGTCCTAAACGCGTCTGCCGTCGATGTGTGGCGATACAACGAGCTCTGGAAAAATAAGGGGGTTAAAAATAACAGTGGTCATTCGACAAGTAAAAAAACCCACTTCGAGACGTGTTTTGATGAGGGTTGTCGGATGCAAGATGACAGCGGCACAGGATCGGGCACCCGTTCCGACGATGAAGTGTTCCCAGGCATGTTGCGGCTCGATGACGAATACCCGTGAGGCCTCAATTAGCCCGAAGTAGACTGAGACTCCAGGAACGACGCGCCAGAGTGTCTGGAAACGTAAAAATCATGTACTTTTGCGGCGCGATTACGGTGGTTTTGCGGGGAGGCCTCGCGCATCGGAAATCAGTTAAACGAAAAAGGGGCAAGCAACACCGGATGTAAAAGTACTCTAAGCAAAAGAGTGGTTTTATTGCGCAGTCAAGGATCTTGCTTTCGTATTCCTCAAAACAGACATACAAGCACCTGCGAGAGAAGCTGTGTTCCAAAGAAAGCAAAATGAAAGCGATAAATTACAACAAATTGGTTCCCCCGGGCTCTACGCTTTATCGCCGTCGGCAATACTTTGTGAAAAAAATGCGTTGCTCTCGTTTTTGAATACATACCGGAGTCAATCCCTTCCAATAGCCGAGAAGCCCATGCTCTTGCCAGACACGTCGAATCAGGACATCAACAGTGACGTGGCCGTTGGTTTTATTCTGTTGTTGTGCCAGTGTCTTCAGGCGATCCAGTGGTTGCAACAAGACGGACCTAAAGTGTCCCCATTTGTTTGGCTCCAGTGAACTGATAATAAAAACGTGGCTCACGTGGTTAGACCGCTGACGGTCCCGAAGGCAATGGATCGCTGTACGGAAGAGTTATCCTTGCGCTGTTGCTGTTCATCCACGTCGGCCATGATTTAATCCATTAGAAGACAAAGGAGAATAAAGACCCGTAGATTATGCGCTCAGCCGGCAGCGGGCAGCAAGGCAGGGCGCAGTCGCTGGCTCTGACTTTACGACAGACTGCGGTCGTCCAAATCAATAGTCGGTTGCAATGTGCCGAGTATCAGACACTTGCAAATGCGTTTTGCGTGTACTAATTGTGCATTTTTGCATTTTCCCACAGTCGATACATGGCCCCTAGTTGTCAATTTCGAGAGACTGTGAAATTAGGGGAGAGCGTGCGGTTTTTTCCTCGAAAGTTAGCTGTTTTCGGCTGTGTGCTTTCGCAATCTGCGTTCAATTACGGCGATAAGCAAGCGGTGACTACCCTCGTACACATCTGCTAGATTCCTTGTCATTTGACACTTTCGGTCCCAATCATTGTTCGGAGACAACGAAGTTCGAAACTGATCCCTTTATTCATTCCACCGTTTCGTCTAATCCGGACACCAAATTTGCGCGGCCGCAACTCAGTTTCATTGCCCCCGGCTCGTGCGTCCCCGGATCGCCTGTCTCAGCTTTTGACATTGCTGTTTGAGTCGCGGAATCGAGACTCTGACCACAGACACCGGTTGTTTGGCTTGTCTCAATTCAGAGGAAGCAAAGTGACCGCCACAACCCCCTCGATTTTTGTGAACTGACTGAACATTGCAATTGTTTGCGCGAAGTGTGTATGCACTACTTTCTAGTTTCAAGAGTTTCGCTTCCGGTGCTTGATATATATCTATTTTCAATTAACAATTTGTAGGACAATGGAAGCCATTGCCGAGCATGATTTCACGGCGACTGCCGAGGATGAACTCAGCTTTAAGCGGGGCGATATGATCAAGGTTGGCGCCTTTTTTATATATAAAAACGTTTATGGTTGTGTTTCAGGTCCTGAACAAAGAAGACGATCCATACTGGTACAAAAGCGAGCTCAATGGTATTGAGGGTTTCGTCCCGCGTAACTACATCAAGATGCTTGAACATTCGTGGTACCTTGGCAAGATTTCCCGTGTCGATGCCGAATCACTACTTCTGAAGGAAGGGAATCAGAATGGCGCTTTCCTCGTCCGGAAATCCGAATCTGCGCCAGGAGAATTTAGCATTTCTGTCCGATACGAAAACGCCGTTCAACATTTCAAAGTTCTTCGTGATGCTCGGAATGGCACATATTTCCTTTGGAACCGCAGATTCAACAGTCTCAATGACCTCGTCAACTTCCATCGAGCTAACAGCGTCTCACGACAACACACAATCCTGCTCCGATCCATGGATTCCGTCTTCAACCAGCAGAATCTCCATGTCCAAGCACTGTTCGACTTCAACCCACAAGAGGAAGGCGAGCTCGGTTTCAAACGTGGCGATATAATCAGGGGTATGTGTCATTTACTGATAAGCACACTTGTAACCATATGTTTACAGTTATCAATCGAGACGACGAGAACTGGTGGGAAGGCTCTCTCAACAACAACAAAGGACTATTCCCTGCCACTTATGTGTGCCCTTTCGACACTAGCAACGCCTCTCAATAATATTACTATATTAATCTAACCTTTTGCAACATACCATTTTGTAAACTATATGCAACAATACCGGCACGCTCGGGTACCCCACGGCGCACATAACTGACAGCAATTTGAATCTGTTTGTTTTAATGTTTCCTTCCCGCTTTACTTCTTATCATTATCGCTCATTAGCCCTTCTCATACTTATACATTTTTCCTTCTTTCCAATTTGCCTTTTGATTTGCTCCATGATTTTGACAATCTATCAGTATTAACCTATTCACATTTTCCAACGGCCATTTTTATATCAATTTTATTTAAGTTTTCTGTTTCCCCTTGCCATTTAGTTCAGATTTGTTTTTCACGATGACGATTGGTAGATTATAAAGAGCCGTCGTATAAAACTGGATGGACGTGGACAGCGATTGATTGCAGGAAGTGCAAAGACAGCAGGCAGACTTTTTGGGGATTAATGGGGCACCGATTGTGATGGATAAATGAATCGCAAGACGAATCCGTCGTTCATTTGCCCTTCAATCAGCTATGTCTCCACGGAGAAAAAAAAGTGTTGCATGAGCGAGCCATGGCCACTGGCGACGCATCAATTCAATGCGTCTTGCCAACGGCTGTTTCTATGGTTTTAGCCCCGCCGAAAAATTTAAATGTCATGTGAATCGCCGTGTTGTTCGCATGTACATAGTCGACGGCGTTTTTTCTTTGTACCTTTAAAAAGTTCAAGACAAGAGTGTCTGCACTTTTGAAGAACTTTTTCCATGGTTGCATGGCCACATAGTCTGCTTTTGTCCCAGCATAATTGTAAGTCAGCCTCGAAAATGTCAAGGCATATGGTTTTGCTCAGATTTCACATGTGGCCAGTTTTCACCGAAGCGCGTCGCTGGAACGAACCTATTATTCCTCGGGTGTATCGTTGCCCCCGCTTTTCGTTAAGATAAAAGACGCATCAATCCTTAGGGTAAATATGCTTCCATAATTGGTTATTTGCGTTCCGTGCGGTCCCTTTGCACAGTTGTAGCGCGTTAGTTGAAAGAAACTGTTGCAGTTTTCGTTGGAATTTCGATGTCGATGAAAAAAGCCATAAAAACAAGGATTGGGTAACAGTAAATTAACTGGCGAAACAAAAGGTTTGTGAGAACCTTGCCTTTTCATTACATCATGCTGACCATGACGTTGTGCATTGTTGCGTCCTCCATCTCTATAAAACTGATGAGGTCAGAGCTTACCCACCTCTGCGCACCCCGAAGACAAGATAGTAAACCGGCACAGTTGTAAAAGGGAACGATTATCGTAAAAATGAGAACAGGTACGGATCCTATGACAAAACACTACGACGACCCTCGTGCAAATTGATGACCGCTCCCCGCAGCAGTGCACTCACAAACGGTCCCATAACGAATGTGCTGTGCTGTCCGCCGGGTCACGTTTTTAGCGCGCATCGCCGAGTCGAATGTGACGACCGCCGGCCATAGTCCGCACTGCGCCATCTGTTCCATTTCCTATGACCTTTTAGAACAGCTGATCTTTTGTCGGAACAGTGCCACTACCTCCCGCAGCTTTTATATAAATACTTAATCGCAAATTAGTCGCTTAACGATCGCTTTTCACACGGGTGTCTTCATGAAATCAGTTGTAACAAAACTCAATTATGTCATCTTTCAGGCTCTCGAGTCTTCAATGATTATACTTATCAGTAGCTTCAACTAGTCGTCTTTCACGGGTCGCAATGTCGTTCAGATCGCAGAGGAGTTATGTCCACAGGACCAGTTCGCTCCAGTACCACTACTACGTCTTTTTCATCAATGAAGGCTACACAGTTGACATCGATGCCCACGAGAAAGCCACTGTCGGCGATATTCAGATCCGTATCACCGAAAAGATGGAAATTCCCGTCTCAGAACAAGTGCGTTTTCCATTAAACTTTGCTTTTATATAAAATTTATCGTTTTACAGGTTCTCGTCCTCAAAAATGGCATGCGACCGCCTGAAAACACTACCTGCGAGTCCCACAATGCCGGTACTAACGATAATCCATTCTACCTGTATCACCGGTGTGCCGTCGGCGCTAGCATGATGAAGGAGATCGATGGTATCAATCGACTGCTCACCAGTCTTCAGCAACAAGTTCAACGTACTCAAAACACGGTTCAGGCCGTTAACAACACCAGCAAATCGTGTATTGATCTTGCTCGAACTTGTCACGATGTCTGCAAGAAGATTGTCTGTGATCACCATAATCTGGATGAGGTACATTGAGTTATTCTTTCAACTTTTATATATCTTTCTTTTGTTTTAGGCGTTGTCTGCAATGTTCACATTTCTCACCGAAAATGTGAACAGATTGTTCCGAAGTCTGGTCCGCTTTGAGAAGATCCTCAGGAAGATGGAAGTCGCTAAAAGTGAAGGCCGCATCGTGTTTGATGACTTTGCTAGTGTTTTCGGCGTTTTGAAGATGGTAACTTTCGTTCATACTTTTAACTTGAAATACAATTCATCATCTCTTTAGATCCCTTTGCCGGATACCCTTGCTGCGAACGTTCCCAAAGCCGAAACAGATGGCCATCCAGTCTCGCTTTACGATTGGATCCGCTCGAAAGATCCTGTATTTCACCTGGACGATCTTGTCGAGCACGTGAAAAACGGCCTAGAAGAGCTCAATCAAAAGCCGGTGAACGAAATTCGCGTCTTTTTGGAAGGGGCTAAACGTCAGCTAAGTGATGATCGTATGCGTTCCGTCAGTGGATTAGCAGGCCGTCGATTGGCTCTCGATGAGCGCCGGAAAAAGATTCAACGCACTTGTGAATTGTTGCTTTCGCCAGCTTCAAGAATCAACACCATTGATGAACTGAACGCATTGTATCAAGAAATCAAGGAAATTATTACAACTACGACAACCTTCCAAAATTCGAAAGATGAGGTACTCAAGATCGTCGTGGACCGAATCAACACTGTCTTCAAAAACGTACGTTTGTTAACTTTGCCACAACGCGACGCAAAACTTTCTTTTTTAGAATTACGACAATTTGAAAAAGTACGACAACGACGTCTACGCTTTTGATCTGCGAATCAACGTTCTCAGCGACCAATTGCACCTGCTAAATCAGATCCGCGAAACGCCTATTCTGTATTTCACGGCCGTCGCGGAAGTCATACGCCGAAACACCTTGAACGAGCAATTCCATGAATGGTTTGAAATGGCGAAGGAAAAGTGTTCCAACTTCCTTGACGAAGAGAACAAGGTCCGCTCCGAAATCGACCGTAAACTGTCTAAACACTACCTTCGCTCGTTGTTCCCCGGGATGTCTGACCAGATCGCTTCGTTTCAACCCATCGATGTCGTTTTTGATACAAATTTGCCCAAGATTCCGAACGACTACCTTCACTTACTTCGCGAGAAGTTCAAGGATATGGGCTCCTTGTTGAATGTCACGGCTCCAGATGTCTTCAACCGTTTGGCCATCGTGGACAAAACTACTCCGCTCTCTGTCGCAACTTCACAGGCGACCCTCCGCCGTGAAGAATCTTTCTTTGTACATGACAAAACTGGAAATATTGCCATGATGAACCGTAATTTCCCATCTACCAACTATCTCAGTGGACTCGACGTTGAATGCTCCCCCGGCAGCTTCAACCGTTTCGATTGCTACTCGCCTGGACCACATCACTATGGGGAAAGCTTTGCTGCTGGCGCTGTTTCGTTGAAGCCGCTGTTTGACATCGGATCACGCGAAGACGCCACTCTCCCACGCTCAATTAAGCCTCGCTGTTTCTCAAGTGACCCTATTGCCATCCCGAATTCCATGACGGCCTCCAAGCCACTTTCCATTTCATCCAGTCAATTTGGCACCCCCGAAGACCATTACGGTAGTCCTGATAAACTCGCACGTCAACAGGTATGTTACTTTGAACCGCTTTTCCCGTAGTTATGTTTTGCTTAACTTCGTTTCGGTATCGTACTAAAGTGATTGTGCATAGACTAGAATTGTGTTTTCTTTACAGTTTATTGCATCGCCGGTCTCATTCAGCCCTCGCTGGAGTGCTCATAATACCACTTTGTCCCGGTTGCCTGAGGTCTAGTTATAGTTCATATCGTTTTGCTTGTGCCATCACTTATCTATCCACGCTTCCGCAATCTGTGTTTCAACTTAATTCAATAAGCGTTCCTCTTTCAGAAGGCTGAATCCAGCGACGAAGAAAAGAATACCATCGTGAAGGAAACACTCAAGGAGACGCGGGATGCCATTGGTTCGTACAAAGAGGTATCTTTTTTAATTGTGCGACCATCTGGCACAGTTTGTGACAATTATTTTTTAAGGAATTGGAGAGCCTCCGCGCCGACTTGAAGGAAAGCGATGCTATTATCGCTGAATTGCTGGCGTTGAAGCAGCCTTTCGACAAGTTGCAAATCTCGTTTAAGCGTGTTGAAACGGACTTGGAATCCCGTGATGGCGAGGTCGCTGATGCTGTTGCCCAGAAAGAAGAACTCCGAAAGGTCATCGAGCATGAGAAGTACATTCGTAAGGAGAAGGAAGACGAGCTCGAAGAATCGCGTCTCCGTCTGAAGGAACTCACTGAAAAGTTCACCGAGCAGGAGAAGCAGATCGCCGACCAGGATGAAAAGCTGCGTCAACAGGCTGAAGAGATTGAGAAGCTTCGCGCTGAGATGTCGAATATCACATACGCTAAAGACGACTTGCATGCCGACATTCTGCGTCTCGAGGGCGACAAACAGAAGCTCGAACGCCAAATACAAACCGACGCGGGAGTCGACTTTTTGGGCATTGAACTCAAGACTCTTGAAGACATATTGAACAGAGAACTTTCCGTAAGTTGAATGGAAGCCATTTTCGGTCCCCTTTTACTAAAATGTTGACATTTTTAGGAGGAGGAAATTGAGCGAATCAAATTAGAGATTGAGAAGCGCCGCGTAATCAGTCCTACGCCCTCGGAGCAGAATGACTGCAGCAAGCCGTCCAACTCATCAATCGAGTACGAAAAGGCCCTTCGGGTACGTTTCTAGTTTATTTCTTGATAAGTTCATAGTTCAAATGAGTGACTGTTATAGACGAAGATGATGTTCATCATTCGAGGAATCGAGCAACGTAAGGATGAAGAGATTGCGAAAGTGCGTATTGAATTGGCCGCCGAAAATGAGCGTGCTGAGCAACTTCTGGTATGTGGATTACATTAAACTAAACAGCTTATCTGAAAATCTACTTTTACAGAAAGAAAAAGTGGACAACCTGGAGGCTGAATTGGCTCGCTGTGAATTGGAAGGAGTCGCGCCCCGCAAAGAGGTTGTTGAACCTGAACCGGCGCCCACAACCAATGGCTTGTCGTTGGACGGTATTGCCGGAGCCGGCATGCTCGATTCCTGCATGGTCGTGAATTCGCCGCCTGGATCCTCGCGCGTTGGTGGTTTGGCTCAGACCGAGGAAGAGCATGAAAGTGAGGAGGATGCCGTTGATGACGATGTCACTCCCATAAACACGATGGCCACCCAAACGCGCATCTCGATGAAGGAGATGAACATGATGATCTCTCTCCATGACATCCACGTTGGCTGCTCTGTGCTTGTTATGTGGGACCCTACCCATACCTCCTACATGGTCTTCACGTAAGTGACTTTATGGCTTTCCTCGTCTCCCAGATAGCCTCTAATACCTTTTTGATTTGTAGAACTAGTCGCACTTTGTACTTTGTGCGCGAAACCAGTATGCGCCGTCTCGGCATTGATACCACAAGTCCGGCTCGTCGCACCTGGATGTTTGCTATTGTTACACACGTAGATTACTGCCAGATTCGCAAGGAAAACAACAGGTATGGTTGTCTTTGAAGATAATTTTCACAACGGAAGGGCTTTGCATTTCCGGAGTGGTCTCTTATATGAATCATTAAGCCGTTATGCGCTGTTATACTTTATGGCTATGCTTTAAGTAAATTATGTTTATCTTATTGCTGCCAAGATTGTTGGCACGGCGGAATTTTTTTCCATTCACTGAAGTAATGCATTGTTGGACTTTCCAGGTACAATATGCCCTTGGGCACGCGTTTCTACCGTGTTGACGTGCGACCTCTAGCCATAGAACAATCTTCGTCGATGCCAAACATGCGCCACTGATTATCCTCTATGCACATATTCTTTCAAATTATAATGGTAATAATTTACATGTCATTCAAAACTCTTTCTAACGAGTTGTTCATATTTGGACTGCATCGATGTACCATTTTGTTTTTGATGCTTGTGTACAAACCTTATTCATGCCTGCATTATTTTTTTGTGAATTGAAGTTGTATCAATGTACATAAAATAAAGAGTTGTCGTTGGTATGTTTGCTTGTGCCTTTGCAATGGTCAAAGTGAGCAAAAATGATTGAATCACGACAGCGTGAAAGTGTCATTAATCCAATTGAACCCCCGGGCAGGATTCCATTCACAGAGAATTCAGCACAAATTCGAGCATGGCGAATTGCGGGGGATGTTACAAGATTGACCAAAGTTAGCCCTTGCGGGAGAACCTTCGTGATGTCGCCCCACGAGGCGTCGTCGGTCCCTCGACTCCGGCGAATGAAGACGCGACGAAGCAGGGAATAGCTGGAGCTCAAGATAAGGCAATAAGACTTTCTTCTCCCGCCCCGTACTCAGGGATTGGCTCCACAGACGCTTGCAAATACCGAAGGAGACCTCAGAGCCGTCGAAGGGGTCCAAACATTCACGTCGTTTTTCCTTCTCCCCTTGGACTCCGCCTCCGGGATGAAAACGGACACAACGTTGTTCAAACGCTCCACGGCACTGGCACTGCTGTGAGTATTTTCATCACGCCGGACCTAGAATGCGCGTACATTATCTGCTCGTGGTTTAAGAGAACTTCTGTAGACATTATATGGTCTACGTATTTGTGCTACATCGACTTAGTGTGTGTCATCGCCGTGGTTTTTATCCTCCTCCAATGCCGTTGCCCGAACTTCCGCGAAATTGACTCTGCTGTAGCTGGTGCAAAAACCGTTTCGACGGCGGGTTAGAACGCGTTGATGAACGTGTCGCTGAACAGTTCTGTATCATTAGGCGCAGCATGGGATTCTCCCTATTCACCTGTAGTACAGGTAATTAAAGTTTCAACTTGTCGAGCGTGTTTCCACACCACGACTTTACAGGTAATAATCTGGATCGTTGCATCCCTGCTCAGCCTAGAGACGATCATTGGCAATGCTATGGTTATCGTGGCTTACAAACTCGAACGTTCAATAAGCAAACAGGTATGTTTGTGCTTCCTCGTATTAACTCATGATTGTAAATGTTGAAATGTTGCGTTTATCGAACAATAGTATTTCTTCTAACGTTGCGTTTTCTCACAAATCATAAGCAAACCCCTTTGCCATTGATAAACATAAGACCTTACGCATGCCAAAGTTTCTCATGTGTTGCGAATACTTACAAAGTGGACACCAACTTGTTTTATAGCCTGCACGCAATAGTTTTGGCATTTTCTTGGGATATTAGCTAATTGTTACTGCATTATTACTTTTATGATAAACGCTATTCTTTCACTTTGCCGTAAAGGTAGCCGCAAAGTAATAGTCAATACCAGTGTAAATTTTATCTCCTAGGGATTATCTATGCCACTTCGCTGAGATGTACTCCATTTTTTGTCTTAGTTACTCTTATCTTTATAGGTGAGCAATCGATACATAGTGTCTTTGGCAATTTCGGACCTAATTATTGGCATCGAAGGTATTCCCTTGTTCACGGTGTATGTTGTCAATGGTAAGTATTAATACTCACGTTGGTTTCTTTCCTCTTCCGGCATCTATTTTTTTACCTTTTCTGACCAAGGGATTTATAGGCGACCGTTGGCCTCTAGGTGCCATAGCTTGCGAGACATGGCTCTTCTTAGACTACACCCTCTGTCTCGTCTCCATCCTCACCGTGTTGCTCATTACTGCTGATCGCTACCTATCAGTTTGTCACACAGCCAAGTATCTTAAATGGCAATCCCCGACAAAGACACAAGTCCTCATCGTGTTTTCTTGGGTTTTCCCGGCTATCATGTTTGGCTTTATGATTTATGGCTGGTCGTTACTCGGAGGTGACGGAAGCGGGTGAGTGCATTTTGTTCTACTTTATTGGTCTGTTTTATACCAATATTGGGCACGTTGGCCATTAAACAAGTCGTAGAATCGAACTGCCACTGAATTTTTCTCAGTGTCAAGACGCTATTGCGGCATGTAAATGGCCTTTAACCAGAATTGGCTACGGAACCACTTATCTTTAAAGATGCAATACATAAAACTTATAGAAATGCGGCATACGAAGAAGGTGAATGCTTTGCGCCGTTCTTATCGAACCCTTACGTCAACATGGGCATGTATGTCGCCTATTACTGGACGACCCTTGTAGCCATGCTTATCCTCTATAAAGTGAGTATTTTTTGTTTGTTTTTTAAAGCTTTTAAAATACGTCAACATCATGATAACAATACTTTCATACGTTAAGTAAAGAAACTAAATCTCTTCCCAATGCGATTTTTACTTTGGAATTTCCGAAGTTTTAAAATATCATCTATCCGGAAAACGTGATTCCATTATCTTCAACAAAATAAACACACTACGAAAGCCAGTGTGTGTTACAAAATTTACTTTATGAGAATTGCATAATTGTTATAGCCTATTATGAGCTTAAAGCAATTTGTATCCTTTAACACAGGCGTACACATGGGGTTCACAGTAATCTCTGTTGTATACTGCCAGTTTTGCAGGGAATTCATCAAGCTGCCAAAAACCTTGAAAAGAAAGCAAAAGCAAAAGAACACCGCCATATTGCACTCTTGCTTACACAACGTCTCGGAACTCAGGTAGGTATTTGGTGTCTATTTGCTCCATTTAGTCTTCTTTTGGTCTTTGCACCTGACAAGGGCAGGATTTGCCGAGCCATTTAAATAAACAAAATCAAAATGCTGTAAAAAGATAAACAATGTCGCTTTACCGTTGGATAATGTCATCTACGTGCAGCTGTTTTGCACAAGCTTATGATAAAACGGTTTATGTATTTTAAACTAGGCTTTTTGCACTGTCCCGTTGTATCTCCCGGGTTTCTAGACTTGTTTTTCACCGGTTTGAGGAAGTACACTTTCCATTTACAGGTGGGCGTCAGTCTGATGCTGCAATCTCGACGTCGTGAGTCGCTACCGTCAATCGATGGTGACAGTAAACGCAACAGTGTCGTCCAAGCAAACGCTGTAGGTTGAACTATTAGTGTTATTTTGCTCTCTTGGCAACCAACTTTTTCTCTAGCTGACAGAGCGAATACAATAGAAATTGGGGACACGACAAAATAGCAGGACTCACGGCCGATTGCGTCGTAATGGCACCGAGTCCGAGCGGGACCTTTCTCTCGACAAAATCGAGGGCACGCTCCTGGCTATTCCATTCATAGATCGGAACCATTTATGACTGGAACTTTGCCTTAGGGGACCGACGAGACTTGTACATCGGTGACTAAAGCTATTGAACAATGTTTTAGCCGACTACTGCTGGCGGGAATCAATCAGACGTACTCGAAGGAGCCCCACTCAATGTCATCAAACAGATGCCGCTCACTGAAAGCGGTCACGTCATTCGAAGACACAGACTAACGGATCATAGATCATCCAGTAAATCGAAACACGCTACACTAAGGAATGTAAAATCAGCAAATTTAACAACCAATTACAAAGCTAACGAGCCCGACAGAATGCCATTGGACGAAAAGCAATTCCAGGTTGGTTATGTGCGCAGTTACAACTTTTGTAGTTTGTTGTGCCAAAATGCGTTATGACTTTCATGTTTTTATTGCCATGTTCTACCAAAAAACCGACTTTAGAGTTGTTTATTGAATTTTGTCATTTCAAGCGTGAGTGTGTATCCAAATTGAGCTTTTGACATAGATAGCTGTGCTGGAAGTTAATTTAATAATACTATATCCGGTGTCAACAAGTCGTTTTTGATGTTGTCAAAGCATTGTCCGCTCAAAAAAGTGATAAACAGCGCACTTTCAAACTTTTAGGACATAAGCTTCTATAATGTTTCCGATTCTATCAGCACGCTTTTCGACGACGATAGTTTTAGCTCCATTTTGCAGTTTAAGGTAACAGACTCGCCACTTGAAATTGCTGGATCCGATTCAACGTCAGCCATATGCAGGAACGGCAGCGAACGATCGACCGTAGGCTTTTTCTTCCTGCTTTTTAATAGTTACCTATTTTTGCTTAAAGCTTCCGTTTCTTTCTTCATTTTCGGTTAATCTCTAATCGTTATCACTGCGTTAGCCGAAGGCATGTTAAAATAAGTCGGATTTGCAGAAAACACGCACACACTCATCCAAATGGGGTCGAGTTAATGAAAATTTCAATAACGAGTACAACCAAATCAATGTAACGGATGAAAATGGACAAGTAACAACGACAGTCGAGTGTCTGGCAGATACTGTACAAACTCAACGGTCAGGCTGGTTTGCGGCTTTCCGAAGAAGGTTTCATCTTTTTCAATCGTCACAACCAGCTGAAATGCCTGCAATTCGTAATTTGCCTCAAGTTCGAACCATGTCAAGGTCGTCGTCTGCTTCGTCAAGTTGCTCGTCTTCGAGTGAAATTCGTGATCGACCGCCTTCTACGAAACGTCCTATGATGGCACCTACAGTAACAGTGACGCGTGAAAACAACAGAACAAAGTCATCGATTGAATCGATTAATCAAGGCGACAGTCCGAAAGCTGTGGATCCGTTCTTGAGTACATTGGGGTTTGTATTTCACGCTTCAATGATGTTTGACTAACATGACATTTGCTTCAGATCACAACGAAAGGTGTCCACCTTCTCTCAATTCACAAAAGACACTCGAAATAGGGTCCTGCAATCCATTTTTTCACCGATTATTGCTTTAAATCGAGGCCGAAAACAGACTAAAGCTGAAAAACGTGCTCACAAGGCTTTTCGCACGATCACGTTTATCGTTGGCCTTTTCGCTATACTGTGGTCACCGTACTATGTCGTGGTAAGCTCATTGTGCTTTAAAAGTGCGGGGATGTACTTCCATTTGCTAACTTTAGGCTACAATCTATGGATTCTGTAAAGGAGAATGCATACCACCGCTTCTGTATAATCTCTCCTACTACATGTGCTACCTTAATAGTAGTGGCAATCCATTCGCTTATGCACTTGCTAACAGACAGTTTCGTTCCGCTTTCATCCGCATGTTTCATGGCAACTTCAAACGGGTTACGTAAATGCCACGATTTTTGAATTGGCACCACCGCTTTCGCCTCCAGAATGGATTCGGTTCGCATACCTAGACGGAAGACCGCGGGGCCCCTCGAATCCGGTATAAAAGGGGCGCCCCTCGGTGCCAAACCCCCACTCCGCGTGCCCCACTGATCCGTGTGGACGGTCGGTTCTCTCCGTTGCCGCCGTACTCCATCCAAGATGTCGTCAACTATCCAGAAGGAGCCGCAACGTGAGTGCTTCAACTTTTCAGCCAGCCTTCTGTGGCCCGATCTGACGTTCCTTTGATTTCAGAACCGGTCGATGCCGTCCTGCAGTTTCTCACGAGTCTCATCAACTTGCTGACGGTCATCTTCCATGTAATCCGCAAGGCCCTTGGAATCCGTATTGCTCAAGACGATATCGACGACTTCATGAACAAGCCAAATCCAAACTTCGCCTCAGCAGCACCACAGGATCCGAACTACCAGACTCTCGCGTCTTTGGATAATGCTGTCTTCAACGTGAAACCGAAGCAGCCGCCTTCTCCGGCAGTGCGTCGAAAGTAGAGGGGGGAATCTTTACTGGCACGTGACATCACTGACTCATCATCTTTACGTCACATCTCTTGTAAGATCCCGTCTGAAGCACTTCCACCGCTTTTTGAATGTGAACTGACCTTTTTGAGAATAAATGCTATTTGCTATCTTGTCTTTTGAGATCCTATTTTGCCGTCGGAGATCCTATTTTTTTGCGTTCGGTGAGTGACATCAGACTGTCATTTTTCACCTCGTGATAAGTTGACCTGGCTTCTGAGGACCTGTGTGACTTTGTACGGTCGTAAATCATACGGCAGACCTGCTACTACTTAGTCCCTACATTCGCTTTACCACGGAAAGCGGCCGCATACACGCGAATCCGACGCGTGAAACTGCACGTGAAGGGGTGAAACGGTCTTTCCTATGTTCCAACACCTCGAACACAGGTAAAAAAGGAATGCGTTGAAAGGTGCTAGCTTATAGTTATCAGCGTAATGTCAAGAACACTCCGACGAAACGAGCATTTGAACAGTGTTAACAACCATAGAGTAGTAGGCACGTGTGAAAGAGACACATTTGATCATCGTCCGGTACAAGTTTCAATGAAAAGGAACCAAAATTTGACCAATCGTTATCAGCACCATCACGTTATCCAAATCCATCGAAGGTATGGTTAGCATCTTACTCACGGATTGAAGCCGGGCAAAAAAGGGTTTTTTCTAACAATTGCAATTGAAAAGTCAGTTTTTTTGTTTGAAAACCTCTAAATTTCTTATTAAATTTCGAAACGGTACTGTCATTGAAGTTTTTCAATCATGAGAAAATGCAGTATGATCATTGTTTCCATGTACTTTTGCACTTTTGCTCCTTTTAACTTTGATTTTGCTGTTCCTTCTTAAGTTTGCAAACTTCCGACTAAACTTTTCTTACCTTTTCTGTAAACTATGTTTAGTTGTTTTTTGCTCAAAATCGTTTTTTCTAATGTGAACAAAAACAAGTGTTTATGGCCATTTACGACGTCCTGATGCTTTTTTAACAGCTTTTCACACGACAGATTTCATGTACAGCCTTTTTTCCTTACTCAGCAATTTTCCCAACAATAAAAACATTATTGAGTCGTTAAGCGGCGTCCGCTTGTCTCGAAACAGGCTAAAATCAACCGCTTGCATGTGTTTTCGTGTGGTCGTCAACAAGAATCACGTCTTTATGGGCAGTTGCAGTGGAACATAGATACGGTGAGGATGATTGAGGTCAGAATATAATCGCCACAGATGAAAAAACTGCTTTACAACTGTTTGCATTTTGTTGTTTTTCGGCGGCGCTAGACTCGGCACAAACAAAGCCGATCTATCTCATTAATCTGCAACTTGAACAGACGGCTTGCCGCATGTCTGGCGAAACATCCAGAAAAAAATCACATCAGTGTAAAAAGTTAAATGGTATCGGATAATGTCAACGTAGCAATGTCTGCAAATATTTAAGTTTGCCTCCATTGTGAGGGTTTTGATTATTGATGCTTCAAATCAAACCCCCGATAGTGGTTTCAAATTCTCAGAAGGTTCATTCATAGTTTACGTCACAGATTGACAAACTGCAGACGCACTCATTTGTCATTCCGCGCACACATGCATGAATTGCGTAAACGTAGCTCTACCTGCTGATTAGATCAACTTTGATTGCAGTTTTTGCCCGAGGCGAATGACTGTAGATGTACACGTGCGTAGAATACCGCTGCCAAATGCGCGTGACTTTGTTTTTGGGGTTTATTTCAGTCCCAATCATACTGAAGTTCCTGCAAATCGGGTATGCGACGGTATATCAGACAAGTTTCGAAATTCCATTTGCAGACACCCTTGAAATAGCTTTTTTAATGATTGAGCTGGCCGCTGGCAGGAAGAGTATTTTCGGGTACATTGACAGCTCAATGTCTTTACATCGTTGTTTTGCTGGAAATGGAGGCTCGTGCTACTTGGTGCAGGGCACACTCACACGACATCATGGCTAGTGTTTTGCAATTACCCCTTTATCCTTCTTCCCTTTCTTCCAATGTTCCAATTCTTCCACCAAAATGTATGTAATACAAGTTTAATTTAAATCCTGGGTATATTTTGCCGTCCAAAATAATTGCAACGATCACATATGAAATCGAACAAATAACAATGATCATCAGTAGTTGCGAGACAAAACAATCTAAACGACTGGGGAGTATGGAAGGATGTGACAAGATACACAATTCCGCACCAGAAACAAGCCCAACACGTGTCAGACATGCTGCAGGATCTACCTGAGAACCGGAAGTGTTAACAAACTGCGAATATCATTAAACCCGATATATTCATTTTTTTGGCGCACCGTTATCAAATGGCTTTTAAAAAGCTTAACAATGAGAAATGGCGCGGTAATTATTTCCTGCATATTTTCTAGGAGAAGGTAATACGATTAATTAAAGCAGTTCATCATTAGCAAGCTAACTAAGCAGACGTAGACAGTTGAGGACCAGATTATGTTGGGGGCAATTCGTGGAAGAGCCTGCCAGAGGTTATTTCCTTTGGGATGGAAGCCCAGGGTAGACGGAGAACAATTTTGAGACTTATCTATTGCGAGAATGAGTCCCTTAAATTTTGAAACAACAATGCGCACTGCGCAGGGGTAACAACAAGTTTGGCGTGTTTGTGAAGGTCAAGCCAATATCCGCATGTGAAGCATTTGGATTGACATAAAATACCGAGATCACACCCGGAAATGGCAATATTAACTAAATAAAAAACGGAATTGAGAGTCCGTAATTGCATGGTAAAATAACATTAGTGGGACGCGTAACAATTGGGGTAGAATAGCCGTAATCGCATTCTACGCAATGGGAGATCGACCAAATTGGCCTTGGATTAACAGAGGATAAGGGTAAGAGAGTGGCATTGGAGGTAGAAGGCCTTCGAGATATGGATCGATTTTTAGCATACGATCAGCAGGGGCCGGGAAGATGATGCCAGTCGGCTTGTTGGAAGGACTGTATTCGAGAAACACCGGAGATCCAAGGCGACTGCTCTCAGCGGTGGATGGTGCGCGCTCGGTTACGATCTCTTCCTTGACCATTACGACGTCAATAATAGGTTCAGGTTCGGGTTCAGGCTCTGGCTGGACTTCGGCCTGCTCCAATTCCTTTTTCAAAGCATCACGTTGGGCCTTCAGTTCTTCCAGGCGGGCAGCAAGCTTCGTGTTTTCCGAAGCTGTTTCGTTTCGTTCGTGAATCTTGGTGTCGCGTAGTTGGCGCTTTTCCTAAAATAATTTTGATTATTGTTGTGCTCTTTCTTTTTTTTGCTAACTTTTTAAGCTTTGGAATTGCCCCTTCTCAGTCCAGGTGTACGACACCTTCGTAAAAGATGTACTTTCGGTTTGTTCTATTTTTCCCCTTCTCATTCTTGTCAGAGTCAACGCCGACACGTGATGGCTGCCTATTCCTACGTGAGGGCGTCATTTGCGGAAACGTTGTGCGTCTGCAGAATTGTTCATTCGTCGATACAGATGCATCCGCGAACAGAAGAGATGCTCAGGAATGACTACCCAGGCCACAGGGGGCGACCGACGGCTGACTGCCCCGCGAACAATCTTTCCGTCGTTCGCATCGGATGGGGGGCCCTCTCCGTCGGGCGACATCGGTCACCACGTGCATGCGCACCCAACGATAAACAACTTCTGCCACGTGCACGTGGAACCCATGTGGGTGACAGCACAAACGTTCAATTGTCGCCCAGTCGCAAGAAGCGTCCCACATAAAGGAAATCGAGTGGTCGGACACCACCACCATCGCCGCCGCAGCCGGCGGGACATCGAAAAAAATGCGACATGACGTACGATATTCGAACACCAGAGGGTTACACAGGGGTCAAAGAGCACATACACCCAGACTGAGAATTAAATTCAATTGAATGAGCTAAAGGCTTTACTCACCCGTAGGTAGTTACGAGCACGCGTTAGCAGAGACAGCGTCGTATCGCGGGTGGAGTCATACTCGGGTGGTAAGATAGCTTTGATTTGATCCAGGAAGCTGCGAAGGTTCGCCCTTCGGTTCTTTTCGAGTTCGTTGTGGGCAGCTCTGTAAATGCATTATTCATTGATGTTCCTTTTATAGAGTCAAGCATAAATCACTTTTGCATTTATAATGTCTTTGTTTCGTTAACACCGCGACAGTAACCTGCGCAAGAAAATGCAAGCGTAGCTGTGTACGCAAATAGTTTCAGTCACATGAACTCATGTGATCACTGCTTTTATTCGAAAGGGTTCTCTAACAGTTGGTCGGGCGACTACTCCAGGGGCAAAGTCTACTTCCATCGCATACGCTTGCTATTCACCTAGTAAACGCGGTTGATGTGATGTGCACGTGGATATTCCCCGTAGAAGTATGCACCAAATGTATACGTCTTGTATACCAATCACCGAGAATGTGACCGCCACAGCGACCACCGTCCGACCGGTTGTTGACGCTGATTCGCCGCGTGTGCTGCGCAAGTTGATCGATGATCGTATTGCGAATTTGAAAAGAAAAATCGAACTAAAATGGTAGCACCCAGAGTAAACTATTGTCAAAATAGCCACCCCATAAAGTGTGATAACATTCGCATGACTCGAGAACGGTTACGTCAACGACCTGCAGGAAGTCCGACAGTAATTGTGTCCTAAAATTTACAACCCACAGACTGCGAGTCGGCTAGGTTTGCTGTTTCGGACGCACTGCGAGCACGTTATCGATGAAATACGATAAACAACTGTGAGTGTGTGGTGCATGTGAATCAGAGCAATGAGGTACTCCGAAGTCGAGGCCCTCTATCGTGATGTTGTTTGCGGCAGATGACAAAAAGGCTACAAGCAAAGAGGCAAACATGCTGATTCGACCGTATCTAGGTCAGCTTCACGTGCGTGTTACAACTTGCACACGAATCGCACGTGGCGGGGTTATAGTCTAAGGTTCTGCCGACCGCTTGTATACACCCGGCAGCAGGGATAAGCAAGTACCCACAACGTACGCAATGCATCACAGAAGCTAAACTAAGCTCGGGAACGACAGTTGTTGACTGAGTTCGTCAGCCTCCTATCGCATCCTAGAGGTGGCACGCGATTTGCACGCCGGAACAAATTTCGCAAGCAAAAGAAAAGTCTTGAAGTGTGCCACTCACCGGCTTTGTCTCGTGCTCTGAGCCGACGATTTGGCCTTCTTAATCGGCCCTCCTGATGACTGTTGTAAAGGGGAAGTTGGGCCGGATGAGAGCATGCTGCTCGTGGGCGAACTTCGTAGGCTCGACGTGGCAGAAGCACCACTGTAGGAGGCACAGTAGCCGGGATTCACGGTGCTCGGAGCGGTCACAGGGTTGTAAACATTGAAGGCTGAGGCGGGGAATTGCTTGTCGAGATCGCCGCCTATAAAAATAGAAATATCGTAAAAGTACGAAACAATGTACAGGGAATCAGTATCGTTTGACTTTTAAAATTACAATAGCATGTTACGAAACAATCAACGGGGTAGACGGACACGCAACCCTAGTGACGCATCACCAAGACGGAAAAAGGGGAAAAGTCCGCTTCAAACTCTCGCGAACCGGGCAAGCAAATAAGCGAGTCAAAAACTAACCTCGACCGACAAAGTTCAATTGTTGAAGTGAATTCGTTTGTTCGAACAGACGAAGGGCTTGCTGCACAAAGGTGTCGATGGCAGAAGTCATTTTCGGTTTAATAGATGGTGCTGATTACAGTGCAGATCAGATAAAAAAGAAACGTGGTTATTGCTAAGTGATGCGGCCAAGAAAAGGCAGGTGTAACCTAAAAAGAAACTGGTCTTTGAACGAACAATTGGAGAAGTGTGCCGTCGGTGCTCGCGTACGACTGAAAACGATGGCATCTCGGTGCAATACGATCCCACTTTCTCAAGAGATAGGTGGAGCATGGAAGCCCCAATTGTCTAAGTACCAGACATGACGCGTCTGGAAGCACACGTCGGAACGCTGTACTACCACCCGTCTGTGGTGCAGGAAATAGCCCTCCAGAGGCGAGACGGCAAAAAAATCTACGCGATCTCCGTCGACCGCCTTGACTGACTAACACGAGACTTTCGCCATTCTTTTTGGGGACGCCCCAAACGACCGTAAGGCGTTGTTGCAAAAAACCCAGGGAAGAAGAAGTAGGATGGGGTTGGGGGCGTGCGTCCGTGCAACGACGGGATAGTCATTGCCGCCAGCGGTCCAGCAGTTGTGGTCGATGCTGACGGTCGCCCCCACTTTTTTGCGACGCCTCAAACCCTCCCATTTCGATTCAATTATTTGGCCGCACACGTCGTTAGGACCTGACAACGGCTATCGGATAGTTGACACGAATCTGTTTTGCATGTAAATAAGTAAATTTGTGGAAAAGAAGCGTAAAGATCGGCTAAACCCTCCGAGTTACAGAATCCAATTGCCTCTGGCGGTTTTTGCTCGCCGAGACGCCGACGTCGACAAAACAAATGGGAACGGGAAATGAAAACAACGAGGACTGGCAGGATTTTCCATTTATGGCATGCCAAGCTGAAGCTTGAGACGAGTCCATTTGGAAAGAGCCGTCTAGAAAGGAAGTCCTCAGGAAGGGACACTGCACCCAAAAAAGAAGATGCAGGAGTGACGGATAGCATCGAACGTGAGGGGGGCAGTCTAAGAAACCATAATCGTCGAGCAGTGGGGAATTATCGTGTACGCTAACATTTTATCTCATCGGCGATCTTGCACGACTTCTGTCATTATTTGGCTTCCAGTATCGCGCATGTGTCGAATGCAGTCAACGCTGATGCACGCAAAATGTCGGTGTTCTGATGCGTGCGGGCGAACCGCCCTTCATCACTGAGCGTGCTCTGGTGACTCGTGCACGAGAAAGGCACGTTGGTGAACTGATCACCAGTCGTAACCCACCCTGGGTACAACTGGTCGTCGCCTGCAGTGCTCACGTGAATCACCAATATCGACGATACCTCGTAACGCCGCACTCATCCGTTGCTGACGTCACATCGAACATGGGATGCCAAGCGAGTTTAAACCTCAACAAAAACCTGATTGACAGCACAATTTTTTGTCGCACAAATTTCACAAACATACGGCACTTTGAATGATTGTGTCATGACAAAGGTTGACCTCCGAGCGACCTCAATAAGTATTTACGTTTTGGTGCAATATCAGTTTGTTTAGTGTATACATTGCAAGCAGTCACTTTGGCTCCTCAATTTGATGACGTAAACCTCTTGACATTGTTGCAAAAGTACAGCAACCAGTAAAAATTAAGTTTTTTCTACCCGCAGTAATTGAATCAAGCCACGCTAAAACAGAGTCTGCAAAGCATCGATGTTTTGTTTGCAAAGAATTGAGCTTCTTGTCGTTTTTCAGTCATGACCAGCAAACTCCATAAAAAATTGATTGAGGGACAGACGGGATATGTGTCGCAAAAGTGTCAACTGCCGTTAGGGCCATGGCAGGCGGCTTCCCGATGGTCAAATTTAAAAAAACTGAAACGCGAATCTCGACAATGTTAGGCAAGCTGAATAATAAAAGAGAAATGTTAAGTCCGTCTTATACGCAGCCATTCGGCACGTAGTACAGTCAATCTGTAAAACATAACAGTAATAAAAGGAACTTTAAGTTGTTGTAAAACTAGTCATTATTATCGTTTTTTTATTAGTGTGTTTTGGGAAAACTTGTACTGTCACGAATGACATTTTTGTTTTTATTTAAAACATAAGTAATTGTAAACTGTCTGAACATTTATACACTTGAACTGTAGTAAAGTAATAGAAAATGTATCAAACTTTATTATAAATAAAATTAAATATCCACCAATAAAGATTCATTTAACAAAGTTTTAAGGTAGTGTTATAATCATCATTAGAAATCCTTAAAATGCCGTATAGCTTATATGGATTGGTCATGCTAAGTTGTGAATGTTCCCTTGGAAGACTTGCAGACACGCGCACGCCATTCTCACAGTGCCGCCCTAAGGACCTGCGGACGCATGGCTGTTTTTAGCTGCAAGCCCAGTGCCACTGAATTTGTCCTTTTTTCTTGACGGCAGAAACCGCTCATGTCACCGACCATTAAATAAGCTTAAATCGCGATCCGCTTAGTTAGAATTTTTACTTATCTCCTTACAGATTCATCTGTTATTCAAGTAAGTGCAACGTAGTTAGCTAATTAAATGTCGACTTCTAGGTTGCCATGAATCTTCTCAGTGTGCACCAGAACAGTGCCTCCAGGCCGAGTTTGTTTTCCTCGCTGTGGTCAATACAAGTTCAGCAACCGGTGAGGCTAATCGAAAAATGCGGAAATTTGGTTGGTTGTTTACCCCATAATTTCAGAATGAAGTCAACGAAATTCCCTATGGTGACTCTAAGTCTCAACAATCACTTTTTGCGAGAACAAATGTGGATGAAGGTCTACCCGGCACCCGCAATGCCATCTCATTGAATGGTAAGCGTGACAGGCTAAATGTGCTTCATTGCATTTTGAACGAGATGACTTGCAGAGCTCGCATCAGCTTCCGGTCCGAAACTTTCCTTGCCCCGATCATCTACATGTCCTGCCTTTTCCTTCGGTGATGCCTCATTCTCGAAAATGCCCTACGTTAGCTCAAGACTACCGGTCTACCAACAACGATGTACGAACTTTAACCGTCAGCAGAAGAACATTAACATTTGCGAATGGCTACAGAAGATAAGTGGTGTTGACCCGCTTTCGGAAACCAACAGCATTGCCAGTATGACATCGACGCCCTCTGAGAAACACGCTAAATCCATGTAAACGAATGCCTTTGGCTTTATTATCACTCACACCTTGCTTTTCACTGGTACTTAACGCAGTTTACAAATTAAGAATGTCGATTTTATAAAGATTTAAAGAAAAGCACGTACTAATAGAATCCTTAAAGAAAGAAAAAACAGATGATAATTTATGTCATGATAGGGAAAATATGTAAAAATGCTAAAACCGGAATGAACAGTAAACGTCATTAGTGTTGCAGGGTTTTTTTAAATTTGTAGTTCTCAGAGCTGACGTGTTTAGACGTGTAGTACGTATAAACCAAGCTACGAACAACAACAAGATGCCATTTCATGTTAAATGTAAGGACTGCTATTAGCTGTCTAAAATGGAGACTGTATTTAAGACTGGGCAAAAGGACAAGGTTCATTGTTTGCATGTTTTTTCGCGCATTCGAAAACTCTTTCGCCATTGTGGGAAGTCCAGTGTACGTTCGTGTCGTCTTGTTCTAATAAACCTGCCAAGGAACATGGAATTCGTTCCAGTCGATGAAATTGGTATAGCAACCCTCGAGCCTGAAATAAATTCTCATTGCACATGTGTTTTTATACTCCTTTGATGCATAAGGTTTGTTTAAAAGAAGAAACCTTCTTGAGAACGACGTTCGCGTCCATATGCATTGCAAGAGATGCGAAATAGAGCAGAATTTCATCGTGTGGTAGCTTCTGGTCGATGACGTCACCACCATAAACAGACACGATTGCGGCGCAGACGAAAAGGTGAAAGTATGATGTGCGATACTTGGCCCAACATGCTTCCCAGATGTGCAATGCGTCTGCTTCAGGAAACTCGCGTTTGAAAAACAGTAGGATCCAGCGATGTACAAACATGAATTGCAGTGCATCGCCCCCGATGTTTTCAATGTAATTGTAAAAGTCGGGAACCATGAGTTTCAGCAAGTCCCGCAGATATTCCTATAATGTGTTTAACGACATTGTGTCTTTGACGGAACAGGCACAAAACTCACTAAATTAACATCCATCATATTGTGGTCGCTCCCTGGGGCCGCGGAAAATAATGTTTGTTGCATGAGTCCACTGAAGCACCAGTATGTCGCGGACTCGTCCTTGATGGTACCAAGCAACGGAGCTAACAAGTCCGACATGCCTTGAATGTAGTTTATATCGGGATACATCACGGCGTAATTTATGAGGATGTCTCTGAAAGCAATTAGTCTTCCTCTGTACTCTGCTTCGTTATGCAAAAACTAACTTCATGGTTTCCAAGTTTGGATTGTCATCTCCCGCATAGAAAGGGTTTCGACGATCAGTGCGAACTACATCTTTGATAATAGAACTTTCAACAGTTTGCATGAGCGCCTTTGTGGCGCCTTCCATTTTCTTTAAACGCTTTTTCTTGATGTTTTGGTACTCCAAAAACAAGTCATTGCGGAGGCTTTCACGCTGCTCAACAGTTGAGGTCCAAGGATAGACACGTAGAAGAAATGGCCAAACTTCTTTTCGGAGGCTTGGGTCCATTGAAGCGAAGTAAACGGCTTTTCGCACGGTGACACTGTCATCTATACTGCCGTCTTGGTTCATGTAGGATTTCCAAAAGTCTGAATTCACCCGAGCGTAGAGACCGTCTTCAGGATCGAGTTCAGTCTGCTGCACTTCCGGATGACATATGAGCAGATGTCGATTAGGCACGGGAGAAGGTGAACCATCTTTGACCGACTTAGCCTTTATGAAATTCCATTGTTCAAAGATTTGTGCTAATTTGTCCAATCCGCCATGATGAAAGTGCAGGATTTTGTACCGAGCGTCTGGGCTGGCAATGACAAGCTGACCACATGTGTACTCAGGATTTGAATAGAAGAGTCGCATTGAGCGCATTTTCCCTAAAATTAACACATGTGCTCGGTTGGTCGTATCAACGTTTCAATTTACCCAGATTTACAGAAAAAAGGGATGTGTTACTTGGACGTTGTTGAAAGATAACACGTTCCTTAGCCATGGCCAACATGTTAGCATCGTCACCTTGGGATCCAGTGTCAAGGATCAGATTGCGTTGTTGCGCGAATTGCTCTGGAGTAGTCGGGATAAGGCATGCAAAGTTTCGGCTTGGCTCGCTCTGTGGAACGGGATCTGAAAATGGAGATGCATAAAATAATTACTTTTTAACAACGGCTTAATAAAGTCTTACCATCATCGCATTCCTCTCCGTCGGTGTCATCAGGGGACGAACTATGCACAAGCTCTTCTTTGTCGGACATGTCATCAGCTCCGGAAGTGGATCCAGATCCGACGGACGCTATGTCCAGTCGTTCATCATCGGGGCTGAGAGATCTCGGATCCACTGGAGTATTAGGAATAACGTTAATGGACGGTACGAAAAGTCCGGCGTCCTGAAATTACAACTTGATAACTGATAACTACTAACTATATAATTTCTGTTTCTTACGCCAGTAGATAGTGATTGTGGACGGTCATTACTGCTTCCGTCATTATGACTGTAGACTTCTCCATTGATTTCCAATGAAACTGCTGGAACTTGTGGTTTTGGCGTTGCAGTCGTCGAGTCTTCATGAACATCGTCTGAGCTGTCTTCACTACTTTGTTTTTTCTGACGCTGCAAACCATTTTTTTTATTAAATGATAGATGCCATATTTCTTCTTACCGAAGGACTACGGGAAGTTGACTGTTTGTTCTGACCTCGAGGCGACACACAACGAATGCTGTAATTACTTTGTGTGTAATCAACTCGAAAAACCTAAAAATGCCAACCTCGCTGGGTTCTTTTCAAGAGTCGTGTTTGGTAACCATTGTAAAATAAGCGTTACACCGGTTTGTTCGTCATTCAGACAATGAAGTGTAAGGTAACCAGGTGTGTGCACAATGTTGTCGTCGTCGCCCCACTAAAAGTGTTATTACAATCTGCATAAGTTATTAATATGAAATTTTACATTATTATCACTATTTCCAACTTCATGCACACAAACGTTGTTCTTAGAATAAACTATTTCACCATCTTTACCAAAGAAGAAATTGTTGCCATCTGAAAAAAATATTCTTGTACAGGTGAATTACGCGTAATTAACTTACTACGAAAGTTCACCAGAGCTCCATGAGCCTTTTTGAAAAGGTCACTTAATGTAGACATTTTGATTACGCGAAACTACAAGGTAACGACACATCCGACTGCTTCTACGGCTAAAGTTTACACTCACTACGCAGTTGCCATGAATCTAAAGTGTAGCCTTGGAATATGTATAAGGTGACTCAAACAAGCACTTTAAAAAGGGCATAACGTAAAAAAACCAGATATAAAAGTTGTCTTTGTCAAGAGTGGCAGAGATAATGTGGGCTAACATGCACGTTTGAAAACTATGCCATGTTGGATGTGGCATGGAAAATAGAGACTAGCAACATCACGAGTGAGCCCACTTTATACGGCTGTGGTCTACATTAACAAAAACTCCTCTCAAATTGAAAACAATGTCCGCGCAATTGAAAGCCGGAGCCAGGAAGCGGTGCTCTTGCCATACCGACTAGTAGCCACTCTCCCTATTTACATGGAGAAGATGCCAAGAGGGACGAAGGGTAAAGAATCGATGCATGCCGCAAAAAAACGCCACTGAGCACGTAACTAGCGTTTGCCAATTCGAGAGCAAAGCTGATGCGGCTCACAAGCTTCCGAGAGCAACGAACATTTACAGCGCGCTACTACTCTTACGACACAAAACATATCCATGGCAGGGAAAAGCTGATATTTTACCATCAGTGAAAGTGCCACATTAAACCCAGCTCGACATGCCGGATTAAACTGAAACGCACTCTGCAACATACAAAGAGTAGCAGTAATCACCATGAGTCTGCGAAATGCACTTCAAAATGTGACAGAAAAAAGGTCAACTTTTTAATAAAAAAAAAGTATTTAAAACGGAAAATTAGAAACCGTGCTATATCACATTAACACCTGCAATGTGCAATGTTTATTCAACTATCAATAAATGCTTTAAAGAGCATTCAAAAAACTACTCTAGCCGGGGAACCTCCTACTTGGCTGTTAAGCCGAACGCAAGTTTACATGCGGATTTCCGCCTTTTTCCACAAAATAGAACCAAGAGACAGATACTTTTAAATTGGCTATGAAACACCCAAATTATCTCAAAATTTTTATAAACCAGTTTTTTTGCAGAAAAAAGTTTTAAAAAGTAAAAGAGAACACAGTGCAAGTTAGTTAAAAAACGAAAACTTTGGTGCAAGTTGCGGCAAGTAAGTTTTCGTTTTTTAACTAACTTGTAAAATGTTAGGAATAACACCCACGAACGATGTTTATTGACACTTAATCAATATTCTGCGACAGTCACAAGTTATTTTTCTTTTCGTTTATTTTTGACACTTGTTACTTTTTATTCTGTGGCTGTGCTTCTTTTTGGGTAACAGCGTAGTCAATTTCAACAGAAAATAACCCGTATTGTATTAAAACGGATAAAAATCTGAGGAATTAAACAATTTTTACATTAGTCATTCATTGACTCAGCAACTCCGTCCGGTTCCACGAGCAGACTTTATGCACTTTTTTCAGTTTTCTGGAAAAAGCAGAATCAGATTCCGTCGAGAAAGATTCGAAAATTGCAACTTTTTGCACTCATCAGAATCCAAAAGCGCAAAAAATTGCAAGAATTAGATTCTGATAGATTTTGCAAAATTCCGTTTTCGGGTCGTACTTGTAAATATTATGTGTGTTTTGGCACGTGTAATTGAATAGTTTGACTTATCAGGTTACTTTGGTTCAAATAGCTCCAGCTTCTGACGCTTCAGAATATATTTTTTTGTTGGAAAACACGATAATTGCACCCGTTAAGTGGTGAATTCTCGTAGAAATTGAAATGGCAAACCGTACCTCCATGACTCTTTTGTAATTTCCCCGACCCCATCGATGACCGCCATCAACAATGCGCAGGTCAAAGATGGGGTTTTTTACCATTTGATTTCAATTTTTTTTCCGAAATTACGGTAGAAGTTATGAAATCAGACGCGGCTAATGCACGTTTTTAAGCCTTCTGGTCACGTGTGATTGTGAAAACCAAAGTAAAAAGTATAACAAAAAAGGGCAAAAGAAATACAAGCGATAGAATTGTTTGCATTAAAAAAGCGTACGTGCTTGCCGCGCCATCAGTCAGTCGGCCAGGGTCGCATTGAAAAGTCATCCAATCCCAAACGATCGTTTCATCGGACAATTTCGGCTCGAAACCGAACGCTATAGAGGACAACACGGCCGTACAAAAAGAGGGATTTGTTCGTGGTTTTAAAGATCGTGCGTACGTTTCTCGCGCGTTTTGCGCAATCAATCGCCCGTTGAAATGCGCAACTTCGAGCAAAACAATACGGCCGGACAAGAGGATAGGTACGTGCTTTATCCCAACCCGAAAGAAGCGCGTCAATGGACACGTCTGGCTCCAATCCAAACGCCAAAGAGGGACATGCGGTCGTACAGAACGATGGATTTGTTCATGATTTGAAAGAGTGTGCGTACTTTGCGAGCTCATGTCGCGCCATCAATTGGCCAGGTTCGCTGCATTGATGTCATTCCAAACCGAACGATCGCTTCATCGGACCATCTCGGCTCAAAACCAAACTACAAAGAGGGAACACGCCCGCACAAAACGAGGGATTTGTTCATGACTTCGGAGTGCGTGCGTGCCTTTCGAGCCGGCATTGGGCCATCAATCGGCCGGGATCGCCTCTTGAAAAGTCATCCCAGACCGAAAAGAACTCTTCCATGGACGTACCTGGCTCAAAACCAAACTGCAAAGAGGGAACACGCCCACACAAAACGAGGGATTTCTTCATGATTACGGAGTGCGTGCGTACCTTTCGAGCCGGCATTGGGCCATCAATTGGCCGGGCACAGGAAACGACCTGCACTAATAGATTTATTATTTACGACTAACTCGGGTGTAACTCCTAGTAACGCTATTATTCGCGTTGCAAAACCGAACAGTACGATTAAAACCAATTAGAAGAGCGTAAAGTCGATTAGACATGCGTAAATGCAATTAGACTGACGTAAAACCTAATAGATCTATTTTTTAATAGTAGATTTATTATTTTACGACTAATTTCTATCAGTTTGAGCTTGGCGTTCTGTTTCGAATGAAGCCTTCGTTTCGTTACAAAGTTTGATGACGAACACAAGTCTCGGACTTGGCTTCTTCGAGCTTCGATTTCCGTCGTTCTTCGATTTTGTTTCGACCGTTTTTGATGTTGTTGGTATTGCTTTAGCTTTCGAGATCAAACAGAGCGGATCAGGGCTGATGTTGGAGCAGAAATTGGTCAAAACGAGTGCGGTCAGCGTTGGTTTCTGAGGGTGTGTCAGCGCAAAATCGTTTCCCTCATTTCAAATTACTACTTTTCAAATTTCAGATGCGGTCTTACACAAGAAAGACGGACGGCCTTCTGTGCGCCTTTTCAATTGTCGCAATGACAATGCCTTGAAAACCCATCTCCCACCCCGTGCGAAATGATGTGATGCCAAGTCATCGCTCAACCGACGACCTCTGAAGGCTTGAAGTCCCTGTAGCATAGTTTGTGGACGTGGTAAGCGCTTTTTTGGATTACTCATGACTGATATTATATATAAACTGTAATGCTTTCAGTCTCAACTTTACGTGCACGATGACAGAGGCCTCAATCAACCCTTTTCCATGAACCGGTGCCTGAAGTTTACAAAGCGACAATCTCAGTCTCATGGTGAGCAGAACTTCCGCGACCGAAATCCTCGACCTCAGAAAACGTCCATCACAGTCGCATGAAAAAACGTCGAAGCCCTCACCAAACAATCTGTCTATCTGTTTAACGATGCATTTTTTGTAATTTTATTTTGTCGTTGTTAATAAAATGTCAAACTTGACATGTTGTTTACAAACTTTGGTGTGATTTTCATTCTTACAAGGGTAAAAGGGGAAGGGGTGAGGGGAAAGAAAAAAAGCAAAAAGGATGCGCAAGTTATGGCCAATTTCTATTACTGGATGACTAAGGTCTAATAGCGGACGACTAAAACCCAATAGCGCACGACTAATTTTTAATAGTAACGACTAAAACCGATTAAACGATGACTAAAGTTTAGGCAAAATTAGTCGTCTTTCAACTCGAGTTAGTCGTCAAAGTGCTCACCTGTGGGATCGCCTCTTGAAAAGTCATCCTAGACCGAAAAGAACTCTTCCACGGACGTACCCGGCTCAAAACCAAACTGCAAAGAGGGAACACGCCCACACAAAACGAGGGATTTCTTCATGATTACGGAGTGCGTGCGTGCCTTTCGAGCCGGCATTGGGCCATCAATTGGCCGGGATCGCCTCTTGAAAAGTCATCCTAGACCGAAAAGAACTCTTCCACGGACGTACCCGGCTCAAAACCAAACTACAAAGAGGGAACACGCCCACACAAAACGAGGGATTTCTTCATGATTACGGAGTGCGTGCGTACCTTTCAAGCCGGCATTGGGCCATCAATCGGCCAGGATCGCCTCTTGAAAAGTCATCCCAGACCGAAAAGAACTCTTCCATGGACGTACCCGGCTCAAAACCAAACTGCAAAGAGGGAACACGCCCACACAAAACGAGGGATTTCTTCATGATTACGGAGTGCGTGCGTACCTTTCAAGCCGGCATTGGGCCATCAATCGGCCAGGATCGCCCCTTGAAAAGTCATCCTAGACCGAAAAGAACTTTTCCATGGACGTACCCGGCTCAAAACCAAACTGCAAAGAGGGAACACGCCCACACAAAACGAGGGATTTCTTCATGATTACGGAGTGCGTGCGTACCTTTCAAGCCGGCATTGGGCCATCAATTGGCCGGGATCGCCTCTTGAAAAGTCATCCTAGACCGAAAAGAACTCTTCCACGGACGTACCCGGCTCAAAACCAAACTGCAAAGAGGGAACACGCCCACACAAAACGAGGGATTTCTTCATGATTACGGAGTGCGTGCGTACCTTTCAAGCCGGCATTGGGCCATCAATCGGCCAGGATCGCCCCTTGAAAAGTCATCCCAGACCGAAAAGAACTCTTCCATGGACGTACCTGGCTCAAAACCAAACTACAAAGAGGGAACACGCCCACACCAAACGAGGGATTTCTTCATGATTACGGAGTGCGTGCGTACCTTTCAAGCCGGCATTGGGCCATCAATCGGCCAGGATCGCCCCTTGAAAAGTCATCCTAGACCGAAAAGAACTTTTCCATGGACGTACCCGGCTCAAAACCAAACTACAAAGAGGGAACACGCCCACACAAAACGAGGGATTTCTTCATGATTACGGAGTGCGTGCGTACCTTTCAAGCCGGCATTGGGCCATCAATCGGCCAGGATCGCCCCTTGAAAAGTCATCCTAGACCGAAAAGAACTTTTCCATGGACGTACCCGGCTCAAAACCAAACTACAAAGAGGGAACACGCCCACACAAAACGAGGGATTTCTTCATGATTACGGAGTGCGTGCGTACCTTTCGAGCCGGCATTGGGCCATCAATTGGCCAGGATCGCCTCTTGAAAAGTCATCCCAGACCGAAAAGAACTCTTCCATGGACGTACCTGGCTCAAAACCAAACTACAAAGAGGGAACACGCCCACACAAAACGAGGGATTTCTTCATGATTACGGAGTGCGTGCGTACCTTTCAAGCCGGCATTGGGCCATCAATCGGCCAGGATCGCCCCTTGAAAAGTCATCCTAGACCGAAAAGAACTTTTCCATGGACGTACCCGGCTCAAAACCAAACTACAAAGAGGGAACACGCCCACACAAAACGAGGGATTTCTTCATGATTTGGACGAGCGTGCGTACGTTTTTGGTACGTGCCGTGCCATCAGTCGTCTGTTGAAAGTGGTTTTGTAATCAGCGACGCAAGACGGACTAGTCATCCCAGAGCGAAACAAGCGCTTCAACGGACACGTCTTGCTCCAATCAGAACGCCAAAGAGAGACATGCGGACCTACAATACGCGGAATTTGTTCATGTTTTCGAAAAGCGTGTGTACGTTTCGAACGCATGCCGCGCCAACAATCGGCTATTGAAGCTGCTTTTATAATCAGGAACGCATGCGGATTTGCGTTGAAAAGTCATCGCATACCAAAACAATCGCTTCAATGGACATTCCTGGCTCAAAACGCAACTCCAAAGGGCACACTCCTACTCGCTTTACCTCATTTGTCTACCAACTCTTCTTTTTTTATCTTCGAAAGTTGCACTTTCTGACACATTTACACACTTTTTCTTCTATCAGCAACCATGTGAGAACTGTTTGGCCATCGTTTTGAAATTCTGCATGAGTCAAAGTGCTTCAAATGTGTAATTTTTCAAGAGGCGAAAAAAAAGCGCCGATTCGAACAAGCTATATGGCATTCGAAAGAGCATCAAATTCTAAGATTTTTCACGCAAACCGGAGCTGCCAATCGGTTATTTCAACGGAGTTATGCCCTTTTTAGTTCAAAAAAGTCGTTTTTAACCAATTTTTGAACGGTCATAACTTTTTTTGCAGGAGGTCTATGGAGACGGGGTTGGTTTCATTCGATAGACATTAACTTGAACTAAAAATTGTTTTCTATGGCCAAAAGCATTTGGCCACACAGTTTTGCGTAAATGTTTACGCAAATTTGGCATTTTTCAATTGAATTTTGCCAGAAACTGGTTGACTTACGTCTTTTGCTTACAAGAAACAAATTTTAGTTCAAGTTAATGTCTATCGAATGAAACCAACCCCGTCTCCATAGACCTCCTGCAAAAAAAGTTATGACCGTTCAAAAATCGGTTAAAATCAACATTTTTTTATTAAAAAAATTCATAACTCCGTTGAAATAACCGATTGGCAGCTGCGGTTTGCGTGAAAAATCTTAGAATTTGATAGCTTGTTCGAATCGGCGCGGATGACCTCAAAACATTCCCTTGTGAGTCAAAACCCCGTATTCCTTTTTGTCAGACTTGTTCAAAATCGTTTATTTGCTGCTCATAATATAATTACCACGACATATATTCATGAAACGAGATAAAAACTGGACTATGAGAAATAGACGCCTGATAAAACAGTATTTTTTACAGCAGATTTTCTAATAACACGGACTAATCCGTAGTTTTACCTACTTTTGATTCTTTTAATTTTTTCCAAAAAAAAAATAAACAGTGCTTGCGATACGTGTTGTTAAAGAAAAAGTAAACGGCAAACATAAGCACCGTGTTCATTGCGGTCATAGGCACTGAAAATCTGCGAATTGTGTCTCCACAGGGTATCCCAAGGGCAGTGAAGATCGACAAAAGACTCGGAATTGAAACAAACAGCGTTGACAAGAACGAAATTAATGTATACACAAATAACTTTGACGACGTTGTTTGTTGCTGATACCCAAAGCGAGCTTTGACACACGCACTTAAGTTCAGTAAGAACGCTAATGTAAAGCCAAGGATATTAAAACTGTAAGCAGAATATGCGACAACGTGAAAGTACGTAGCTCTGCGACCACACATATATTTTACATCATCAGTGGGCCAGAGAACTGCATACACTGATGGTATAGCAACAGTGACGAAGGTTAAAAAAACGGTGCCGAGGATATGTTGGACGGTATGGCCTTGCATGTGAGTTCGAAAAAAGATGGGAAACACAACGGCCGTAACTCGCTCAAATCCCATAAGAAGCTCAATTAACGGCACCCAGAAATCGCTGGTAACTTGCAGTAGAATACCAAGTCTGAGACAATCGCGCGATGAAACGATGGGAATACGCATGGTTTTCAAAACTGTTAAGTACAACTGCTTCCGGTAGTATGCTTCAGTGATCAGTCCACAGAGACTAATTAGATAAGAAACTGCAAGTGCAATTGGAAGCTAAAAATAATTCATAATTGTTTTTGTCAAATGTTGAACGCTAAGTTTACCTTAAAATTTTGGTTTGATAACACTTGACACTTGACCAAGACAATTAAGTTGACAATGGTAATAGCAAAGCAAGCCAGACCACACCAAATATTAAAAGTATAAGCCGCCAGTGATTCCGGATATGAAGCAATGGTGCTATTGTTAGCCTGACGAAATCTATGGGATTCCAAAAGTGGAAAAACGACTGAAGCTAGAGCGTCCATGTTTGACTGTATAGATAGAAGGTAAACTTCTTACAACCAACTGTTACAGATAAAATGATGCGCCGACCTTATGTTAAACCTAATGATTTAAATTCCAGAATCTTATCTAAATCAGAACACACACCAATGTTTATAAAGACCACCAACTCAGCCTATGTATACACTACGTTCATCTGTTGCATGTTCCGCCTCTTTTCGCTAGACACAACTTTTTTGCTATTTTTGGAAGACCAAAACATTTTGCCAACTTCAAACATACAATTTGCTTGTTTAGTGCTAGCTTTGAGACGATTTTTGACTGTTTGCAAAGTTTACGCTGTCTAAGTGCATGACCTCCGCATTATTTTTCTTCTCATGGGATATTTTAAAGTACGCTCAAGTTGATTAGGGCCTGTTTTTAAGCTCGAATTTGGTCGGCTACGTGTCGACAGCGACATTTGCAAAACATCGTTTGTACTTTACATAATAACAACATATATACGGGTGGTACAGACTGGCACCTATGTTAACCTTCACCCTTTTGGTGAGCCAACGTTGGTTGATTGCCAACAGCAAAAGGTTGAGTATGCCAAAAACAAAAGATGAAGGAGCACCATTGCGTTGTGACATTAAATGGGCATTATCAAGCCTTTAAAAACGTGAAATAAGTAAATAGTTCATTTAGAAGTCAATGATTGGAAGTAATATTCGTTTAGATAAAAAAAATGATTAGTTTTCCTTAATTAGTTGCTACATCCGGAAGCGTTTTGCCATATACGGAAAGACTATGGCAAAAATCCTGTTTAACTGTGTGATCTGTGATATGGCAATTCTCGCTTTTCGTGTTTCTCGTCGTCAATTTCGTTTTGTGCTTTAGCTCAATGACTGTCCAATTTGTTTTTACTTTGCCTAGTGCCATTCCTGGGTAGTCTTTTTTCAAGTTTTCAGCGTGCCTTCATAAACCTGCGTACTCATTGTGACAAAATCCCACTCACCCTTAACCTATTGCTTCTCTGTGATGCGTAAAAAAATGTACTTTTGTTTATGTTATTGATAAAAATGAACTAACAATGTTATAATAAAGATTACCGAGTTGAAATGTGAATTGGAATGCTATGAACAATAGGCATGAGCTCTGTCGTGGGGTCGACCTCAGACTCGAAGAGCTTTGTTGGATCGAAAACAACGGGTTGATAGTCGAAGATCTCCTTCTTGATGCCATCGTCTTCTTCGTCGGATTCAAGCTCGGAGGATTCTGACTCGTCGAACAGCGGCGACACTTGATAGCGTTTGTCGTACTTGAGATCGGACGGTAGTGGGTCATTGACCACATCTTCTTCGTCCACGTCCAACTCGTTCTTATCCGGCTTCCCGTCCTTGATGTCGTCCGCCGGCTGTTCTTCTTCACTCAAAAGAGGTGCCCATGCCTCCGGAGATGTGCCAATCTCATTTCGATCAATGCACAATGCGGCTAAGGCGTCGTAGATGGTCAGCTGTCTGACTCGTCGTCGCTTCGGTGGCGGCGGCTCAGGGTCCTCGACCGGCTGCTTATCATGCTTCTTCATCAGTTTGTTGTACATTTTGAGCATCTTGTCGTAGAGGACTTCATCAATTGTGGAACAAACACAGAGCTCGGCAGATTCAACTTTGGCGTCTTCCAGGAAGTCTTTGAGGAAAAACTGGGCCTTGCCTTTGTCGTCGAGGGTGATCAGACGCTGTACAGTCAAGACCCTCGGTTTATGTCTGTAAAACAAAGTGTTAACAAGGCAATTTTATAATATGTATATTTCAACCCACGATTGAAATCGAATCACAACGGTGAAAGGCCCTTCGAAGAACTCAGGATCAGCAAACACAGTGAAGCGTGATCCAGTGCAAAACCGCTCGGCAGCCAGAGTGACCTTATCGTCTGGACCTCGCAAAGCTTCAAACACCCGCAACTGGGCCGTCTGAAGGTTACTAAAGGAGATAAATATAAAAAGATTAAGAAAAACAAACCTGTTCCGCGCATGACTCCAAAGTCTTTGTCATTTCAGCAATGTGCTTCGAATACTTGTGCAACTTTTTCATCAATCGAGCATTTCGTGGTGCCATTGGAGGTAGCCGCTCGACATGTTCACTGTGGTAGAGTTCATAGGCATACAAATCGGGTTCTTCGGCTGCCTGCAACGGACATCCAAAAAGTATTCTTAAATTCATCCCAAAAAGCTTACCGGCTCGCTCTCTTCATATTTAATCGACTCATTCTCGTCAAACTCATAATCAGGCACGTTGTCAAATAGGAGGTCGAGATCGTCGTCTTCCATGACGCATCAGAAGGTCGAATTTAGAAAAATTTCAAAAAGACGGCGAAAGAGAAACAAGCAGAGATCCTTGGCAAAGCGCGCGCAAGTGCAAACGATTACATGGTGACCAGTGGCGACTACAAAATAAAACGCGTGATTGTTACAATTAATGTTTAACGCTAGCCAACATTAACACTGTTTTACTTGTTCAACGCTAACAAATTTTAGTTTCAAATAAGAAAACAAAATTTTAATTAAATTTAGTTTGTTTGAGATCTTAGTAAAAATCAGTCTCAAATAGCGTCGCTTTTCTAGTCGTTTGCTGCCTCCTCAATTCGCCGCCGTCGGCTGTGCGCGGTTTTGCTGGATATTCAAATTTTTTCTTCCAGCTTGGTGGCTGTCCCGGAGTTTCGAGATCCCTCAACCCCTTAATCTTACCCGATAGCGTTCCGTGTTTAAGTATTCAGAACGACTTATCAGTCAGATCAGGGCTTTGTGTCACAATTGCTCCATCAAATTCTCGTGTCTGCCATCAGCGGTAGTTTTTATATATTCTTTGCCGCGTACTGCTCATTTCATTCTGCCGTTCTTCCTAAATACCATTGTTGTCGTTTTCAGGTGACTATGCATCGAAAGTACTCACCGAATGCCAGCGGCGCCACCGACAAAGAGAACGTTTCGGTGCGGAAGAAGCAAAAAGGCACCCGTATCCGGACGGTGATTCGGCTCCGCGGCGACGTTGAATGCGACGGAGTCACAGTCACCGAGGCTGAGGACGGTGACAGCGTCGCTTTGATCGGCGACAAGGATAAGGTGAACTTTTCATGATTGTTTCTCGGCTTCAATGTCCATGTTTCAGAACACGTACATGTTCGATCGCGTCCTCGGCCCCAAAGCCACGCAGAAGGACGTCTACGACGCTGTCATCGGCAAGTTCGTGGCCGCCAGCTTGGTCGGTCAAAACTGCTGCATCCTCGCTTATGGCCAGACCGGCTCCGGCAAGACCCACAGCATGTTGGGCACAGTCGACAACCCTGGCATCCTCTCCCTCTTCGCCCAGAACCTGTGTGACGCCGTCGAAAGACGCTGCAAAGATCGCAAAGTCACGCTGATGGCAGCCTTTTACGAAGTTTACAGTGAAAAGGTACGTCAATACCGTGTTTTCTGATTGAATCATCGGCCATTTTCAGGTGTACGACCTTCTGGGCTCGAAGCGGACTCCTTTAAACTTCACGACGGCCCGCCACATTGCCGGATTGACCAAGGTTCAGGTGACCAGCTTCGAAGAGATCCGCGACCTTCAGACCAAGGGCCTCAAACGTCGTGTCACGTCGGCGACTGTCTTCAATGAAACCTCGTCTCGAAGTCACGCCATTTTCGAAATCAGCGTGCATCAGGAGCTGCAGGTCCACGGCCAGATGGAACAAGTCCTTGGGCAGTGCTTCTTCGTCGATCTAGCCGGCAACGAGAAGTCGCGTGAAGTCAATGAAGCGCAGTGGAACGTATGTTGTTGCCTTTTCTTGAATTCGGAACGTTGTTCATCAGTCCTTTTCAGGAAGGCGTCAACATCAACAAGTCCTTGCTGGCTCTGCAACGGGTTGTCAGCCAGCGTGCCACGAATGAGAAGCATGTGGCTTACCGTGGCAGCCTGCTCACACGCATCCTGGAGCCTTGCATCGCCGGCAATGCCAATGTTACCGTACTTGGGGCCATTTGTCCGACGAAGAACTGTGCTCCTCAAACGACCAACACGCTTCAGTTTGTCAGTACCGCTCGATTGGTTACGGTCACGCCCAGATCGAACCGGGATACCAACAACGTCATCGACACCATTCCCGACTACCGGGGCCATTTGGTGAAGACCTTAAAAGACGCCGAGAAGCAGCTTGTCATCATGAATCGGCCGGAAGGCGCTTGCATCGTGGAGCTGTTTCCCGACATTTCTGCGAACCAGTGGCATTGTCTGCACGATGGCTTCGATCTGAAGAACGGCAAGGACAAAGCCATCATTGCGTTTACCGCTGAACACGCTAAATGGTTCGTTTTGGCCAAAGACGAGGGCGTTGATCTGAACAACGTGCAGCTTGAACCGAACGTGAAAGTCCAGCTGAAACATGTATGTTCAATCACTGTTTTGTTTTTATTTTAAGCTTTTCGATTTCAGTCTGACTGCATCGTTCTTTACGAATCGCGCTTCTTCGTCGTGTCGTTGGAAGCCAGCTGTGATCCATCAAAGTTCAAGTACGAATCCGTCAAAGTGAAGTACATGGAAGCCACGACTGCACGGTTCTACCAGCGGTTGAAGGAGAAGGCTCTAGCTGAAGCCAAAGCCGTGATATACAGCCTTAACGAGAAGCTCGTTGGCGAGATTGCGACCATGCAGTCCCGTGTTGATGAGCTCGAGGAAAAGGGCGGAGCGATGAAATCCCGTCTCGAAAAGCAGGCCCAGCTCGAGTTGCAGAAGGATATCGAAGATGCCGCGGCCATCCAGGCTGAAATCAGCAAGCAAATCGAGGCTGCTTCGACGGCTGTTGCAGTTCCACGGAAGTCCGTTGCGCCCGTCGGTGCTTCCCAGGATGTGGAGATCCTGAACGAGGTGTTCACGGAAGTTGGAATAACCGAGATTCAACTGGCTGTTTACATGAAGGCCAATCGAGAGATCGGCGGAGTCCGTGTGTTCAACAAGGCATCAGGCAAGTCGAAACTTAGTTGTTGACAAAAACTGATGTCGCCGTTTCAGGGATGCACGCCAATTTGGACTACAGATGCCTCGAGATGTTGAAGGAACACGTCGGCGACGCTCTCCAGTTCTGTGACGACTCCGCGCTGAATGGAACGGTCGCTGCGGTGTTGTACAAGCTGGAATTGCAATGGGAACGCACCGATCCAGCTACTTCGTCCTACTTCCTCCAGGACATTGTCAAGGGCTGCATCATGCAAACTGCCACTCGGCGCAAGTCTTCGGTCTTTGAAGTCACTTCGAAGCTGAAGAAACGCGATTCTGTCATTGCGTCGATGGTTTCGAGCGATCTCGTAGAGGAATCTGATTGCGACCAGATCCTGAAGATGGCTGTGAAGTACCTCGACGTGCCTGTCATTACAAAGTTTGGCGAAGACAAGTCGTCGCTGTTCAAGGAATTCCTCCAGGATGTCAACTCGGGCTATGTCTATGTTTCCGCCGCCAAGTACGAAGACATTACGACGAATCAGAAAAAGTCTGCCTACTTGAGTCTGGCAGCGAAGCTTCGACGAACTTTTTTGATGCTGGATGTTGGAGTCAAGGCCATCAAGGGTTCCAAGTTCTACGCCGAGTATGACCAGGAGTTGACAATGGTAAGTCTTGATAACAGTGATTCTATTGGCAAGCTTCATGTGCTCTTTGCAGATCATCGACAAGGTGAACACGCTGCAGTCGACCTTCAAGACTTTCCTTCGTCAAGTCACTATGAGCGAAGACGTTTCGGAGCTCTTTGAGGAGATGAAACGCGGCTACCAACAAATGCTTCTGACCATTGGCCATTTCCTGTTCTGTATCGCCGAAATAATGCCGAAGGAGTTGCGCGACATTGCCCCGTTCGTCCACGTCGGCTTCTTGTCAGCTGTGGACAGATTCGTCGCGTCAGTGCAGCGTGAAACCAAGGGCCAGTCGATGAAGACGTTCAGTGGCTACTTTCGGCATGCCTCCGCGGACGCCGTCGATGCTCTTCGGGAAGGCCTGGGATCGGCGGAGACGTTCGACGCTGGCTATTTCACCGATGTTATGATTCCTGCTTTCCAAAACTGGGGGTTGATGATGGGTATGTTTACTTTTGGCTGTTTAGCATGAATTCCCCGAACATGTTTCAGACAGCGGATGGAAGTCGCGTGATCCCGGCCGATTCTACAAGGCCTTGCTTGAAACGATCGTTCAGAAGTACGACGGCCAAGTGAGCAGCGAAACCAAGCGAATCCTTCAGAAGATGGCCGAGCTGGTATCCGGCCAGTATGCCAAGTTGCGTCAACATGGCTTTTGTGTCAAAGTCAAACGCGGGTAATAAGGTTGTGTCGTAAAACTGATTTTGGGTAATTATTTGGTCATTGAAATAACTTAATAAAACTGTGGTTGAGCTAGAGGGGTTCAAACTAACATCGGAATTCAAGTTTTATCAAAGTAACAATTAAAAAGAGGCAATAACAAACATGAAAGCGGACCTGAAAGACATTGAAGATGAGATCACTCAAACAATACATAAGGACTGTCTAGGTCAGCTTAGCGGTCGAATCGGCGCCATTCTTCGAAACGGGGGCAACCTCGGCAGTCGGCTTGAAATTGAAACCCTTGAAAGCATGACCGGAAACCGCCCCATGGTTAGTCTTGGCACTACCAGACGCTCCAGTAGTCGATGGATCCTGGACAATCTCCCGAATGACGCCATCGTTGCAGACAATGAAGCTCTTGCCGGAAGCGTGATGGAACTGCATGCCGATTCTGAACAGCTTATTTGTCACAACATTAAAGACGCGAGCCTGTTTCGGTGGCGCCAAAGACTCTTTCAGCGAGTCGGAGAGGGGCACGTCGAGGTCACGTTTGCCGGTGAAGGCCAGCTCGGGAATAGGCGATGGGCAGGGGTACGAGAGGTCCAAGTTCTGCAAAGGTTTAGACTGCTTTCCGTGGTTATCAGAAAACTCAAAAAGACTCACTTCGTAGTCTTCTTCCGTCGACGAAGATGCTTCGGGAGGGGATTCCATGCTCATTATCGATAATCTGGAACTGAAAACTGGCAAAATTCCAAGAAAAAGGTAATGTCGCGGCGTTTATTCGATCAAACAATTGTGGTCGAAACCGAAATGTTCAAAACTAAAAAAACTGTCCCAAAACTGATGACGAACCCGCATTGTTGACAAACATGAAATAAATGTCACCAAGGCTATCCAAATATTAAATCAAAAGACGCTTTAAAGGTCAATACAGCGTCTCCTCGAACGCAAAATTGAAAAAGAAAGAAAAATATATATAAAAAGTTCGGTTTTTAAAGATGCGTGCTTTTCGCTTCCAGTGGTGTAAAATCATCTATTTTAAAACTGAAAATCGTGACACGACCCATTTCGAATGTAGCAGAACATCATTCTTTCTATCATGATGTAAGTAAAAGCTGTTTAGAGAAAAAATATAACAATCGCCATCGAAATTTGTAAAGCCGTCTCAAAACTAAAGTCGGAACTGCCTTTTTTTAATAAGGGTTAAAAACGTCACCGAGCTTTTCTGAATTTATAATAAAAAGGTGCTGATGTGCTCAATGCTGCTTTTGCCCGAACGTTGATTCACGAACAAAAGAAAATATATATAAAAAGTTGTTTTTTTTTTTCGAAGATCCGTACATTGCCTCCCCCTCGCTGTAAAATCATCACTTTTAAACTGAAAAGCTTCAAATATTTAACTTGAAACGTTGTAGATACTCGTTCTTTTAATTGTGATGTAAGCAAAGTCTGTGCAGCATAAAATACAGCATTCGCCATCCACATTTTGTATGGTTGTCCCAAAACTGATGACAAAACTGCGGGGAGCAAGAAAATTGTTAAAATACTGTCATTTTTATCACAATTTTTGATAGAAAGATGCTGCAGTTCTTAATATAGCCTTTGGGTCTACATATGTTTGAAAATTGGAGAAAAATATATATAAAAGTTGGCTTTTTTTAAGATGCGAGCATTGCCTTCCCCTCGCTAAAAAATAATCATTTTTTAAACTGAAAAGCATCAAATATTCGAAATGCAACATTGTATATCATCATTTATACAAGTATGACGTAAGCAAAGTCAGTTCAGCACAAATTATAGCATTCTGCATTCACATTTTCTGTAACTGTCCAAAAACTGATGACAAAACTGAGTTACTGACAAGCGTGTTGAAAATGCGGCCAAAGTGTCAAATTTCTTGATAAAAAGCAAATACAGGCATTGAAACAGCTTTTGCTTGAACTTGAATTGGAAAACGAAAGAAAAAATATATAAAATATTAGTTTTTAAGGATGCGTGCTTTGTCCTCCTCTCTCGATGTAACATTTTCGCTTTTAAAACTGAAAAGCGTGCCATGTCGCTCCTTTTGATGTTGACGTCGCTGATATGACAGCATAGAAAGGTGAAGCCCTGAGGGTCGAAGGTTTAAACAAAAAAGAAGCATTTTGGTAAAGCTTTCAGGACGATTTGCAGCTCTCTCTTCCGAAATTCTCGAACTTTTCCTTTATTCTCCTTGGCGTTGTGTGTGTAATGCCAATCGAACTGATCAACGAAATTTCTTTATCTTTTTACGTTTTACAGGTTCATCTGGCTTATTCGGTTTTTATCGCATGGTTATCTGATCCCAAGGCTGTAATGCTGTCCCGATTGAGCCGTTGCAGCAAGACTGCGTCGCTAACTGTTCGTCAGATCAAAGCAGTCAACCTTGTGGCGACGCAACCGTTGTCCACAGGCAATGGCGAACATGAACAATCCTCGAGCTCTTCGTAAGTTGACTTTAATCATTTTTATGCTTCATGCATCCTTGAGTTACTTTTAGCCCTAATCTCTTCCCCGCTACTATTGTACTTAGTTCCGTTGCTGCTTTGCTCTACGTTTTGAACCGGGAGGATGGTCGTTTTGTATGTTTTTATATATATATTTCTTTCTGAGAGGGACTTCTAACATGTTTTAGGTGGCGCTTGCCGATGATGGAACTGTTCAGAAGAAATCCGCACTTCGAGAGTTCATAGACGCCGAAACGGCCAGCTTGAAAAAGAAGTTGGCGAACAAGAACCTCCCCGAGCATGTCCCTTACGTGCTCATTGGCGGCGGAACCGCTGCTTACTATGCTGCTTTGACCATCCGTGCTTACAAGCCTGACTCTGAGGTTTTGATCATTGCCTCTGAAGGAGAAACGCCGTATAACAAGCCCCCACTGTCGAAAGGTATGTTATATTTTTATGTTTAGCATTTCGTTCATAACGCTATGCTTCTTCCAGAACTTTGGCTTTACGGAAATGACAAAACCTTCCGCACTTTGGAGTACATCGGCGTGACTGGCAAGAAGCGTGATATCCGCTACGAGTCTGATGGCTTCTACTTGAACCCCGGGGCCCTCAAGGAGTTCAAGCATGGCGCTGTTGCCATCATTCGCAACACCACTGCCACAGATATTGACCCCGTTAAGAAACAAGTCACGCTTGACACCGGAAAGAAGGTCTCTTATGACAAGCTACTCATTGCCACGGGCGGAAAGCCAAAAATCCCGTATCCGTTCTATATCCCGCACATGCGAAACAAGGTCCTCACGTATCATAACGTGAGTTTTGTTTACTTTTTGACGGAGATAAACAGGAAGTATTCTCATTTTAGGTGTCTGATTTCCAACGGCTACATTACATTGCTCACAACTCCAAATCTATCTTGATTTTTGGAAATGGGCCGGTTGCGTCGGAACTTGCATTTTCGTTGGAGTCGAAGTTTGGCCGGGATAAGTTGCAAATCGTGCATGCCTTCAGTGAAGATTACCCAATGCAGCATTCGTTGCCGCCCAGCGTCGGAGGACAGGTTGAAACTGCTTTGAAGGGCGCTGGAGTTGTTGTTGCTTCGAAGCACAAGCCTCTGTTCATTGACAAACTTCCGAGCGGACAGGTTGAAGTCATCTTTGAGAATGATGGGAAGAAGAAGCGTGTCATCGTGGATCATATTGTCGTTGCCGATGGAATCACGCCATCCGTGAAGCTTGCGGAAAGTGCCGGTCTTGAGATTGATGATGTACGGTTGTTTTCGTCCTTTTTTTTTCGGTTTTCTAAGTTTGACTTTTTAGACGATTGGTGGGATCGCTGCCGATTCGAAGCTCAAAACCTCGAACCCCGATATTTTCGTTGCTGGTGATGTTGCTGCTTACGTCGATCCGATTCAAGGCCGAGTCCGTGTTGAACAGTGGGAAAATGCCCAAATCACGGGTCGTCTTGCTGGTCAAAACATGACCGGAAACTTCAAAGATTTCCATCACCCATCCTCGTTCAACTCCCTCTTCGGCCACTACATCCATCTCAATGGCGTCGGACGTTTGGACTCGTCGCTTGAGACTGTCGCTGTTTTTGCTCCAGTTGATAAGGTACTTGTGCTAATTAACCGTGCAGCTGTATAACTCTGTTTTTCAGGATGACCCAGACTCTGCCAAGGGCGTCGTCTTCTACGTCCAAGACCGCAAAGTGCTCGGTGTGCTTCTCGTGAACGTTTTTGGTCTCGGCATCGAGCTCAGCCGAAAGGTCATCGCTGATCAGAAGGAAATTGCCGATTTCGTTCAGCTTGCCAAGCTTTTCGACATTTATCAACCTCCCACTCCGGAAGAATCTGAAGCCGCCACCGGCACTGACCGTCAAGAAACCCCCGAAAAGACCCGCCCACAAGAGGTCGTCCCCGTTGCCGAATCGCCAGCTGACTCACAGCCCAAGGCGACTACTACTGCATAAGTAATCCTAGCCATAGTTCTAGTATCCTTTTTTGTATTAGTAATTTTGTTGTTGTTAAGTTGTGTCCGTTTTAAATGATAAAAAGCATTTGCTGACGCGTACCCCGCTTTTTCCATGAGAATCATACCAATTGTTGGCACCTCCGTTGCTTTTATGCCATGTGTACGTGGCATAACCTCACAATTCAGTAGGGCAAAAAAGGGGGCGTGGACTACAATTACGTTCAATTCACTAAAATTTGTACTTTTCTTTCCTGGGTGGATGAGAAAGCCAGGGAAGTAGTCCCGCTTCAAAGAGAAACACGCCTAAATGCGTGGTGTTTGATTGTCGCTTCCATAATGCACTTGCCTACAAATCTACTTTTTAACCACACTACCTAATTACCGCATAAAGTTTATCTGCCAATCGTAATGTCGCAACAGACAGTAATTGGCTAGTTGTTTGTTATTGCAACAGTTCATCGGAAAAAGGTCCTCGGTGTAAAAACATTCCCAAATGTGACGCAAATGTCATTCTTTAGGGAGCTAATTATTGCCTTCATGAATGTACTCTGTAAAAAATAAGACACTTTCACATTACTTATTGAATGTCACAATGTCCCCCGGAACTGCCGGAGGGCATGAACTCCCAACCGGGTTTACTGGCCATTCTCCCAGCAATGACCTCCGAAGACAGAAACCGCCTTTCTCGAATTGTGTTTTCATGAATTCTTTATACTTCTGAGGGGGCATACACAGACAGCTCTGAAGCGCGTCTCAAAACGTAATGCTGTTTTTTCGCACAGCTGTGAAACTCACCTAGTTTTTTTCTATTCCCCAAATGATGCCTTTTTGGTGTCAATAAATTGTTATAAATGCGATTCTACTACCTATAAGCTAATGCGTTGTAATCACAGCATTGTCTTTAAAGCCGTCTCGGTCCGGATTAGCGTAATGATCGGCCTGCAAAAAGCAGAACGCGTGTCAGAGCTTGTTTTTAAGCGATGAATTGCGATCAAATTTCATAAACTCGCAAAATCTTTACTTTCGTGTGTTCGGTGAACGTAATGATGAAGTTTCCATTTAATAGCAGCTTCTTAGCAAGTCATATCATCTTAATGTTTTAACACAGAATCACGAAAAAGCCTTGAATTCACCTTTATTTTGGATTGCGTGACTCGCACGTTCAGATATCCACTTCATACAACGATGAAGTAAGTGCATAGAAAAAAAAGCTGGCTACGAATCATCACGTGATAAAAGCTGGACACGATTCTCACAACAGGATACTCTTTTTCTCATTATTTTTTCCATGTCCCACCAGTCAGTGACCGCTTTCCCGTCGTGTACAGTAGCTGTTTGCGTTGTAATGCTGTTAGAGTTCCACCTTTTTTGAAGTCGGCCTTGGTTGAAAGTGTCCAGTGTACCTTTCAAAACGGACAAACATAAGGTTTCGACTTCTTATGGCTTATCGACACGTCCCGTTTTCAGAAACAATACTGTTGTGAGTGGATTAATGTCTTCGTCAAGAAGCACCTTACTTCTTTGCCCCGGCAAATAAGCGGCTTGTCTACCTCCGTACCAATTCCCCAAAGACTGCCCCGTGGCCAACTAGCAATTTCATCCCTGAAAGGCACACTTACTTCCCCTGAGGTGTTTATTTATGATTGTTGCCGTTGTAAACGTTTTGTTTTCAGGATCGACTCAATCCCTCCTACTTGCAACCCCCTTATTTATCCATTCGGGTCCCAGCACGATGCGGTCTAGAATTTCATATCAACTTGCCCTGTTATTCTATTCCCAACTTCAAAATGTGCTGTTTAACACGCAACCTTTTCTCCTTGTGGTGGCTAGGTTCGTGCGTGTTATGATTTTTTTGTTTAGCCCAAATGGGTTCACCTTTTTGTCCTTTTTTAGTAAACCAAAAGATTGCTCAATGCAGGATTTGGAAAACTGCTTCAATGAACTATTTGACAATATGCCGATTTGCTCATCATCTCCTTTTATGTTCACCTGCAAACATTTTAAGGTATATTTAGAATGGCATTTACCTTGAGGTCTTCGATGAAAGTCCACAAACAAGTTTTTTCCTTCAGATCTTAGATGAATGTTTTACAAAATCATCGATGGTGTGTCCGCCCGCGACCCTTGGCCAGATTGCAAGCAATACACACCGCAGGAAGCTTATTTCCTGCGCTCGCCAAACGAGCAAGCAGTATAGAAACGCTCCGGTAAACACTTGTTATGTAAAAAATACGTAGTCCGAATGAATGAACTTTTTAGAATCGGAGGAAATCGGCGGCTCCTGCCATTTTAAGGAATCAACCACCAACAGAGCTTCAATTCATATCATTATTCGGGTTTTTACAAAGCCAATGCAATGTAAAATTAGTTGCAAACTGTACAAATCAGGACTATCATTCGATGATTTCAACATGTGAGAATGATATTAAACGCAAAACATTGTTAACGAACATGGACTATGATCGCTCAAAGCTACTTATGTTTGTTTTTCTTTTTCAAACCTGCTTCCATTACGACAAAATATAATTTTTAGAAGAAAGCTAGACACATCGAGCCAGCTAATGCAGATTCCAGAAACAAGCAGAGAAAATGAGTGTCTCATCGTTCGAGCAGCCTTGTCGGACATTTACAAAATTCATCAGAACTACTGTTTTCATGTAAGTAGTTTTTTAAACTTATTGATTCCATTCATTAAACATATATTTTCACTTTTTAGACAGTCGTAACGCGATGCATGTGTGAACGTATGAATTTTGAGTATTTCTGTGACATCGAATGTGCATCTCTAGATGCGTCAGGATTGCCCTTGGATAAACGCTTGTCCTGGGCAAATTTTAAAGGACAATTAGTTGGTGGTGCTTTGTCGGCATCGCTGCCCCTTTTTACTTTCATCGGGTGCTTTATTACTATCGTGTTTCGGCCAAGCTGACAATAAACTACTTCTTTCTAAGTATTGACACAGTAGGAAATTAGTGTTGCGATATTGTGGTTGATTTTTGGGTAATGTTATGCCTGTAATGAAGTTATAATTATGGATAATGTCGAAAAATAGATACAAATAAACCTGCGAACGTTTGATGCTAATGTTACTGTACGCGCGAATTCGCTGTTCCACATCGTCATTTTTCTTCTCAATTTGGATTGAGAATCTAAAATTACATGTTTCTTACAAATGGGTTTAATAAATTAGAGCTAAATGGCCGACCTTCTGAACCCGTTTTGAGATTGAACGTGTAGTATTATGGGTGGTCGAGAAATGTCAGTCACTGTAATGTTCGAATTGCATTGGTCACTGAAATAAATCATGAAAACTGTCAAGAAGGCTGCCAATTAAGGTGAAAACTGACGCTAATAGCCGCACAATTGCCGGATTCCCCGATGCGTCGGGTTTGCCCTCCTGTGTGACAAGGGCTTTAATTGGTGTAACATCTAGGCTTTTCAAGTAGTCCCGATGGCGTTGTACATGCATGCTTCCCCAAACTGCTTTGAATAAAAATATGAATACTTCTAGCAAGGTGATGCAACTCATGCCAAGGAAGAGACCCATACTGCCAGCAACATAACTTAGTAAATCAATTGTTCGAAACTTTGGTTTTTGTACATCGATGTAAACGGCTTTGTTTAAAAAGCTCATCGAAAACTTTGAAAACGATTTGGCACTTTTACGAACTGTAGCATAAGATGTTTTCACGACTTGGAACACATTGCGCCGACACGCGACCGGACATCGGCACGGCTTTGCGTTTCGTCGCGCAGGCTTCACACAAGTTCGTGTTGATTCCACGGAGCAATACGGATATCGTCCTGGGCCCGAAAAGTGCGGAGTACATTTACACGCCGTAATGATCTGTGATGTCAAGCAACGTCGCTGACAGTTGTCTAACAAGGTCGTAGAATGATCGTCAAGAACGTCATCGCTGCACATTGACAGGGGAGAACGGTCAAGAAATGTTTGCTAAAAGTAAACGTAGGAACTTTCCGTGGAATTGCACATCTTCATTACCGATGAATATTTAATGACCGAAGATACACTAAAACCAACTGGTATTCGAATGCCTTGGGCATCGACGTTTATGGAGGACATCCCATATGCATGAACAGCAAAGGAAATATCTTCTATAAAGGCAAATTGATAAGCTTTAAAGATTGTAAAAGACGAACCAAAGGAATTTGGAACTCTGACAACAGTTGTAAATAGTGATCGCACTGTAATCGGGAGCTCAATTCCGGTAAAGCAAACACCGAATTGTGTTATCGTCTTCCTGAACAAGGCACAAAAGTTGGGTATTCTCTCACCATCAACCTTGATAAGCTTCAGAACCTCCGTGCATTCTGGGCTGCAAAATGGTAGTTAATTTTAATCTTTCTTTTTTCACATTGACAAACCTGTTTTGTAGCAACATCTCTCGATAAGTGTCATTTACGTGAGGAATTTTATCAAAATTTTCCGTAAAGTACAAGGGCATTTTTTGTAGACAAAATGTGACACCAGCATTATGTGAATCCGAGAAATTAGCCCGCATCAATGTGGCATCAGTAAAAACAGGCTTTGAAACATAGATCGTTAACAATACTCCGGACTATAACTTTCCCTTTCAATAGAAATAAGCTCAATCGATTCTACTTACGTGTATCATAAACAACAGCAAGCACACTATAACAACCAGGCACCAAAAAATTAACGAAGGCCATGTTGCGGAATTATAAATACGAATGATTCCATGATATGTGGTAAGGGAAGCAAATTCACGACTCTCATCGTCCAACACATGGAAAATGACATTACGGGATAATGGCAACTCACTGGGATCGCGCTCATTTGAGGCATCATCTTTTGCGACAGACTTCCGCCCGTCATGGTCCGTTGTCATTCTATGTTTGGCGGTAACCGACACTTCACCCTTGAAATAATACACCTCCTTATCACAACTGTGCGATGTTTGCATAGTTGGCTCTTTACTTCGTCCACACGTCTGTTATTAGCGCACTTTAAGTGGAATGCGACCGATCGTTCAAAGCTCAATGGTAATGACGAAAAAATGACCCACTGTCGTAACATACACGTCAAAAGTTTTTTTTAGAATTAGCCACTGACCATCTCAATAGTGTCCAAAGGTGTTACAGTAACTCACTTAAAAAATGTGAAAGAAAAAACGTTGGATTTGAAAAAGTTGATAAAATTGCATGTGAAAACAACCAGTGGATGCAATTTAGGCATAGTTTACCAATAACAATAGTTTACTGTTTGGGTCGACACTTATTGCACATAATATTAAGCACCAAACTTCACTCAATAAGTCGTGTTTGCCCTTTTATTTGAAAAATTATAATCCAAAAGAATTCGTTATTTTAATTGACAATAATAATTCTTTTTAAACGAGCATTCTTCGTATTGTTATTATAATGAAGTTTTTTTTCCACTCATGAAACATCATGTCTATTGTTTACATGTGTATAATGATTGGCAAACTGTCAGAAGCCTCGATGCGGCAAATGGATTCTATTCTTTGAATTACTCACTAACTCCTATATAGATGGAGCCCTTGAACCATTTGCAGTGCACAATCAAAACGATCTCAAACAATCTTCACTGCCGTCAAGTGAAAATCATGAAATATTTTGGTATTCTCTGCATAGTCTTTGCTATTGTTGCCGGCCGACCTATTGAATATGATTACGGTGCTAGTAAGTTCAACGACACGTTGAGCGTCAACCATATCCGTGCACCGAAATCATCGACACCCACGATTACACATGTGTCCAGTGCCACATCCATCTCATACTTCACACAGTGAGTTTTGTTTGATTCTCACGCTCGTCATCAGTTTGGCAACGGTTCTATACCTCGTTACAGTATCATTATTGTAGCGTGATTCTCGGTGTTTTTATTTATTGTCTTACCCTTGGTTTGGCGTTTGCAGCAGGGTACTATCGGTAAGGTGTTAAACATAAAAATCACATTTCTTTTTTATAAAAACTTTAGTATCAACTTTTGGAAGCCTCAAATTAACTCGCTCCAAAGCTGCTACGGGTATGGCAACAATACGCTGAAAAAGAAACATCAGAAGGAAAAGCTTAGAGTTCCGCCGATGTCGGACTGGATTTAAATCTGTGCCATTGAGTAAAACAATAAAAACGTTTTATGATTGATTTACCATCTTTTTGTGTGACTATTTAAGATGCCGTTTTTTATTAGTTTTCAAGACTGCCCCCCCCCCCCCCCCCTCATAAATTGTTTAGTTTTTTTTGCATCGAAACAGAGCATACGAAAAAACATAAATGAAACGGATCTAATGCTTTTCTTTTTATGGTACCTCTGACGAATCAAAAAATAAAAACTTCCTAGTCATTTGCAGTGTCATGGACAACTTTTGTATAGATATTCGAAATCAAATGTTTTTAAACATTTATTCCATTTAAATGAAGTTTCGATAATGATGCAGTTTTTATATTCTTATCAGTAGGAAACCTTCACGATGAACCATTAACACAGGTTGCCTCAACGCACCCAATTACAAATATTTTTTTCAGTTTTGAACCGTTTGCACAAGTTGCAGCCATCTGTTTTGTTCGAAAAAACATCTTTTTAAGGGTAAAAAGGGTGTGAGGTGAAAGTCCAACGACCGACTTTTTGGTCTCCAACAGGCGACCTTACATTGCAATGACCGCCAAACCTGCGTGCAAGCTGGGAAGTCATTCCGCGGACTGTTTTTGTGTACCCCCATTGACTGTGTTGGAACGGATTTTCATAAAATTATTGACGCCGCTTTGGCGTAGAATCCATGCCGCAAGGCTTGCGACGCGACGCCGCTGGCTTGCATCGATTGTTCGTCAATTTCAATGCACTCTTTTCCCGTAAACGCTTTTGCATTGACGTCCGCCACAATGCAGTTTTTTCGACGCGGTTTTTCGACTGATTCCCTTGACTCACACGCTTTTTACCTTTCAGATCGTATTATGAAGTTCTAATTTATATATATAATAAGAATGAGCGTTCATCAAGTTATCACCGGTGCACTTAACAAGGGCGAAAGTTCCTTTTCCATTGGCAGTGTCGATGGAATAAACTTTATTGTGAGTCGTTTGCCTGCGGCTATCGCAAAGGTAACAGAGGTTAACCTATGCTTTGTTGTTTTCAGGCTTGCGCTGTCGGCACAGATGTCGTCATTCTTGCACCCAACTTCCAGCGGGTTCAGATCATTCCAGGAAACGACGTTGGACAAGAGAATGTTGTTTCCGCGGTCAGCTGTTGCGTCGATACTGGCAAGGCATGTCTTTGTATTTGCGCATTGACAAGTTTCTATTGACACTTTTCAGGTTGCGGCAGTATATGGATCACTAGTTCGAATTTATGAGCCCAACTATAGCAGTGCCGCAATCGCACTCGTGCCGTTCCAATGGACCGAAGTTTCGAAAATCGAAGCCACCAAGCCCGTTACCACCATTCAATGGGTTCTCGAGGGGCTACGCTTGCTCGTTATGTGTTCTTCCGAGCTTATTTTATATCAAAATCAGCTGCTTTCCACCGCTGTCAAGGATAGTGGGTCGTCCGTGACGTTTAGCATAAGTGAAGAAGTGAGAAAATGCATTTATGAACAGTTTTTATATATAAATTTCCAGAAAGCTAATGGCTGGGACGTTCTGTGGCGGACGGACCTCGCTTTCGAGATGAAATTTGTGAAATTTTCCCCCGATGGAACCCTCTTTGCAAGCTGTGGCGAGAACGACAATCTGGTCAAAGTCTGGTACCAACAGGAAGAACCTTACAAAGATGGTCAAATTCACTTTTCGTACTACTATCTGCAACACCCTGCACCTGTCACTGGGTTTGAATGGCGTCGAACAAGCCGATACATGCCTCGGAAGTGTTGTCAGAATGCGATTATTACCTGGTGTGAAGACAATATTTCTCGAATTTGGAAACAGACACCGAAGAATGATACGCAATTGGAGAACTTGATCGAAGCTGTTGATGTTGTGTCCAAAACAGCTGAGCGGTTCCAGAAACGGAATAAGAGCTTCCGTGTGAAGAAGGCGAGACGGAAGCTTGTGACGAAGATATCTGATTTGATGTACGGTGTTCATTAATTAATGAGTTAATCATAAACATAACCATTGTATTATTGTTTTAGCAACAAAGAAAATGCTCATCCTCGTCGTGGAAGCGGTTCCCATGCTTCGCTTCTCACCAGATCTGCGACTTTTGCCGATTTTGCCGTCCCAGCATCAACAGTTGATTCGCTGCACTTCAGTTTGGTCGCTACAATTGATCCCGACAATGACTGTTATCTTGTTCCTTCCCTCAACACCGGATCCAATGCCCCACGACAGCCTTTTGCGATTCACTGGTTGAACAATAAGGAACTTATGTTTGCCCTTGGTGCTGAGAAGATTCTTGCCGATACCATATTGAATGATCAATTTGATACCCGTTCTTCGTCAAAGGCAAAGAGCATGTCGCCGAATTCAACCAGCGGTTTGAGTGAAAGTGAAGGCGATACAACCAGCGACAACATTACGCTGGATCGCCCAAATGTCAGCCATTCTCCAAGTATTACGGTGACGCCGAGCAGTACGACGCAAGATATCCAATTGAAGGACATGCTTGACACCAAACTCGAAGGACTGATGCGCGAATGGAATCATTGCGTCGATGTTGTGTTCTCAGTTTATCCCGTTGATGGCAGTTTGTTAACTTGGACGATTGAATGGCTCGATGACACTTGGCGACAACCTACCGTTAACTTTGCTTCACGATTCCCGAATGCATTCCCGTTGACTGATGCCGCATCGTTGAGCCTGTCGCTGTATTCCTTCAATCCGTACAACCCTGTTTACGCTGAAGTGGCACAACGTCATTCACCGGACCCGATGGATCCAGATACGGTGGATCGGCTGATTGGCAAACAGCAAAAAGACGTCCCGAAGGATACTATTCACCTTTTGACAAGTCACATGAACGGCTCCCTGAATCTCTGGGATCTGACTACTGAAGACAACCACAGCCTTACCCACATCTTGAACATTGTCCATCGATCTCGAATGTGTGGTCATCGGTTCCACATTTCGAAGGTCGTCGCTCATCCGGTATTGCCGTTGCTGCTCACTGCAAGCCAGGCCGCAAAGAAGGATGAATCAGAATCTGCCCGCGATTCGGAACTTATCTTATGGAAGGTATCGCCTGTCAGTCCATTGTGCAAAAGTGGTGGTGTTCGCGAACTTGCCCGTTTGAACAGTAACTCCGCTCATGCCTTCGACTGCCTCTCCTGGGTTCCTGCGATTCTGCCGAGTTCCACACTAGGCACCGTTTGCAATTCACCCAGTTCCTGCTTCATTGCCAGCAATCACGGCAAACTTCTAATCTACCAAGCTGTCGTTGATGCCCGTGGCTTACTTGCCGAATTGTATTCTTCCAAAGTCACTCGTCGAAACTTGTCGTCTTCAACGGAGAGTCTCGACGAAACAGCTGCCATTGAAGCATCGCCAGATCTCTGCGAAACGTTCAACGTCGTCTCTACACAGTCCACTGCCAAGCCAGGTTGTGTCTTGTTCCTCGGAGATGTCGAGAATTCGTCTCACGAGTCGTCGGACATGCTGATGCTGCATGTGTTCAATGAGGAACTCACTTTGAACAATGTTGTTGAAAACGATGAACACGCTGAACGGAATTCATTGGTGATTGATAGGTCGAGATCGGCTACGTTCTCTGATAACTACTTTATCGTTATGGTTGTTCGAACTGCTACAGAAGACCGTTTGAGAATGTGGTCATTGACAGTCGCTTCACAGTTGCCTGTTCCGATGAAGAATTATGGTGAGTTGTCTGTCATATCAAATGCACAACATTATAATTATGTCATTTTAGTCGATGACGAAGAGGTCAAACCCGATGGCGACGACTTCTATCCCGCCGCACCTACGAATCCGCCGTCTGTAGCAAAGTTGTCGATTACCTCCAAAGTTGTGTACGATGAACCAATCGAGCTCCCGTCCGGTGTCAGAGTCCTCAACTGTGTTGTTGCTGCTGGCCATTTACCATCAGCTGGCTTGTATCCTGCCTGCCGTGCACCGTACTTGTTGCTGCTATCCTGCTCCGATGATCACATCCGATTTCTTCGCTGTGCCACCAGATCTAGTCCAGATGGAACCTACGAACATGAGTGGAACCAATGGAAGATGATCAGTGACGACATTGACAGCGAACTCGAACTTGATGGCGAGATTTACGACATTTCTGCTGCCCACAGCGGCCGATTTGCTTCTGCCTACCGCAATGGCGGCTCTCATGAACATCGTCCTGGCGCGACGTTGACCGAAGATTTAGAAGTGTCCGTCTACGAATGCGAGAGTTCTGGTGGTGTGGAGTGGCTACAAGAAGACACGTTCCGGCTCGACAAGTACGTCACCCAAACGACGAATACGAGATCTTTGCTGGAAAGTTTCCGGCAAGAAGAACAGCAGGGAACCCTCCGAGACCTGATTCGCCGCGTCGTTCGTCTTGACTGGGTCAGTGCTGAAGACGGTTCACACATTTTGACCGTTGGTGTTGGCCACACAATCTACCTGTTTGCCCAAGTGTCCCGAGATGTCGCTCAACAGAACATTGTAATGCTGAAGGATAACGAAACGAAAAACCGTGGCCGTCTTCGCAAGGCTTCGTCTCTCGTCGGTAACACCCTGTGCTCAAATCGTCTAGTGCGCTGGATGTGTCTTCGAACGCTCGAGTTGCAATCAGCTGATGGACTTCCGCCGTTGCCGACAGCCATGAGCTGGGTTCGTGATGGTATGCTTATCATTGGTCTGCACAGTGAAATGCGCATCTACAACCAATGGAATCCGACGTCCAAGGCTTCAGACAATCCGAAAGAAGACGAAGCCCATTCTACCCGATACTTCTTGGACCTGAAGTCATCTCAACCACCAACTCAAAAGGCGTCGATCAACATCAGCCGATCGCATTCTATGTTGGAACAGCTGAACAAACGCGCCAAGTTGGACACTGCCAGCGGTAACAAGATGATGAAGGATATCATGACAAAAGTGTTGTCTGCAGCTATTCCAATCAGTGAAATGAATACAAAAGATGAGGTCGTGTTGAAGGCGCTCAGCGAAGAGGGGTTGTTCGAAGCCTCTCGACTGGCTAATCCGATGCTCCCCCAATATCACCCGAAGCAACTCATTGAAATGCTGAATTCCGGAAAGACGAAACGAGTCAAGGCCATTTTCCTGCACATGATTCGTACATTGAAGTACCGCAATGCCAGTGGCAGTAATGCCCTCAAGCGAGCTGCTTCCGTGCGTAAGCTCACCGCCGCTGATAGTACATCGGTCGATTTCGGCGAATCCCAACCGCAGCGCCTCGGTGAAGATGAAACACCCGAATTTGAAGAGATTGATAGCATTCCGCCACTTCCGTTGTATGCACTTCTCGAAGCCGATGAAGCCGTTTCCGGTGATGAAAAGGCGGCCAATATTAATGGCACTGAAGCTTATGATGGCTTGTTCGGCGACAATGACGACGAAGAAGATCTCGACGATGTCTTGCAAGAGGGTTATGATGATGCTCCACGACGGACCCGCTCACGTCATTCATCTGGAAACAGTATTGACCGTAGTGGACGCGTCGACATTGTTTTCACCGCTCGGCACTGTCGAATTTTGACAGAGATGCTCACCCACATGCAGCTCCCGGGATTGTCCAGTGTCGATCAGATGCATTTGCTTTCGATTGCTGATACTTTGAGCCACTTCTCATCGAGCACCATCGATCGACTGATTCAAGCCAATGCGGGCTTCCACAACATTACACCTTCGACCGTCGCTGATTCTGCCGCTGCTGGTTATGCCAATGTTTCGACCGGCGTTGAATCCGTCGATGAGTGTGGTTTGCGTTTCTTGATGGCCATGAAGCAGCATGAATACCTTCTCCGTTGTTTGCCAATTCATCAACGTCAACAGTTGAAGACAAAGTAAGTTGAAAAGTTAATTTTGGATTGTGGTCAACAGCATGTTTCAGGGGCCTGTCGACAGCACACATCATTTGGGCGTTCCATTCCGACACTGAAACCGAGCTTCTGAATGCTATCCCCTGCTGCCAGCGAGGTCAAGAAACCTGGGAAGAGTTGCGATCAGTTGGTGCTGCTTGGTGGCTGAAGAACACCAGCACGTTGAAACTCTGTGTCGAGAAGATGGCGAAATCGGCATTCCAGCAAAAGCAAGACCCCCTGGATGCATCGCTGTATTACTTGGCTTTGCGAAAGAAGAACGTTTTGACGCATCTGTTCAGAGTTCGTTTTAATTTCATACAGGGTAATTTTATTATCTTTTATTCATCTTTAGACAGTGAATGACGTCAAGATGGCTGAATTCTTCCGCGAAGACTTTACCGTCGCCAGATGGCAGAACGCAGCTCTCAAGAATGCCTTTATACTGATGGGTAAACAGCGCTTCCACCATGCTGCGGCGTTCTTCTTGCTGGGCAATTCTCTGAAGGATGCGCTGCAGACGATTATCCGACGTCTCAATGATATCCAACTTGCCATGGTCGTCCTCCGATTGTTCGAACCCGATCCGGAACGCCAGAGTGTCCTTCTCACCGAGCTGCTGTGCAACGAGGTCCTCGGATGTGATCCAAGCACGGTGAAACATGCTTCCGTTTCAACTGCGGTGGAATCCTGTGTGTCGCCATCGAGTCGCAATCCGAGCATGGATCCCTTCGAGCGTTCCATGGCATTTTGGCTGGTCAAAAACTACGCGAAGGCAGCATCTACGCTGCTCGAAGAGGCGAACAAGGCATCGTTTGCGATTCATGGTGGCTTCACACGGTCGTCGCTGAGTGATATCTTTAATCTGTATTCGTATCTGCGGAGACATCCGTTGGTTACACGTCAACGGCTGACGGATTCAGCAATTCCGATTGGCAGCACCGAGAAGTTCCTTCAGCTTGCGAGAGAACTCGAATCTCGCGTCACCCCGAGTGAACGGCGACTTTACTTCCGTACAGCTTCTGTCCACATGGCATCCGGATGTCCGCTATTGGCTTTGGATGTCTTATTGAGATTGCCGAAAAAGCTTGGTGTGTTCTTGCCTGATGACGGTAACCTTACTGGCGCCCTGCACACTCAAATTTCCAACGAGGGTGCTGGCGGAGTGTCAAGCCCTGCGGCTCCTGTGCCTGCGCAATCGAGTGCTGACTTTGATTGGTCTGCTCCATCTGAAGTCAAAGAAGACGAACTCAAACTGGATTGGTCTGATGATGACGCTGATGCCGATGACGAATTCGCCGAAAAGGAATCCATCATCGACAGAGAAGATAGTATTCTCATTGATACCGTCGCTATTGCCCTCACTGAAGAAGATTCATCGAAAACGGCTCCAATGTTCGTCGATTTCATATCGCAACATTTGACATTTGTCGCCGCTCTCCGCGTTTTCATGGAAGAACTGTCGACACTTGCAAGCGGTTTTGAAGTCGATGGCGGTCAACTGCGGTTTGAGCTGTTCCGTTGGCTGGAAAAAGAGTGCCTCGTTCTTCGGGATATCTGCGATTACCAAGTCGACGTTGATCTGAAGAATGCTGAACATTCACTGAACACGATCGACATCACCAGCAGCAATGCGGATATCGAGTTGAAAGCTCTCGCGATTGAGCGTCGACGTCTGTGGCTGACGGCACACCAAAAGCTTATTCGCACCTTCACGTCATACTGTGCTTTGCACAGCGCCCAAAACCATCGCCTTACATCCGTGTTGATGGAGCTGTTGTTGCTTCTGCTCGAATTGCAACAAGAAGGTTCCACTTTCTCTCATCGGAACTCGATCAGTTCAAAGGCTCCATGTCCTTTCCCATTATTGGTGGGATCGCTGTCAAACTGCCGCATGTTCCTGTCTTCGCCGCTTCACTTCATCGAGAATCAGTCCAACGACTTGTTGACCACGATAGGTGAATTCGATCAGCCACTGAGCTTCGACTTGTCACTTCCGAAAGTGTATGATCTGTACTACCTCTGCCAAGGACTGTCATCTTGCTTGTATCAGGCACTCAGTGATATTGATGAACCCACTTGGAATCAGCATCACAATTCTACTGCGGGGTTTGTTATTTATTTTTTTAAAGTTTCATGGTAAAAAACGGTTTGTTTTCAGAATCCTTACTCGCCAATACAACTCATTCGCAGCTAACGATGACACTTCGGTCGTGAGTCAACCGTGTCGCTGGCCCGGTGTTCAGAGCTTCATTTCCTTGCTAGAATGCGAGAAGGATGAAGACTGTCCGAATCTTTTGGTTCTCATTGCCGAATGCTTCACTGCCATTACGATGTCACTATTCTGCTACGCCTTCAGTTTGTACGATGCCCGTTGGCTGTACAGATTGATGGCACATGATGTCAATTCGTCTTCGTTTGGCGATATGTTTGGTGGCGCTGGTGAACACCGATTGAAGCCAATACCATCTCGACCGCCCCGTAAGTTATCTGTTTTTCACATCCCTCAACAATAAATGTCAAATGTTACAGCACCCCGACCCGAGCCATCTCCGAACTCCACCGGTGACGCCATCCGTGCGAAACTTCACGCTCGCGTTTTCGGTGCTGGCCCGCCTGCTGGTAATGCTAATCAGAATCCCAATTCTGCCAATGACCAGGTCATTTCTGTCTGGGTGCCACCAAAGAAGCACATTTTCCAATTCTTCGCGGAAAAGGTCGAAGGCCATGGTGATGCTGCCGATTACGAATACGATTCCGATGATGCTGGTTCGATTACCTCCGCAGACGAGGAAGATGATGAGTATCACTTTGATCCACGACCGCACGACACACCTCACAGTTATGCGTGGTATTTGATTCGATTGGCTCTGGCGATTCAACAACAAACGAGACTGAAGCAGTTCCTTCAACTTCTTGGCATCGATATTAATGGTATGTAACTGATGAGTTTTGATAAGCGTTTATGAGTGTTTGTTTTTAGATTTGCCGACTACATCGCCGAAGATAACAAAGATTCTCGCGCTCCTTGACGACTGGATCGAACAGCTTCATTGCATGATTGAGCGATTCCCCGGCGGCTGCCCCACTGGCTTTTTGCCGAATCCTTTCATCGAGCCGGAGTTGTCTAACCAGAATGCCCCTCTGCTGCGAAAGTATCGCTCGTTAATTGAAAGCGGTAACACGCCCTTCGAATACGACGAAAAGGGTGTTCTTCCTGTGCGTCGGCTGTGGTCCTACTTGGTGCGACAGGAAAATCTTTCTGCAAATTTCATTAAGTATATTTTCGAAAAGCAGGGCGCCATTCGGGTAATTTCAATAATAATGTTCCACTTTTCATCTTATTTATGTTTTCATTTTTTACAGGATGCAAGTAAGGATGCAAGCTCTACTTCTGGGGCTCTGTCGAGTACATCAAGTTCAAACACCATCAAAATTATGCATCGCGAACAGGATCCCATCTTGGCATTCGCTTGTAACAGTGTGAAACCAAGTTGGATTGCCGTGTCCAATGGCCGTGAAATTCAGGAAATCAGCATGGAGTCTTTGTTTGCCGAGCAAGCCCTCCTTAATGACCATCGAACGACATATCTCAACAACCGAGTTGCTTTGGACATTGCGCTTGAAAAGACGGCACGGGACACATTAAGGGACAATGACGACTATCAGATTCTACTTGATGGGAAAGTCAAGACAAATACGTCATTCGTAAGTTGCCATTTTAAGTAACATCATTTTTGGGTTCTAGGAAATTTTTTTATTTCCTATGCGCTTGGCGCGCTATCTTCTCAGTTTTAATAACGCTCTTTAACCATGCTTTTTCATACAGATCACACCTTTCATTCTTGATAGGAGCCGCGTTGCATTACAAAAGGTATCAGTTCACAGTAAACGACAATTTGTTATTGTTGTGGTTGTGAACAATGTAGCTCTGTTTTTCCTATCTTTAGTTTGTGCTTGCGTGGTTCAATGTGTTTTTTGCGAAAACTTGGGTCGCACTTATTTCTGGTTTTTCAGCTCCGGAAGCGACAAGCACCAGGCGTGCGACGACTTGAGCCTCATCCATCTCTTCCATATTGTAAGTTTTGCACCTTCTTACTTTAAAGACGTAAACAAAATATTGTTTTTTATAGATGTCAGTGGTTCATCAGATGGATCTATCTTCCTATGGGAATGGGGCCTCGAGCAACCTATCTTCACAGCACGTTCGGCCGGCCAATATGCAAAAGTTACGAAACTCGCTTTTTCACTTAACGGTAATAAGTTTGCTGCTGTTGACGGCGATGGCCTGCTGTGCATGTGGCAAGCTGCTCAGAGTGTCTCCGTGCGGAAGCCATACTTTGTAAGCCATTTTTTGCACATGCGTCTTCCAAAGATGACACCAAATACGACCCAATTCCAGAATCAAAAGTGCCATACGAAAGCGGCAGCTGATGTCAAGTTTTTGGGACAGACAAGCTCCCTGCTGGTTACAGTGGGTCACAGTTCAGGCGACGCGAATGTGACACTCTGGGATACTCTGATGCCGTCATCCAAAGCTACCGTGCACTCCTTTGTCGGGCATCCTGATGGAGCCATGTGCGTTGCTTATCTACCCAACTCACAGGTTCGTTACCCGGTTCTATTCATTGCGGAAGTGGTTTTTTGTTGCCAGCAGTCAAAAATATTGTTTTTTAGACGATTGTCTCTGGAGGGAGACATGGAGACGTGTGCCTATGGGACATTCGACAACGCCAACTTCGAACATCAATCAAAGCGTTTGATTCTGCGTCAATCGTTAAGGCCCTATGTGTCGATGACAACGGCGACTACATAATCGTGGGTTCGAGCGATGGCGATCTGAAGGTAAGACCACGTTGTTGAGCTTTGAACCACTGTTAAAATTTGATTCTTCAGGTCTTCAATTCACTTTCCAATCCAACCCAGCTTTACAACTATACTGGTGAACATGCGGCTAAAGGTGGCTTCAGTCTGCGACAAGTCGGCATCCAAGGCATTCAGCAACTCGCGCTCGATAGCTCCTTGAGACTGTTTTCATGTGGGGCCGACTGCTCGCTCAAGTTCCGACCACTTCCCGCGGTCGTCCAGACTTACGCCTAGCATTGTCCAATACGCACTCGCTTAATTCCTAATTGTCACTTTCTAACTTAATACAAAGTAACAGAGAAATCTTTTTAATGTAATTATTTCGCAGAGTCATTCCGGAGTAGTATTATTTATAATCGTGAATGTGTTAATAAGAGAACAAATTTGGCCACTATATCTTTCTCCTGAAAATTGGAAAAGTTAACGCAAATAATGCATAAGGGATATCTAGTCACACTTTTTGAAAATAAATTATTACGCGCCTAAGAAGAGGCACTTGACAACAGACATTTGACAAGAAAGTAATAAAGAAAGATAAAATGTACAGCAATCAATTTTTGTCCGACATCTTTGAACCGGGTGTCGATGGTGTTTGAGTCATGTTGTTGCTGATAGATCCCAGCTTGTCCTGCCACTCTTTCGTTAATTGGTACGTCAGGGTCGACATAATCCCACAAATTTGATCATTGTACGGACTCGGCTGTTCAGAGGCCATCGTTTTATAAAAAGTGGGGTCACGTCGCGACTTTTCGTGGCCAAGAAACTCTCTATACCGCTTGACCTCCTAAAATAAATTGAAATAAGTCCTCTTGGGAAAATTGACTTCTGAAGTTTAACAACGAGGCGAAGAGCGTACGTACATCATTCAAGTCATCGAGCCGTCGGCTTATTTGCTCGAGGTTTTTTCTTGAATTGTCGCAGTCCTAAAAGTCACAGTCTTAGCAAAGAGGGGTTAAAAACAAGATTCTTCCAGTGATGCATTATCCTACGCTACAAATGGCACAATTTTATTCTTCATTTTTTGCTTTATACGCGTGTTTTTTTGAAAATGCGTCTTGACAAATGGCATTCTTTACAGTTTTTTGCTATTGAATGAAATGAAATTTGGAAAGGAAATAATACGTTTTGGTTTTTTACGGGGTAGCCGAAGGGGTATACGATTTCACGCTCTTAATCAAAGTTCGGCTGAACCTTGCAGTCGAATGGACAGAGGGATAAAAAATGCAATAAATCAGAACATAGTGGGTGAGATAAAAACAGAAGTGCCAGGTTAGGACACAAAAACAAAGCTATAATTCACTCACTTTTAACATTTTGTCGACTGACCGAATCTGATCCTCAATAGTCTGAGGGGAGTGATGGGAGCCGTTAAGCATGGTCATGGGCAACGGTACCTGTTGAGCGGAACACGTTTGATGGTGGTGACAACAGATATGCTGGGAAGGCGCAATGTCACAATTGACGGGATTTTCGACTGCCGATAAGGACCAAATGCCGACGCCACCACTCGTGCTTGTAGTTCTGCTCGGGGCAGTATGGCCGTTAACAGCGGCAACAGGACTGCTGCCAGCAGGGGCGGGCGAGGCAGCGTACGCCGTGTGGCACGTTGCGGAAGAGCCATTGCTTGCCGCCGCAGGGCTTGTCGACCGACCGCCGAAAATGCCGCGTGCGCGAAGTGGGGGCTGATCGTTTGATCCGAGCGAAAATTTGTGATGTTGCATTGATCTTCGTCCGTGCGGAACACCGGAGATGTCAGGTTTTTGCACCATCAACGGAACGACGCTGCAAATTGTCAGTAATCATGGCGTCACCGGTTTCTAACCGTTAATTTTTTGGCTCACGACCGTGGAGAGTCGCAGCAAACGCGTATCACATAAAAAGCTGATAATTGACAGTTCATTGTCAGCGAAAACAAAGGTGAAAAGCGTGGAAAAGAACAATAAACCAAAGATTTTAATTAAATTTTCTATTGAATCAGTGCCAGGGCCAAGCTGTTAAGGAATTCACGAGACAAATTATAACAAGCAAATGGTTAAGTCCAAGCTATCGACCGGCTAGCTAACAGGGAAGCTCAAACGTGGAAGTGGCGAGTCCTTCCGAGGGGCAACCTCAACACCAGAAATGAATGCATTATTGAGACGTGCAGTCCGAGTTGCAAAAAAGGAGCACAGCCTTCCCACCAAATCTGTCGGCTTCTATTCTTATGTACATGGATCACTGAAAAACACCGCTACGTTGCTCTGGCGCGTAGACAAGGGCATGGATAATTGTTACTTGCTTGAAGAATGGCCATTTTCACTGTTCCTTAGATGTCAGCCATTATAATCGACGCTGTTTAGTGCATTGGATAGCGTTCCAACATACGCCAGCGGTCCTAGACTACACAGTTAACCTAAAGTGGATGTTGGCGATGGAATTTGCTGCATACAATGTAAGCAAAACCGACTCATTTAAGCGCCATTATCCTCCGTCAACTTTCGAAAGTGTATGAAAACATGGGCTTGTGCCACTATGCTCGTGTTGAAGCTGTAACAATTGACTGGGGTCAGACTTTGTTCTTTCAGTGTTCTTTACAAACGCTAAGCCGACGTCATGAAACTATGGTAAGCTATATCACGCTCTTTGTGTCATTATAATGAACCCCATCCTGGGCGGAAACCGACGACAAGCAATTTTCCACGTGCTTTTCATTGTTCGTCCGCTTGGCACTGTATAAGAAAAAAAGTTTTAGCTCGGGCTATGCAAGAACAGACAGCTGAAAAACGATGTCTGAGTAGATGAAATGTAAGAATCAAGTATTTCCGGTACATGGCCTTGTAGATTCAAAGTGAAAGTGCAAGTATACGGGATACCGCATCCACACGGAACTGCGTGGGTAAATCATTCCGATGCTTTTTGATACAATTGTGGACTACCTATTACCAGACAGGCCCTCAAGGAGCACTCGCCTACTCGACTTGACCTTTCACACGTGCGCATCGTAAAAACCATAATGTTTCTTCATTACAATAAACCCTCTTTACGCACAAAAGTTGATGTGATAAAACAGGTTTTGCTGGACATTTCCGATGACCGACTTGGCAAAGCGACGGATCAAAATCAGCGGGGTGACGAGTAAGGACATTAATTTCTGACAGGAAGGAAAGTCTTTCAAAAAAGACTGTGAAAACAATGATTTCATTAATGATGGATGTCCCACTCAAAAAAACCGCATCACCGGTAAGTACAAAACTACAAATCATTCTCAAAAACACAGAAATCACGGACACTGCAAGAAAAGCACAATAGAACGGCAATATGACTTCCAAAATTTAAACCGGATGTTCGGAAATGTGTCCATTAGGTCCTCATTTATCACAAAGGTCATCATGCTCTCAGCTGAGCAGCGTGATGGAAACTTTTTGGTGGTTTTTTGAACACCCGATTGATGAGCGTCGAAAGACCCTATTGTTAAATACCTGGAGGCGGAGCGATCAAAATCACGACTGGCTATGACAAAGGTGTATATAAAGTTTTTGTGTCTGGAGAAGTCGATACCCTGAAAAAGACCTTTTCACGGACGACTAAAGATTCGACGATGCTTCTTGTGTTTGGTCTCTGCTTACTGTCTTTGCTGCCAACATGCATGGTAAACTATTTTTAGAGCAATTTCTTCTTCAATTCATTTTGTTATTTGCAGACTGCTTCGGTTCAAATTGTCGTAACCAAATACGAAGCGCTTAGCTTTGCCGAAATAACGAACAAACCTTCAGAAACGTATTCTTTCGGGTAAGGATAACTTTCTGGTTCATGCATTGGAAAAAAATAAACTTAAGCTTTCAGCTTTTGTTTATGTGCCCAAGAAAGCAAACACCCTGACACCGATGCTGGTTGTGACTGCGTATCAAGTATATCCGGGAAAACGGCAAAAAATTCATGCCCCAAGGCAATTTATTCGAAGAGTTGTTTGCACAGTCCTGAATCAGGGAAATGCTTGTTTGCAACGTTTAATCGAAGTGTAAGTGCGATTGAGTAGACATAATTTGACATAATAGGGTCTTATACATGATTCGAAGTTACAGCCGTCAAAGTACTTATACGCGTCTGTGAAACTTGGCGTTCACCAACTGACCGAACCCGCCTGGCAGTCTCTGCGGTCGTCCACCCGACAAGTAACGGCTCACCTGGCAGGCAATACGCGGAAGCGGTTAATCAAGTCGGTTTTTTGGTAGAATGGCTTTTTCAAGGTTACATTTTTTGTGTGTTTTCAGACTCGAATACAGCGTGTTTGAGTTGAAGAACGAAAATGATGCCACTTCCGGCACACAGACCCCTGCAACTTCTCAGCGAACTACTGTGAAGCCTTCAATGTTTCCGCAATCTGACAAAAAATCAACTGTTTCCAAAGCGACTACAACAACGACAACTACAACGACGACAAGAACTACAAAGCCGACAACCACAACAAAAGTTGTGACCACGACGGCAAGCCCGGTTACCACGGCACCTTCAAGACTTAGTAATGTCGATCCGGACTTGCATAGAATCCAAACTGTCAGTTGTTTTCTTTCCGCTTTCATGTTTTGAAAGTTAATAACTTCCAGATTACGGATGCTGTTCGAGTATTGCAAAAAATAAGCCGAGTTCAAAGAATCAGTCCACCGTCATTTGATATTGCTGGTTTTAAAAACGCTGTAAGTAAATTATAATTGCCTGTGTTGCTTGATACTTTTGGTTTTTTAAGTCTATGAGTAGGAGTTAAAATGATAACTTATGCAATTTAACAAAATTATTTGCAATTATAGATGCTAGCAGTTCACAACCGCTTCCGTTACATGCATGATGCCCCAGCTCTTACTTATGACCCGACGGTTGAGAAATACGCCCAGCAATATGCAAACAGACTTGCACAAATCCAAGGCTGCTTAGTGCATGAGAACCGGAGGGGATATGGAGAAAATCTGTTCTACTATGCATCAGAATTTACTACAGACCCGGCATCGATGACTGAAGCTGTTATGCGCACTTTTTATGCGGAAGGACGGAATTACGACTACAAAAGGTACTTTCTTAAATTGAAGAAAAAACATAATATTTTGCAATTTTTTGTAGATTCAAACGAAACCACTTTGCCGTTGGACACTTTACACAAATGATTTGGAAGGGATCATCTAAGATGGGCGTAGGCATTGCAGTTAGCCGATTCAATGGCCGCAGGGTCAATGCCTGCTCACCAAAGAAGCCGACTTACATGATGTACATTGTGGTTAAGTATGACCCACTCGGGAACATCCAATCCGAAGCCGCTTACCTGAACAACGTAACCCCTGCCGTTCGACGCTTATAGTGACATTTGTGACTTTTCTTTATGAGTTTTTGACTGGCTCACCTGGATGATCTCTAACACTTTCAAAAAAGAGATTACATGCAACTGACGACGAATGGATGAGTAACTTATCTATTTATACAAATCACCAGACTCCTTTCACCATCGGTATTATGCTCAATGGGTTTTTACTTGCACATAACACTTTTCTTTGAGATTGTCTTACCTTTAAACTCAACATGACTTTATAAGAAAATTCTTTATGCATAATGAAATAAAATATAACTTTATTATTCGTCATGCCTTTTATAGTTGATCTTACTTGCATATTTGTCACCTGGTTGTTTGAAGTGCATGTTTATCACATTTTATCGATGAATTTGCGAACAACTAGCGTGACTCTGGCCGATTTCGTTAAAAATGGGTAGCAATTCCTTATTCGAAGAGACCTCATTTTTCACACATTCATTCAGAAAGAAAAAGCCATCACCATGTTTTACGCATGTGATTAAGTGCAGCTGTCAACACAAGTCATTAGACGAACGGAAAGCACCAGACTGCCAAAAAATGACCCCTTTGTAACCTGTTCCTAAGTGCTAAATTGACAGTGCCGTCGTGTGTTTCAATCTCCTTGAACACATGTCAAAAACACAAATGCGTTTAAGGTCGGAGTTGTATTTCTCACCCTCTCAAATGGAATAGAGTATTGAGACTATGTAATAACGGGTCTGTCTTTTTTTCTAATATGCATATGTAGCTGCTAATCCTGCATCTACCATTTAATTTTCAACATCCTTGCCGCAAAAATCTTCCGCATAACGTCATCCGCGCTTTACTTTTCAATGTCAAGAATTTCCGAAACCTGCATACAAAGTAGGCATAATAGTTTAACTTATGAGCTTTACATTCCAACATTTTTTGTCTCTGCTTTGAATAGTCTCAAAGCTCGCTTTCTGTAAACACTTTTTGTGGGCTTTGCCTGGATAGAAGCAATTAGTAATGTTTCTTTAGGTATGTAAAAGACAGCTTAACTGTTGGTCAAAAGTGGCGGAGTTGATTAAGAGAACAATTGGGGCAATGATTAAAAGTCTTCTTCAAGTCATTGGTCAAAGTTTATTTTAAAAAAATAAAAATAAAACGTGCGTTTCAAGTTTTCATCACTTTATAGCTACAAGAACAACTTTTATTTTTCTGCAAGTGAAGCACCGTCATTCTTACCAATAAAAAGTTCAAGCTTAAAATAATCCTATTACAAGTTTATTGACCAAACTAAGAAACTGGTAGAACAGAGAAGGTGGCACTTTACCAAAGATCTGCTCATCCGTAAAGAAAAAGAGTATAATCAAATTTGCAGTGTTGTTTTCTGCAACAATGTGTCAGATACCACGCGCACCAACTTGGCGCGTGCCGAGCTAACAATTGACAAGCCATCATAGTTTTGTGTTTCTGGACTTAACACGAACCTTTTTTTACCCTGGCACTAGAAGCGTCACTAAGAGTCGTTAATTCGTGTTTTTTTATTTGTCGCTTGCAAGCCACATTGTCTCGACATCCAGACATTTCAATCTACCGTAGCCCGAAGGCCTATTCTATTTGAGTTTAATGTATGAATCAAAATTTATGTCTGCATCCATATATTTGTCGGCTCTGTTTTTGTTTTCGTTTTTGATACCCGTCAATCGTTCATGTAAATGTAACAGACAACTTTTCCCGGTTATGTGACTATGCAGGTTTCACATTTCACGTTAATTTTTTGTATTTTGACACGTTTTTTTCTCACACATGTAAAAATACGGTTAATGAGTAACTTGACACATTAAACATTGTTCGCAGAACCGGTAAGAACCTCCTGGGAGTTGTACAACAGACTAGTTGTAAGTACATTTTAGTTACCCACGCTTTGTTCTTTAACAACTAACCGGATTGACCTTTCAAACATTTTTGTTTGATAACGTGACTATGAAAGGTGCCATTTAGCCTCCCTCAAGTAAAACATAAACAGCGATGTTTAAACAATTAATTTCCGGTGCCGCCAAATGAAATGGCACAAAAAACACGCAGAAAACAAGCTTAGCGTGAACTTTTCATATTACAGGATCTCAAGGTGGCCAAACCGTTAGTTTACTTACATTCATAAAAGTGTGGCACGCCTTTTGGGGTGGACTGGGCGGGGCCTCATTTGTCGGAATCGTTCATGTCGCTTTTCCAGATTTCATTAGACTTCGGAGGCTAACCGTTTATCGCTATGACCTTGGGCCCCTTGAGCTGGTTTTATGATAAATACGTTTCGATTAAGCTGCCAGTTGTAAAATTGTTAGCACTGATGCGAATGGCGTCATTATTCGATATCGGCTACTTTTCGGTGGACAACGAGGTCAAAATGGTTACTCTGTGCACTCTTAGGTCAAGTTAAAAAATGTATAGCTTCCTGTAACAAAATGTAATCATAACTTTGGTGGGAGTATGTAATCTCTAATTAATAATTTTATCCGCCCTCTTTTCTTTATAACCAAACCCTCGCAACACACTTATTGCCGGGTCTCACGTTTACCCCACCCCTCTCGCTTAGTGTGAGAACTACTTGTCCCCTGGCAAGCAGTCTTATATATTTTGAAAATTATGGTAAATCATCCTACTGTAAATAAAGCCGAGTCTTTGCTTGCAGCCTAGTTCCGCGAATTCCTTGCACTTTGAAGAATTAATTCGTGTTTTCTGATTTGTTCAGCGCAATAACATTTTTTCTTTGTTCTCAACTTTTTCATTAAGGTTTGTGCCATCTCTCATACCGACAACATGCACACTACTGCAGCTTTTTTGGCCCTGCTTCCAGCTTTGGCTTTGAGCCTTCCAACTCTTCATGCAGACGTAAGTGTTCAGTTTCGCACTTTTTAATGACACAGCAGCACTTCGCTTTATCATGGGAATGCAAACTTGCTTAGTATCATTAAATTACGACTTTTGGGTTTTATCACCTCATGTAGTGAATTAACACAGAAAAAAACTTTACAGAATGGCAACAAACATTACTTGAAACGCGACGTTTCTAATGACGCTGATTTCATGGATGTGAATGCTTATCGAATGAGTTTTGGTAAGCCTAAAATCACATTGTCTTTCAATTACAGTAGGGTTTTAGGTAAGAGAGGAATGGACCCCAATGCTTTCCGCATGTCATTCGGCAAACGCTCTATGGACCCTAACGCCTTCCGCATGAGCTTTGGAAAACGACCGTCTTTTGAAGCACCAGGCCAGCGTGAAACCGTTTTTGTAAGTTTTTCAAATTTTGCAAAATGTTTTGTTGTCTTTCTGGGTAATAATGTCCTTCAATGTTGTTTGCGGAAGTATCTTTTGCCAAGCAAATCGGTTTATTTAATATTTACTTTTTCCCAGAAAAATTTGATTAAGGAAATGCGGTTGTTTACTGAAACTGATTACATGGATTATAGGACACGACCCGCAACGACAACCGTGATATGGCATTTGGCGAACGGTTCCAGCCTGAACGTGTACCTTCAGCGTCAAAAAAGATGGATCGTTATGGTTATGCCGTCGGCTTCGGAAAGTAACATTGTGTAATGAGTTCACTAATTGCACATAATGTCGTTCCACAAGTTCCACCGCAATTTTCAACGAATCATTCCTTTTCAAGTCGATCCTCATAACATAGTCCACCTTGTTTTTTTGAAGTGTATTCACGTGTGTTTAAATGTTGTCAACAAAGACTGAGAAAACTAATGTAGTCGTCTGATTATTAACTGAAATCCAGTGATGCAAAAGCATCTTTTATGTGTGTTTCAAATGCGACATGAAAGAGTTTGTCTTGAATGAATTCCAACTTTGTTGATAGTTTTTGATTTTGTGCTTTGGTCAAAATTTTGTTAACAGTTCGTAAACTTCCTAAAATTTTAAATAAACTTTGCTGTGCAACTAAAAATACTAGTTTCGAATTATTGAGTTATGAAACGGTTGATACGAGTTGAAGTAGGGATATTTCAAGGGATTATCACATAAGGGTTTTCATGTCGAGTGACCCCCGATGAAGCACAACGCGTTCACACATGCGACTCCATCAAGCACACGTACTACATAAAATGAATTCTTTTATGAAACGTCATCCGTATAGCGAAGGACTTTCTGAAAATGGCACCCGTCTTAGAAGAATTGGAACAGTTAAACGTCTTTATCTTCTTTTAGGACGAATTAAAAGCCTTGAAATTGACTTTCATGCACTTAGTGCGCGGAATAAAAGAAATCACAGTCTTCTTCTGAAAGGTCATGTTTCGCAGAAGAACTTCTTCAATATCGGAATTGGGACATTTTTTAGAATAGAATTAGGTTTTCATTCATAACTTAGGGCAAGTATAAATAATAAATGTGAGCATCTTGAACTGAGGAAGTAATTTCATCACATCAGTACCCCTTTATCATGGCAACATGCAACAATGTTATGTGAAGTATTCTTCCATACATATACTTATTATAATTTTGTAAACACGTAACTTATAATTTTTTCTACTTGAATTTCAACTGAGAATAAATAACATTTTAATGCTTTTAATATCGTTGCGGATTGGAAGCATCTCATTATGCATGCAATATCAAATCAGAAGCCCTTTCAAGCGATGCTACAATGGCAATAAACATAATTGCATATTTTAAAATAAGTGATGATGTATCGATCACAAACACGCCATTTTTTGTGTAGGGTCATCCGCCCGACACAATAAGAAAGATCATTAGGATATTTTTATAATCGTTTAACTAAGTTTTCAAAAAATGCGTGCGCTTTATAATTTTAAAACTGTTTCTAATAAAAGATTCCTTATTTTTGGTTTGATTACTGCGTTGTGTGTTATTTTTGTAACAGAGATTATAAATGCGCCATCCAGGATGTTCACACACCTCGTTTAAAATTGTCATTAAACGCGTTTATGATGTGCGAAATAGATGCATCGTAACCCCATCAGGTTTTAACTAAAAATAAACTGATGCATAAGAAACACGTTTTAGGCGTCATACAATTAATGTATTTCACATGGATGATGTATACCATTGAGTTCACCGTGTCTGTTTTCAAAAACTATTTGGGTTTCCTGGTACAAAACATGTGCTAATACCAGGAAAAATAAAACCAACAAATGGCAGACTCATAATGGCGTTATTTTGTACATCAAAGTGCTTTCCAAACACAGTTTGATTTCTGATGTATAAATTATGCAACTTAATGAGACAATTTTATCAATATGGTGAACATTGGTTGTCTGTCCTGAATTATGTTCAAAATTAGTTGTACAATGTGAATATGGTCTGGAGAAACTGTTATTCAAGCTTGCTTTAACGGAATGTTCGCATCATTTATCTTAAACATTTGGATACCGCATTTCTTTAGTGGTCAACACGCAGTTTGCGGTTTGCTCTACCGTTTTGATGACATTTGTAAACACGAAACTCGACAATAAGTGCAATCAACGCACAAAAGAAAACAGAATGTTCCAGAGAACGCCAGAGTGGCAGAATAATTTTATGCCACAACGTTTTTGTGTTTAAAAAAGTTGTTACAAGTTAAAAAAGATGTCGTACATAAAATAAAATGATGGGTGCAATGATTCATCTTGTTAAAACATATCGATGGTATGACTTGTTTCACATTTTCAGCAAAGTACTGCTCTCAAGTATGACGTACAAATGCGTAATTTATTACTATATCCCGATTCCGTAAATGCAAAAAATACTGTTCCGCGGGAATATGTAATATGCACTTTGTGTAGGCAGGCATGTACTGAACATTTGATAATTCCCAAGTGTGATAATTATGATGCATTAGCTTGTGCAAATTTAATAAGGTTGCACACCCGTTGAATATCCAGAATGCCCTTGAAATTTCCCAAGCCAGTTTACAATGATTCTGTTAAACACAGTCTAATGCTTCTTTACGGCGTGTATTTCAGACGATGATAAGATTTGCCGCCAAAACATCACGTATGTTTTTACATCACGTTTTGTTGGCAGTCTGCAGAACGCAGAAAAATCTGGAAGTGTTTCCGGTGTCTACAGATTAGATAGCATTACGAAGAAATACGGTATTTTGCATTTCTGTGTACACGTATCCATTAGAAACAAGTTTTGCTTTGTAGTGTGGTGCGTTTAGATCTGATTGATGAGGAACAATTGAAACCGAACCTGATCAAAAGGCATTCACGTCATTGTGCAAGTACATTCACCCCAATCATATATTGGGGGCGAAAACGGCTTTGATCAACACGTCAAGTGCCGCCAGAACATGGCTGGATTCAACATCCACAGCATTGATCTGAAGGTAACAGACACGAGAATCAAGCTTACAACAGCACGGCAGAAGCATAGGAAGCTGACAAAACAAAGCATGAAAACATTCTTCGAACCTTTTCAAAAACCAGACCGAACGGACAAACACGGATCGAGCGAGCGACGCCGGTCAGGGCAACTTGACTCGCGCCACTCTCGGCTGTGGTGTTTGACGGCCCGAGAGAGAGAGGATGGTCCCATGGACTTGGACAAAGCGAGAAAAACACCGTCATCATTTTGCGTTCTCCTCCTGCCAGTCGATCACTCTCGCCTTGCCATAATGTCGAACATCTCATTCCGCTTTCAACCCTTTTGTGCGGCCGATGTTGTCTTTGCCTTTTTTGGATCGTGCCTTTTCCGAAAATTGATGACAAATCTTTACCAAATGACCGTAATCACTGCTTTTTGCTTTTTTTTCGTACATTTTCGTGCCCTATCACATCTTTTATGGTATGACTGCGTCAAAATTGCTCCCCACATTTGCAGTATCTTCAACTTTCTCAAAAGCATCGCCATAGGCTATGACTCGATTTTAGCTCTGATGCCGAAAGCGTGAAATCCGTTCGGCTGGCCATCTCGAACCGTTTCTCATCTTTACTAGCGCGCCCCCTCGGTTAATTTCAATCCCCGCAATTCATGAAAATGGATGACTATTGACAGCCATGTCCGCTTTTTGACGCTTTCACTTATAGTTTTATGACTTACTGCGCATTCTTTGTTGCATCCATGCCATTTTTTGCGCTCGAAATTATATTATCTTTAGCTTGTCATCATCTGCCTTCACCGATCCATTTGAAACTCGGCGAAGGGGCACTGTCATCATTTTGCGTTCTCCTCCTGCCAGTCGATTACTCTCGCCTTGCCACATTTTGTCGAACGGTCGTCATCTCCTTCCGCTTTCTTTCGACTCTTTTGTACGACCGATGTTGTCTTTGCCGACAATTTGGCCTTTTTTTTCGGAAATTGATGACAAATTTTTGCTAATTGACCGTTATCACGGCTTTTTGCTTTTTTTTTCGTGTACATTCGTGCCGTATCACACCTTTCATGATACGACCGTTCCCATTTTACTCCCCGCATCTGCAGTATCTTCAACTTTCTCCAAAGTATCGCCTCATCGCCGAAGGCTATGACTGTTTTTGGCTCTATGGCAAAAGAAGGGGAGAGCGTGAGGTCCGTTCGGCTGACTGTTTCGGACCGTTTTTTATTGTTATCAGCGCGCCCCGCTCAGTTAATTCCGATCCCCGGAATTTATGAAAAGTGATTACTATTGACAGCCAAGTCCGCTTTTTAACACTTTCACTTATAGTTTTATGACTTACTGCGCATTCTTTGTTGCATCCGTGTCAATATTTGCTCTTGAAGCGATAATATCATCAACTTTTATATCATCCGCACCCCCTCTCGATCCGTTTGAAACTGCGCGAATTGCGAAAAATGATGGTTTTCGACTACCAGACCGTATTCACTGCTTATTTGATCTCTTTTTTACTTATTTTCGTGCTGTACTACACTTTCTGTCTTACTGTGTTACTTCCGCGTCCATTTTTACCCCCACTCCAGAAGTAACAGCAAACTTCTCTCAAGCATCGTTTCATCACCGGAGGCTGTGACTTGATTCTAGCTCTGAAAAAAAAAAAGGTGATCCGTTTGGCTGGCCAATTCAAACCATTTCTCAGCTTTATCAGCGCGTCCCTTCGGTTTATTTCGAGCCCCGCAATTTATGAAAAGTGATGACTATTGACAGCCGAGGAGTCGTTATCCGCATTTTGACGCTTTAGCTAAAAATTTTATGACTAATTGCGTCTTTTTTGTTGCATCCATGCCAATTTTTGCTCTTGAAACAGCAATATCTTCAATTTTATCATCAGCCGCACCTCCTCTCGACACATTTGAAACTGCGCGAATTGCTAAAAATGAAGATTTTTGACTAACAGAACGTGTTCATTGCTTTTTTGACCCCATTTTATATATTTTCGTGCCGTACTACGCTTTCTGTATTTTTCCGCGTCCATTTTTACCCTCACATCTACATTGTATTCACTTTTCTTTCGATTTCAGGGATTCATCTATCCATTTCCTCGTTCTCGCCCATCGGTCCGGTTTTGGCAAACTTTAACTTTTTCATTGCAAATCCGTCCCTTTCTGGTCCTATGGTTTGTACGGTGGGTTTTTTTTTTATATCTCAGGTTCGGACCCCGAAAGGAAATTCACGGTAGTATCACTTACCTTTCTTTCCAACTTTTACTTTTCTCTCCAATGTACGAAACCACGCCTACGCCCTTCTTTGACATTTTCGCAAGTGCCCTCTATACGAGGCCGGTTTTATACGATATTATTGTCCAAAACTTTGGGAAGTTTGAGTTTAGACTGGCGTCATGCTGACGCATTAGGTTGGAGTTATACGCCTTGAAGGGAAAAGTTTAGTCAGTCAGTGAACTTGTCGTGGGTTGTGTATTTTTTGTGAAGTTGTAAAAATAGCCATGGACTTAGCGTACTGTAGTTAATCGGTTTGTGCTTTCTACATTAGACGGAGTCATTTTAAACCGTCTGACAAATGGGAATGTTAGTGATCGTGTGATATTTTCGTAAATCATAGGATTACGGTGTGAGTGATTTGAGGTTACAATCTACTTGTCATATTACTCTTTCATCAGTTGTGACCTAGACTTGAATGTGCAAGCGTTTCACTTTTTATTAAATCAATCGTTTTGACATATAGATAATCAGGTTTTAAATGGCGCGGGAACATAATTTAACGTTGAAGATAAGTGGCAAGTGTGTAAGTGAACGGTGATCTGATCAAGGATGAAATGTAGGAATGTTGAACACACTAGCCGTTGTTTTGCGGGTTATAAATTGTTATTGATGTAGTAGAGAGATAGTTTAACAGGTCGAAATTGTGTCGGTAGTGGTGAAGTATAGCAACAAGGGTGAGAATAAATCACTTATTCACTATTATGAGGCATGTTCGAGTATCTTAAACGTTTTCTCACCTTTATTAATTTTTTCTTTATCTGTATTATGACTGTGTGAGATGGTGACTAGGCAGCCATCGAGATAACTCTATTTATAACATACAGACGTGCCATAGTAAGTTCAGCGTTTATCCAAATCAGTTGAGTCGTCAAGGATAGAATTTTCCGTTTTGATAGGTCATCCATAAAGTTACAAACTCTCTCATTGTCAGATGGGTATTGTTTTATTTGTTTTACAAGTTAACGTGAATAGGTCCGTTGAGGAAACAAGTAGTGTTTGCACAAATTGGTAGTGATCAATAACTTGTTAATTTTATGACACAGTCTACACAGTTGAAGATTCATATAATGTCCAATTTTTCGTGACGAATTTCGTGGATACTATCCAAATCTTGGCTATTGCTGTAGGTGGAACGTTATCCTGAAGGCGTTTGATTTATATGAAGTATGTGACGTTGTGTAGATAAGTTAACCTGTTACTGGTGATTGTAGCAGTAATATCGACCGTATGAAGATAGGTAATCATTGTTGTGCGCAAAACCCGTGGATGATTAAGTACGTTGTCGAATTGTGATATGTAAATTGCCAAATGGTAAACATTGTTTCATGCCGCATATAAAACTTCGTTGTTTTTAAGTACAACTTTGTCGTGCGGAAATTGTGCCCGAGGTTTAATTTGGCTTCCGTACGTTAACTGATTTTCCGGTACCTGTACATATTACTGCCCTTTTTAGAAGTAAAATGGTATCTGCGGAGTCAAACGCACCTCTAGCTCTGTCAATTTGTTAAACTCTTACCGCGTTTTTCGGAATAAAATCAAATTTTATCTATTTATCATAAAAACAGTTAAGTACGGGTAAGCGATGCTCAATTTCAGCCAACGGTACTCATCTCCGCCCTTTTTATCAACTACAAAGATTTTTACGCAAAACACGTTGCCAGTAAAGTTAAAAAATTAAACGTAATTTGAAAAACAATTGATTAAATTTTAATTGTGTTTCTTACTTTTTGAAAAAAACTTGTTGTGCCGATAAAGTTTGTTTGGCCCCATCAGTTTTGATAAACTTTTTTTGAAACCGGGACTTACTGCTGGCTATCGATTGGCAGTGTTTTGCCATGCAGATGCCTAAAATGAGCGTACATAAAACCATTTTTCTTCTTGGTTGAAACCTCAAAAATCTGAGAACTTACGATGTATCAGCACGTAATTGATCATTAAAATTACTGAAAAATAAGGTGGTGCAACCGCGCATGTTTAACAAGATTAGCACGAACGATTAGGAGATTGAAGTTAGTCAAAATAATAAAAAAGTATACTAATAATAATCGTGATACTATGTATACCATTTGGCGAATTTTAGATTACAACAGTGTTTGCAACTCTCCGACAACGTACTAAACCAAGCTCAGTGCTCTTATAAATGATTAGAAATAAATTGTTGGGACACAGAATATCATTCGACGTTGTAACATTCAGATTCACCAGATACGGGGATACCTATCAATTGCACTTAACTTTTAATAATGTCCTTCAGAGTGTGACTCTGCCTGCACTAAACATCGACATTTGGCACGAAATATTAGGTCATTCGTATAGATGTTAAACAGTATTACCTGTTTCATTAATGTAACAAGTAGTAGAGTAGTGTTAAATTGTGTTTCCTCAACGTGATAATTATCGTCAGCTTGTAAGAACTAAGATTACAGTAGTTACCACTCTCACAACGTTATCGAGATAAGTTTGTTGACACCCCGAACGGTTGATCCGTACGTTATAACAGCCATAATTTACCAGAAACGGGCAAATCTTTCGTTAGTCCTTATTATTTACTATAAACATTCAGAGTGTGACACACCCGCATTGAAAACCAGCATTTGGCACAAAAAGTCAAAAAAGTTTTACGTTGATAACCAGTATTGACAGGTTCATTAATGTAACATCTGATAAATCAATGCTAGCATGCGTTTCCACAACGTGCGTATTACCGTCAACTTGTAAGCATTATACTAGACAGTTTCACTGATCTATGGCGCTGAACGAACGATGACTTGAACGATATCTTATTTTTCCATTAGAGTCAAAATCAAGTCATTCCCCCGGCAATGAAACTCTCAAGCATTAAGATGAAGAGATAAAAACAGACGTTAAATAACTTAGTTAGCCATTGAAAGTATTAGTTAGCAGACGAGACGAATTTGAAAAAGACTATCTGACTTACAAAACGGGGAATATCGGAGAAATGTCTAGACCGATTCGCACGATTATAATAATTTCTGAGTAAAAGTTGTGAGTGTCTAACCGTTCCAGGTGCGTAGTCAAACATTCCTTTTTATCATCATGGCCAATATATTTCTAATTCACACTTTTAGATCATTGTTACTACTACACTATTACCGCGCTCAACTTCATATAACATTTCTCCACCATTCTTACATCTTTACCATCATCAATAAAATTGAACGCAAGACAGATAAAAAACAAATAGTTCAACATTCTTACAGTAACGCTGCGACCTAAACATTCCTACTTAACAGGTTTACAGAGCGCACACATAAACCATACACTTGCTACAATTACATAATCCAATAATTTATGCCTAGCCCTACTCCACATTTCGTACACTTTCCAAGAATCCTGAATATGTACAAGCCAAAAACTGAGGTAACGAAAAAAGTGAAAGGCTGTTCACCCACACACTGTTAAGGCTAGGTCACAATTGATAGAAAGGATACAACAAGTAGATTGTAACCTCGATTAACTCACACCGTAATCCCGAGATTTACGAAAAAATCACATCATCACTAACATTCTCATTTGTCGGCCGGTTCAAAATAACTACGTCTGATGTAGATAGCACAACCCGAGTAACTACAGTACGCTAAGTCCACGGCTACTATTTTTGCAACTTCACAATAAACTATACACACCCCACGACGAGAACACTGACTGACAGAATTTCTTTCAAGGCATATAACTCTAACCTAAAGTATCAGCATGACTCTAGCCTAAACTCAGAAACTTCCCAAAGTTTTGGACAATTATACCGTGTAAAACCGGCCTCGTATAAAGGGCGCTTCCGAAAATGTCAAAAAAGGGTGTAATCAAGTTGGGGGAAAGGTAAAAATGGTACCATCGTGAACGTCCTTTTGGGATCCGAATCTGACATAAAAACTAAACCAACCGTAGACACCAGAGTACCAGAGAGGGAGGGATATTCAACGGTCGAAGTTTGCCAAAACCGGACTGTTAGGCGAGAGCGATAGATGAACACCTGAAATTGAAAGAAAGTTAAATATAATCCAGATGTAGGGGTTAAAATTGACGCGGAAGTAACGCAGAAGGTGTAGTACAGCACGAAAATATATAAAATGGGGTCAAAAAAGCAATGAACACGACCTGGTAGTCAAAAATCTTCATTTTTCGCAATTCGCGCAGTTTCAAATGTGTTGAGAGAGGTGCGGATGATGATATTGAAAATTGAAGTTATTAGTTTCGAGAGCAAAAATTGGCATGGATGTAACAAAAATTCGCAGTAAGTCATGAAATTATAAGTCGAAGCGTCAAAAAGCAGATAACGCTTCCACAACTGTCGATAGTCATCACTTTTCACGGGGATCGAAAATTAACCGAGCGGGGCGCGCTGATAAAGATGAGAAACGGTCCGAAATGGCCAGCCGAACGGATCTCACACTCTTCTTCCCTTTCGCCATAAAGCCAAAAACAGTCAGCTTCCGGAACTAAGGCATTGCTTAAAGAAAGTTTGGTGTTACTTCTGAAGTGGGGAGCAAAATGCACGCGGAAGTAACATAAAAGTTGTAATATGGCACGAAAGTCAATGAAAAAGGTGCAAAAAACCGTGATTACCGATCTGGTAAAGAGTTGTCATCGAGAAAGCGGAAGGAGATGACGACCGTTCGACAAAATGTGGCAAGGCGAGAGTAATCGACTGGCAGGAGGAGAACGCAAAATGATGACAGTGCCCCTTCGCCGAGTTTCAAATGGATCGGTGAAGGCAGATGATGACAAGCTAAAGATAATATAATTTCGAGCGCAAAAAATGGCATGGATGCAACAAAGAATGCGCAGTAAGTCATAAAACTATAAGTGAAAGCGTCAAAAAGCGGACATGGCTGTCAATAGTCATCCATTTTCATGAATTGCGGGGATTGAAATTAACCGAGGGGGCGCGCTAGTAAAGATGAGAAACGGTTCGAGATGGCCAGCCGAACGGATTTCACGCTTTCGGCATCAGAGCTAAAATCGAGTCATAGCCTATGGCGATGCTTTTGAGAAAGTTGAAGATACTGCAAATGTGGGGAGCAATTTTGACGCAGTCATACCATAAAAGATGTGATAGGGCACGAAAATGTACGAAAAAAAAGCAAAAAGCAGTGATTACGGTCATTTGGTAAAGATTTGTCATCAATTTTCGGAAAAGGCACGATCCAAAAAAGGCAAAGACAACATCGGCCGCACAAAAGGGTTGAAAGCGGAATGAGATGTTCGACATTATGGCAAGGCGAGAGTGATCGACTGGCAGGAGGAGAACGCAAAATGATGACGGCGTTTTTCTCGCTTTGTCCAAGTCCATGGGACCATCCTCTCTCTCTCGGGCCGTCAAACACCACAGCCGAGAGTGGCGCGAGTCAAGTTGCCCTGACCGGCGTCGCTCGCTCGATCCGTGTTTGTCCGTTCGGTCTGGTTTTTGAAAAGGTTCGAAGAATGTTTTCATGCTTTGTTTTGTCAGCTTCCTATGCTTCTATCACGCTGTGTTAAGCTTGATCCTCGTGTCTATTGCCTTCAGATCAGTGCTGTGGACAGTGAATCCAGCCATGTTCCAGATGCACTCGACGTGTTGATCAACGCCGTTTTCACCGCCAATAGTTGTCATCCACGATGCAGGGGATGATTTCAGATCTTTTTGGTAAGTTTTATCACGTTTGCGTCTTCTGTTGCTTGATGTTGGTGTTAACAAAGTTCGAGATAGTACTGTATATTTGTAATCAGTACTACTTCGAGCTCGGTGAACAATTTCATCGAAGCCTTGAGTTACAACACATGATAATTTTGATCATCACATTTCGACAGTATGTATCCTAGTCCGGTTTTTTGGCTATCATTTTGGTTAAAGCGTCAACAAAAGTTCAGTGGCAGCTAAACATGCCGCAACATTATGCCTTTCACAAAAAAAGTTGCACGTGAAAACTGACTACTGGTGCGGCATCCTGCGAGCAACGGTCAATTTAATCGCAATTATTTGCACGTGTGAGGTCAAAAAACCCCTGCCGAAACAATCGACGAAAACGACATGCCAAGGCAAACTTACAACGTTTTGATGTAAATGCGTTCATGATCACGCGAAGTTGTCAAATTCGACCACTTGACAACGTCAGACGTAATCGATTGTTCATAATTTGAAAGAGCATGCGTACGTTTTTGGCGCGTGACGTGTAATCAATCGTCCGTTGAAAACGATTTTGTAATCAGCGACGCAAGACGGATTAGTCATCCCATAGCGAAGCAAGATCTTCAATGGACACGACTGGCTCCAATCCAAACGCCAAAGAGGGACATGCGGCCGTACAATACAAAAGATTTGTTCGTGATTTCAAAGATAGTGCGTGCTTCGCGAGCTCATACCGCGACATCAATCGGCCAGGTTCACTGCATTGACAAGTCATCCAAAGCCGAACGATTGCTTCGTCGGACCATCTCGGCTCAAAACAAAACTACAAAGAGGGAACACGTCCACACCAAAGATGGATTTGTTCATGATTTGGACAAACGCGCGTGCCTTTCGAGCCGGCATTGGGCCATCAATTGGCCAGGATCGCCCCTTGAAAAGTCATCCCAGACCGAAAAGAACTCTTCCATGGACGTTCCCGGCTCAAAATCAAACTACAAAGAGGGAACACGCCCACACAAAACGAGGGATTTGTTCATGATTTCGGAGTGCGTGCGTGCCTTTCGAGCCGGGATTGGGCCATCAATTGGCCAGGATCGCCCCTTGAAAAGTCATCCCAGACCGAAAAGAACTCTTCCACGGACGTACCCGGCTCAAAACCAAACTACAAAGAGGGAACACGCCCACGCAAAACGAGGGATTTCTTCATGGTTTCGGAGTGCGTGCGTGCCTTTCGAGCCGGCATTGGGCCATCAATTGGCCAGGATCGCCCCTTGAAAAGTCATCCCAGACCGAAAAGAACTCTTCCACGGACGTACCCGGCTCAAAACCAAACTACAAAGAGGGAACACGCCCACACAAAACGAGGGATTTCTTCATGGTTTCGGAGTGCGTGCGTGCCTTTCGAGCCGGCATTGGGCCATCAATCGGCCAGGATCGCCCCTTGAAAAGTCATCCCAGACCGAAAAGAACTCTTCCACGGACGTACCCGGCTCAAAACCAAACTACAAAGAGGGAACACGCCCACACAAAACGAGGGATTGGTTCATGATTTCGGAGTGCGTGCGTGCCTTTCGAGCCGGGATTGGGCCATCAATCGGCCAGGATCGCCCCTTGAAAAGTCATCCCAGACCGAAAAGAACTCTTCCATGGACGTACCCGGCTCAAAATCAAACTACAAAGAGGGAACACGCCCACACAAAACGAGGGATTTCTTCATGGTTTCGGAGTGCGTACGTGCCTTTCGAGCCGGGATTGGGCCATCAATTGGCCAGGATCGCCCCTTGAAAAGTCATCCCAGACCGAAAAGAACTCTTCCACGGACGTACCCGGCTCAAAACCAAACTACAAAGAGGGAACACGCCCACACAAAACGAGGGATTTCTTCATGGTTTCGGAGTGCGTGCGTGCCTTTCGAGCCGGCATTGGGCCATCAATCGGCCAGGATCGCCCCTTGAAAAGTCATCCCAGACCGAAAAGAACTCTTCCACGGACGTACCCGGCTCAAAATCAAACTACAAAGAGGGAACACGCCCACACAAAACGAGGGATTTGTTCATGATTTCGGAGTGCGTGCGTGCCTTTCGAGCCGGCATTGGGCCATCAATCGGCCAGGATCGCCCCTTGAAAAGTCATCCCAGACCGAAAAGAACTCTTCCATGGACGTACCCGGCTCAAAACCAAACTACAAAGAGGGAACACGCCCACACAAAACGAGGGATTTGTTCATGATTTCGGAGTGCGTGCGTGCCTTTCGAGCCGGCATTGGGCCATCAATCGGCCAGGATCGCCCCTTGAAAAGTCATCCCAGACCGAAAAGAACTCTTCCATGGACGTACCCGGCTCAAAACCAAACTACAAAGAGGGAACACGCCCACACAAAACGAGGGATTTGTTCATGATTTCGGAGTGCGTACGTGCCTTTCGAGCCGGGATTGGGCCATCAATTGGCCAGGATCGCCCCTTGAAAAGTCATCCCAGACCGAAAAGAACTCTTCCACGGACGTACCCGGCTCAAAACCAAACTACAAAGAGGGAACACGCCCACACAAAACGAGGGATTTCTTCATGGTTTCGGAGTGCGTGCGTGCCTTTCGAGCCGGCATTGGGCCATCAATCGGCCAGGATCGCCCCTTGAAAAGTCATCCCAGACCGAAAAGAACTCTTCCACGGACGTACCCGGCTCAAAATCAAACTACAAAGAGGGAACACGCCCACACAAAACGAGGGATTTGTTCATGATTTCGGAGTGCGTGCGTGCCTTTCGAGCCGGGATTGGGCCATCAATTGGCCAGGATCGCCCCTTGAAAAGTCATCCCAGACCGAAAAGAACTCTTCCACGGACGTACCCGGCTCAAAACCAAACTACAAAGAGGGAACACGCCCACACAAAACGAGGGATTTCTTCATGGTTTCGGAGTGCGTGCGTGCCTTTCGAGCCGGCATTGGGCCATCAATCGGCCAGGATCGCCCCTTGAAAAGTCATCCCAGACCGAAAAGAACTCTTCCATGGACGTACCCGGCTCAAAACCAAACTACAAAGAGGGAACACGCCCACACAAAACGAGGGATTTCTTCATGGTTTCGGTTGGGGGTAAAGAGTTTCCAGCGGAACTGAGTTCCCGTTTTGCGGGCTTTTCAAAAGCGCACGAACCAGATGCCGTGGTGCGTATCGTGTCTAGTCGTGTGTCGGCGCTGTGTACGCACCAAAGCATCTGGTTTGTGCGTGTGTCGGCTTCCCGCGAAACGGGAACTCAGTTCCGCTGGGAACTCCTTACCCCCAACCATGGTTTCGGAGTGCGTGCGTGCCTTTCGAGCCGGCATTGGGCCATCAATCGGCCAGGATCGCCCCTTGAAAAGTCATCCCAGACCGAAAAGAACTCTTCCACGGACGTACCCGGCTCAAAACCAAACTACAAAGAGGGAACACGCCTACACAAAACGAGGGATTGGTTCATGATTTCGGAGTGCGTGCGTGCCTTTCGAGCCGGGATTGGGCCATCAATCGGCCAGGATCGCCCCTTGAAAAGTCATCCCAGACCGAAAAGAACTCTTCCATGGACGTACCCGGCTCAAAACCAAACTACAAAGAGGGAACACGCCCACACAAAACGAGGGATTTCTTCATGGTTTCGGAGTGCGTGCGTGCCTTTCGAGCCGGCATTGGGCCATCAATTGGCCAGGATCGCCCCTTGAAAAGTCATCCCAGACCGAAAAGAACTCTTCCATGGACGTTCCCGGCTCAAAATCAAACTACAAAGAGGGAACACGCCCACACAAAACGAGGGATTTGTTCATGATTTCGGAGTGCGTGCGTGCCTTTCGAGCCGGGATTGGGCCATCAATTGGCCAGGATCGCCCCTTGAAAAGTCATCCCAGACCGAAAAGAACTCTTCCACGGACGTACCCGGCTCAAAACCAAACTACAAAGAGGGAACACGCCCACACAAAACGAGGGATTTCTTCATGGTTTCGGAGTGCGTGCGTGCCTTTCGAGCCGGCATTGGGCCATCAATTGGCCAGGATCGCCCCTTGAAAAGTCATCCCAGACCGAAAAGAACTCTTCCATGGACGTTCCCGGCTCAAAATCAAACTACAAAGAGGGAACACGCCCACACAAAACGAGGGATTTCTTCATGGTTTCGGAGTGCGTGCGTGCCTTTCGAGCCGGCATTGGGCCATCAATTGGCCAGGATCGCCCCTTGAAAAGTCATCCCAGACCGAAAAGAACTCTTCCACGGACGTACCCGGCTCAAAACCAAACTACAAAGAGGGAACACGCCCACACAAAACGAGGGATTTCTTCATGGTTTCGGAGTGCGTGCGTGCCTTTCGAGCCGGCATTGGGCCATCAATCGGCCAGGATCGCCCCTTGAAAAGTCATCCCAGACCGAAAAGAACTCTTCCATGGACGTACCCGGCTCAAAACCAAACTACAAAGAGGGAACACGCCCACACAAAACGAGGGATTTCTTCATGGTTTCGGAGTGCGTGCGTGCCTTTCGAGCCAGCGCTGGGCCATCAAAAAATAAACACCGTTTTTAGCGTACATCTTCTGTTTGTTCACCCCTGTATAAGACACGCTGTAATTGCTAAATAACCCGTCCCAGTATTTTACCGGGTCAAAATATGTTGATCTAGTTTCAGTTTCCGTTTGGCCGATGTTCTCCGCTCACGCAATTCGCCATATGATTTCATACGATGTTTCCGTCATGTTCAATTGAAAGTACGGTTGACATTCGACTAGCTAATAGTATTCATATCCATGTGGTTGACGGATGGTAGCAATGTCTATTTCACGGACGAAGTCGTAAATGAAGACATATTGGTTGTTTCAAGCATTGTGGAAACGGTTTCGGACGTTGGTCAACGTTGGGTATTCAAAAACAAGTTGGGATACATACTAAACAGAAATGTTAGTTATTTGAAAAAAGAAGAAAAGACTTTGAAAATCTACTGTACTGAATTGCATTGAAAAGTAAATAACGTTCGACTCGTCATACGGTAGATTGTAAAGTTGTAAAAAATGTCAGTTTCGGCTGCTTCAGTTTGACTTTTGGGGATTCGGGATTGTTTCTGGAACAGTTTTTTTAAATTTTGAGTAACGTTGGCACGGGTAGCAGTGAAATATTTCAAGTTGAAACCAAAGGCGTAGGCAAAAACTGTTGTGATGGAGTTGCCGGTGTTCAAGGTATTTTTCAAAAAGGGCATCAGATTAACATTTGAAAGAAACTATAACGACAAGTACATGCAATGAGAGTCGTCATCCCATATGGGTGTCCGTGGACAGGTTGTGATGTCTTCTGTGGCAAATAGCTGTACAAGATCAACATCAAAGCTATTGGAACCGTTAAAACTGAACTCACATGGTTCTTCTTTTCAGAAAGCATTGTCTTCGGATCCCTTTTTTGTTTCATATCTCCAAGATTCTAATATCCACAGTTTTTGTGAAATTGATTAGTGACACATCCGTTGTGCCATCTTATCTGCAGAGCCGTATGCAGATCCCAACTTCTCACTCCTGGTTGGAAATAATGATGCATCAAACAATGCAATATTCTTGCAGATACCCCTCATGCATTAAGAATCAAATTTTTCTTGGGTAGTTTCATCTTTTATCTAACGGTCAGCATGGTCTCCGACACTTATCATTCACAATCAACCACGTTTGTCCAGCATGCCAACTGTAATGGGCGTAGTCATGTTATCTTTCAAACTTGCAACCAGGCCATCCTTGTTGTTATCAAAACTCGAACACGTTTTTAAGGACAGTTTCAATAGGCCGCAACCGCACTCGCTTCGATCGGCGACCATCAGCGATCAGCATGGCGTGGTTACGTTTAATTTGTGTTTTGGCAATAATAAGCACAGTAAGTGCAGGTGGAACAGTCCCAGTAGGACAGCGGGTCGATTGTTTCCCAGATCCGGGTTTTAGCCAAGATGCTTGCAAAGCTCGAGGTTGCATATATGACAGCGATTATGAACAGGTTTGTTATTTCTCAATTTGACAAAAGTCCTATAAACAGTTTCCAGAACAAACCAACAGACCCCTTATGCTACTTCCCTGCTAACAATGGATACACTGTCACAGATCAATCTGTCAAAGCAAACACAACAACCGCTACTTTGACTTTCGCGTCTGGTGCCACGGCAAACCCGTTTGGAACAAACTTCCAACAACTCCAATTCCAATCGACACAGCTGGGCAAAGCTTTGAAAGTTTCAATCAAACCCGTTGGTGCGACCAGATATGTGCCTCCAGTACCTATCGCTGAGCCATCTATCAGTTCTCCAGAATCGCTGAATGTTGAAATCGTCAACAATACTGGCGGTTTTTCATTCCGTGTTGTGCGTCAATCCAACAACATCCGTCTTTGGGATACATCTATTGGAGGCCTCCATTTTGCGGATCAGTACATTCAGATTGCGACGTATTTGCCGACTGATAAGATCTACGGCTTTGGTGAGAACATCCATCAGAACATCAAGCATGACTTTACAAAATACACTACTTGGGGCATGTTTGCTCGTGATCAGCCACCAAATTCCGTCAATGGTGAAGGGGAAAACTTGTATGGCGTTCATCCTTTCTACTTAGGATTGGAAGAAGACGGCAAGGCTCATGGCGTGTTCATCCTTAACTCAAACCCTCAGGATGTGACAACCGGCCCGGCTCCGCATCTGGTTTACCGAACTATTGGTGGACAACTGGACATCTATTATCTGCCAGGTCCGACCCCTGAAAACGTCATCCGCCAGTACCATGAACTCATCGGAAAGCCATTCCTTCCTGCCTATTGGGCACTCGGTTTCCAGTTGTGCCGTTATGGCTACTCTGGCGTTGATGAAGTCAAGGACACAGTCGCTCGCCTAAAGGCTGCCGGCATCCCTCAAGACGTCCAGTTTGCCGATATTGATTACATGGAGCGCTACAAAGACTTCACTTATGACCATAACAAGTGGGGACAATGGCCTAACTTTACGGACTACCTTCACAGCCAGGGGCAACGCGTCATTCTGATCTTTGACCCGGCTATTCAGGCCGATTATGACACTTTCAAGCGTGGTATCGAACAGAACGTATCGTGGATCGAGTGGCCAAGGGATGATTTGGTCATGCACAACATCCAGGATCAGTACCCCTTGGCTAAGGACACCAAAATCATGCTCGGTGTTGTGTGGCCTGACAAACACGTCGGATTCCCCGACTTCCTAGACCCCACAAACATCACAACTAACTGGTGGGCCGATGAATTCAAGCGTTATCATGACCTTCAGAAGTTTGATGGCATTTGGCTCGACATGAATGAACCTTCCAACTTTGGCACCAATCAAGATCCCCCATGGTATTACGGTGATGGCGATCATCCCAACGACCTTCCGCTGAAATGCCCAACCAGTGGTGCTGATTCCGCGTTGGATATTCCTCCATATAAGACAAAGGGTGTCTACATTTATGGTGATGGAAACGTTTTTGCTTCGAATACGCTTTGCGCTTTCGGTACTTCTGCTCGCGGCCAATCGACTTTGTACAACACTAAAAACCTGTATGGTTATTCCGAGAGTGTTTCAACATGGAAGGCTTTGGAAGTTGCCCGAGGCAAGCGTGCAGCCATTGTTAGCCGTTCTACTTTCCCTGGAAGTGGCACTGTTGCTGGCCACTGGCTCGGTGATAACACTGCTCGTTGGGAAGATTTGCGGACTTCAATCATTGGAGCTCAAGAATTCAATCTGTTTGGAATTCCGTATGTTGGATCTGATATTTGCGGGTTCTTGGGGACGACAAATGAAGAGTTGTGTCTTCGCTGGCAGCAAATGGGTGCATTCCATTCGTTCATGAGGAATCACAACACCGCGGGAGAACCTGCACAGGATCCGGCACAATGGCCAAGTGTTGCCAATGCTACTCGAATTGCTAACCTTTTCCGTTATCGCCACCTTCCTTACCTCTTCTCGCTCCACTTCAACGCCACTCGTTACGGCGGTACTGTCATCCGCCCCGTTTTCTTCGAATTCCCGCTCGATGCCACGACCCACACCTTGTCGCACCAATTCCTCTGGGGCCCAGCCGTTCTCGTGGCTCCAGTGACCGAACCTGGCGTCAAGACAGTCAGCGCGTATCTGCCTACTGAAGCCAATTGGTACAGCCTCTTCGACACGTACTACGGCAGTCAACTCGATTCCGGGCATGGCGTCTTCCCGGCTCCATGGACCAGCATCATTCCGACCTTCCTTCGCGCCGGTTACATTCTTCCGCGCCAGGCTCCTGCTTTGACGACCACGGCCGCCCGCCAGAATCAATTTGAACTTGTCATCGGCTCCGCAGTAGATGCCGCCTACGGAACTGGAAGTGCCCAGGGCGAGCTATACTGGGACGACGGGGAAACCTGGATCCCCATTGGTGCCATCGAACAACACAACTATTATCGGTTTACTTTTGATTTCTCGTTCACTAGTGCAAGTGCTACCCTCAAAATCACGGCTGTCAACACAGCAACTAGCATCACCCTGCCTCCGCTAAACAATATTGAAGTTTTTGGATACCCGTACATTCCAGACTCAAATCAATTCTACGTTAACGGCCAACAAGTCAAAATCGATTCATTGACGTATTCGCCGTTCACAAAGGTAGCTAACATTACGAGCAATGGTCTCATAGACCTCAACAAGGGCACTGTCACATTATCGTGGAAGAACAAATCAAATTAGATGATCCCATTAGACTGGTACAATAATAATGTAATAAAGTATCATTAGAAAAAATTGCTTTGGTGGTTTTCATGATCACAAAACTGTTTTATCGTCAGCACGTTTCTGCATGCTTGGGATAAGCATTATAACAGTTCATATAAGATGATGTCTTCGAGAACGTGCATAAGGCAAATCTTATATAGTTCTTTGACTTTTATTCATTAGAATCAGTTTTTGTAGACGGAATTTTCGAGGTTTCAATGATCAAAAAGTCTTATTAGGTTAAAAACGCCTGTTTGAGATAAGCAACAAGTTTTTGCAAGATGGCTTTCAAGAATGTGCACGAGGCAACTTTTTTTGGGACAGTTGTTTGACGTTAGTTCTGATAAGAGTTCAGATCGTTCACTGTTTATCAGTAAGTAGCACGTTATTCGAGCATTGCCAAAGTTAACAGGTTTCAATGAGCATGAGGAAATATGGGGTTTGTGGAATGGGGAAGTGATGTAAAGACCGACAGACAAAATAAGGAGTTACGATGGCATTGAATAAAAAAATAGTGGCAGGTAGTTTGTGATTTGGGGGGATTAAAATTTATCATTGTGATTAAGTTTCCGGGTTTCAAATACGTTGAAAGGGATAAAAAAAAAGATAACTGGAATCTTGAACCAATTCGGACACAATGCTCATTCAAAAGTGCGGCGTCTGTTCGTATTCTCGATGACAAGGTCGGACGATGACATTTTCCTTGGCGGAAGCGGCAGCGGATTGTAAGTCGGAGCAGGGTTTGACGGAATCACGACAATCGAAGTCGGCGCGGATTTAGAATCCCTCCACAGACCTGCGCAATGTTGTTGGCGGTCTTGAATGGGGTTAGGGGTATGAATTAGTGTCGAAGGAATAAGAATGAAATTACACCTAGGTTAATGGTTGTCACTTTGCCAAGTGAATAGGCTGATTTGCTCAAATTTTGAAGTTCTTCCTTACGAACAAGCTAATTAATCAAGACAGAGCGTTTTCAAATTTGTTTATTTTCATAATGTTTATGTATTTACAAATTTAATAAAGATACGTGATCAATGCCTAACAGAAATTGTACAAACCCATGGGGCCGGAGCCACAGTCCCCCTCACCAAGCGTTCCCCAATGACGGGTTTGCCAGGCACTTGGCCAAATTTAAACTGGTTCAACAAATTGGCCGCAAAACTGAACAGTTCCAACCGTGCCAAGGCTTCACCCAAACATGCTCTCTTGCCGACGCTGAATGGCATCAGTTCGGCCGGCGTGAAGAATTTTCCATTCTTGTCGATAAACCGCTCTGGTTTGAAGGTTTTGGCGTCGGGGAAGTAACGTTCGTCGTGCAGCACGGTCGAAACTTGGTTCATGATGGTCGTCCCTTTCGGAATTTTGTAGCCTCGAATCTCGACATCGCGTGTAGTTTTGTGGGGAACGTTGATGGGAACTAGGTTGCAGAAGCGTTGGGTCTCGGCCACGATTGCGTTTATGTAATTAAGTTTGATTTTGTCGTCCAGCGTGACAAATCTGTCACTTCCAATAAATTCATCGAGTTCCGCTTGGGCTTTGGCCTGAACAAAGGGGTTTTGGATCATGTAAATGAACAGCCAAGCGAGGGTTGTCGCTGTTGTTTCTTGGCCGGCGATCCAAAGATCCAATATGGTGGAATAGAGTTGTTTGATACTGTAAATAGTACAATTATGACCATCAGTTTAAACAATTAAGACTTACCTAAAATTATGTTCGCCATTCTTTTCCTTATCCAATTTGTTTTTATGTCGTAAAAAGTATTCGACGAAATCAGTCGGCTCCTCTTCGGAATCGAAATCAATCGATTTCATGTGTCGGTTGATTTGACCATACAGGAAATCATGAGATTCTTCTCTGTGTTTTTTTACTGCTTCATATGTTTCGCTAAATATCGGCAGTTTTTTGAAAAAGTCAATATTGGCCTCCATAATTCGGAATGTCGGCCAACTTCCCATGCATACTGTATCAGTCGCAATCTTTTTGGCATCATAAAATTCTTGGCGGTTGTTGCGGGAGTATCTGTAGCCGAAAGCGATTGAGTTGATGATTGAACCAACAGCAATGTCAAGTTCATCGAACAATTCAAACTCAGTTTTGCTACCGGCAATCTCACCTTTGACATGTGAGATAAGGGCACTGACGTCGTCAAGGACCCTTTCCTGCATCAGATTCCGTCCAAGACCAAAGTTACGCAAAACATGCAAAACAAAACGCCGATTGTCACGCCACAGTTGGCCTTCTGATAAAATGACTCCATAATCGCCTTCTCGAAGAAAGGTGGTCCAATTCATTGTCGGCCTACCAACATAGGCTTCTCCGTCTTTGACGAATTGTTCAAATATGTCATTCGATTCATGAAGAGAGACGACAGGGATGTTGCCAAGCCAAAAGGTCATTATGTCGCCGTATTGCTCCTTCCATCGTTGAATGATTATATCAGCGGGTGTTTTAAGGAATGAATGGGTATTTCCGAAAAATGGTATTGGAAATGGCCCTGGTGGTAGATTTCGACGTTGCCAATAACAATAATAGAATAAATAGAGACCGAGAGTGACTGACACGAGAAGTATGAAGGACATGTTTGATGCATTGTCCGTTGGTTTTGACCCTCTTATAGGTGTGCGCAGTTGGCTTCATTGGTACAATTCCAATGTGCTACTTTGTGTTGATCACGCAGTCGATGTGTCACAGAAGTGAAACAGAAGAAGACCAAAATGACGTTGTACAGAACATATGTCTTACCTTTTGACTGATATGTTTCTTAATTAATTTCATGATGCAAACCCTTTTTCTGTACCACATGAGTATTCGTATGCCGGTGCAAAGTGCTATTTTTCCAATCTCTTGAATTTTAAATTAATGTTTGATTTGATGCCGCCTTCACTGATTAACATTGCACCAAGAAAAACACACCCTAACAATAGGTGTAAATTTGCAGCTTAAGCATGTAGTTTCCGAAACGAAAACGAAGATGAATTGGACAAGTGCGGCCGTAAACTCAATTCACAAAAGACGCATTGTTGTGCAAAGAATGACTTTCCAGCATGAACGTTTCAATGGATAAATCCGGCTTTAAACCGAACTTCAAAGAGAGAAACACGGACATGCAAGCGAGAGATTTGTTCACAATTTTAAAGAGCGTGCGTGCTTTGCGAGCTCATGCCGCGCCATCAATCGCCCAGGTTTGCTGCATTCATAAGTCATCCAAAACGGAAAGATCGCATCAGTGGACGATCTCGGCTCTAAACCGAACGCTAAAAAGGCCAACACGGCCGTACAATACAAGGGATTTGTTCGTAGTTTCAAAGATCGTGCGTACGTTTCTCGCACGTTTCGCCCCATCAATCGCCCGTCGAAATGCGCAACTTCAAGCGAAACAACACGGCCGGACAAAAGGATAGGTGTGGGCTTGATCCCGAACCGAGACAGACTCTTCAATAGACAATCTCGGCTCCAATCCAAAAGCCAAAGATGGACATGCGGCCGTACAAAACGATGGATTTGTTCATGTTTTCGAAGACCGTGCGTACGTTTTGAACACATGCCATGCCATCAATCGGCCATTGAAAGTGGTTTTGTAATCAGCGACGCAAAACGGATTAGTCATCCCATAGCGAAACAAGCGCTACAATGGACACGTCTGGCTCCAATCCAAACGCCAAAGAGGGATATGCGGCCGTACAAAACGATGGATTTGTTCATGTTTTCAAAGACCGTGCGTACGTTTTGAACGCATGTCGTGTCATCAATCGGCCATTGAAGGTTCTCTTGTAATCAACGACACAAGGCGGATCGACCGAAAAGTCATCCTATAACGAAACAAACGTTTCAATGGCTATGCCCGGCTCGAAACACAAGTCAAAAAAGGTTTACACGGCCCTACAATACGAGGGATTTGTTCACATTTTCAAAGAGCGTGCGTGCTTTGCGAGCTCATGCCGCGCCATCAATCGGCCAGGTTTGCTGCATTGATGAATCATGCAAAGCCGAACGATCGCTTCATCGGACCATCTCGGCTCAAAACCGAACTCCAAAGATGGAAATACGGCCAGACAAGCGAGGAATTTATTCATGCTTTAGAAGAGCGTGTTGTGTACGTTTTGAACGCATGCCGTGCCACGAATTATCTGTTGAAGGTGCTTTTGCAATCAGTGACGCCAAACGGTTTTGCCGTTGAAAAGTCATTTCATACCAAAACAAACGCTTCATTGACCATGTCTGGCTCAAAACGCAACTCCAAAGAGGAAGACACGGCCGTACAATCCTATCCGAAAACAGACATAACTATAACATGTTACTAGTATTTCCCCTTTTCTAACAACCTTCAAAAAACTAGCATAAGCTGTTGGTCATTCAAACTTGAAACAATATTTATTTTGTCGGCAATGTGCCTATTTTCTTTAAAAGTATACAAACGAATTACAAACTGCATCGAAAACATCCCTGGTTTACTAGCACAATTTGAAAAAATAACGAGTTGTATTTAAGTTGAGGTTAAATTTGTAGCTGTTCAGCCAGGCGTTCTGCATTGACTTCTCTGATTTTCCTTCTATTTTTATAATACGTACTTTCAAGTTGTGTTACGCGTTGTTTGAGAGTACTGCTTTGTGCCTAAAGATAATTGGTATTCATGACTAAATACTAGCAGTGACAAACTTACCATAAAGCTTTCTTGCATTGTTGATATTTCTTTATCGATAGTAGTTATGGACTTTGCAATACTTACAAGTGTTTCATCCGTGTTCTTCGTGCCAGAAAATTCGTGCAGATCTTCATTAAACTCTCCGATTTCTTCGCTTTGTTGTTGCTGACGCATCATTTGCTTGGCTGAAATCACTTTTATACTAACAACCGGCTTTTTTTCACTTACCTTTTTCAATAAGTTTGTTCCGTTGCTCTGGGTAATCTTGCAAAACTTCTAAAGCTTCTTCACGTTGGAGCACGTACACATCGGAATAACCGACACTTCGGAGAGACCTGTTTCGTCTGTTGGCATTTTTCCCTCCCGAAACTTTAAGAATAGCAAGCTCGCCGAAACTTGAGCCTTCTTTCAATCGATTTACAACCTTTCCTGTTTCGGATAGCATTTCAAGCGTTCCTCGCTTAACAATGTACATTTCCTGTAATGATATTTGTAAATATGTGTTGCTTTTTAGAACAGAGATCATCACATGCCTTGGCAATTTCACCCCGTCGACAAAGCATGTCATTGGGGGCAAACATCTGCATCTTCATTCGAAGAACAAGCTCATAGAGTAAGCTAGGCTCACAGTCCTGCAAAATTTTACGGAATTTTGAGTAAGTTTCGACTGCATTTTAAAACATACACGTAGGAGGCGAACACGTTTCAAGTTTTCCATGTGCAAATGCACGGCCAATTCTCCCTTCAATCTTTGCGGCAATCCTACCATTATACTTGCTTCATCATTGATCATCCCATATTTTTGAATGTATGCCACCACATCTTTTACGCGCCGTTGAACGAGGGGTTGTACATCTCTAAATTTGCGCAAAATCAACAATCCAGTTTAAACATCGGAAAAAAACAGATAACAACATACCGATACGTCATATAAAATTTTAAACCATCCATGAGGTTTTGAAAATCAGTTTTGTCTTTGTTCATTGTGGCGACGACATTACCCACACTGCCAACAATCACGGCAAAAATTAACATTCCAATAATAGTGTCGAAGATTTCAAGAAGATTGTGGCTTGATCTTGTTGGGTACGGTTGTTGACCTGATGTCGTTAGTGTTAATGATGACCAGTACATGCTTAAGATGTATTGCTTAGTGAAGTTGGAATAATATGAAGTTCGAGTCTTAGGTCTCCAAAACCGCATCATCGAATCGGCAAAGCGAGTTTCACCTAAGGGTCCTTCTACTTGGCCCTGGTAATAACAGTTTTCACTTTCATCACCTTGCCAAATGTCACATGTTGCAAATAATGGATCAGCAATTTTGGCGTAATTGAATTCCCAAGCGCCGAATAAGGTTGCTACAAAGATTAAATAGTAAAAGCAGTCCAAATAAAAACTTACAATTTATGCCCGTGTCCAAACTGATTTCGAAATATGCCGCGCTATTCCAATGGAACAATGTGCAGCAGATAATAAAAATATGAAAAATGCGAAAAGCATTTGGGAAGTTTGTTCGGATGTTTTGTTTTTGGATGTACTCGTAAACTTTGTAAAACTTAATTAGTCTGTTGACACGAACTAGGCAGAAAGTATGCCAAACGAATAATAACAAATCGAAGGGACAGATACAAGCAAGGTCAAATTTAAAGTATGGACTTCTGATATAATTTTTAAACAAGAGGCGCCAATCTTTGACGATGAGACCTTGGTCCATGTAGCCTGAAAGATAACAACGTGACTTTGATGGTGGTTATTTTAAGCTTACATAGTTTTGCATTGATAATCATGTCGACTACATATATACAGTCAACGAAGACATTGCACCCTATCCAATAATAATAGAAGTCATCTGTTGTTTCTTCAAAAACGAAAATAACACACATGAATGCATTGTACAGGAAGGCGACGTATATAACAAAGGACCAGTAATAGTAGAAATCTTGGGATGCGTCAATTGGCATAGTTGGCATCGCCCTGAAAATATATATGCGTTTGACACGACTTATGTGATAACTTACATTATAAACTTTAAAGTCTGAGTAATTGCATTTTTTACACGTGTGAGTTTGGATTCCGTTTGAAATTGCATTATTGACGGCTCTCTTGGGGCTGCAGCTTGTGGATGCGTCTCAGGTGCTGGTCGCGGAGACAACTGCATTTCATTTACACCTCCTTCTAACTCAGCTTGTAAGGCATCTAAAGAATGTTGAAACTGCTTTAAGTTTTTGTGATGAGGGACTTACTTAAATCTACAGCCGAACTTCCTATGGAAGTCGCTCGAGAATGTGTTATTCCCGTTGGTTCAAACACCAATGAAGTGTTAATCTCGGACATTCTGTCAGCATTCTTTGTATCAAAATCTTCCTGCTGTACTGATAGTAGCCAGTTTTTGATAATCTGAGATGAAAGTACGCGTGTCAGCCACGTTGTGATTGATAACAAAGAGCAAGCTTACCATGGTTGTTCTCACGACTCCAGCAAAGCTCACATGCTCTTTCGGTGGGTCCATCGTGACATTGTTGACATCATTCGATGTCGGAACCTTAGAGCTGTCCGCCGTGGACGGCGACTTCATTGATCCAAGCTCTATGTCATCCATTTTGTCGGCCATAATTTTAATAACTTAATAATAAGTAGTGAAAGAATGAGAAAACATTTACAGATTAAATGGCGGAAGAGAGGGTGCACGTAGTGGGTTGAGCGAGAGGGTGTCACTATTACTATTACCTAGGAAGACCTTCACCGTCTCCCTGAGCAACGGCGGAAAATGTACCTTGATGCCCAGGGCATTCCTTTCTCTTGTGTAATGCATTCTTATAACGACTATATTAAAGTGATATTTTTATAACACACACAGCAACGAGATGGACATAATTTACAGTTTTTACACAATCAAAGACTCCGTGGCAAATGGCTCAAAACTCTCAACCGTCGTAGTCCCTTTTTTAATTACTGGTTTAGCTTTGGGTGACCATAAAATAGTTCCAAAACTTCCAATGATATTGTATGGCGGCGGAATGGCCGAGTCACTGCGTCGGTGTCGGAAGTACCGGCGAAGAGATGCTTTGAGGGAATCAGCTGACGTAAGAAAAAATTCATTTTCCTAAAATTACAGTATGCGATTAACTACAGTAATAACTTGAATTAATAGTAATCCTTACATTTGGACTCAACGATACAACTGCGGTGATAAAAACAAGGAGGAGTAGTAGACTCGTTACTCTCGACATTTTGTTGACCTCTAGACTGACTGATTCAGTCAGTTGTGTGACGATACCTGTGAAGGTGAGGAGATAAGGCAACTTACAATAGAAATTAATGTTTGGTTCGCTACCTCGCAAAACACAAAAGACGCCACCGCACGCTTGCACGCTTTTTGCGTCACACGGTTTAAAAAAGATATTTAAAATGTTGCATGTGTGAGACAGAGCAGAAACTTGGAACCCCCGTATTTGAATACGTACAAGATCGACGCGTCCATGATACAACTTTGGCTTGTAAAAAGCACGTTTTAGGTTAAAAATAGATTCTTTGGAATGCTCCTGAATTTTTATGGCCAACTAAAGTTGTACAAGTTCAAACTTTTGTGACATTAAATGGTATAATAAAAATAAAAATTGGGCGCCTTTGTATAGAATCAAAAAAGGTTCTCACCATTAGACTCTTAACTATGCGTCTAACTATATGGGAACAAAATACTCGTATTATCTAGATAAAGATAAAGCGGGCTGACGAATTGTCTGGGTTAACAATGACGAATATCTGATAGCAAAACAGAGTGCTACCAGTAACACCATATGATGTAATGGTACAGTTAATCGGAACACCGCCATATCGTATGACACTAGCTGGCATTTCAAAACCGGGTTTTTCTTTATTTCGATGGCACTCATATTAAACTACATACATCGGGGAGAAAACTGTTTAATATGGTTGACGTAAATAGTCTTGAGGTTTTTTTGTTTGAATCTGAACGGATTTGTCACAATGTATTGTATGTAGCTTAATCCGCATGATTAAAAAGTTTTGAAAGGTTTAAATTGTATCCATGTGATGCTGCGTCATTAGCAAGGGTACAAGAGTACGGTTAAACCCGTTTTTTATGTGTTCACACAGTGGTTCATTGTTTAAAAAGTTTCCTGGAATAAATGCATTGCATGTAAGTACTTCCATTTTTTGAAACATGATCCGCGTTCCTAGTTGCATAACGACAAAATAATTAGGAAAAATGGACCGGGCAAGACAGCAGTGCATTACCATGACAACCGTTTCGGTGTGCAGCTTAGCTGCCTAATACCGACGTAAAATCAGGGTCCCCACGGTCACACTGGATCCATAGCTAACTTGCTCAGTCGGCCGAAGCACTGAGCCAGTGCTAATAACATCTTCCTTGTTGTTTCAGGCGGTCGCGGGTCACTTATGAAATGTCCTCAAGAAAGGATTTTGTGGCAACTTGTAGCGGTAAGAAGCTCTGCAGTGAAGGCGATACACAAAGTCCGTCTCCCACTTGAACTCGCAGCGTGTCAAGGGTGAAGGTGGTCAGCGCGAGTTGCTTCCCACGAGGCAGACGCTCTAGTCTTTTTTGTGGTGCTCATCTTTCCTCTCATTTTGATACATTCTTTGTGAACTGTCCCTGAGGCAGTCGACCGCTTTCCTCGCTTTTTTTACCTTTGTACCTTGGTGCGCAAACGTTTCTATTCAATCAAAAGACGTTTTTTGTGCTCCCGCAGAGCGAAGATTCTCGCCTTGAAACTGTCTATCGAAAGTGAGAAGAAAGAATTTTCGGACGTTTTCTACGTAATCCGCTAGCCCTTTCGCATCGATTTACATACACCTGCTTCTATTTGCAAGACTGTTTTTTCCAGCTTGTAGTGCTCTTGTTTGGATTTGGCTATTCTTGTTATAAGCACTGGCGGCTGGGCGCATTAAGCTTTCACCAGCCGGACAACCGGCATTGTTTTTCGGCAGAGTTTGCCTTGGAGGAATATTGGTAATCCCCGAAAGTTTGCCTCCAACCATTTAGCTCAATGTTTTTAAGCTTGTGACGCCTTTTTCACTAGTGACTCACTACATTGTCTTTTATTGTTGGTTTTTCATCTCCTTTTACATTTCATTGCGCACTTTTCTTGAAGAAACACTAACATGAGATTGATTGCGTCTATCGTTTGAATTATAAACATTGCTGGCCTGCTTATACATAGTGTCATGAAATCCAGGCAGGTTTTCATAGTTGTGTCAAACGCTGTTGTTGTTTTTTTTCTGGATTGAACACGGAAGCAATCGTTTTCAAGTATGGATCGTAAATTTGATAAGAAAGCCAGATATAAATGCATACTTCTTTCCTGTTTGATCTCAGGGCCTGGCTTCAAAAGGAGCTAACACGAACGTTGCGCTGTTTCTGGCTGATTGCGGGTTTCGTCATTCAAAACAGTTGTCCCAAATTCTTTCTTTACTGCTTGAATATTTTGACATGTCCAAAATTCCATGTCGTCAAACGTGCGTTTATCTTTGCTCACGCAAAGTGTCCAAAATTGCCAGAACCCGACGGAAACCACTGAAAACCCGTTCAGCCGTTTAATAGCTAAAATTTTATTGCGTTTAACTTTCACGCCTCCTAAAACTGTGGGCATCAAGCCATTCGGGGTGGATAGGTTCTAGCTCCTGCAGCGGGGCATAAAAGTGAAAATGTTCAATCGAAGACGATTTTGTTCAGTCGTCGTTCATGGCGCCGATATTCACGGTCGTCGTTGCGACTGCAATCGGCCTCAATCGTCTTCCTTCATCCTCCTTCAGCCGCTGTTTGTTAAGCGATCTCTCCTTCCTCATACGCGGGGCTTTCTTAAGTGACTAAAATTTCTTTGTCTGTTTTCTTTTGTCGCCTTTTTTGCTTAAAAAAAGATATTGTAACTATGGCAATCTTGTCATATACCCTTATGTTTGAATGCTTCCTAACATTTCTTTTCAATATTGAACGCAAAAAAGTAACAGAATATGAATAATCGTACAACTGCCGACGTCTGGGAACGCTTTCCAGTCCAAACAAGTATCCTTGCAACATGTTCTCACCCTCATCGTGTACCAAAAACTTTAGGGATTAATTCGCTAACTTTGTCGTTTGATCTAAACGTAACTGCATTTGTTTTTATGATTTGACCGAATATGCAACTCACGATAATCCGGCTTTATCCACGCAACAAAGGTACGACCCACGCAACAGCATCAACGTGTTACCAAAAAGTGACTGCCTCCCAACTACCTCTTTTGTCTCTTTTTAATGATCGTGCATCCGAACGTTGATTTCAACCACCATTTTGTTGAATTTAGCACGCTTACGTGATTTTGAAGGGGAGACATGGGATGCATTCCATCCTCCACCTCCCGGAGCGCTGGGTGATGGCGTCGATCCCTCGCCGTCTTCGTTTTTTTTTCAAACATTTGTATGTCATTTTTTGTCTAATCAAAACCCTATGTTAGTTCTCACCTCTAACAGCATCCGAAATGTGTCAAATCTGCTGTAAACGGCGCTGGTGGTGGCGTCAAATACACGGTTGTACGTTGTTTCCCTCTGATTGTAGTCGACCTTCTCATAAAATCATAGGGTTTTTGTTATGGGTGTCGCTTTCCTTCTGAAATCTGTGTAATGTTATCAACGCTTCACTCGTAATATTAAATTTTTTTTATGTGAATCATCAAGATTAATCTGATCGAGAGGGGTTGGCCTTTCCTCACATAAAAATAACATAGTACTGACTAATGTGTCTATCCAACCATCCTCCTCCGGGTGTGCTTGTCGGAAGTACGACTCATTGAGGAATCGCACTTTCTTCGCACATTCCAGTCGATCCACTTCCCTTTCGGGATAGCTCGAACTCGAGCATGGGTACAATAATCCGGCTAGTTCTCGAAAACATCAGTTTTTCGCATATGAAATTGTTTTTTGACAAGTCGTGCGAAGCGCGTTAACTAGTTGGTTTTTGCGGTCATTGGCTACCCTACACAGAACAAACCAAATAAACTGACGACGCGCAGAATCGAGGGAAACTTCTGAGCGAACATGTTTTTTCTTCAACAAGCTGAGTCTTCACAGCTTAGCTGTCTAGTCCGCTATCGAGACCGATTTTACTAGCGCCAATGTTTTGTATTGTTACTCTTGAGGGTTTGTCCACTTTTTTGTATCTTGGAGGTAGCATCTCTTGTCTTTGTACATAGAAGACGTCGTTCGCACGTCGTTTTTCCACATTTTTAAGTGGTTAGTCCTCCTTGTCCATTTACGATCATTGAAATTGGTTGACACTTAAAACGAAAGTTGTTACAATTATGTTTTTATTTGAGCATAAGCTTTCATCGTTCCTCAGCCACGTGTGGTTTTCGAGTTGATTCTTTTTGAAATAGTTTAATTTATGTTTTAATTCATTCTATTTTTAGAATTTTATAAATATTCGAGAAAAAGGCAATCATTCCGCGACCATTGTGTTCCGACATCCCGGTAATGAGCGATACGAGTCGCATTTTGCAACTCTTTCGCTCATTAATCGAGGGATACAGGTAAGCTGTGGGCTTAACATAGTAACATCGGTTCGTGTTATGAACTCCCATTACAGAAATTATCATGAGTTCTATTCGGACGAAACTGTACGGTTGAAGAAATGCATTGATTCACTGACCATCGATGATGCATCGAAAACACAATCTTCGACGCCGACGGCGAATGATGGTGATTCAAGCCAACACCTAGAGACTCCGCTTACGAAAGAAGAGCTTAAAGAAGAATTGGATCGTCTGAACGGTGTACGTTTTTAGCTATTATTACCACACCCTTGTTTATGCATGATATCTAAAAATATTTACGCGGTTTCCATGAACTCGTGATAACGCTTGCTTCCACACCTTTTAAACTTTACTTTCGCCAAAGTTAATCGTATGTGCAATCCTTATCAACCCTAGTGTGAACTTGGTGATCTATTCTTGCACGTATTTTTTGTGAAGTGCAGGAAGTTTAAGAGGGCTTCAGTAAACAAAGCGACTATAATCGAGTCTAAGTTTTTTCGGAAAACCTTTTAATTGACCTAACACCCCATCATGAGTGCAACTTTAATACATTTAGACGTTTTGAGTATCTGTTTTCTTTTGCAGGAAGTCGAGCTTGCCGAAGAAAATAAAAGTCTCTACGAAGCTGCGACGGAGCGTGTGGAAAAACTCTACCAACAGTACGAGAAACACCGCAATCAATTCGGAGTTGGTAAGTGCCAGTGTTGTATGAGTCTTTTTACGCCATAGTTTTTATCGTCCCTCGCTCTTGCCCACTCTGCCGATCTCGTTTCCTCATTTTGTTGAGGCTCGACCTTGCCACTAACGTACCGATGCATCAGAGCGCGCGAACAGAGGTACTTTCCAGGCCGTTGCACTCTTTGTCCTTCGAAATTGATGCCTTCGCTGGTGGCCGTCATTGTGATTCACAAACGGCGCGAGCTGTTTAGCCGATCATAGTAGCTTACGGCTGCGTCGAGACTCACCACTTTGCCTGACGATACGGTTCTCCGGTCAGTGTTTTCGTGTGAATCACGATCGGGTTCGTCGTTCGCATCGGCCTCTTCCGTGGTATCCTCAGAACAGACGAGCCGTTCTGCGTAATGTAATGCCTTTGCCATTTAGTTTGCATAGATCAGGGGTAAACGCATAGACAATTCCCTCGTTTTGTTTTACAACATTTGCTCTAATTTGCCGCTGATGGTATTGCCATATGGTAGTATCCGCCGCGGGGCCCAAACCAGCTCGCGCAGTTTTGCCATTTCCATTTCCAAACGGGTTGACGACCTGCGCGTCAATGTTTGCCAACCTTGTTGAAACTTAGCATTACACACATTTTCGCAGCCCTGTCGACCTTCCATTGTTCACAGCTCGTCGGCAATGCCGTTGTCCGCATATGGTAGTCGCAAACGATCTTCTGGTCAATAAGTATCGGCCTTTTTGTGCGGCCGTTCCGATATCCCACATGCCGCCTAGATCTATTCTTATTCTGCGGCCCTACTCCGCTTTTTCCATGCTCTTCCTGCGCAATGTCGCCAAACTCGCAATGTGATACATGTCCATATTCTAATTGCGGTTCCATCACTTTTTCCAATGACGAACCCTACATTGTTCACATTAGCATTAGTAACTAATGGATTTCATCCGGAAAGAAATTAGAAAAAATGATCTTGTGATTCGAACAGGCATCCCACTGAGTCGCAGAAAATCAAATTTGAACCTCAGAGAGAACGGAAATTCCAACTTTCCAATTGTGACGCTTCATGGTCGAGTTGAGGGACAGGTTGTCGTGATGCTTGACCTTGCGCACGAAGAGCGCTCACCGCTGAATTTGCATACATGGGTATTTGAGTCTTTGCCGCCGCCGGTGACATTCCCAGAACCAATTTGGTTGTGGTCACTCATTCGTCGTCTCTCGAGCGTTTACCTCACGAATAAGGCGTCCTTTACATGTATCCTTTCCCCTTGGGCTGTCACAGATTCCTGAAACGCCTCATTTGGGAACGGCAATAAATACGTTCGAAATTGAAACCCATAATTATTTGTAAGAACGATTGTAAAATATACGTCTATTCTCCATCTATAGCCTTCGGGGTTGACTTTGTTTACTTTTGGAAGCCGTTGAATGTAAGAATTTTAGCGCTTTCAAAGCGTTGAGGTGCGTCTTTTAGACAGATTTGTCTTGAATTCGTTTCCGTCACGCGACGCGATTGCCAACTGTCAATCTCTGTGCATTTTCGGAAGCATTTTTCTTCTCATTATAACTTCCGGGCGGATGCTTTATTAGCGTCATTTCGTTCAATCGCTTTCTAATTTGACTCCTGTTTTTTGGTGATCTGGCTGTAAAGCACCCGCCAACTATAATCGCGGTAACACAAAAAGGCTAATTGAATCGTGCAATCCAGATATTGCAACCGAGCTTTCGGTAGATTTAGATGGTTGCGTTAACATAGATCGAGGCAGCCCTATCGCGGCATCTTCACGCTTCAGATGGGCGAGCTAATGACCGCCAAATCTGCGGTATGCACCCACAAACAGGTTCCATCACCCCCTCCTTAGTGATGGGTGTCCTTCCTCAACTGATTCTACATATTAGATGAATCGAATTACCTTCAAATGTGTTTGCTTACTCCTTTTTTGTTGCGATTTTGTCCACTCGCGAGATTGAACGCATAGCAACCGGAACTTTTGTTTGCCGTATCCGACTGACTCGATCTCTATCCACCGTTCATCTGTTTCTATTTGGGCTCACTTCCGGAAATCATGCGGATCTCAGATCCGAGGGTCACTTACTCAAAGCGGATTGGTAGTGGTTTCAACGTACACCCACGAGCCTCCCGCAATTGAAATCGTGGATGTGCCCCAATAATTGCACCCCTGCGGCACCTACGAACCGTGACCATAACCACAGTTCGCTGGGAAGGTCCACCTTGGGTACTGGAAGAGGGACAGCCACATGCTCTAATTTTTCGGTGAAGCTTGCGGAACAGCCTCGCGACTTAAGCTTCCAGACGTGGTAGCGCTCGTGAACGCGTAATAGCCCTGATTCCTAAGACTATATGCATTCTTCCTCGAGTCGTCCTTAATTCATTACGTCGATCGAATTGCAATAAAATGATTGGCTTCTTCACCCACGTTTTTGCACTTAACCTGATACAACTTTATTTACGATGTTCAGTCCTTTGGTCTACATGTTTTTGTTCTTACTTGACTCGAGGAATGCCACTCGACATGGCGACAGCAGCACTCGACAAATTTTGACTTTTTTATTGTGCTTGGTGACGGTTATTGCGGATAGCACACCAGTTTATCCAGGGTGGTCAGTCTTACCACTGCCCACTTGCGACACTTTCAGTTTTCGCTATCTGCAGCATACCGAAGCGCCCTCCCACACCGAATCAAGCTTCCAATATCCGATCCTTGGCTCTCGAGTGCGCAAGCAAACATTTCGCTGATGAAGCTTGCTTTCGCTGAGCCATTCAAATTTGTCATGCTCCGATTCTTTCATGATTACAGACTTTTGGTCTTTGCTGTTGCAATCTAATGACAGTTTTTCCCATATTTGCCAGTTTCAATCACATCAGATGTAAAGTATCATGTATGATGGTTTCACACTCTGCTGCTTCATCTAATTGATTTAATTAGCATTCTAAAAAACTCATAGTTTTATTGATCTATCACTTTTTTATGAATGAAATGCATTTAAAAAAGTGCTCGTAAATCTTATTACCTGTAATTGTGAACCATCGGGATCATATTATCACTTTTTATATTCAAGGACCCATTCTATAAATGTCGGTTCAAAACTTATTTCATTCAATCTAGCGCACAATTTACGACGCCAATGAAATTCGTATCGTGCTGAGCCTGCGTCAATTCAAAGTTGGACACCCGATGCTTTTCTAAGTGTCTTTCGATAGTCAGCCTTATCCCCATAATTCAAATGCTCAGACACCGTCGGATATTTGTGGTTTAGTCCAAAAACAGAAATCAACACTGAACTTTGCTTCTTCGTATCCCGTATATTGTTATCTGCACACGCAAAACAGGTTCAGGTTTAGTTAGCTTTCACAGCTGTCAGACACTCCCAAGAAACCAACCCCAAAAAGAGTCTGCGCAAAAAAGACCGATGAAACAATAGTTAGTCATGCGTCGATCGAATTATTAGCTTGGCGCAAGGATGAATGTTATTTCCCCGGAAGTGAGTGCATGTCTGACTGTAAATGCCGTAGCGAAGGATCCAGTTGAGGCCGCCGACGACGTGCCGGATCGGGCTTTTAATTAGTGACTCAGACGGTCGCGACCAGGTGGTCAACGATTGTCCCCAGTTCTTTTTTTATTTTCTGCCACTACCGATTTTCATGTTGTAGGTGTTGGCGCGCCTTTTTCGTTGTCCTTCTAACTCCTTCAGGTTGCCAGTAGTGTTACGAAGGCAATCGACTAGATAATTAAGAGAATACATGTCTTCCTTGCGCGGGTCCGCTAAAATGAACAAACTTCTACTTCTCAGAATATCATTTTTGACCGAAATAAGATATCACTTTTTTTCATGTTGTTTTTCCTTCTTGGAGTTCATGGAAATCCGTACTCTCTTTTCCTCAATTCCGATCCTTCCTTTGTGTAACGTTCAAAGCTTACACTGTCGCTTCTTTCGGTTACCCGGGGCTATAGTCTCACCCTGACAACTTTTTCTTTCCATGGTTTCTACTACATGATGAGGTCCACTCGCTCTAGGGCGAATCTTGATACTTGTGGTCACCTAAGCTAGCTCAAGAGCGTCCGAAAACATAAAAAGCGGCTCGACCCCCGCGGGGACTACCCCACCACAATGTCCGCACCAAACCTCTTTTTTTCCTTGCTTTCAATGACAGCTTTACGTTGGTTTATCCCAGCAGGGTAACTGTTTATTTTTAAGGACGTGCGCGACAAGTTTACTTCTTGTCAAACTGGTCAACGGTATTCTTCTTACCTTGTTTTTATCGTTAAAACCGCACATAATTCTACTTGCTGGTTTTTTTTTGTTTTTAGTGCCTCGTTAGTCGCCTTAAGTGTGGTATCGTGAGTTGTAGTAGTAATGTTACTGCATCATGTCTTTCGTTACGAAACTTGAAAAAAGATAGTTCTCGCCTCAATGATTGTCATTTCATTTTGATGCAAAATCTTACCATCGCATGAACGTGCCTGGCCGGCTAATCTGGTCAAGCTAGCTTATTTGTTGACATTAAGCGTCCTGTTTGGAGCGCGAGTGTCATCGTAGACTTATTCCAAAAGACGTTCCTATAGGTGTTACCCGCACGCCTTTAATCAATTACATTCCGTTTATGTGCCCTATCTATTATTTGTTAAGCGGCGCGGCGATCTCATGCCAGCCAGCTGTGTGTATTATTTATTTTGATGGAACGCTATTATAGAAGCAAAAGCAAAGAGCGAATCTGTCGCTGACCTGCGGCCAACAGGCCTTGATAACGGCTCAGCAACGATTGAAAGTGGTCATTCGACAGTGACATTAAAGAATTCGAACAAGTGGCGACTTAACGAACAAGACGTTAACGGCACTATCAGTGGCTTGAATCACCACTCGCCATTGATTAACCATAGAGCGCGAGTTCAACAGCGACAGAAAGCGGATCAGGCTATGGCGAACATGGAAATGGAGATGATCGGTATGCTTGGACGTATTCATGTTGAAGTTAAAGGTAATTTTAAATAGTAAAATTGAAGTTTTCAATTATAATTTATTTAGCTATCATTGGCTTTGCGCGCATCACGACCGGTGACGTCTTTGAAGTAGTGATCAAGCACGGCTCCCAAAAATGGAAGAGCCGTGGCAAAACGCTTTCTGACAAGACCCAAAAATGGGAGCAGACACAGACAAACTTGAACTGTCTCCCAGAGGTACCAATCTACATTAAAGTATCCGAAGTTAAACTATTCACAACGAAACTGCTAAACGAACGAACCTTTGATCCAGTGAACTTTTTCACCAGTCAACCCCAACTGGTTACCATGAATTTGAATTCAATCGGTACGATCAAATTGCAGATTGTAATGACTTGGATGTAAGTGTCTCATTAACGATTTTATAGTTTATGACGTTACCGTGAACATTGATTTAGCCCACTGTTGTCCTCAAAGAGCGGCATGCGCTCCCTCGGTAACTCCCAAAGCACGACATTGCTTCGAAGTCACTCAAAGGTCGGCGACTCTGCTCCATTCCCACACTCCGTTTCCCTTGGAGCTCATTTGGGCCATCAATTGCATTCTGCGAGCCCAGGTATGTTGAACGATGCGCATAAGCGTGGGAAAGCTGTTGATATCCGGTTATGAAGCAAACTTTGCAGATAATAGCTCGCCTTCGAAAATTGTGCTTCGTCAGAAGAAGCGTCAGCGTCAAAATGATCTTGAGAAAGACAAATGGCGTTCATCGACAATTATCTTGGACGACATGTATCGCGACATTTCAAAGTCAATTCCCACAATGGCTGATCTTACCGGCTTGAAAAATATTAGTTCATCGAAACAGAACTTGCACAAGATGGCTGCTTCTGAAAGTCACGCTAATAACACTCTCAGTTTTGGAACTACGTTGAAACCGCAAAACTGGTCTCGAAGCATCTCGATGCACCACCTGGCTGACTTGAGTGTTAGTAGTAATGTACCAACTATTACTACTCCTAGTTCGACAAAAAGCCATAGCAACAGTCGTGCGAATAGGGTCAGCGCCTTCCTAGGTGCGTCGCGACCCGTGATGGACTCGGATGATTCGTCCGAGACATCATCGCAGCAGACTTCTTCTACTAACCGTGTTGCAGAAGGTCTGAAGAAAGTTGATAACCTTCTTGAATACATTGACAAGCTTCGTCTTTATCTTGGTGCCATGCGAGGCGCTGAATATACAGAGCTTGCCGCATTTGAGGCTTGTATGTTGAACTGGGAAGCTGTTTTGAAACTAAATCGAGCAACGATGCTAGAAGACCAGCGAGTTTCACAACATGGGACTCAGCGTCGTTCAGCTTCTGGCAATCGCAGAATTGCCAAGCGAGCAAGCATGTATGCCCAACACTCTCCGTCTACTGTTTCTGACGAACTTGATGACAACGTTTTGATGAATTCAACTGATCAAGTATCCGAAAACGATTCTGGCATTGATTCACTTCGACAACATGTATCTCCCTACAATTCACGACCATTGCAACAAACGAACTCAATGTCGCTCCAACAGCAACTACCCAACTACGGTACTGCTGGCCGTTCCGGTTCCGGTCCAGCACAACGACGATTCAAGCAGTTCAAGGAACGCAGAAAGTCCCTTGGAGTAGTCTTGGATAACATGACGACAAGTGATTACGAAAAGATGGTTCTAAACAATGACACCTTCTGGGAGCCAGAATCTCAACTATCCGTCAACCCCCATGCCGCCGTTGCTGCGTCTGCCTTGGGAGCTGAGTTCGCTCAAACTGCCAGCGGCAATGCTGAAGTCGATGATTGCCTTGAACATCACCTTAAACGAGCTATCATTTCACTCAGCGTCCTGCAGAATCTTAACGGTCCATTGGAGTATCGTTTGACTGAAATGCTTTGCCGCATGGAACAGGATACAATCGCTCTTGAGGAGCTGCTTAACATTAGCGATACGCTTCCGGCATTGCCTAACATCACGAACTGTAAGTTCAAATGACTTCTTTTAGTAAAATGTTAAATTTGTTTGTTCTTTCAGTGCTTGCTGATCTTGGAGCGAACGATGAGTTGCAAGAAATCTGGTTATCAACTAGTTATCCCCTTCACGCGTTTGTCATGGTTCCAACAGAGAACCTTCAGCGACCGATTCGTAAACACTTGACCCCTGTTGTTGAGCACCGGTACCCTGGATACACTAACAATGGTAAAAAACTGATTTCTGATGTGTCTTAAAATGTTTTATTTTTAGTTCTGGATTCAATTATGAATCTACTTGTTACCGCCGGCGATTGGCAGCCCGACCAAATCTCGCTCTTCCAGTTTGTCGGTCTTTTCCGAGGCAAGCATCTGACACCCTTCATTGAAAATCTTGCCCACGAAGCCTGGATTACCTCCAGTCTGAAATCGACCCAAGTCAACGCCATTCTTGGAGTCATGGATCGATTGCGTCATGTTCCTGTGGTTCCCCCACTTGAAAGCCTTCGTCATATTGGTCTGTGCTTGCTTCGTGATAATCGCGATATTGTGGCGTCCATTGGTAAGCATCTCAATTTCCTCATTCTTCTTAACTATACTTTAGTGCATGACGTCAATGCTACAATTTTTAATCCTACTTTACAGACGGTTATCTACGGTCTGCATGCTCTGATCTTGCAAACGACTTGACCGCATGCTATATCTGTCTGCTCGAACACAAGGATGAAGATAGTCGACGCGGAGCGTGTCGTGCCCTCGCGAAATTGCAGGTAAGTCGGATTAACCGGCGATAATAAGCATTACGCTTAGTGTCTATACTTTGGTTATGTAATCCGTTCCAATTCCAGCAAGAAAGCGTCGTCGACTGTCTCCAGTACGTAGCTTCCGATGATAACAGCAAAGCCGTTCGAGATGAAGCCCGACAGGCTCTAGATTCCCTGGGTTGCATTTGCCATGACTACGAAGAAGTGACCAAAGTTTAAATTGCCCGATAATAGTTGGAAAACTAATTTTTTCGCAAATTATATACATCGATAAGATATATTGCCTTTCTTCCAACTTTATACTCGGGTTTTTGCTGCTTATTTTCATATTCGACTAATTTGTGTCATATTTTACGGGAAATATAGTCATCATGTAGCATCCCATTCTTAAATAGTGCTTTTACTTATCATTTATCAAAAATTATCTGTATGCAAATTGTAACGTTTCATTCTTAGATATACTTTTAACGGTTATTTAAAGTGCCTTTTGATTTATACCTTTCACGCGTACACAAACAATGTTGTACAGTACTTATTAGCTGGTGTTTCCGCTCATTATGTTTCACATGTAATATGCGAGAAAGCACGTGGTATAAGGCTAAAATAAATAATATGTTTGATCTGTGGATCCAAGTTACTCGTTGAAGCGGTTTTGTGTGAAAATGTAGTTTAAATGAGCGACTGTTTGCTACCGAATTCGATGGGAACGACAGCGTCGTCTTCAGCCTCCACGCGACTAGCGGTAGCACGGCTGAAAATTTTGTTGTTATTTAAAGTTCAAAGATGATTTCATCAACCTGGTAGGAGCTGCAGGGACAGAAGGACCAACCCGGATGGGAACCCGATTGATACCCTTCATGATGCGTCCTTTTGAGTCGACGAGATTAGTCTGCACAATCGTGTTCACGCCATAGTTTTTACCGACCGGGGGCGACTGCTGAAAGAACATAAATCATGGTGGGGTTATCACAATTTGACAGCTTAATTAAATGATGTACCGTGACACGAGGAACAACGGGGGCAGTATACTTGGGTGTAGTTTGCTTCTTGTTACCCTTCTGGAAAACAAGCGGCGCCTTCGCTGCAGCTGCAAGAACTTCGTCAGAAGTAGGATGACGACGGCGCTAAAATTTTGATTTGAAAGTTATCTGTGGAATTTTAGCAATTAGATTTGAGACGTACCTCCACTTCGTGGGAACGGTCTTTTTCTTCAGGAGAGTTCAGAGCAGCGATCATCCGCGAACGCAGGGAAAGGTTCGGCGGGGTGCGAACATTCGGAGGTGTCTCCGGCTAAAACTATTAACTTTAATCACAATTTAAGCAGATTAAAACGTTACCTGAGGATCGTTCACACCAGGAATCACACCTTCCTCGCGATCACCGACAGCTTTAGCCGGACGCAAGCCTGCGGGCAAGTCGATACTTTGCGCAACAACAATAATCGCGCAGAAGGCGACAGCCGAAAGTAAGCAACCACGCATTATCACTATCAATATGAAGATTAAGGAAAGCTCTGCCGCGATGAGCGCACTTTTCGATTGTTCTTCTAAATTGAGGTCATCTCCGCCCTGTAAGCAGCGGTGTATCTGCCACCGTTGCAATCACGACATGTTTTTCATTTCAATGCCTACTTTTGGGAATATTTTCTTTTCATTTTATTTAGTTGTTCTAGCAAAGTGGGGCTTCCCTGTGACACATTAAAATTGCTATCCACAAGTGACAATTGACAGAAGAAAGTTTCGTCGAATGATTGAAACTAATAAGAAACAACGTTTTCATAACGGAAATAAGACAGATAGAAATGCAAGGATCAGTTTTTGGCAGGTTCGGCTTTCTTGATCCGCTCGACAAGTTCAGCCTTTTCGTCATCAGGCAGAAAACTGGCTTCGGCGGCGTTCAATTGCTGAAAGATGACGGTTATTTGATGAAAGATGGATGGCGTTCAGGTTTAAAACTTACACATAGCCATAACTGATGAATGCTGAGACCAATTTCATGTTGAGCAATTCGCAAGTCACTGGTAACAGTGTTGTCGAAGCAGGTGGGATCGTCAGTGTTGATCGAAAAGTTGACGTTATCCTTGGCCCATCGAACGAGCGGATGCTCCTGCCAGTTCAGCGGCACGGCGCCAGTCATCAGCGACGAATATGGACAAGCTTCAAAGTGCACCCGTTGTTCTACAGCGTATTTCTGATAGGCAGCTTCATCATTGGTCAGTCGGTAGCCGTGACCGATGCGTTCAGCTTTCATCTCGGTCAAAGCGAGCACGACCTCCTTCGGTCCGCCACTTTCGCCAGCATGCACTGTCCGGTGAATCCCGCGTTCCGCAGCTCCCTGTAAACAATCTCTGTGTATTGATATCGCGGAAGTGTTGTGTTTTTTCGAAACTGACCTGGAAGACACGAATGACGCTAGGTTCGTACTGTTCATCAGCCCCATGCGCACAGCCTGCAACATCGATGGAAACGACACCGAGATGCTTATTTTTCTCAGCTGCAAAAGTAAACAATGCAATTACAATAGCCACCACGTGGGAAGTGGAAGTAAACAGCTTACCAAGCTCAAGCACCTCATTGTTCCAATCTTCATACCCGCGAATACAGCACAAAATTGAACGCGCCTTCACATTAAAATCTTTTTCACCTCGATCTAAGCCCCGCTTAACTGCCTCAATTACGCCCTGAGGGGTCAACTGAAACGGCTATCATTGTGCAATTGGACTCAGTTCCTTTAAGCAGATACAGATTACAAAAATAAACATACCTCGCCAGTTTGGTCGGCTAGGTCGTTCCACACTTTGTGAACTGAATTGCACAGCAAATGAGGGCTATACCGGGCTTCGAAGTAGATGACACCGTCGTTGGCTTGATCTTCACAATGCTCATAGGCAACACGTTCAATGGCAACAGCATCACCGGCAATGACAGGCAAAAAGATGTCGAACGCTGCCAAAACTTTGGATAAATTTGCTGGTTCGTGGCTGACAATCAACTGTTTGAGTTCTTCGACTGATTTTGCACCTTTCAAGTCCATTTTTTTCTGTCTGCAAAGGTGTTGGGGTAATTCAAACCACACGTAAAGAATAAACAGTAAGTACTTACTGAGCCAATTCGAAAAGTGTAGTGTGTCGTACCGCGCCATCGAGATGAAGATGGAGTTCAACCTTAAAGAAAAAAATGAATGAACACGAAAAAGTTCTAACCACAAGAAACCATTACCTTTGGAAAATTGAGTTCCTGGCGCACTTTAGCATCAACAACCGGTGGGTGCACCATTTTTGTGGAGGTACCTGGAAAAGGACGGTATGCGCTTTTATGGTAAGTAACTGGGGGCAGAAACATAAAATCCGAGTCATAAGAAAGAGCAGTGATTGCTATCAGTGATAAATTATTGTCTAAACCATTAAGGAGAGGTCGGACAAGAAACGGAAGTTCTTTCCACTTAAAAGGAGGGCTAATGGCCATCACGATGGACGCAAAAACTAATCAGACATAGCCAACACGCGACAGTGGAAGCAAAAAGCGTGAGAGATAGGCGAATACAATGAAAACTTATTGGTGAATGATTAAAAACGACCAAGAAAAAACCACCATTTGATTGTTATCTGGAGGGGGAAGTCGAAGATCTGTCCCAATGAATAACGGTTGCACCATGGGTCAACAGGTGTCTGGGTGAGAACAATTAGGAAAAAATGAGGATGATGAGAAGGAACACCGTGTGGTTTTAGCCCTTTTTTAATTATATTTAAAAAAAGGATCAGTCTGGGGTCGACACATTTCACGCCTCTTGTTGTTTAATCTTCGAATTGAAGCAGACGTGAATTTCGATTCCACGGGGGATGAAGCGGATCATGGCTGACTACAAACGATCGCGAGACGGTGCGCGAGAGGGGGGGTTTAAAAATAAACTGCGAAATATTTACGTGGGTTGAGGTAGCATATTTACTGCACGGAAAAAGAGTTTTTTGGACCTCGACGGGGATCCGCGGTGACAAAAAATGAGGGGTTGAAAGACTCACCGGTTACTAACTGCAACGCCTGACCCATGACAGTCCTTTTCAGTTCTTTCGTCTGCACCTCGCTCCTGAAAAATGCGGCAATCGTTAATGACCCTTTTTTTTCTCGCGAAATGCAACACTCGAAACGTCTTCATACCACACGTAAGCATGGCGTTAAACGAGGAGAGGAAAAACAGTGCGCGATGAGTCAGTGAAGCCGCGTAATCATGACAAAAAGCGTGTTCCTGCGGGCAGGAGAAGCTAGCTAACAGCTGCAAACAACATCACGCTTTATCCAAGCGAGCCCTTGTTCGCGGGTGGCAGCGACGCCGAGCGAACATTTTTTTGAAGGGGTTTCCACCCGGCGAGAACAACTGAAAACGATGACAGTGCAGCCATGGCGTTGGTGCGAACGAAAATGCAGGACATGTGGCAGATCGACCGTCGACTGGTTCGATGGAGCGCCCCTTTCGCGCGACCAGCTGTCCATTCACATGCCAGACAAAGGGGCCATGCTTTTTGGGCCACGTGCCTGAGGAACAGAATCGATCAACGTCAAATTCCGTCATTAATCATGAATTGTTGTACTTCAGATACGTCATAAAGTTCTTTGTTTTATTGTAACATAAAAGATTGCGGTAAAGGTAAAATGTGAATCTGAAGTTAGGTAAGTATAGGGCAACAACATGCGTATCACTGGGTATCGTGTCAAATACGAATAAAAAGACAAAATTCTGTAAGAGAATCATACTTGCTGTCAGTGCATTCAAAATATAACGGAATTTAGATCGAAAATTGCCGTAAAATAAAGCTGCAGCTTAAAGAATGTTGCTTCATCTTAACGTCAACATTTGAAAACATAAAAAAAGGTTTCTGTTAAATCTCTTGAAAGCACTGGTTAAGTTTAAAATGTAAAATTTATGGACTAAAATGATTGTCTTGGGGACACCCGCCAATATGAGCTCTAATGATTGCGACAATGGCGATTTAGTTCCTGGGAGGGGCTGGTTCTTCGTGCACGATTTCGACAGACATCGTTGAGGAATCGGTTGAATGCTCGGTACTGTGTGATCTACAATTGCAACTTGATGATGAAATGCAAACTTGAGAGTTTGAAATCATCAACTCACTCTGTATCCTCTGGCTTCCGTCGGCGATGGTCATCTGTCGATGTTGATGTGATATCTGATTGCGAGTCAGCGGGTCCATTATCAATTTCATCGAATGCCGGAGGCGGAGTGCCACGAGGTTCCGTGGCCGGGTTCTCTCGGATAGTGCTATCGGCTTCCGGGGTCATCGGCGAACTAGCTGGAGTCATTCGAAGAGCTTCCTCATACGTCGGAGGACGCTTGGACAGATCTGCTAATTCTGGGAACATAGGCAATACAGTATGAACATGCGGAGAATCAGTGACATTATTTGATGTTCTTGAATCACTTGTACGACGATTCGCGTTGTTACTATTTGATGACGAACGTCCGCCTCTGAATGTTCGTGTCGTTAAGGACTGAAACAATGTGTAATGTGAATAAATAAAACAAAAATAGCAATGAAAAGCTTACACCTAATCTACCATTTATTTGTGTTCGTTTTTTAGACGTTACAAATAAGCAAATTACAGTCGTAAATGCAGTTAGAACACCAACGGCAGCAATAACAATCATAACAATGCCGCCAGCGGAAACGGAGCTACCATAATCGACGCCTTCTCCGAAGTCACCCATAGCGTCGTCGATGTGTCACGGAATGGAACTCGGCGTCTCAACAATAGGAAAAAGAAAACTACGTTCTTTAAATGTCGTTCACTAAAAGTGTTAAATGTATAACAATAAAGGAAATAATCGCGGTGGTCAAAAACGAAAGTGAAACGAACGTTACGATTCAAAATCAAAAACGATGAATGCAAACACGCACAAAGTAGAGGGTTTCAGAACGTTTTAATCGTTTCCCCAGATTACGTAATGAGCTAAGTACACGTCGGAGACACAAAAGGTTTATAAATTGATGAAACAGACCTTTAACCTAGCTCGCGAACCTGATGAGAATGGATGAACCCTGGAAATATCACCAGGCTGCGCAAACATCACATACGCAAGTCTTCGTTTGTTTGAGTCCTCGAAGTGAGGTGTTGCTTCTTCACGTTGAACCAAAGTCGAAGCGAACATCCTAAGGATGCTTTTGTGAACAAAAAACGCGACGAACTATCAGACGTGAAAATGTTTCCCGGCGCTTGACAGCATCCTCAACACGCATCCGCCCCTTCGGAATCACAAAACACAACTTGTCCAAGACAAGGTAAATAGACCGTAGCGATGAGGACAGAAGCTCTGTTGCTCCCTGCTCCGTGAGGCCATAGTACCGTTATCCAGGATGTCTGTTGTGGATGCAATGTCAGCACCGGAAAAGCATCGTTTTTTGAACCTCCGACACTACTGTTCGACCTGTGAAATCAAATACACTGTAAGCGTGATCCGCCGGATACACAGGATATTACGTCAATTGAGGCAAAACAGAAAGCCGAGCTTGACACGCTTTAGAAATGCAAAAATTTCAGGACAACGGTGAAAACAAAAATTTTAAATTAAAGCACTAAAGACTGAAATGTTGAAGTCAAACAGATGTTTGGAAGATGTCGTTTAGTCTTTTACATACTTTTAAAACAAATACAAACACGTTGTTACAAAAACAACAACTGAATTCTAAACGTTTGTAAAAGAACGACTATTTCATTACAGGTGAAAGAAAATAACATCTACAAAACGTCAAGATAGAAATGCAGATCTGGCGAATACCATTTGAATGTGGGGAGTGTTCTGAGCGCTCAAAGGTACCCGGAGGCTGCTAATATTAGCGTATCTTTGTTTGCGTTTTTCCGGGAAAAGAATCAGGCCCTTCAAGACGTGTGCAAAGGGCCACGCAAACTAGTTAACGAGACCCCCTCCAGGCAAATCTGGAAGTTGAGCAGGTTAGCAAACGTTACCTTTCTAAAATTAATTGTATCCCCGACCTCGTTAACTGACGCATCACAACCGTCAGACTTCAAAGGGCGCGTCGCTTATATAAGCTGACAAAATGCCGCGAGCAAAAGTGGGATGAATTATAAAAAATAGCGATTGGGGTGGGACGACTAGCATCGCTTCCTGCCTAGCAGGCCTCCCCAGTGGTTCCAATGGCCCCGATTCCACTTGTGGCTTTGTACAGCTTATTTTTTACCCAAGTTCAAATAATGTTTACTCAATGAAGAGAGGACGTGAAACACAAAATACTAACGAAGGATGGAACAGAGATTCAAAGCAATTCACGAAAAACGAAGAAAAACTGTACCCACGTTAACCCACGTATACCTTCGACACAAAAACAGAAACAAAATACCTACCATGTATCTTCCTTAGTACGGAAACTAAAAAAGCTCCAAGGTGGTCCAGTAAAAATTGGCGCTTTGTAAACAACGCAACAGCCCAACGTCCAGTGCAGCGCTGCCAAGGTTTTTTGTTTCCCGTTAAGGCTCCTGGAGCTGGACGGGAAAAGTGATACTAACGAACAAAAAATGGATGGATGCCAAAGGTGCTTTAAATGTAACAATGAGTCAAAAACGTACGTTAGGCAAACACCTGATGACCGGAAAGGACAGTCGGAGTAAAATCGAAAAAATACCACGGTCACTGTACAATACGAAAAGCAAAATAAAGCAAAAAGTAAAAGATACAAAGTACAACGTGAACTATGTTTTGTGATTATGTCAGATATAATAAATTGTACTTGTATGTAGCGTATAGAAATATAATAATGAAAAGAATACGTGAGGAATAAACATATTATGTGTACAAAAATATAAACTTTAGCCTTAAAAATTATACGAGTAAAACAACTATCGGTCAAAACTAAGCAAACTTGTATTTAAACTTTATTGCCGAACGGTGATAGAAATCGCTTCAGGTCGACGGCGAAAAGCAGATTTGGCTTTTGTGTAATGGTAAACTTTTTAACATTAATATTTTCATTTTGCTTATGATTGATTGATGAAAATATTCATTTCTGAGCTTTAACTGTTACTGTCATCATGTTTCTTAAACCTTGAGAGAAGGTTCACAATGGATTGCGATTGTCACTGACATCCACGAATGTATCGCTACAACTTTGTGTTTATGAATGTATGCTTTCAAAAAGATAATTTGACAATGGCATGACAACTCGGTGGAAACACGGCCCTTTGAAGGGCGTGACTTTATTCCTGTGAATCGACTTTTCGTTGGACAAATCTGGCTTTTACCTGAACTGTTAAGTGAGAAACACGGCCGTACAATTCGAGGGATTTGTTCATGTTTTCAAAGAGCGTGCGTACTTTGCGAGCTCATGCCGCGCCATCAATCGGCCTGATTCGCTGCATTGAAAAGTCATCCAAAGCCGAACGATCGCTTCATCGGACAATCTCGGCTCGAAACCGAACGCTATAGAGGCCAACACGGCCGTACAATACGATGGATTTGTTCATGATTTGAAAGATCGTGCGTACGTTTCTCGCACGTTTCACGCCATCAATCGCCCGTCGAAATGCGCAACTTCAAGCGAAAAAACACGGCCGGACAAGGGGATAGGTGCAGGTTTATCCCAAGCCGAAAGAAGCGCGTCAATGGACACGACTGGCTCCAATCCAAACGCCAAAGAAGGACATGCGGTCGTACAGAACGATGGATTTGTTCATGATTTGAAAGAGTGTGCGTACTTTGCGAGCTCATGTCGCGCCATCAATCAGCCAGGTTCGCTGCATTGATAAGTCATCCAAAGCCGAATGATCACTTCATCGGACCATCTCGGCTTAAAACCGAACTCCAGAGATGGAAATACGCCCAGACAAGCGAGGGATTTGTTGACGATTTCAAAGAGCGTGCGTGCGTTTTTAGCACGCGTCACGCCATCAATTGCCCGTCGAAATGCGCAACTTCAAGCGAAACAACAAGGCCGGACAAGAGGATAGGTGCGGGTTTATCCCGAACCGAAAAAAACGTTACAATGGACACGTCTGGCTCCAATCCAAACGCCAAAGAGGGGCATACGGCCGTACAGAACGATGGATTTGTTCATGTTTTCAAAGACCGTGTGTACGTTTTGAACGCATGCCGCGCCATCAATCATCCGTTAAAGGTGCTTTTGTAATCAGCGACGCAAGGCAGATCGGCTATCGAAAAGTCATCCCATAGCGAAACGAACGCTTCAATGGACATATCCGGCTCCAAACCAAACGTCAAAGAGGGACATGTTGCCCTACAATGCGAGGGGTTTGTTCATGTTTTCGAAGAACGTGCGTATGTTTTGAACGCATGCCATGCCAACAATCGGCCATTGAAGCTGCTTTTGTAATCAGGGACGCGAGGCGGATCGGCCAAGTCATTCTAATCGTCCAGGATAGCTCCTTGAAAAGTCATCACAAATAAAAACAAACGGTTCAATAGACACCTCTGACTCTAAACTGACTCCTAAAGAGAAACACGGCTAGACAAGCGAGGGATTTGTGCATGATTTCGAAGAGATTGCGTACGTTTAAAATTTTGTTGTTTGATAAGAACATAATTCGTAGCACTGGCAACGTCCTGAATCTTTGTTCTAGGTTTACTGAGAAGACTGCTAACAGTGCAACTTGATCATCATTCAGTCGGTTTTGTTTATTTTTCTGACGAAGATTTTGAACACCGAAAGCCCCATTTTGGTCATCCAGATGTATTTTTTTGAAATTCTCTTAGGCAGATGCCATGGACATCGGTGACTTTGTTGACTCTCATTGATTTAAAAGTTTTCAACAAAAGTGACGTCGACCTCGTTTCTGAAACGTTGGCTCAACACGCAGCTATGGCCGAGTGGTTAAGGCGACAGACTAGAAATCTGTTGGGCATTGCCCGCGCAGGTTCAAATCCTGCTGGCTGCGGATCGTTATTTTTTGGCATTGACGTCGATCTAAAAATGCATTTTATTCAGTTTTTCTTTTTTAAATAGATTTAGTGGCATTATGGCCCACTGAAACGTTTGCAATATTTTCAACGTGTTCATCGTCGCAAACGTGTATTGCTACCTCGAGAAGTGTTGACAGTGGCGATTGTGTGCTGACTTCGATAATTCAAAAAATTTGCGTTTACACAGATTGACATCAACAACTGTAATGTTGTTAGTTTATTTGATAAAGATGGCTAATTAAACCGAACAAAAAATCTTACTCCAAACGGTTTTCACTGTTGTTCTTTCAACCGTGTCTGACTGCTTTCAAACCATTTTTAGCAAACTTTATCTGATTTGCTGTTCCCGTAAATGATTCTCCAAATTGAACAAAACGATTTTGACGTCCCACGATGCTCGGTACCTGAAGTATTACCATGATCAACAAATCCATTAGCTTTCCCTGTCGATATTTATAAGCAGCAATTTTACAGTTCCACGTGGTTTTTTTTAATTTTTTTTAACATTGTTTTCTTGTTTAAGACACAAATTGATTGTTTTATCAACTGCATTGCCATGCTTTTTACGCTATTTGACATTTTTAACTGTAATCGGTACGGTTGTAACCACATCGCTTGATCGGTGCCGTGAATTAGGAACCAGGGATGCGCCTACGACAGGGCCACGACAGTCGCGACATGTCGTGGGTTTTCAGTCAAACGCTTTTTTCCCCTTTCGATCAAACGGAAAATGTTTTTTTGCAACTTTGATCTTACAAAAATGGTTTTTTGCAATTCGTCTAACATCAGATGCCCTTCAGGCATGTTTTGTTAGAAAAAATTTTTAAAAACATCATAAATTAAAAAATTTACTTTTTTGACCAAAAGCGCACGACATCGTGAAAACGCGCACGACAGTCGTAGGCGCATCCCTGTTAGGAACAAGACCGAACCTGGTGAAAACGCAGGGGCATCATCGTGCAAGTCCCGGGCTTTTATGGCCAAAATGCGGGGACTGCACTGACGTAAGAGACGTAATGACGAGGGCAGTGGGCGGCCACGTCTTTACGTGCCTGCCGTCTACCGCACGGCTGACCCCGCCGGTCAGATCGAGCTTTCCCTCGCGGTTTGACGCGCATGCGATCGACCCCAGTCATATATAAGCGACACTCAGTGCGTGGACAACGTCAGCAATCTCTGGTTATAAAAAGCCTTTGGATGGAACGGTTACTTGCAAACGCTTTGTTTGATGCTATGGTCAATTGTTTTTTTGAAAAAAAGGAAATTAAAAAAATCATTTATGAACAAATTTGTAAATTGTAATAAAATTTAATTGTTTTATTAACTGATGTTACAAAACAGCAGTACTCCAAATATTTGGTTATAAACACTGGTTTTAAAAACTGAAACAGTGTAGGGCCGTGTTTCACACAGTTTGATCGAAACGCAAAACAAGTAAAAAACACCAACCAATGAGAAACGTTTCATCTCTGGTTACCTTAACAAATCCATAATATTATAGTAAGTTGTTTCAAGTGACATTCATAAGAAAGAGCATAAAAGTCATGTCGTCTCGAAATGGAATCGTTTTAACGATGTATAAACATCTGATTGAATATCCCTCAGGGCTTTTATTAGCGCCAGCAGACTTCGTCATGGTTCGCGTAGATGCTTGTTTGACCCAACGTCCGAAAAGATACTTGTGCGGCATCAATATTCGTTATTCCGAGGCAAACATTTGCAATGTAAGTTTGTCAATTTTTTTTTCTATTTAAAAGCGTCAAGGTTACTTCATTGAACTATCATACTGCAGGTTTTGTCATTTAGATGGTCTTACTATTTCATGTACTTCTAAACATCTTGGCCTAGTAAAAAGGAAACGGTCGAATTTCCGTTCTTGTTTTTGGGCTATTTTTATGCCCTTCCCAGCGTAGTGCCCTTGATTGACTACTTCAATTCCTTTTTCATTTGTCGAATTAACATGGGCTTTGAAGTACCTCGCGGATAATGCACATTTCACCCTTTGAAATCGCGTGCAAGTCCATCATAAACGTTGCTTTAATACACTCCCGGCCAACGTAAACAATAAGTATGGCTGTTTGGAGCCGTACTGAAGTCCCGAAAGAAGGCGGAAAGGCCAAAATGGAACACTTTCTATTCGAATCCCTCTTTGTTTGTGAAAAATATTAGCAGTCCGCAGAAACCGCACTACCCAGACTTACCGCTTAGTATTTTATTTGTCCCCATGATCGCGCAGCCGCGTTTGTGGTTACATTTAACCCTAAACTAAGTTTGTTCGTGTTTTTATCACTTCAATGGGGCGGCAAGTGTTGCATGGGAACCCTCCCGACTGAAGTTGCTGTTGGCAGTAACAAATTATTCGGCGCATTGCCCGCAATCAAGCAGAAGGTTGGGCTGCGGCCGCGATCCGACCTTGAAACAATTACGTTCGCCACCTCGATCTCAATTGAAGTCTGCAAAGCATGAAAATGAGTATCTTTCCAAGGCCAGTCGACTGTGCCACTTGTGAAATTGTGATCTTATCGCGGTGCGGGAGGTATCTCCATAAACTCTTTTTTTTTATTTCACAAAGCGGTTTTGCGTTCCCGCTAACCGTCGGCGTTTGATGACGCTCGAAGTTTACTGTTTTCGACTTTTATTTTGAGGCTGAAGTGAGTCAGCTTCGTTAATTTTCCGTCGTTGACGTGAGGTCTTATAAATAGGAATGCGCTTTGATTAGTCTCGAACAAGCTGAATTTGTGATATCAACAGCTGACCTCTTGCTCAATTCGACGAGTGATAAATGTGATTTCCGCTATGTGTCCCTCAGATGACCGCAACTCCGGAGCCTCGGGGCAGTTGCATCGATCCTAATGACTTGTCCCCCCACAAAGTTGTTGCCGCAGCTTGCCCTCCGGCACCGCTTACTTTTATTCAATTCAGTACCGTTTACTTGCGTCGCTTCCCGGAGCACCAGTAGGGTGGGGCCGCGCTCTGTTTCCTTTCTCCAGGCAGTCTTTCGTAATGGATGTGCAATTTCAGGCGCCGCAAAAGTGGCTAATTTTACTCCCAACTTTTTGCACTGAACACTTGTCCCATTCTTTACATTCACCACAGGAGGTACCGCCCGCGGCACGTCATTGTCGGATGATGATGATGACCATTTCAATGATTTGTAACGGTCTTTGTTGCGGTTTTAATGATGAACCCACCGCCTGTGGCTGGTGGGTTGCATGCCTATCCGCGCGGTTGTTGTTTGTTTCGTGCTCGTGTCCTCCCTTTTATTTTACACACCGTTCGTGAGCCCCAGGGACCCGCCTCAAACGCGTGTGCATTTACACCTCTCGACCGTGATGATCGGCTCAATTGCATTTGCGGCGTTGTTTCCGCCTCTCAACCGCAACAATTGTATTTTGACGACCTTGTCTCAATCAATATTACCCGTGTATCCCGTGCACTAATATGTTTGAAGGCGGCGAACCCGTCGATGATGGGTGCGCTCCCGATGACGACGCCGTCGGCGACCACGTCCTCTATCCACGACGTCGTCTGGTTTATTTATTTGCTCAATCCTGCATTAGGCGTGTGGCGGGGTTGGCGATGTACCTGGGGGGTTTTCATGAAGTAGTTTGCCTCACTAAACCGACCGTGTTCCACCATTCTGTGGACGTCGTTGTGCTTCTATTCGATGAGTCACCCCTCTTTCTTCCATGTATCGTACCCTAGGTCATTGCGGCACCGCCTTCTGACGTTATTACTATTTCGTTATCAGTCGATAAGCTTTGCCCAGCTTTATATATATATAAAGCTTGTTGTCCTTAACCTTGCTATTTTACCTTTGACGCTTGACAGATTGGATTAAGTCGAGTGTGTCTCGTATTTCCCACGAAGGCATAAGCGCCACTGGTAGCTCATTAGGCCTACTACGTTGGGTCAATGCCAATGCCCCAGTGGCACCGCGTTGGAGCTCGTTTCGTCGTGCCTCAGGCGACATTTTTGCCGTTTATGGTCGTCTCTATGTTTACTCTTGCTCGACATCGCGCTCTTCCATCGGACCATGACCAAAGCTACTATTGAGTGACTCTTTGCTCCCTCACGTCAATGTATCCTGTCCTCTATATCAGGTCCGAAAAAGCTTACCCTCCTCATCCACAGCTATTATCGACAGTTGTTTTTTGGAGCCTTTCATTGAACATGGAACAGGTTCTTGCTGACACACCATTATAACCATGTTTGCGCAATAGTTTTTTGCCGTTGACGTTGTCCTTTTTCGTAACTTTCGTGGAATAGGGCCCTGATTCATCGTTTATATTTGCTTTTAATTTCGTGTCTGCCCCTTTTTCGTGACAGATGTCGTTATATTTTAACATTTTTGTTTTTTCAGCAGATCCTCAGCATGTCGTCCGACGATGCCAACCCGCCGCGTGAAGCTACGATCTCCGTCTTGCGGGACAGCGGCAACAAAGTCACCGTCATGATCAACGTTCCCGGCCTGCAGCGTCGTCGCAACATTTTCAAGGCTATCTGGCACTTCTTCAGCAAGCCATCGAATCCTTTCCGTCTTTCTTCCAACGGGTTCTTCTCTAACTACGCCCTTACCAATGCCACGCTTGATTTCTCCATCGACGTCTACGAGAACAAACAGGCCTTGAAGGAACACAGCGAAGTGCGACAGACCTACTTTGTCAAGATCGAGCAGTTTCCGTCCCGAATCAATCCCGAAAGTGCTGAATTTGAGGTAATTATCTTTGAAATATTTGGGTTTGTCCGTTTGACTTTATTGACGTTTCTTCTTTTCAGCTCGTCGAAGCTGACAGCGGCAATTGCTACTTCTTGCTGACCGCCATCAAGCTTGACAATCTCAACACCAACTGGAAGGAATTCCAGGCTGACCACGGCACTTTGGACGCCTCCAAGGTATAGCTTAAGCCTTTGATTAAGCAGCTATTAATTTTGTCGAACTCATGGATCACTGCTGGCATCGTTTTTATGCATTCCGCTGTTGTTGATCACCAGTTGGTTGCTTTTTAAGTTCATTCCTTATCACATTTTCCGTTGACTTAAGCTCAAATAAAACAAACTAATTATATATATATTGTGTTCATTGATTTTAAAATACAGTTCACAGCTGCATTCGTTATGTTGTTGTTCACAAAGAAGACTTTTTTTAATGTGTAATGATTGGCACGAAGTATTCACATCTCTGAGACTTTAAGTGTGCTTACTTTGGTGTCTACCGATTATCTGTATGCCCAAATTCAAAAAAATAAAGGTGAAACATTGGTGAGGCTTGAACTTGTCGCTCAAAAGTGCTATGAAGTGCCGGAAGCATTGAAAAATGCGGGTTTAACAAAACTATCTGAATCGACAAAAGATGTGAAACTGATATATATATATATATATATATAAATGTGCGACATTTTAGTGAAAACTCGAAGATACAAATCTAGAATGAAAGCGAATTTAGATAATTCTCCCGATCCGTAGTCATCTTGATTCGTCGGTATATCGTAGCAGTAAAAAAATACAATATAAAGATAATAGCCAAAGATGAAAGTAAACGCAACAGAAACAGTCAAAACATCAGAAACCGCCTCCGGATATCGCGGCCCGAAGTAGCCAAAGACGTCTGGGAATCAGCACATACCACCACATCAAGAATATGCACGTGCGCGGCGTCGCTTATCTATAACAAGCTGCATGTGTCATGCATATCAGCAGCCGGCGGCGTCCAATGAACTACTCGATCTAATTCGTATTTCTTTTCACTTTACGTCCGCTGTTAACCACCTTTATTGTTTATATTTGTTTTCCATTGACCCTTCTGAAGTATGTTTATGACCATAAAAACATTTTACATCACAAAAAAACTTCAATTTATGTAATTTAAACGTAAAATAGCATAACTTATGTCGATTACGCAGCGCGTGCGCATTTTAGTCATTATAAAACTGGCTCTTGTCACGAAACTGTAAAACGAGTTGATCTGTCTGCGCTGGTCAAAGCTCACTTTCGGACCCAGCGTTGTTGTCGCACGTTCTCGCCCGTTTTCGTGCCCGTTGTCTCCGCACCTTGCTGATATGGATCAAAGTGTGCCTCCAGCCAGCGACTGTGCCGTGAAATCCGTAAGTTGCGGTGTTTTCTAACCAGTTTCAATCAAAAGTTTTACAGAAGAAACCGAGCCTGCCTCCGTCTACTGATGCTCCTCAAACAACAAAGCGCATCCAAATGGATGTTCTCGATTCTGACGCTGCCAACCCCGATGCTATTGTGATCGGCAAGCCAGTGTCTACGCCTAATGTTCAGAAAGGCCAGACCATGCCTTCGAGCGCGATCCCCAAACCAGCTGCTGATATTCCTCCAAAAAGAATGTCCATCCCGATCAAACATATTCCTAGCAAAAGTGATATTGCGTTGAAGAAGATTGCTAAGCAGATGGATGGGTTGAAGCTGGATGAAGCGTCGTATACAGGTCCCCCACAGCATTGGGCCGTCGAAATGCATCCAATGGGCTTCCCTTTTTTCACCCTGAAGCCAATTCCCTCCAAAGATTTGCCGAATCCGTTCGCCATGGGCCATCGGGATATCATCAAGCCTCGAGATCCTGGCTCTCTCAAACGTGGCGCTGCTTTCACAGGCGTCGGCTGTCTGAAAGACGTTGGCTCGTTGGGAGAAGATGAGGTGACGCGTTCGCCTATCAAACGGTTAGTTATATTTATAAAATTTCGGTAGCTCGCACATCTTTTTTAGTCCTTGTGTTCGGTTCGCCCCTTCGATGGTTCATGGGTCAGTGGCTCACGCTACTCCCTTCCCGGCTGCAGCTTCAACCCCGGCCATAAACGAAGAACCTTTGATCACCGAGAAGGAAAAAGAAGAATCGACATCGCCATGACCAGTCGTGCTGTACCTTTGTGAAGCTGCCATATGTCTACTTTGTGAACGGGTTCGTTTTTCTGAAGGCCTTTAGCAATGTTAGATGTGTGGCCTCATTAGTTCTATCTTATTTTGGCACCTCCAAAAAAATATCCGTTATTTTTTGTTACTTATTGTATTGGTTATTGTTAAACGTAAAATGCAGCATATTGTTAAAGGTTTTTTTATTGAAATAAAAACGTCCAAATATTTTGACGACTCAAATTTGCAACTATGGCTTTATTTTCAAACTAGCACCCGCTGACTTATTGAGATGCGAATGTCATTCTGTTAATTAAATCTACGCACAAAATGATAAAACGTCTTTTGCCCTTCTATTTCGGCCGGAGTACTCAAAATTTTATGACGTTTCTTTAACTGGCAACTTTTTTATGCTTCTATTTGCTTGTATACATGTGAAAGTGCATCATCTTACGGTTTAATACGGTTTTTTTCACGCTGTGATTCTGGATATTGTTCACAAAAAGTGACATCCAAACTTTTTTCTCGCGGGTAGATGTTTCCATTGTCGTCGGACAAGCCGATTGTACGTTCTCGACGCGCTAGCCGACATGTTTGTGTACCTGTGAATCGGGTACTCAAGGCGGAGCTGGTGCGCGAGGAGCTTCAACTTGTAAGATGGTGCTGCCAACAAGCTGAACCGTGCTTTTGCTTGTATCTCCTATACAAGCGTCTACTTGTCGTTTCAAGTTGACAATTCCGCGCTTCACGCAACGACCTACGACGACGACCTTTTTGACAAGTCTGCATCCTAGAATCAGTGATCAGGATGAGCTCCCAGCTCGGGGCCATATCATCAGTTAATAACCTTATTGGGCGAGTTTTTAAGCAGCCCAGGGGTGATTTTGTAAGTTTTTTTTGTTTTCCGAATACGATACACATTTTTGTTAATGAAAGTGACGTGATCATTCTAAATTGTATCAATTACAGGTCGAACGACTCAATTCACTTTATACAGTATGCGTGCTGTCCATTAGTGCCGGTCTTCTGCTTACCTCGGCCTTCTGGGGTGATCCAATCACCTGCTGGATTCCGGCCGAATTTCCCAAAATCTGGTCAGATTTTGTGAACCAATTTTGTTACGCTCAGGGTACATATTTTTATAATATTGAGGGAGAATTGACATTTGATAAGGAAGAACGTCAAAAGTACTTTATTCGATATTACCAATGGGCAAGTTTATCCAAAATATGTAAATCGCATTCATATTTCGTTGTGTTTAGATCCCCTATGTTATCGCCCTTCAAGCTTTCCTCTACTTCATACCTCGATTTCTTATGCGGATAGTTTGTGCTTGGTCTGGTAAGTCACATTGGGGTTCAGACAGTTTTGTTAATGAAAAAAATGAACCTTGCTCTGATTGAATAGTCAATAAAAGCACACATTTTATGCATAGTTATGAAAGGTAAGAAGCGGCGAGCGTATTAAATTGTCTCACTGAAACGTGAGAATACAATGTAGAATGTGACGAACAAAGCCTCTAGGATTTCTTAAAGCTCGGGGGAGTCAATGAATGCGCATACTAGGCTCAAAAATTGATCTTTTCAGGTTATGACGTTCCCACCACTATCCAGTATATCGATGATCTCTGGCATCAGATCAAATCATCAAATTTTCAAAGTAATTTTTTATTGTTATGTTATGTTGGCTAATAGCAAATTTTGTAGATCGATTGGACACTTTTGAAAATGTTGGAGCCGTTTACATTTGGGATGGGTTGAAACTGTTCCATAAACGTCAACGTGGTGGTTTGACTTTCTATTACGTTATGTATACGATCATACAATGCGTCAATGCATGGTTGCAATTCCTCTTTATGAACCAACTCATTGCTTCGAGCAACGACTCTGTCTCCGGTTTGACTGTGATCAACGACCTCATTACCGGTGCCGATTGGGAGGTAAGCACGCTTCTTTCCTTGCGATTAAAATTTTTTCGGCGACTTTTGCTTTTGATCGCATTAGCACTAATCAGCTTTGTTTTTTTGGCTCGGTCGGGGGCTTACAACTTGCTCACTGTAAGTAAACTTGTTGTGGCTGAGTCTTTCACCGGAAACGCATCTCTGTAAGCCAATCGCGCAACTGTGTCATTTTTCATGTCTGTCAAACCGTCTTGCAACAATTTGAAACGTCGGGGGAAGCGTATCCGTGTACTTTTTCGCGTAGGCTTTAAACAACACGCTATTGACATTCGGTACTCACTTGTTGTGTTGCTGGAAACTATTCACAGGAACGCGGGTGCAAGAGGCTTGAAGTACAACAAGCACTTCAATTCGAAAGGAATTGCAACTATCGGCGAAGCAAGCTTCTCATCTGCGGGGTATTGAATGAATATGAAAAGCTTACAATTGTTTCCATTGAAGAAAAAAAGCACGAAAGATGATCAAAATCAAGCGAAAGCAACCAACATTTGACTCCTTTTCAGGAAACCGGCCACTTTCCCCGAATCACCCATTGTGATTTCAAGCGTCGTAAGACATCAGCTATCCAGATGGATACGGTCCTTTGTGTGTTGAATCTTAACATCTACTATGAAAAGGTTTTGGTCTTCTTATGGTTCTGGATGTTCTTCGTCGCTGTTGTCAGTACTCTTCATTGTTTCTATTGGCTGGCCCTTTCGATCTGTCTCAACAGCTACATCCGACAGCAACTCCATCACAAACTCGCCATTCACAGCAAATCTGCCAATCTTAATAAGTTCTTCCAAATTCTCGGTAACGACGGCATATTTATTCTGCACCAAGTTGGAGTGAATATTGGCGAATTACCAGCCAGCTACCTCGCACAAGCAATGTTCAACGTGGCTGATGAACTCGATAACAGAGGCGAAACTGCATCGCTGCTCGAAAAAGGAATGAAGACCGCTTAATTTTTGATCCCGTTGAAATCAGAGACGTCTAGTACAACAATAACGAAAAATTCTATCTTTTACATTGCTCAGATTCCTTTTAGTCGATTCACCTAAATTGTTTTGCTTTACGTTGACCATTGTTGCTTTTCGTTCGAACAAAAAATACATTTTCCATCTCGCGAGTTTACCGGGGGTATCAAAACAACAGAAGGCATTGCGCAATAAACGGCTATGGAGCGCAGACTGGAAAAATTGACCCTTGCCGAGGTTCAGCCGTCGGCACTTTTGTGCGGCGACTGCCAAGTTTTGACAAGAAAATTAGAATGGGAACCTTGAGTGCCGTCCCGAGATTACCGCGCATCGCTGCTTTGTTTTTGGTGCGCTACCGTCTGTTGCCACGGCACAAAACTTCCCGCAAATGAGAGCGCCGACCTATGTGCCCCGTTTAGCATGATGATGATGAGCCATCGTCGCAACCCTCCATCGAGGTATACGGTCCACCAAACAGGTAACCAAAGAAGGAACCGCGCACGTTGACGGTCGAATTGTCACCTCTGAACTCATTAATCAACGCTTGTTTCGTGCTTGGAACAACCTTGGGCCGTGTCTTGTCCCACTGAGCATCACAGGCCCTGTTTGATAACATCTCCAGGCAGTTTGCTCACCCCATGTCTCGAGAGCAAGATCACATTTCAAATTGACATCGTCTTTCTATAAACAGTTTTTTTTTGAATGTTTATTTTTTATTACCGTAAAATTTATTGAATTAAAAATTTAACCAATTGAAAACCAAGTACAACATATTTGCTTCAATACATACATCCAACATAGGATGATCAAAGCAAGCGTTGAATCAAGAAATATTGCGAACAATTAAAGAACAAAACTGGAAACTATTGAGGAAGAGCGAAGGGCAAGGGATACTGAGATGACAGCAGAACATAACTGACAAAAATGGGCAACAACAATGGAAAACAATCACTTTGTACATCAATGGCACTATCCGCTTCTTGCAAGACAATCATTGGTATTCATAAACTCTTTGGTTTGTGTGACTTTTCAATAAATTAATAATATAAATCTGTATAATTCTGCTTAAACCCATTGTGATAACAATTTTTGTAGGGTGTCGAGAAAGTGAAGTGGGTTAGGCATACGACATAAAGCTCATGGATTAACGAAATGTGATGAATATAACTCGGAAAAAGTTGACACTCAAGGCGATGGTATCAACCAAAGTAACAACTATATAAACTTTTTTCGAGCTATAACATAAAAACTGCGAACAAACCGCTTTGCGAGAACTTATTGGTTGTTGTTGAGGAAGAAGTTAGGTTGATATGACATTCCGTTCGGGATGTATCCATTTCCATTAGGGAAGCTTAGCTTAATCTCATATGCTGCTGGCTTCATGATGTCATAGAATCCGCTTGCGTTCAGTTGAGCAGAAGCGTTGAAACTTTGGTTGTTCTGCGAGTCAATGTGCATTTCGTCAGAATGGTCTAGGAGCGATTCCGACTTGCACCTCTTCGATTTCGCATGAGCTTTGCGATTTCTGCTCTGGATGCCGTCCTTGCGCATCGAAACCGGACGGTTGATCTAAAAACAAAAAAACCATTTAGTTCAGGTTAATGTGTTTTTCTGCTGGCACTTATTGCCACAGATGCCATTGCCACGCTCCCTCCGTTCTCTGAATTTTCCTTGACCAAACCGATAAAAATCAGTTTAGTGTCGCGATCTGGGGTAAGGTTTGCAGTTTCAGTGAACGATGTGTCTTTGCGTGAGTTATATAATGCCGTGAGCGCGAAGGCCGAGACCCGTTGACACTCAATTAACCTCGAACCTCGACGCACACGCATGATTAATTGGTCCTCCGTTTTTTTTCCTCCTCCTCAAGTCTACGTGGTCATCGAAACTTATGCCAAACTTATGTTCGAATGTTCTACCGTAGTGAGGAAGGAGGAAAAAACAAAGCAAGCGACAAAAAGTACGAATACTTGCAAGTAAAGTCTCCTCAATGGTGAAAACTAGCCACTTATTTTTTGATTGATGTGAGAACTCGGAGAGAGCAGTTGGCTATGAAGTTATGAATCAAACAACTTACGCTATGAAGCTTATAGTAGAGCCCACAGGCATTGCACACTGTTTCTCCATTCGTGTTTCGCCGCCAAAGAGTCGTGTTATTTGTCCGGCAGTTGACGCAAGTGACACCTGTCCTCTTTTGCGCTGTCTGAAAAATAATTTGAACTTCATTTATGAGTACGGTAATAGGAAGCTTTTTGCGGAAGAATCGTAAATCCCAATATAGGTAATGTGCAGGCGTCGGCGGCCAGCAAAAGTCATTTTACGCACTTTAATTGGACAAAAAGGCATTCGAACAAATAGTTGTTTTTTGTTATATATTGCACTGTAAATGAGCTGCTCTTTTGAATGCCGAAACATCTGTCATTTTACGAGAATATAAAAAAAAGCAAAGAGTCATGGCGGCGCAACCAATTGTTTCCGCGGGGGGTTCGTTTGTTCAGCCAATCATGGTGGGCATGCATGTGAATTATTGCGAATCCCTCTTTTTGCAGTTTGATTCTGTCATCCATCTTTTGCATTTGAAAAGGCTGAGGTGCGAGTGAAACTGATGTCAGCAATGTCGACAAAACATGAGAGATAATGATCTGTGCTGCGGCGCGCATCGCTCCTGACTTCCCCCTCCTTATGGAAAGAGCCCCGAAGGCACCTCACGCTTCACGTTGTCACATCGCCGCACAATTTGTTTTGTTTTTGGACGAAATGACAAGGCAAGGACAGTGCTTACTTACCATACCAGGCGGCTGTCTACTCAAATGATTTACCCTCGTTTTCGATGTAAGCGGCAAAGAGAGGGAAAACAGCATTGGAGTCTATTGCGCAAGTGTCAACCCGTTTATTACGCCGGTTTTGATGGGTTACGTCCAAGCAAGCGCGTGCCACACAATGACAATAGATACGCACGACGAGGTTAAGTGTCAAACGATCAAGTTACCTAATCCTGTCAAGGGCGCACTCGTATAACTGACGGATTAAGCGAGTCATAAGAAGGTGTTACACTGTGCAACAGCAAGCCTAGTCTGACTAATTGCACTTGAACTGGGTCGTTATGCGAAACTTGATGTACGGTAGCCCCGTGCGAAGCCAAATGAAAACATAGGCAAAAGTTGGCAACTTGTATTGCTTATGGTATCTTATGTTACGAGAACATTGGAGCGACGACCAAAACAATCGCATTTTCCGAGATGTACTTGGCAAAACATAGCACTTTGTAAAAATATAAAAAATCCACAATGTGCATCGGTTTCGCCGAAGGCGCAATCAAGACCGTCGCCGTCGAGACCGACAGACGAAATACCTGCCTGTCGGGGGCATCACTGATCAGTACCGGCGCCTGTGCCGCTTTGTTTTGGCTTAATAAGGCGGATGGCGAGAGCGGAGATTCGATAATTGCAAACCACGCAGCGGAAGGGCAAAGGCACGACCCTGACTCCTCAATGCGGAGGTAAAATACGCGCTGAGCGAATAAAAAGTTAACGACGTTTTGTCCAAATAGCAGTTGAAGAAAATGGAATTAGTGCGCGAAAAAAGTTTTGACAGCAGTGCCTTACCTGACGTTTCTTCGGTTTCACAAGTGGTCTGCTTTGTTTGTTCATTTTGTAGTACAAGCCACATGCATTACAAAGGTAATGACCGTTACCATCCCGACGCCATAATGGAGTCCGATTCGCTCCACAGTTGGTGCATTGACGGTCATCAGCTGAAACGGAAAACATAAATGAATACAATTACCACCGCCTAGACTTACATTTAGGCTTGGATGACTTACTGGATCCTGATCTTCTCTGTTCCTCTTCATCAGAGCTGGCTTGATCGTTGTTACCGTGCGAATGGGTACTCATGATAACATTTTGTTGTTGCGGTTGGGGTTGGATTTGTTGAAGTTGAATCGCAGCGAGCTGTTCCTGATGCTGCTGGTTTTGTTGCTGTTGTTGTTGCAGTTGAAGATTTTGATTCTCAGCATTTGAAGCTGTCGTCGCCACAGCATTGGATACAAGGCGCTGAGCTTGTTGAAGGTTGGCCAGGTTATTGTAGTAATCCACATTTGTAGAAGTGTACTGGTAAGCCGACGATGCAGGCGCAAAGAAATTCTGTGTCGCCGGGTTGGAGGCTGAAAAGAAGAATGAATTGATCAGTTGCAATGCCTAAGGGTCCTGTCCTCCCACTGCCAACTTATCGGCATGCTCATCAGAGATCACCATCCGATTTCGGCAATTATCAAATTCGTTCAATCTTGAAACACGCTTACCTACAAACATGGCCGGGTCTGTCAGCAAATTCTGGGGCTGCTGAACAGTCAAGGCAGTAAGATCACTCGTGACTGATGTAACAGCATCAGTGGTCGTTGGGATGGTGGTAGAGCCGCTGGCGAGATTGTTGGTCTGGGTGTATCCCCAGCCAGCAAAAAGTGGCAAACTGGGGTATCCAAGAGCACCAGGGTTTGAAGCATCATACGCTTTGATAGGATTATGCTGATAATAGAATTGCGGTGCTGCAACAGCTGTTTGTTGTTGGTAAAATGGAGGCTTGATTGGCGAGAACAAGCTATCATCGGCAGCCAATCCAGAGTCGATATCCGAAAGGTTTTGGTTCTGCAACGCACTGTTAATATCGCCAGAAAGGCTGATTACAGGGGTAATAAGCGATTGTTGATCTTGATGGAGCTGGTGTTGTTGTTGCTGCGTTTGGTACTGCAATTGTTGAAGCAATGATGCTTCCGGTGCAGTAGTCGTACCGGCTGCTATGGCACTGGCTTCGCCATTAGTAAGGTCAAATTTGAACTCCATTTGCTGAACCATTGATACGTTTGTAGGGGAGCAAGTGATGGGGCTGTAAAAGAGAGTTGTATTTGGAATTGAAAGGCAATCAAAAATAGACGACACGGTATGCGAGACTGGAGTAAAGATGGGTAGCGAACTGTACGACACAGATGGGATGGCCAAGACCATGGGGCGGAGATCACCTTCCAGGCATGGTGACGCACGCCACAGACGACTACAAAGCGCGCCGCGCAAGCTCAAAGGCGAAGTGTGCCATGACAACAAAGGATTCAACACTAGCTTCCGGAGTCTCAGAGAGCTTATTCACCTTCACCTTCCGGGCGTTAACACGCGGCTATGGCTTTCTAAGACAAAAAAAGGCATAACAGATCTAATGACATGCTTTTCGGCACATATCCTCTTAAGGACTTGGCACTAAAAAGCATGACACATTCTTGTGATCATGCCCTCAGACCACCCTAGTGGACCCTGGTCTGTGGTCGCGATAATCTTTTGATAATCAGCGACAATCGAGTTATCGTCACCCTATCAGATGGCAACATCGATCAGTTTCAATTTAACTTTGACCGGTCTCATAAAAAAGACTGCGACAAGATTGCCTATGGCGATACGGGTTCGAGGATACCTTTGCCCCATTGGGGTTTCCGGAGACCGATCGAAAGCATCGAAATGCACCACTGGCCGTGGCAAGATTGCATCAACAATGTGTTGATCATCGTCTACAGCCGAAAACGAGCACAGCCTCCTTCACGAAGACGACCCCAAAAAAGCGGCATCGGGGGGCGGTGCATTCCAACTGGCTCGTTGAGTCCGCAGGGGCGTGGTGGACGCACCGTATTGGCTGTGCGGCTGTCTACAGCCGTTGTACCCCTCCGAAAGCAGTGCCTCAGGGCTGCCGAAAAGCGCTAATGCCGAAGGGCTTTTCACGTCGACACCGTAGAAATAGCTCAAACAAATTGTAAGGCGCGCTATCCTCAAGAGAGCTATATATTTGCGAATTATGAACTGAGATGATGGAAGCGTCACAGCCTCCGGGGGCTGTATTTCAAACTTAGAGGAGCTAACGATGTGACAAAGCTTTGCGTGGTGTTTTGTGTTGGCCCACAAAGTTGACGAACGCAGTTGGCCGCGGAACGATCGTTGTTTTTTTCAATTGCAGAAGGAGATGGAGGAGATAAAAGACGGTGGCTCGGCGAGAGCAAAGCAATTATGAGGCGACAATTTGTCAGCGCCAATCAAAGCTTCCGTTCACTTTTTGAGTGACCGGTTGTTGCGTCAAAGGACGCTTCAAATCATAACCGACATCACCGCCGTTCATGGCCACCGACAAGACCTAAGCCGACTTTTGACGTTGACAGACCATGTTTTGCTTCGGTTCGCTTGTCCTCAACCGGCATGATGAATTTCAAACCGTTTCGGGACATAAACTGTCGAAAAGAACCCACAAAATCCCGGCCAAGCCCCCGCTGGGATACCCAGAGGCGCGAACTGTCTGTCATCGGCATGGCAGATGTGTGCGCGAAAACGGTTGTCACCAAGCTTTAGGTTTCGCGCACAGTTCAGGGTGAACATCTGGGGTGAAAAGTGTGAGTAATGGATCGTTCTGTCCTATTAACATTTTGCAAGAGCTTTTTAAAACATGAAATCAAACCTCAAGACGTAATGTATCACAAGAATCGACAGAGCTTGAGACAGCTTTTTTTCGTACGGTGACAAGATTGAAAAACAAAAAGCTAAACGACTTGAGTTCTCTAGAGGAATCAAATTCGATAATGGAATTTGGGGGTCCCAACGGAGCAAAATTCCAATTTCAAAGATAAATGCAGCGCCGTGAGTGACGGCAGATTCCCAGGCGGCGAATGCTTGTTAGTTACCGTAATGGACGGCCGGAAGTGCTAAGCTGCCGTTTAGCTCCTCTTTATGGGTCGCCGATCGCTGCGCGTGGGTTTAAGCTACCAGGGATTCTGGTTATTAACTTGTTCCCAAGATCGCACAACTTTTTAGCAAGCGACTTCCACGGCGATTATCGACTTGGCTTGTGATGTAAGCGTAGCTTTAAACTTAGTCTCAGTGGGCCTGACACGCGGGCCAAAAAAGGGAACCGCATGATTGGCTAACGGCACTCTTTCTGTCCGGATTTGTTCAGGGAGTCGTCGCTCAGTGACGGACGACATAGACAAAGTTGTCGCTTCGGAATGGCTCTCGGCATCAAAAAGAGTATTAATCGGGGGTAAAACAACTAAAAAGACTGTGGAACAATGCCCATTCCGGAAATGTGTTTTCAAACAGTAGTAAGAAGATCAAAGCGACCCGAAAAGTTAGCCTGGAGTCAGCACAATAATGGTACATAAAACATTCAAATCCATGATATAGCCCTGACACGGTCAGTCATTCTCTGCGAGCTAATTACAACGACAAGTGTGAGCGAAGTGTCCCACGGCCAATTGTGTGCGCACCTAATCATTCGTCGTGATCAGGTCAAGTTCAGGTGGCCACAGCGCGGGTAATAAAATAGCAAAGTTTTCGGTAATAAATCACCCGCCATGTCAAGGATGGGTAATGTTGACAACCTATCTTCCCGGAGGTTATGCAAGCAGTTACTTAACGATGAGTCCATGCCATAAACACTCGATTACAATGCTATTAAAACGAACTATTACGCCTTTACAGCTGGGAGAGTGACACGCGCGCTTGAAAGGTCATCTACCTGCGCCTGAATATCAACGAGATGGAGTGCGTAAAGTCGGACATAAAACTTAAAATCCAATTCACATAAAACCAATGTTGCAAATGCAGGGTAGTTTGGGCACACCACGACTGATGGCATGAAACAGGGTCCAAGGGCGATTCCGTCTCATTTCCTGTGTTGTGCCTATCCCAAGAAGCTGCTCATTTCCCGCGGTCGTCCCTGGAATGTCCTTGGCCCCATGGCCATGGGCGCTCGGGATCAGTCTCTACCCCTTTCCCCTCTAGGAAGTAGCAGCCTCAACGGCAGCCAGCTGGCGCGAGGTCTTCTGCTCAATGAGACGTTCATAATGACATCGTGGTGAATCACAGTTAAGACAAGATACTGAATGACCTCAGGCTATGCAAGCATGCGACCATGTCTAGCAATTACTTTTTACAAATTGACTAATTCATCCCAAAAAGATGTTTTATGAAGCAGGTGGAAAATCGTCAAAAAAATCGCGCGAGAAAATGAAGTGCTGCTTCCTGCGCAACTTCCGCTCACCCAAAAAAAAGAAGAAAGCACCGACTGAAACATTTTGGAATGATCTTTAAGGCTAAAACGAATCGGAAGTGGTGGTAATTGGCACAAGCACATTGTTTACGCCGGTGCCGCCGAAGCTGTCAGACATATCAACAGTCGGTCATTGTTTCGACAGACTGTACCACAGCGGCACTGCGTATTGTGGAAGCCTTTTGCCGCGCCTTCCGGGGACCCTGGGGAATTCCGAAATGTTAATGCGAATTTGATTGTTTTTATGCTTTCGGATGCTTTTAAAATCTCGGAAGCAAATAGGAAGAGCCAAAAATGCGACATCAATTCGGGCACTGTTTTCGCACATTTGCATAATTCCATACGTCTTTTAAATTTTACAAAAGCAGTCATCCATCTCAACCAGTCAGCCGTTCGCGCAAGCACAGCTGTTAATTCGAGTCCTATGTATGTCAAGACATTGCCCCAGGCTACCGAAACGGGTCAAAGGATCACGGCAAAACAGCTTGGAGACAGGTACCGGTCTTGACTATTAACAAATATGCACAATTTGACCATAAAGAGATTACATCGCATTAATAGCAGACCCTCAGAACGGGGTTGGACGGCAATGTCGTCGAGGGCTACCGTGCCGACGACCTCGTTTCTGACACCCGCGGACATTTGCAGCGGCAACTCATTTGGAAAGATAAGCATCTCACGGGATTCTCGTGTCGCCGTGGAAAGCACGATGGATACACGAGACTCTAATACCTGGGGTGTTGCGAGTCAAATGGTAAATCAATTGGTTACGCGTTTTAATGCCCTACTATTTGAAGAGAATAAAACGGAAATCCTTTTTGACAACATTCACGCTTGCGACTTTTATGTAATTCAACTTACGGGGGGTGATTTGTACGGAGACATCTGATTATGGTAGTTGACACACTTAACTGATGATAGGTATAAACTTTATCATACACTACATTTATTACAGTTATGAACAAGATTAAGCATTCCAAACAACAGTAGCATAGGAACGTGGTTCCATGTCGAACTTGACGACCTTACCGGTCTTCTTGTCCTTAAGTTCGATGTTGTAAGTATCACTGGATTGACGGTTATCAAAGACAGCAACATTTTTGTTATCACCGTTGAAACCGAGGTATTTCAAGTAGTCGCCGCTCACGGCGTTGTTGGTGGTCAAATCGACACGCTTGGCGCCGGGTTGGACAAATTTACTAAAAACTTGGATATTAAAATAAGTCACGTTAAATTTAAACATACCTGAAGTGACCAAGGGCATAGTACATCGGCTGTTTGTAGAACTCGTCGCTGCCAGTCTTGGTAACAGTAATTGGAGCATCGACAAGGTTGTTGATCCACGTCGGACCACCAGTAGTATCGAGACAGATGTTCCAATCAACCCATCCAGTGGCCCAGTTTTCAATGTCAGTGATAATGTCGTATGAGTAAATCAGAGCACGTTGCCAATCACCGTGCATACCGTCGGCATTCCATCCAGTGCAAGCTTCGGTGGCCAGGATGAACTTATCAGAATGAGCGTTGTGAACGTCAGTGAGGATATGCGGATCAGTGCCCTGATCCTCATAATAATGCACAGCCATACCGTCAACGTATTTCGCAGCATCCTTATCACCCAGAACAGTGTTGACAAAGTCAAGCATAACTGGGCGTTGGTCATCGTGAATCATAACTTTCAGGTTCTTTGTGAGATCCTTGCTCTTGAAGAGCGGGCCAAGATTCTTCTTGATGAAGTCACGCTCTTGTTCAGCCGTCATGCTCATGATTTGCCATCCACCGTTGGAGAAAGGCTCATTTAAAATAGTCAAACCCCAAAAGTTGATACCTTCCTTTTGGTACGCTTCGAAAAATTTGTACTGATAAAGTGCGAATGCCTGATAGTACTGGCCGCCGACATCACCCTTCAACTCGCCATGACCAACCATGTTATTGTTAGTTTTCATCCAGCCAGGTGCTGCCCAAGGTGTTGAGAAAAGCTGCAGTTTCTTGTTTTTGGACAAAGCATTCTTGATGTACGGAATCTGTAAACCCCGTTTGTGAAGATCAATCTAAACTACTACCAAAGTTACCTTGTATTGATGATCTTCAAATGTAAGAGCAAAGTTATCCATGTTAAAGTCACCGTCGTGATCATTGTACGAGTACGGGTGAGTTGAAAAATCAGTGCTAGCAATGGGCACACGGCCAAGACTGTAGCCAATACCCGAGGAACCGAAATACGCTTCGATAAAGTTGTCCCGCGTTTTTTCACTCAGTTGATCAAGGTTGATTCCGCACGCATCAGTAAAAGCAGCGCCGAATCCAGTCATAGTTTGGTAAGTTTTACCGGAATCAAAAGTTGCTTGAATCGTTTGAGCACCTTAAAATTAGCAAACATTATTGTATTTCTCAAGTTCTCTAAACTAAACTCACGTTCTTGTTCAAATGAATTGCCGAAACTTAAAACAGTCTTTTCAAACCGCTTGCCACTAATACTCGATTTGTAAACTGCAGCTTGATCATTGTTCAAGTTTCCAAGAGGAGGAAATTCATCACAATAAGTTGAATTACATAGACATTCAATACGCGGTTCACTGCCGGAATTGAAAAGCTTCGCGCATTGGCGCACGGCATTAACAGACGCTAACGCCACCAAAAAGGTGAACAAAATTTGAGACACCTTCATCGCGATGAATGAATGTGCTTCAACGAGACAGCCGGTATCTTTCTTATACACGTTTATTTTAAGGTGCCATGTTGTTATCACTAGCGTGCAAACTGAATCAGATATTATCAACTACAAGGACTTTGCTCATAGAAACGGTCTGTATCAAGAATAACTGATAATAATTGGGCGTGGAGAGTCGAGCGTTGCTTTTAAGGGCCGGAAGCTAGCATTTTTTTACTTTGGACTTCCTCAAAGATCGCAGAGACCGTTTCAACAATCGCAGGTTAAAGATTGATTAAGTTTTTACGGGGTAATAGCTTTCACACTTGAATAAAAAAGAAGGAATACATGAAATTTTAAAAACATTTAATAGGTTTGCAATAACCAAACAAATTTTTTCGTCTGTTTTAAAATTTAATCTGTATTGTATTTTTTTTAATTCTAACATTTCATACAATCACTTAACAAGAGGGGGTGGAACCCATTTTTCTATTGATTGTCGAAACAATCCGAATGCTTCTGCGGGTAACTCATGTCCCTCGTTTTGTGTGGGCGTGTTCCCTCTTTGTAGTTTGGTTTTGAGCCGGGTACGTCCATGGAAGAGTTCTTTTCGGTCTGGGATGACTTTTCAAGGGGCGATCCCGGCCGATTGATGGCCCAATGCCGGCTCGAAAGGCACGCACGCACTCCGAAATCATGAACAAATCCCTCGTTTTGTGTGGGCGTGTTCCCTCTTTGCAGTTTGGTTTTGAGCCAGGTACGTCCATGGAAGAGTTCTTTTCGGTCTGGGATGACTTTTCAAGGGGCGATCCCGGCCGATTGATGGCCCAATGTCGGCTCGAAAGGCACGCACGCACTCCGAAATCATGAAGAAATCCCTCGTTTTGTGTGGGCGTGTTCCCTCTTTGTAGTTTGGTTTTGAGCCAGGTACGTCCATGGAAGAGTTCTCTTCGGTCTGGGATGACTTTTCAAGGGGCGATCCCGGCCGATTGATGGCCCAATGCCGGCTCGAAAGGCACGCACGCACTCCAAAATCATGAACAAATCCCTCGTTTTGTGTGGGCGTGTTCCCTCTTTGCAGTTTGGTTTTGAGCCAGGTACGTCCATGGGAGAGTTCTTTTCGGTCTGGGATGACTTTTCAAGGGGCGATCCCGGCCGATTGATGGCCCAATGCCGGCTCGAAAGGCACGCACGCACTCCGAAATCATGAACAAATCCCTCGTTTTGTGTGGGCGTGTTCCCTCTTTGCAGTTTGGTTTTGAGCCAGGTACGTCCATGGAAGAGTTGTTTTCGGTCTGGGATGACTTTTCAAGGGGCGATCCCGGCCGATTGATGGCCCAATGCCGGCTCGAAAGGCACGCACGCACTCCGAAATCATGAAGAAATCCCTCGTTTTGTGTGGGCGTATTTCCTCTTTGTAGTTTGGTTTTGAGCCGGACATGACTATTGAAGCATTTGTTTCGCTATGGGATGACTTTTCAAGGGGCGATCCTGGCCGACTGATGGCCCAGCGCTGACTCGAAAGGCACGCACGCACTCCGAAATCATGAACAAATCCCTCGTTTTGTGTGGGCGTGTTCCCTCTTTGTAGTTTGGTTTTGAGCCGGGTACGTCCATGGAAGAGTTCTTTTCGGTCTGGGATGACTTTTCAAGGGGCGATCCTGGCCAATTGATGGCCCAATGCCGCCTCGAAAGGTACGCACGCACTCCGTAATCATGAAGAAATCCCTCGTTTTGTGTGGGCGTGTTCCCTCTTTGTAGTTTGGTTTTGAGCCGGGTACGTCCATGGAAGAGTTCTTTTCGGTCTGGGATGACTTTTCAAGGGGCGATCCTGGCCAATTGATGGCCCAATGCCGCCTCGAAAGGTACGCACGCACTCCGTAATCATGAAGAAATCCCTCGTTTTGTGTGGGCGTGTTCCCTCTTTGTAGTTTGGTTTTGAGCCGGGTACGTCCGTGGAAGAGTTCTTTTCGGTCTGGGATGACTTTTCAAGAGGCGATCCCGGCCGATTGATGGCCCAATCCCGGCTCGAAAGGTACGCACGCACTCCGTAATCATGAAGAAATCCCTCGTTTTGTGTGGGCGTGTTCCCTCTTTGTAGTTTGGTTTTGAGCCGGGTACGTCCGTGGAAGAGTTCTTTTCGGTCTGAGATGACTTTTCAAGGGGCGATCCCGGCCGATTGATGGCCCAGCGCTGACTCGAAAGGCACGCACGCTATCCGAAATTATGAACAAATCCCTCGTTTTGTGTGGGCGTGTTCCCTCTTTGTAGTTTGGTTTTGAGCCGGGTACGTCCGTGGAAGAGTTCTTTTCGGTCTGAGATGACTTTTCAAGGGGCAATCCTGGCCGATTGATGGCCCAGCGCTGACTCGAAAGGCACGCACGCTATCCGAAATTATGAACAAATCCCTCGTTTTGTGTGGGCGTGTACCCTCTTTGTAGTTTAGTTTTGAGCCGGACATGACCATTGAAGCATTTGTTTCGCTATGGGATGACTATTCAATGGACGATCCCGGCTGATTGATGGCCCAGCGCTGACTCGAAAGGCACGCACGCTATCCGAAATTATGAACAAATCCCTCGTTTTGTGTGGGCGTGTTCCCTCTTTGTAGTTTGATTTTGAGCCGGGTACGTCCATGGAAGAGTTCTTTTCGGTCTGGGATGACTTTTCAAGGGGCGATCCTGGCCAATTGATGGCCCAATGCCGGCTCGAAAGGCACGCACGCACTCCGAAATCATGAACAAATCCCTCGTTTTGTGTGGGCGTGTTCCCTCTTTGCAGTTTGGTTTTGAGCCGGACATGACTATTGAAGCATTTGTTTCGCTATGGGATGACTTTTCAAGGGGCGATCCTGGCCGACTGATGGCCCAGCGCTGACTCGAAAGGCACGCACGCACTCCGAAATCATGAACAAATCCCTCGTTTTGTGTGGGCGTGTTCCCTCTTTGTAGTTTGGTTTTGAGCCGGGTACGTCCATGGAAGAGTTCTTTTCGGTCTGGGATGACTTTTCAAGGGGCGATCCTGGCCAATTGATGGCCCAATGCCGCCTCGAAAGGTACGCACGCACTCCGTAATCATGAAGAAATCCCTCGTTTTGTGTGGGCGTGTTCCCTCTTTGCAGTTTGGTTTTGAGCCGGACATGACTATTGAAGCATTTGTTTCGCTATGGGATGACTTTTCAAGGGGCGATCCTGGCCGACTGATGGCCCAGCGCTGACTCGAAAGGCACGCACGCACTCCGAAATCATGAACAAATCCCTCGTTTTGTGTGGGCGTGTTCCCTCTTTGTAGTTTGGTTTTGAGCCGGGTACGTCCATGGAAGAGTTCTTTTCGGTCTGGGATGACTTTTCAAGGGGCGATCCTGGCCAATTGATGGCCCAATGCCGGCTCGAAAGGCACGCACGCACTCCGAAATCATGAACAAATCCCTCGTTTTGTGTGGGCGTGTTCCCTCTTTGCAGTTTGGTTTTGAGCCGGACATGACTATTGAAGCATTTGTTTCGCTATGGGATGACTTTTCAAGGGGCGATCCTGGCCGACTGATGGCCCAGCGCTGACTCGAAAGGCACGCACGCACTCCGAAATCATGAACAAATCCCTCGTTTTGTGTGGGCGTGTTCCCTCTTTGTAGTTTGGTTTTGAGCCGGGTACGTCCATGGAAGAGTTCTTTTCGGTCTGAGATGACTTTTCAAGGGGCAATCCTGGCCGATTGATGGCCCAGCGCTGACTCGAAAGGCACGCACGCTATCCGAAATTATGAACAAATCCCTCGTTTTGTGTGGGCGTGTACCCTCTTTGTAGTTTAGTTTTGAGCCGGACATGACCATTGAAGCATTTGTTTCGCTATGGGATGACTATTCAATGGACGATCCCGGCTGATTGATGGCCCAGCGCTGACTCGAAAGGCACGCACGCTATCCGAAATTATGAACAAATCCCTCGTTTTGTGTGGGCGTGTTCCCTCTTTGTAGTTTGATTTTGAGCCGGGTACGTCCATGGAAGAGTTCTTTTCGGTCTGGGATGACTTTTCAAGGGGCGATCCCGGCCGATTGATGGCCCAATGCCGGCTCGAAAGGCACGCACGCACTCCGAAATCATGAACAAATCCCTCGTTTTGTGTGGGCGTGTTCCCTCTTTGCAGTTTGGTTTTGAGCCGGACATGACTATTGAAGCATTTGTTTCGCTATGGGATGACTATTCAATGGACGATCCCGGCTGATTGATGGCCCAGCGCTGACTCGAAAGGCACGCACGCTATCCGAAATTATGAACAAATCCCTCGTTTTGTGTGGGCGTGTTCCCTCTTTGTAGTTTGATTTTGAGCCGGGTACGTCCATGGAAGAGTTCTTTTCGGTCTGGGATGACTTTTCAAGGGGCGATCCCGGCCGATTGATGGCCCAATGCCGGCTCGAAAGGCACGCACGCACTCCGAAATTATGAACAAATCCCTCGTTTTGTGTGGGCGTGTTCCCTCTTTGTAGTTTGGTTTTGAGCCGGGTACGTCCATGGAAGAGTTCTTTTCGGTCTGGGATGACTTTTCAAGGGGCGATCCTGGCCAATTGATGGCCCAATGCCGCCTCGAAAGGTACGCACGCACTCCGTAATCATGAAGAAATCCCTCGTTTTGTGTGGGCGTGTTCCCTCTTTGTAGTTTGGTTTTGAGCCGGGTACGTCCGTGGAAGAGTTCTTTTCGGTCTGGGATGACTTTTCAAGAGGCGATCCCGGCCGATTGATGGCCCAATCCCGGCTCGAAAGGTACGCACGCACTCCGTAATCATGAAGAAATCCCTCGTTTTGTGTGGGCGTGTTCCCTCTTTGTAGTTTGGTTTTGAGCCGGGTACGTCCGTGGAAGAGTTCTTTTCGGTCTGAGATGACTTTTCAAGGGGCGATCCCGGCCGATTGATGGCCCAATGCCGGCTCGAAAGGCACGCACGCACTCCGAAATCATGAAGAAATCCCTCGTTTTGTGTGGGCGTATTTCCTCTTTGTAGTTTGGTTTTGAGCCGGACATGACTATTGAAGCATTTGTTTCGCTATGGGATGACTTTTCAAGGGGCGATCCTGGCCGACTGATGGCCCAGCGCTGACTCGAAAGGCACGCACGCACTCCGAAATCATGAACAAATCCCTCGTTTTGTGTGGGCGTGTTCCCTCTTTGTAGTTTGGTTTTGAGCCGGGTACGTCCATGGAAGAGTTCTTTTCGGTCTGGGATGACTTTTCAAGGGGCGATCCTGGCCAATTGATGGCCCAATGCCGCCTCGAAAGGTACGCACGCACTCCGTAATCATGAAGAAATCCCTCGTTTTGTGTGGGCGTGTTCCCTCTTTGTAGTTTGGTTTTGAGCCGGGTACGTCCGTGGAAGAGTTCTTTTCGGTCTGGGATGACTTTTCAAGAGGCGATCCCGGCCGATTGATGGCCCAATCCCGGCTCGAAAGGTACGCACGCACTCCGTAATCATGAAGAAATCCCTCGTTTTGTGTGGGCGTGTTCCCTCTTTGTAGTTTGGTTTTGAGCCGGGTACGTCCGTGGAAGAGTTCTTTTCGGTCTGAGATGACTTTTCAAGGGGCGATCCCGGCCGATTGATGGCCCAATGCCGGCTCGAAAGGCACGCACGCACTCCGAAATCATGAAGAAATCCCTCGTTTTGTGTGGGCGTATTTCCTCTTTGTAGTTTGGTTTTGAGCCGGACATGACTATTGAAGCATTTGTTTCGCTATGGGATGACTTTTCAAGGGGCGATCCTGGCCGACTGATGGCCCAGCGCTGACTCGAAAGGCACGCACGCACTCCGAAATCATGAACAAATCCCTCGTTTTGTGTGGGCGTGTTCCCTCTTTGTAGTTTGGTTTTGAGCCGGGTACGTCCATGGAAGAGTTCTTTTCGGTCTGGGATGACTTTTCAAGGGGCGATCCTGGCCGACTGATGGCCCAGCGCTGACTCGAAAGGCACGCACGCACTCCGAAATCAATAACAAATCCCTCGTTTTGTGTGGGCGTGTTCCCTCTTTGTAGTTTGGTTTTGAGCCGGGTACGTCCATGGAAGAATTCTTTTCGGTCTGGGATGACTTTTCAAGGGACGCTCCCGGCTGATTGATGGCCCAGCGCTGACTCGAAAGGCACGCACGCTATCCGAAATCATGAACAGATCCCTCGTTTTGTGTGGGCGTGTTCCCTCTTTGTAGTTTGATTTTGAGCCGGACGTGACCATTGAAGCATTTGTTTCGCTATGGGATGACTATTCAATGGACGATCCCGGCTGATTGATGGCCCAGCGCTGGCTCGCAAAGCACGTACGCTCTTCGAAATCATGAACAAATCCCTCGTTTTGTGTGGGCGTGTACCCTCTTTGTAGTTTAGTTTTGAGCCGGGTACGTCTATGGAAGAGTTCTTTTCGGTCTGGGATGACTATTCAATGGACGATCCCGGCTGATTGATGGCCCAGCGCTGACTCGAAAGGCACGCACGCTATCCGAAATTATGAACAAATCCCTTGTTTTGTGTGGGCGTGTTCCCTCTTTGTAGTTTGGTTTTGAGCCGGGTACGTCCGTGGAAGAGTTCTTTTCGGTCTGAGATGACTTTTCAAGGGGCAATCCTGGCCGATTGATGGCCCAGCGCTGACTCGAAAGGCACGCACGCTATCCGAAATTATGAACAAATCCCTCGTTTTGTGTGGGCGTGTACCCTCTTTGTAGTTTAGTTTTGAGCCGGACATGACCATTGAAGCATTTGTTTCGCTATGGGATGACTATTCAATGGACGATCCCGGCTGATTGATGGCCCAGCGCTGACTCGAAAGGCACGCACGCTATCCGAAATTATGAACAAATCCCTCGTTTTGTGTGGGCGTGTTCCCTCTTTGTAGTTTGATTTTGAGCCGGGTACGTCCATGGAAGAGTTCTTTTCGGTCTGGGATGACTTTTCAAGGGGCGATCCTGGCCAATTGATGGCCCAATGCCGCCTCGAAAGGTACGCACGCACTCCGTAATCATGAAGAAATCCCTCGTTTTGTGTGGGCGTGTTCCCTCTTTGTAGTTTGGTTTTGAGCCGGGTACGTCCGTGGAAGAGTTCTTTTCGGTCTGAGATGACTTTTCAAGGGGCGATCCCGGCCGATTGATGGCCCAATGCCGGCTCGAAAGGCACGCACGCACTCCGAAATCATGAAGAAATCCCTCGTTTTGTGTGGGCGTATTTCCTCTTTGTAGTTTGGTTTTGAGCCGGACATGACTATTGAAGCATTTGTTTCGCTATGGGATGACTTTTCAAGGGGCGATCCTGGCCGACTGATGGCCCAGCGCTGACTCGAAAGGCACGCACGCACTCCGAAATCATGAACAAATCCCTCGTTTTGTGTGGGCGTGTTCCCTCTTTGTAGTTTGGTTTTGAGCCGGGTACGTCCATGGAAGAGTTCTTTTCGGTCTGGGATGACTTTTCAAGGGGCGATCCTGGCCGACTGATGGCCCAGCGCTGACTCGAAAGGCACGCACGCACTCCGAAATCAATAACAAATCCCTCGTTTTGTGTGGGCGTGTTCCCTCTTTGTAGTTTAGTTTTGAGCCGGGTACGTCCATGGAAGAATTCTTTTCGGTCTGGGATGACTTTTCAAGGGACGCTCCCGGCTGATTGATGGCCCAGCGCTGACTCGAAAGGCACGCACGCTATCCGAAATCATGAACAGATCCCTCGTTTTGTGTGGGCGTGTTCCCTCTTTGTAGTTTGATTTTGAGCCGGACGTGACCATTGAAGCATTTGTTTCGCTATGGGATGACTATTCAATGGACGATCCCGGCTGATTGATGGCCCAGCGCTGGCTCGCAAAGCACGTACGCTCTTCGAAATCATGAACAAATCCCTCGTTTTGTGTGGGCGTGTACCCTCTTTGTAGTTTAGTTTTGAGCCGGGTACGTCTATGGAAGAGTTCTTTTCGGTCTGGGATGACTATTCAATGGACGATCCCGGCTGATTGATGGCCCAGCGCTGACTCGAAAGGCACGCACGCTATCCGAAATTATGAACAAATCCCTCGTTTTGTGTGGGCGTGTTCCCTCTTTGTAGTTTGGTTTTGAGCCGGGTACGTCCGTGGAAGAGTTCTTTTCGGTCTGAGATGACTTTTCAAGGGGCAATCCTGGCCGATTGATGGCCCAGCGCTGACTCGAAAGGCACGCACGCTATCCGAAATTATGAACAAATCCCTCGTTTTGTGTGGGCGTGTACCCTCTTTGTAGTTTAGTTTTGAGCCGGACATGACCATTGAAGCATTTGTTTCGCTATGGGATGACTATTCAATGGACGATCCCGGCTGATTGATGGCCCAGCGCTGACTCGAAAGGCACGCACGCTATCCGAAATTATGAACAAATCCCTCGTTTTGTGTGGGCGTGTTCCCTCTTTGTAGTTTGATTTTGAGCCGGACATGACCATTGAAGCATTTGTTTCGCTATGGGATGACTATTCAATGGACGATCCCGGCTGATTGATGGCCCAGCGCTGGCTCGCAAAGCACGTACGCTCTTCGAAAACGTGAACAAACCCCTCGTATTGTAGGGCCGTGTAAACCTCTTTGGAGTTGTGTTTCGAGCCGGACAATAGCCATTGAAACGTTTGTTTCGCTATAGGATGACTTTTCGGTCGATCCGCCTTGTGTCGTTGATTACAAGAGAACCTTCAATGGCCGATTGATGACACGGCATGCGTTCAAAACGTGCGCACGATCTTCGACAACGTGAACAAATCCCTCGTATTGTAGGGCTGCATGTCCCTCTTTGGCTTTTGGATCAAAGCCGAGATTGTCCGTTGAATCGTTTGTTTCGAATCGGGATGAAGCGCACATATGTCCCCCTGTCCAGCTTGTTTTTTCGCTTGAAGTGATAAGATGTCGCTTTTCAACCCCAGTGAGCGACCCAATTTTCAAAGGCTGCACAATGGCGCGCCAAAACTGTCGTGCCTGTCGTGCACTTGTAGCTGCCTGTGGAATGTGTGTCACTAATTAGACACGTAAAACAACAAACGGCCATTAAAACGGGCTTGACCCGCCGACGCATTGCGGGCCAGGTGAAAAGATGTCGCCATTTTACTTACGTGGGCGATGCGACTTTCAACGGTTGGACAATGGCGCGCCGAAACTGCCGCGCTCGCCGTATGTATGTAGTAGCTCATACAATGTGTGTCACTGATCAGACACGTAAAACCGTCACAAAACGTCTATTGAAACTAGTTGAACCCGTTGACGACATTGTTTTGCGAGCGATAAACAGTTAAGAAAAACACATCATTTGTGAATATAATCGTTTTTAAGTAATGTTAAAATAGGACTCCTTTGATGTTTTGTTGCGGTAATGGGTAAAAACGGTTAAATAAACCAAAAATACAGTACATTTTTCTTATGTTGGAAACTGCAAGTTACCTATTATAGTCCGTGCTTTTTCGACTTGATTGTTACATCCTTCTATTTATTGATCTATCCTTAACATAGTTATTTTAAGAATTCAACGTTATGATTTCTCGGCCGACTCATCACCATACAAACAAACTGTACTCGCAAAAAGGATCCGGAAAAACACCGCCATGAATCACTGTTTAACTTGTTATCACTCACTTTCGCTCATAAAAGGGTAAAAAAAGCATGATCTAGTACGCACATTATGAGTTCTATCCTTCAAGTTAAGGTTATTCTGCTTGGAGATACAAATGTTGGTAAAACATCGTTGTTAAATCGTCTGACTGGTGGCTTACCAAACGAAACTCCGCCATCTCCGACACTTGGAATCGATATTCATTCCGTTTTTACTACAGTCGGAAAAACGAGTGTGCAACTTTCTGTATGTTCTTTGCTTGAATTAATCTCAATTTGTCGTTAGATTTAAGTTTTGGGACGTTGCCGGTCAAAACAACTTCCGACAAAGCCTACCTCGCATCTACAAAGACGCCCACATAGCACTGCTCGTCTATGATGTATCTTGCCCCGAATCATTCAATAATCTACACAATTGGCTAATTAACCTGAATCGGTATGGACCTAGCGACTGTAAACTGTTTATTTTTGGAAACAAAACTGATTTGCCGAAGAGGATCAATGCAAAGAAGGATCGTTTAACCTTTTTCTCAGAAAATAATATGGTTCACCCCGACATTTTTGAAGTGTCTGCAGTGAAAATGACAGCGCCATTGGGTTATGTAAAGGGTATTGCCAGCGCTGGGAAGGTGGTCGCCGAAGCTAGAAAGCGTAACGAAAGAAGCCTTGAGACAGAAACGGAATCTGGAGCTGTGAGTGTTCAGCAACAAAAGAAACAGTACTGTTGCTGCTTTGGGTGGCTAACGAAAAGAAGATGAACTATTACTGTTAATTCTTTGTTGAAACCAGTTGTAATGATTTCTAATTTGTCTTTGATCTGTTTTTTACTTTGCATTTTAATGTTTTATCATTCGTTGCTATGAAAATGTTTGTGAAAGGCGTGAATTTGCGACGTTTTCAGAAACTGCTGTAGATGTGGCTGTACAGACGTCTAAGACTAAATCTGATATCCCGAATAAACAGAACTTTTGTTGACGAACGTGATGATCAAAATCATCGATTTTTTGTAATTCAAGGCTTTGATGAGACTGTTAATTGCCCTCGAAGTAGTACTGATTACAAATATAGACAGTACTTACTCGAAAGTTATTAACATATAACATCAAGCAACAGAAGACGCAAAGATAAAACTGACCAAAATGGAACAGAAGTCATCCACTGCATCGTTGATGACAACCATTGGGGGTGAAAACGGCTTTGATCAACACGTCAAGTGCCTCCAGAACATGGCTGGATTCACCGTCCACAGCACAGCTCTGGAGACAATAGACACGAGGATCAAGCTTAACACAGCGTGACAGAAGCATAGGAAGCTGACAAAACAAAGCATGAAAATGTTCTTCGAACTTTTCCCAAAAACCAGACTGAACGGACAAACACGGATCGAGCGAGCGACGCCGGTCAGGGCAACTTGACTCGCGCCACTCTCGGCTGTGGTGTTTGACGGCGCGACCAGAGCGAGAGAGAGAGGATCGTCCCATGAACTTGGACAAAACGAGAGGGGCACTGTCATCATTTTTCGTTTTCCTCCTGCCAGTCGATCACTCTCGCCTTGCCATTTTGTCGAACATTTCATTCCGCTTTCAACCCTTTTGTGCGGCCGATGTTGTCTTTGCCGACAATTGGGATTCCGTCAACTGATGACTATTCTTTATCAGATCGGTAATTACTTTTTGCTCTTTTTTCATCTATTTTCGTGCCGTACCACACCTTTTATAATACGTCCGCGTCCATTTTGCTCCCGCAACTGCAAAGTCATCAACTTTCTCTCAAGCATCGTCTCATCGCCAGAGGCTATGACTGTTTTTGGCTGTGATGCCGGAAGGAGAGGAAGGCGTGAGATCCGTTCGGCTGGTCGTTTCGGACCGTTTTTCATCTTTATCAGCGCGCCCCCTCGGTTAACTTCGATCCCCGCGATTCATGAAAAGTGATGATAATTGACATCCATGTCCGCTTTTAACGCTTTCACTCTTAATTTCATGACTTACTGCGCATTTTTTGTTGCATCCGTGCCAACTTTTGCTCTTGAAATTATAAAATCTTCGATTTTATCATCGTCCGCGCATCCGCAGATCCATTTGAAACAGCGCGAATAGTGAAAAATGATGATTTTCAACTACCAGACAGTATTCACGGCTTTTTTAGGCCCCTTTTTTTAAAGTTTTCGTGCTGTACTGCATTTTATGTGTTACTTCCGCGTCCATTTTACTTTTCACATTAGGAGTTACACCGAAGTTCTCTCAAGCATTGTCTCATTTCCGGAGGCTACGACTGTTTTTGGCTCAATGACAAAGCGTGAGATCCGTTCGGCTGGCCATTTCGGACCGTTTCTCATCTTTATCAGCGCGCCTCCTCGGTTAATTTCGATCCCCGCAATTTATGAAAAGTGATGACTATTGACAGCAGCCGATGATTCTTTATCCACTTTTTGACACTTTCACTGATAATTTCATGACTTCTGCGCATTCCTTGCCAACTTTTGCCCTCGAAACTTCAATATATCCGTTTTTGTTGTTACCCACATCCCCCGATCAATTTGAAACTGCGCGAATATCGAAAAAAATGATGATTTTGGACTACCAGACCGTATCCGAAGCTTTTTGACCCTTTTCTTTATATATTTTCGTGCCGTATTACACCTGCGTTACTTCCGCGTCTGTTTTTACCCAGTTATGTTTAATTTTCTTTCAATTTCAGGGATTCATCTATCCATTTCCTTGTTCTCGCCTATCAATCGGTCCGATTCTGGCAAACTTCAACCGTTTCAAATCCGTCCCTTTCTGTTCCTATGGTGTGTACGGTTGGTTTCGTTTTTGAATGTCAGATTAGGACCCCGAAAAGAGGTTCACGATGGTATCACTTTTTCATTTCTCTCCAACTAGATTAAGCCACGCCTACGCTCTTTTTTGATATTTTTGCTAGCGCCCTTTATTCGATACAATTTTTATACGTTTTGTTGTCCAGAACTTTAGGAAGTTTTTGAGTTTAGGCTGGAGTCATGTTGATGCTTTAGGTTGGAGTAATATGCCTTAAAAGGAAAAGTTTTAAAAGTAGTAGTGGACTTTGCGTGTAAGGGTAGTATTGTAGTTTGTCGGGATGTGCTTTCTTCATTAGTCGTAGTTATTTTAAACCGTCTGACAAATGAGAATGTTAGAGATGGTGTGATTTTTCTTGTAAATCATGGAACGACGGTATGATTGATGAGAGGTTATAGTCTACTTGTTGTATTTCTGTTGCATCAGCCGTGAGTAGACTTATGAATGTGCGGGGGTGCAACGTTTCACTTTTTTCATAAACTCAGACTTTTTGGTTTGTACATACTTAAAAAGTGTAGTGGCATAATTTGATGGTGAAGGTGACATTGGTATAAGTCTACGAGTGTGGTCTGTGTAGGAAGAAGGTATGTCGAGAATGGTAAAATATAGTAACAAAGTTGCAAGTGTCAGTTAGACATATATTGACCCTGATGATAAAAAGGGGATGTTCGAACGTTTACACTCCTTTATAAACTTTTTCTTGCTCTGGAATGCTATAACCGCGCGAATTAGGCGAAGTGATGAGTAGTTATCCCACCGATACAACTCTATTTATAACAGTTTAGTATGCCATAGTTCGTTCAGTTGCTAGCCAGATCAGCTTGTTTAAAGGCGGTTGGGCAGATTAGATTTAACTTACTGAAGTTGACTATCAAGTGAGGCATCGTGCGTGTGTTAACAAACACTTAATGTATATTTTATATTATTTTTTCCATAATGCTTACAACCTACAAGCGCGTTGAGGAATAACTTAACTAAGCATTGATTCATAACTTATAAATTTGTAGTTAACTAACCCAATGCCCCAATCATTCGTGTACATAATGCGCGGTTGGGACACACCTTATTTTTAGTAAATTCAGTGATCATTTACGTGCTGGTATATCGTAAGTTGGTTTTCTCAGAGATTTTTGGAACTCTAACTAAGATTATTAATTAATGTACGCTCGTTTTAGCCATCGCAGTGCGAAACACCGCCAAATGCGCTGGTGAACTGAGTTATGCTTTTACATTTGTACCTGTCGCAATTGAATTCATCGTCAGGCGGTGATGTTCAATTGTTAACAGCACTAAATGTTTTAGCAAAATTTCACCGCCAGAAAGCGAGTGCCCGGAAGTGTTTGAATTTTAAATTGGATACCGTACGTGGTCTCGCTTGCGCTCCGAATAATTGATTGTCTTTTACACATTAACCAAAGTTTTTGGTTTTTACAACGAAAATTTTCGTTAACATTGGTCGTCCTTGTGCGACATGAAAATCCATTAAATTTCGTTCGATACATAAGACAGGTGGCGATTAAGTTTACTGTTGTGAAATATTTTTGATTCATGAAAGTTTAAAATAAAAACATTCCAATTGATAATTCACAACTTTATCCGACGAGTCGTTACTACTCTGTTCACATTAAAATCATCGAAAAAGAAAAAGACAAAGGTGACTAACAATCAAAGCACGTCTTCATCGAAACGAATGAAAAATAAGTACAATTAACCGCCTTAAAGCACTTGTTTGTTTCGGATAACAGATATATAGGTCACAGCGAGACAGACAAGACCGTTTTGAAAACTCCGGTGTGAAAAATGCAGTTTGCAGCCCCGTGCATTGTTCCTGCAAGCGTTCAGTCTAATAATGGTCGTGTGAGGTTACTTTTATTGCCAAAGTTCCCTGGCGACGACCATGATCTCGGACAATGGTAGGTTGTCACAAACGAAAGCGGAAACATACTGCTTTAGGCATTCTTGCGACATAATTATTGTGCGTGCGCCGTTTTAGTGCCACTGTTGAAACATTGTCATGGGATTGAGGCTGACCAAGGAATAAACCCTGCTGCAAGTCATATTTGCCAAGTATGTATTGGTTAGTTACGTAAAAATCAATTTTGAATGATGCTTAATCGAGTTTTCAGATAGAATGATGAAGGTTTCAAATTTTCGGACACCCATGCTTAAGGGTATTGTGATTGGGATCGTATTAACAGTAGCGTTTCTTCATTTAAGTAATGTAAATAGTAACGATGCAGTTCAATCAAAGGATACAATGATTGTTGTTGTTACTCCGACTTATCGGCGATCTGTGCGGCTTCCCGATTTAACGAGGTCACTTTTTAAATCGATTTTTCTTTTCTTCAATTGTTTTTTTGCTTTGTTTTAGGTTGAAAAACACCTTGTTAAATATTGCGAATCTTCATTGGATAATCGTTGAAGATGGTCCGTCGGCAGTCCCTGCCGTTTCACGAATGTTGCAAATGTCAGGACTAAATTACACTTATATTCAATACAAGACTAAATTCGGATATCCTCGTAAGTAGCTACATTTCCATCGATAAATTGACTGAAAATTGTTTAGGAAGAGGCTGGTATCAGCGGGATATGGCAATTGAATATTTAGAAAACAACAAAAATTTAATAACTGGAGGTCAACATGCTGTCTTATACTTCGCAGATGACGATAATTCTTATGATACCAGGCTATTTGATGAGTACATCAGAAATGTCAAAAAGATTGGTATTTGGGGTGTTGGGCTCGTCGGTACAATGCCAGTTGAAGCTCCAGCCGTAGAAAATGGAGTAGTTGTTGGATGGCATACAGATTGGAGGCCGAATAGAAGCTTTGCCGTTGATATGGCGGGTTTCGCTGTTTCTTTGGAATTAGTGTTGAAAACAAAAGCACGTTTTGGTACATCATGTGAAAAGGCCGGCGGATCGCCAGAGCCGTGCTTTTTAGAGCGACTTGGAATTTCGACCGATCATTTGGAGCCTTTTGGCGCTGAAGGGGTATGATGATAGCGATAAAATCAGCTTTAAACAAACATCTTTTCTTTAGGTAAAGAAAGAACTACTTGTATGGCACACACATACTTCTCCGCTTAAATACGACAAGCGTAAAGTTGACTTATATGGGTATATTGTAGAATAATAAGTTAGCTAAAAATGTTACTATTTTCATTATAATTAAATAAGTACGCTTTTTATTTGCAATCAATTTCGATACGCATTTCTTTCTAATGATACATCAGATACGATAGTCATCGATGAAACGTTTTTCGCAAAAACGAGTCAATTGTGTTATGCATTTTTTTAAAAAAACTATTTGAAATAATCAGATTCGGTTGTTTTTTGAGATTTCGCAAAAAAAGTAACACTGCAAAAGTAGAAAATGTGAGCATTGAAAGAAACATCAAAAATGTTGCGACCCTGGTTCATCGTAGGTCGATTGTTTACCCGCACACATTGGGTAACGATGCAACTTTCGCTATAGACAGCGCTGCGGAAACAGCGAACATTTTAAGGATGAAAATCATGGATTCAAATTATAGAGGAATGACAAAAATGAAAAGATAAGAAATGATTGCCCCGACCGAACGAACCAACGAACATGAATGACGTTTAGGCATTGCCGAAAGCGCCCACGCCATCCAGAATGAGAACGATGATAAGGGCAATCACGCACAACACGACGATGGCGAGGAAGATGCTCCATTTGAGATTCTTCAGACACATGTGGCGTTGGACGCGATTGGCATTCTGTTGGAAGCTCTGGGCAGAGTTGTGCAATGCTTCAGTGCGGCTATCAATGTCGTCAAGGCGCTCACCGCGTTCCATGATACGGACGACGTTTTCGGCCATGATCTACAGGAAATCACATGTTTTCAATCGATAATTAGTTGAAGCACTTACGGTTTTAACCTCCTGGACCTGGTCTTGAACCCGTTTCACATTCTCTGGGGTGTTTCGCTCGACATCGGCATTTTTGGTCTCCGACATTTTGTACAAATGTTAGCTAGTAGCACGGAAGTCGCTATAAAAATAAAATATAAAGGTAAAAAGAATGCAAACAAAACAGCGACTCGACTTGAGGATTGGGCTCGCGGGAGGAGAACAGTCAGAACCAAGCATCGACGGTCTCAGTTCGGAACTACACGCCGGGCAAAAGGTGAAGCCACAAAACGGTTGGGGAAACAAAAATCAATTTAAAAAAATATCAATCGGCGAAAAACAGGCCTGACCGATTATGATTCAACGCGGCGGAGATGACTTTATCAGCGGAAATAAAGGGGGTACCAATGCTCTTTCGAACACGGGCATACATTTCGTCATTGTCGTGGTTAAATCTATTTTGAAATGTGTGGTTTTTCCACGTGGGGGACGAGACAAACAAGGCAACAAGCTTTAGCTGGTAACCTTGACACTAGTTACAAAAAAGGCTAAACTGTTTTTCAAACTTTCAAAAGCACGAGAGAACAACAACGGTCTTGTTTCATCTCATTATGGGCCACATACCAGCAAACAAAAAGTATGACGGTAGTCTCATGGCCCATGGGAGGTGTTCGTTGTCGTCGCAACCGAGCGGGAAGTCAGTATGTCGGCTTGACTGCTGCAATGCCTAGGCGGGGACCCCAGGCGAATCACTGGGTAAACATGGGCGACGTCGGAGGTGTCTGTGTGCCTAGTCGCTGCGACCTCTAGGGGCCGGATCCTGAATAACAGGTAAAACAGAAAAAAACGACTTCAAGCGCTATTTGCATGTCATGTCTTTCATCCCCCAGGTCATAGACACAAAAGTAATCGTATGCCCCGAGGGGTTTGAATAGGCAATTCCTGTTTCCCGGCTTTGTCACATGGATACATTGGCTGGATCATTCAAGAAACCAGTATTTGTCGTCTGTTTCGCCCACTTATCACACGATTATTATGAATTTGCTTTATTGCAAAAAAACATTACAAGAACAAGGTTTAATCAACAAGTACCGTCATGAGACATGCACAGAACCCTCAATATGGTAAGTGTCGGAGGCAGATTATGGTTTTTACAGTCGAAAAGATACAATGGAACATCGCCATCACAAGGGATTTACGATGTTTTACTCGTTTCTAATTTGTTTAAAGAAGAAGACGTAGAAAAGCACGCATGGGACGGACAAGGTAGTACAAAAGCAGGAAAGACATCTGCGTGAAAGAGATGTTCAATCGGTCAAATTTATCCAAATCGCCAAACTCATAATTTTTGTTTCAAGGATGCTCGGAAGCTTAATGAAAGAGAAGTAAGGGATTGCTAGACTACACGGAAAAAGGACCAGAAAGACATCCCTGATTGAGTGAACTAATAAAAGAGAGGAAACCTGAGTGACAATCACAAACTAGAGGCGTAAATGACGTTAAAATTGATGCATGGATTCTTTGAAGAATTTTTTGAAGTTATCAGTTAACCCGAACTCGGGGGCTTTACCTGAAAATGAATTACATTAGGAACTGAATACAAAATAAGAATAATTGACTCACCAGAATCGTATTCTAATCGGAAGAGGTATGGTTGGACGTCGGGAAAATTACAATCAAAAATCAAGCCAAGATCGGAATACTGCGGCACAGGTGGCAAATACATTCGAGGCTGGTTGACAGTTTGACAGATCTTAAGGACTTGCTCACTGAGCTTCTCACCGACGTCTTCACGAAGGCGTTGAAAGTCTTCCTGACGCTCAGCCTTGACGACGTTGAGCGCGATGCTCCAGACCTCCCACGGAAAGATGTCTTCAGAAAGAGGCCACGGTCGACGACGCTTCTTGAAGAATTCCAGCGTCAATTTAGTCGTCAGCAAAGGTGGATAATCGTCAATACTAGTTACAGTTCCTTGGCGAGTGCCAAAGGGAGACCCGTAGGATAATTCGCCCGAAGTGATGCTTTGAAGTTGTTTGATTGAGTCGACAAACTTTGTGACTTCTTGATCGACAACATCAATCAGTTTCGGACTACTAACACGTGCCTGAAACAAATGTATCTGTCAATCCACCCATTTCCTTTCTTGAACTGTTTGCATAGGGAAACCAGCTGAAACCTTTTTGCACAATGCGCCCCCCAGAGAGAGGGTTCTGGCTATAAAAAGTTCCGCTTTAAAGAACGATCCTATGGATAGGTGCATGCATTATTTTAAACTGCCGATCAAATGATTGCCCGTCTCAGTCGTATCGTTCACGTGATGCCCTGCTCTCCTAGACTCATTCCGAGTAGTCCCCCGGCGCCCAACCACGAGGTATGTAACGCCGATGTCGTTAGCGCTGCACTTGTCCAGCCCAAAGTACACCAATTAATTGCGAAAAAGAGTGCAAAAGTTTCACATTTGAGCCTACTAGTCTCTTTTCAGTGCGGGAAACCCTACTTTTTCATGACAACTGTCTATGCAAAGGTGATGAAACGCATTTCAGCATAACCCCAGTTAAACTTTTATATAAAAAACTTACATAAGTGAGATCAATGCTCTCAAGGGTAACTTCCTCGTAGCCAATGGAGCCAAGAGAATAGTTTTTGAGATTATTAGTGTCGTAGTTAAACTGCAAAACACCAATTAATCATGTGCAAAGGCATTGAAAGATAAAAACTCACTTTAGGGACTACCCGGTGCAGTAAAGTCGTACCGACGAGACATAGTAAGGCCTCCTTTAATTGACGGTGTTCCACCGACTGAAAAAGGTCATATTATTTGGAATTCCGAAAACAAATTATATAAAAACTTACAATACTTAAACAATTGTGTCGGGCATTCATAAAACTGGAGGGGGTTTATTTCCTGAAAAAGGCAACTATATAAGCATATTGAAGACGACGCTTAAGAAATAAGCAATCACGAAAAAAGACAGCCGTGCGATCGAAGGGGAATAGTCTCAGGGCAGACAGACAACCGAATAAATAACAGCTTTCAAACTGGGCCCCGAGTGCACACACACGATGTCACGAAATAAGCTAACTTCGGGATGACGATGGTACAATGATACTACCGGCCGATGAACCGCCAATCAAGCGACTCGGGGTGTGGGTACTGATAAATGCGCGAAAGGACAGAAGCTTATCAAAACAGGGAAGTTGAAAAGTGGAGGGAACTCATTTGAATGGGTGGCTAGACAAAAGGGAGTAAACGAGGTGCAAAAAAGGAAGACCTTGAGGTCTGCTGCAGGTGTCGACCATTATTCTTGTCTACATTCGACGACTGTTCATGGTCGCAAATGAAGAAAGAACACCGAAACACGTCTTTCGTGGCCCCTTTTGACGACGTTTTTGCTACAATGCCTAGCAATCTGGTATATTTGATTTCCATTACTTTTGGGATAAGCCTAAAGCGAAAGCCATATAAGGCCGACTTAGCACCCTAAAACTAAAGACTATTTCTACTGGACAAATTGTGTTCGCATTGGCAGCAGATTTTTGACACCATTATATAACGAAGGACGTCGTTCTACTGTTAGTTTTCTGAGCGTTCAGTGCTCTCATGGCACAGCGAAAGGTTATGATTAGCGGAGTACCTTCAGCAGCGACCTAGTCGTAACGATGGAGCACATCGAAATCAGCGGTAATTTGGTAGGTCGCGCCACTGACTTCGATAATACCGCGGAACGGCATCGTCCGGATACACCGACGGCGAGGCCGAGGGCGGATGTGAAAAAAAGTCGCGTTTGGGGACCCATGTGAGAAGCACGCGACAAGAACACACACACGAACGTCCATTTCACACAGTGAACAGATCTGTCGTTGTGCGTCGGGAGTAGTGAGTGAGAGTGAACGGAGAGGCGCATATAGGCCACAGAGAGCCGAACGAGTAAGGCAGGCAAAAGCGTCGGCGACGCACGAGAAAAGAACGGGAAGCACACGTTGGCGGCCTCGGACGGCTCGGGTTGTGGCTTGTCAGCTGGGGTTGGGGCCGACGACAGCTGAGACATAAGGAAGACCGGGGCGAACTGAAATGATGCAGTCTACAGGGGCGGTGTCCTGCCGAGGGCAAAGGACGACAAGATTGAGGAGAAGACTTCGATCTACCGGCGCGCTTCTGGCCCACCCGACGAGGCCCATGAGCACGAACTTTGAAAACGTCTACCAGACGGACGTGTTCGTTCTGCCATTTGTGTTGGTTGCAACAAGGCTGTCTAATCTAAAAACAGCGACGCAATCGTAGACGTCAGACAAGCGCTCAAAAAAGCATGAGCAAGTGCATCGCCATACAATTCGTGCCAGAGAAAGGTCAAACTTCAGTACAGATCACGTCCATGAATGACAAATGAGATGCGGATGCTGCTTTCCAAAAGAAGCGACGTCTGGCATGAGCCATGGGACTAGTTTTTCTGCAGCTGCGTCGATTTACTTGCGCAATGGGGACTTCGTGCATGCATAAAGTGTTTTGTCCAGCACACCTCCAATGTCCCCTCATAATAGCCCTCCCTCACAGATTGGATCCGTACATGCTTCGCAGCCAACGTTTCCAAGCCTGCCAAATAACAACGCCCTGGCAATAAAAAATCAATTAAAACGGAAAGAGAAAGTTTGTCTGAACAATGCATTACAAAAGATACATGAAGGAGAAAAAATTGAATATCGGAGGTTCTCAAAAATTGTATCTTGCTCAAGTTATCGGCAGAATTGAAAGAAAACCAACAAATGTCGACAAATACAACATTATAGGTCCTCCTGAAGAGGCCTAAGTCCACATCGTGATGTCGGAAACAGATGCGTGGAAAAACAAGGTAATCGAAAAAAGAAAGCGGCAAAGAGCAAAACAAAAATGAGAAAGAAGGTCATACGAGCGAACGCGTGCTTGGCAAAAACCGTAATCACTACGAAAAATCAAGTGCGCAATGCCGAACCCAATTTGAATCTTTGCTCGATATGCATGTAGTATAAAAGTTGCACGTTTTGCCAAACGTGTTTTGATAGGGTGTTTCGCAAGGTACAAAAAAGTGATAATTCGAGCTGTGTTTGCAGAGGTTGATGAATTTGGGTTTACTGCCATTGTAAACATAAAAAGGCGGACGACACCCAGAGAAGCCCCACAGACGTAACCCGTGAACGCACAATAGGGTTACACTAACAGCTGCGTCAGCAACGGTGTAGCCTTGAAGTCGGGCGAGAAGAGTCGGAGCGTTCAGGCCACTATGACGGTAATCCAGGGTCAATGAACGAATTGAGTTCGTTGTGTCACTTCGGGGCAACCTGTGCTTTTGGATTGATTTGAATCAAACTTCCTTTTTTGATGGTATTTGCGCACCCATGAGAAAGACATCCATTTTAGATCAATATTTAGAAAATGAACGAAGTGAGTCAATAAAAATCAAAACAGAAAGGGGAAGAGTGTTCACAACGGAAGAAAGGTTGGATAGGAGACAAGGTTAAGATTTCTCGCTAGTGTTTGTGAAAAAAAGCGAAAACCGCAAATACTAGAGGTAGCGCAGTGGGTTTTGCGTCTTCATTGCAGAAAATACATTGCAGTTAAAGTTCCAAGGGCTCCGAACTGAAAGGAGTACCACCGACGACAACATTATGATCAAGGAGTCCAGCGAGCGATGCAATCCAGCAGAACACAGAAATCCCCCTCTTCTGAGTAGATGAACAACTCCGAAGTCGCGTGCCCGCTCGTATCAGCTGATTCGGAGACAAATGCGAAACTACTCACTCGTACGGACGGACACTCCCCGACCACAGCTTTAGCGGGATTGTAACGGACTGGGCTCGCTTTGCCAGACGGCAAAGCCGTCCAGCGGCCATCCAACATGACTTTTGAACAAGGCCTCCCCAGCTGACGGACTCTCATTGTGCAACTTCGTCTTCTCCTTCCTGGCCGCAGGCTAGTTAGCAGCGCAAATGGACCTACTGACCGTGACAGGAGTGAAAGGACGCCAAAAAATCTCATGCCTGCGAGCCACACGTCTGCTGTTGCCGCTGGCAGCAACGACACTCAGCTGACCACTGCCTGTGGGGCGCGTTTATTACATAGTAGGCGACGGGGGTGCACATGACATGCACGAGTAAAAGGGTGAAATTGTCAAATGGAAGTCCAAGTTGAGACGCCATTTATCTGGCGCGATCTAGCCAATGTCTTCAAGGACTACTCGCATTGATGACAGTCAGCAGCGTCAAAAAGAGATACGAGCGGCTAGACCAACGTGTCGTGCGCGACTATTGAGCTGCTGCTGGCCAGCGCTTCCAAACTCGTACATTTTCGAGGACAGCAATGCGTTGCCCGAGGCTCGGAAGGAAAGAAACACTCACGCATCAGGTGCAAAAGGCGATAAACAAGGCTTATGAAATGGAGCGGGGACCGTCTCCTCCGGTCCGTCCCGACCTGTTTGTGTGGACACTGCCCTCACAATCCACTGATGACCCACAGGCGAGGGTGTAGTGTTGCAACTGGTCCATCGCAAAAAGCTAAAAAGATTACATGGACCTAGCTCAATTGAGCTGTGAGGAAAGCAAGCCCCCTCTTTTAGTCGTCAACAACTCCAACGGCAAAACAAGTAAACAACTAGTGAGGGAACGATAATCAGACATCGCGGTACCGGCCACGAAGGTGTACTTTTTGTAATCATTGACCTCTTCAAAGAAGGGAACTGTTCTCATAAACGCATCAAGCTCGGCCCTCGTGAACAACGGGATGAGGAGAAGAGGTCGACAGCGTCAAGGGGGCCGGCCCAGTCATAAGTTTCTGCACTTCGGTGTATCAAAAAACATGTGACGGACACGGACATTCATTCAATTCGCGACAACTACCACCACATGACGTTCAGCTTTGTCTCATATCGTGCGCGCATCTATTCGTTATCGCCGGTTTTTAATATAGGCATAATAAAAGGCTAAATTAGCTGTTAATTTAATAGAATTTTCGATCAAAAATTAATGTAGTAAAGAAAAAAAATTGAGGCTTATGATTAATTTGCCAGGTGAAACATCAAAGCACATTTTTTCAAACTTGAAAAATTGTCGAAAAATTAAGGAGTTCAAACTTTACTAAAGTTTCGTTCGATAGAAAATGTCAAGTTGCTGGAATCCGCGGTCAAAATCCATCTGCAAAACCGACACAAAAACACGAGAGTCAGCGGAGTGGGCGATCGCGGCGCTATATTGCATCATCTCTATGCTGAAAGCACTAATTTGTGGGACAACGAGCGTCTTGCGGAACTCGTGTCTATGCCGACTACGTTCCGTCGCAAATGGCGAGCAAATAGGTACATGTATGCAAAGTTTCATCAATGGGTGGGATTGTGATGCAGACATACGCCAGGTAGTCAGTCACCAGACACGATGACGACGAACAATGCACCATTTGGTATCGGCTCTAGACGAGAAGTCGGATAGTCCAACCCAACCAGACTTGTACTACATACCACTCGTGACATGCGTTGCCTTTTTGGAGGCATAAAGCAAAGTACTCCTTTGAGGCCGGAAAATGTATGTTCCACTTGGTAGGGCATTGGAAGACAAATGTCTCGGCTAGTATTTTGTTTTATCATAACCCAAATCAGAAACCATAATTTTTTGCAAGACTGTGCCTTGAATCGCACGCAATTTTATGACAACAATTACGATCAATGCAGTCGTTTACGTGATCGATTCGGACGACATAAAAAACGGGATGCGCATTGACCGGTGCCAGAACTTGTTCCTGTCTACGTTGCGATCATCAGTGTTATACCACAGCTAGTCCATCGGTTGGCTTTATTTTGCAGTTAATCCCCTTATCAATCGACATAGCAAAATTGAAGCCGATTAACCCGGATTTCTGAAACATGGACCACCTGCCGGGAATGGTGGTAGTCTTTGGACTGTGTTTACTAGTTGGAGCCGTCAGTGGCCAATCTGTTCTCTTCCCTCATGGCTATTTTGATATGAATAAGCTGACCGCAGTCGATGCTTTCTATTTAAACATGCTAGCGATTTCGACTTTAGAGAATAGTGGAATCACGGAAAAGGAACTAGATGATCTCGCCGAATCACGTAAGGTACCTGCCCCACCTGGCAGTCTTCAGGCCATGATCGAAAAGGCCGGAAATGCAACAACAGCTGATGATGACGATGACTCTGATGAATTCGAACCTTTGCACGAAAAGCCTCTGACACCGGGTGATCGCCCCCGTGCACCCTTTAAACGAGGTAAATTTAATTAATCATCGCTTCTTGAAAGTTTTCGTTATCAAATTGGTGGTTTATAGTGCGCCGCGAAGATGATGATGATGACGATTTCAACCCGTTCGAAGACATAGCAACACGTGCTCCTTCAACTGTCGCACCCCAACGTCAACGCTTATTGAACCGTAATCAGATTCTCGGTGTGTCTGGGGCCCGACCACGTCAACACGTAGGTATTCCACACGAAGGTGAAATGCCAAAACAAGGATGGATGCATCCGCGGCGTCGCAAGCCTTACATTGACATTGATTGGTCAAAACCGCAAATCGTCGAACTTCCGCTCCCTCCGGATGTGTGACTTATGAGATAGTTATGGTTTGTATTTACCGTATTACAACATTAAATCACTTAAATAAGTATATTTTATTTATTACAAATGCTATAATCACAATTAGCTATTGAAACGTTAAAATAAACCGAAATTTATTCAAGAGGGCCGATGATAGGCTTGCCCGTGAGGCCATTTATCAAGTTGTCCTCAGACAGATTGACCATCGCGTCTCGGGTCTCCATCGTCGCCGATCCAATGTGAGGCAGAATAACTGAAAAAGTAATTAAAAAGATCAACATACGGTCTAAAAAAAAACCAAGCTCACCGCAGTTTTTGAGCGAGAACAGTGGGTTATCAGTCGGCAACGGCTCGGGAACAGTGACATCGAGCCCGGCGGCCCCGATGATACCTTCTTTCAGGGCCGTGTAGAGATCATCTTGATTGACGACGCAACCACTAAAAAGTAGCATAAAGATGGGTTCGGGTCAACGTTAAACTCACCGGCTGATGTTGACAAAGACCGCCGTGGGTTTCATCTTCTTGAACTTTTCAAGATTGAAAAACTGTTGCTCGATGGTGGCAGCATTGACCGTAACGATGAGGAAATCGCTCTGTTTTAGGAGCTCATCCAGTTGAACAAACTCGTACTCTGCTGAAACATTAATTCCGGTTTATTAACGGAACCTGTATTTGCATTTAAGTCCTTACAGTTCTCCTTTGGCTTCCTATTCGTGTAGATGATGCGTTTCGGTTCGAATCCCTTCAGGCGCTTTGCGACACCTTCGCCGATACGCCCGAGGCCATAAATGCCAACTGTAGCACCGTTGATACCACGGCCGCACAACCAGTATGGCGTCCAGATATTCCAGCCACCACTAAAGATCAAAGCTTAACAAAAATAACTTTCATGATTGCATTTTTGGCTTACTTCCGAGCAGTGTCAGCAGCTTCAACGATTCGACGCGCAGCCGTGAGCGCCAAAGTGGCTCCGAGTTCAGCGGTCGTGGCCGTCAACACATCAGGAGTGTTACCAACCCGGATACCCCTAAAATTACGCATCATTGTTTTCCTGATTTCGACTGATATGATTGCAAAAACCGGATTTTAGAAATGAAACTACCTTTTGCGGCATTCGTCAAGATCAATGTGCTCGTAGCCCACGCTAAGTGTACTGACGACCTTCAACTTTGGTGCTAAATGCGGTTGTTATTGAATTCAAATTGGCTACATAAACAAGGAAGCAAACAAACCTTTGTCAAGTAGTTCCTTGTCGATCTTGTCACGCAGCAAACAAAGGATGGCATCGGCATCTTTCGACTGTTCGAGCAGAATGTCGCGCGGCAAGGCACCTCCGTTCGGGTTCTGATAGACTTCGGCACTGAAGCGAACCATAAGCATAAGTCAAAAACAAACTAAAAAACTTACATTTCTTTGATCTTGTTGTACGGAGGTTCCTTTTCAGTGATAACAACCTTGAACTGCTTGTTGGACATGGTATTCAAAATAAGTGACCGATTTGACAAAGCGCTTGTTCTGAAATATCAAATTGAACCATTGTAACTTGTTGATGTTGACGCAATACCCAGGGATACCCCAACGAGGAAGTCCACGCGAAGAAAGAAGGAATCGGAAAGAAATGGTCATATTTGTGAGCTAAAATGATAGTCCATGGTGGTTATATAGTCTTCAACCCGATAACGCGTGTAGTAGGCACACGGACAGATGCATTGAGCGAACAAATAATCTTAAAACAATGAATGGTCGCGTTGAACGAATAAAATCAACGTGATTGTAGGGGGCAAAGAACGAAGCAAGGAAACGCGTCAAGGGTGAAGACATAAATTGTTTCAAATATGATAAATGGAAAGGTTAAGAGGCACGCGACATCACCAATAAAGATCGGCGGCGTAGTCTTCTTATCAATTAAACGAAAAAGGGTGACAGGGGGTGCGATCATCGAGATCATATTGGGTCAGGTTGAAGAAAGGTTGAACTTGGGGACAATTATAAACGGTTGTTAGACATATTAGCTGGTCTATACACGGTTTAGCAAACTTAGAACGGAATAAAAACGTAGAAAACCGTAACAGACTGAACTGGAATCAAACGGGCAAAAGTTGCTGAACTGATGTCCAATGCCATCAGACGTTGATGTGTCCTCTGGGATCGAGGAGCAACGCCCCCTTTAGAATTTGATTTCAACACACCTTTGAACGGGCATTCGATTCTCAGCCATTAGGTCAGTTTAACAGTCCCCTACAGTATGCCCAACAATATGCCTACAGTCGAATTTTGAATGCATAAAATTGTTTTATCACGCCCTAAAACTCGAAAACAACATGCTAGCCGTGCTCTTGAGACCCTAGCAACCGGAGTCCATGAACTTTCACCAAATTTTAGGATAAAACTGTAAAAAAAACATAAACTGTCAATAACAATGTAACATCGTTTGCACCTAGATTGATGAATAATACCGGAAATGTACCAAGGAAAAGGGGTTGTATACAAGAAAGGAGAGGGCGAGCCATTGCCTGTGGCTGTGTTCAGCGGTGATCCCTCGTCCGAGCGGACAAACAACCAGCGCAACTGTTCGCACAACGCCAACACCGGGTTCGTCCCGTCTTCTTGCACTTGCACTGACCTACTGCCAGTATTTCTTTTCTTACACTGCGGCTAACTTAACCACGACTGCACTTCCACGTTGCTTATTTCCAGTGCCCTGGTCTCGTCGTTCAGATTTATTCCCGAGTCGCTCTTGTACATCTGTGCTTCGAGAACAGCGCCTTTTCTGCTTACAACCAACTGATTCTTATTACACGTGTCATTCATTTCAGGAAGATGTCGTACTATCCTCAAATGAGTGGTGGCACTCCAGGCTGGAACGATCCTCCGCCTAATGTTGCTGCCCACAAAGGTGGCTCACATATCCGCCGCAGCGCTCGTCCGATCGATCCGTCCATTCTTGGTGGTGTAAGTTTACACGTTTTTATATATTTTATATATAAAGTTTGCAACGTTTCATTGTTCAGGGTAACTACGGAGGTCCTCCGCAACAATATGGACAACAACCTTCTGCTGGTCCTCAGTATGGTGGCCTTCAACAAGGATATGGACAGCCACAGCAGCAGCCCCAAGGGCAACAAGGATATGGGCAGCAACAGCCCCAAGGACAGCAGGGATACGGGTATCCGGGTGGTAATAACTATCAGCCCAACGTGGCTGCTCCCAATCCAAACCCTCAATTCGGGCAACCGACTGCCCCAGTACCTTTTGGTCAACAGCTTTGCAATATCCAGCACCAACAGCAGCAGCCGAGCTCTCAGCCTCGTGGTCCTCAACAGTTTGGTCGCCAGAATAGTGGCCAGCAGCCTAGCCCTCAACAGTTTGGTCAGCCTACTGGTCCCCAACAGTTCGGACAACCCGGTGGGGCTCAGCAATTCGGCCAACCTTCTGCTCAGCAGTTTGGCCAGCCTGGAGCGCCCCAACCGTTCGGACAACCTGCCAACCCTCAACAAAACGCCCCGCGCCCTCCTCCTCCCGGTATCGGTCTGACCAATGCCCCGCAACAGCCCGCTTATCCCGGCGGCCCTCAATTTGGAGCTCCGACCAACCCTCAACAGCAACTTGGTCAGCAGCCCACCGCCCCCAATCAGTTCAATCCGCCACAACAACCTGCCATTCCCCAGCAATATAACCAGTCTAACGTCCCTCAACAAGTTGGCGGAGCTCCTAATGCTCCAGCGCCACGTTCTGAAGCCCAGCCTACCCCATATCAGCAATACGGATCGTCCAACAATCAACAACAGTTCCGTCAGCCTGGGCCTTCTCCACAGTTCGGCCAAGCCCCTGGAGCTCAACAAATTAGCCCTCAACCCCAAGGTCCACAGCCCGTCCAGCGTTCCGACAGCATCAACAACCCTCAGCGAGTCGGAGGTTCCACCAGTCCCCAGCAATTCGGTTTTCCGCCTACTTCTCAACATCAGAACCCTGTCATCAACCAACAACCACAACAACAGTCCCCGGCTATTCCCAGTGCACCCACCGCTCCCCAGCAGGGCAATCAGTACACCGGATCCCAGCAATTCGATGCCTCCGGCCATGTCCAACAGTTCGGCCAGCGTCCAACGCCGGTAAACCAGCAGCAACCCGGACAAAACCTTCAGCGCCATCCCGATAGTTTGCCAGGAACTCCGCAGCCAAACCAGGGCGTGAATCCGGCGGTTTACGCTCAGCCTCCGAACGGTGTTCCCCCGAACTATGGCTTCACCCAACAGGGAGCGCCTCAATATTCTCACCCTTATCCTGGACCTAACGCCAACCGCCAGCCGGAGCCGTACCCCTACAACCCGGGACAGCCCTACGGCCAGTCTCAACAGTATTGAGACTTTTTTGTTTTCTGCTGATTAACGAAATATAATATATTTCTTGTAAAACTAAATTATGTATGTGACTTGTTAAACGAAGCAAATGATTTTCTGTCGGGACGAATAAATTTGAGTACTATTTTTTTCTAAACTGATTGGTAACTGGTGTTAATAGTCACTATGCATACCTCTGACACAATTTTTATATAAAAATATATATAAAATGTTGAAGCTATGCCGACAAATCGTCTTCCTCGTTCAAACGCATTTTTAAGCGTCGTTCCTCTAAATTATTTTTGATTTTATCATTGCCACACATGCCAGGCACCTGTATCTAAAAGATCAAACAGTTTCAAACAACAACGTTCAACATAAAACGCAAAATCAAACATTTCATTTTTGATGATTCTGATAAGCCATGCACGCTCTCGATCGCCCAAATCTGTTCTCGCCGCGAACACCCTGCATATCACAGTCTTCCTGTGCAGTGTGCGTCTTTTTCTTTGCTCGCTCGGGTGGTGTGCGTGCAACACCCGAGAACGTTTCGTGCTCGATCTCGCGCCCAGCCTTGTGCCGTTTTTAGCGGCTTTGACTTATCTCAAATCTTATATTCTAACAGTTTGACATTGTAGAGAGGTAATGGCTACCAAGCTTAGCTTCCTTGAGAAGATCGCCAACATCACTGGTGTGCTCTACCGCCACCAGGCCAAACAGTTCCCTCGGCGTTTGGACATTCTGACCAAGGTTGCCAAGCGCGAGCTGGCTCCTCCGAAGACTACCGATTGGCCCTTGATCAAGAAGGAATTTAACGCCGTCGTTAAGTTCATCGAGACCAAGCAGTACAACACCTTGTCCGTCCGTGTAAGTCTCTTGGAACTCAGATACTTTGTTTCTGAAACTTTATATATATTTTTTCGTTTTTCGTAGTTTTTGAAACATGACGAATTGTCTCCTCTACCGAAATATCCTTAACTTTGAATTGTTAAGCTTGCAAAACAGTTTTTACACAAAATTTCCATGATTTTTATGCTTATTGATTCCAACAGCAGCGATTTGGTTCCATCAGTTTTGCAACTTCGTTTTTTATCCCGTTATCACTCGAAACAGTTTTATTCAATGAATTATCGTTATATTCGCTTACAGGAAGCCCTCGTTTACGCTGGCGTCGGTCTGGAAATTATCTTCTGGTTCTTCATCGGTGAAATTATTGGCCGCCGCTACATCGTCGGATACTTGGTTCCCTCCGACTACGTTTCCAAGGACACCAAGAAACAGGTCGCCGCGATCGAAGCGGAAAAAATCTAAACTTTTGATAGTGTAGGAAGTGTCTTGAAAGATTTTGGGAAGGATTGTTGTGGTTCTGCCTAGTAAATGATCAATAAATTGATTTAGCTGTTCTCATGTGTCAGTACATAAAGCACATCTTCGTTTGCTTCGATGAAATATTGAAACGACTTGCAGTTTGATTACAGTTGTTTCAAATTATGTCTACTTTCAGTGATCACGCCACTTGCCATCAACGCCTTTTTACACCCGCATCAGTTTTCCATTGACGAGATTGACTCGTTATTTGACCCTGGTTATTACATGAGGCCGATCCCCAAACAGTTTTAAGCCTTTCCTCATACGTTTTATCTAGATGATCTTTACGGCAACAGCGGTACAAATAATCTTTAATTAGAAAAGCATTTTTACAATTTGCAAAGGGTTATCACAGTTTAAGTAACAAATCTTAAGTTTATCTATAGAGGGGGAATGATTAACAAAAGGAACTCTTGCGTTTGTGTTCAGAGTGGCAAATTTTCAATACTACAAGATAAATATATAACTGATAAACTCTCGCTATAAGTGAAAAGAAAAGACAGTTAGCTACTAGGCATAGGGGAAATCGTAGTAAAGAGTCACGGCGAATTGTGATGGAATTAGTCGCTCTTAGCTGTGGCACCACCACGGGGGTAGTACTTGTCAAGGGTAGATCCAGGAATACGTTTGAGCATTTCACGGGGGAAGATACGCAACAATTGCCAGCCAATGTCGAGCGAATCGAAAATAGTACGATTCTCGTAGCTGCCTGAAATGTGGGGATTATTAAATAGATGAAGAGTCAATTAGATAATGATAACATACCCTGGGAAATGAAGTTCTTCTCGAACTTGGTCAAGAACTCGAGGTACAGCAAATCGTCCGAGCTCAAAGCTTCCTCACCGACGACAGCCTTCATGGCTTGCACGTCCTTGCCGATAGCGTAGCAAGCGTACAACTGGTTAGACACATCGGAGTGGTCTTCACGGGTCATGCCCTCACCGATAGCGGACTTCATCAAACGTGACAGAGACGGCAACACGTTGATCGGCGGGTAGATGAGACGGTTGTGCAACTGACGATCGACGTAGATCTGACCCTCGGTAATGTAACCAGTAAGATCAGGAATAGGATGGGTAATATCGTCGTTAGGCATGGTAAGAATGGGGATCTGGGTGATCGAACCGTCACGGCCTTCGACACGACCGGCACGCTCGTAGATGGTGGCCAAATCGGTGTACATATAACCGGGGAAACCACGACGACCGGGCACTTCTTCACGAGCGGCGGAGACCTCACGCAAGGCTTCGGCGTAGGAGGACATATCAGTCAAGACGACCAAGACGTGCTTCTGGCATTGGTAAGCCAAGAATTCGGCAGCGGTCAAAGCGATACGTGGGGTAATGATACGCTCGATGCTGGAAATTGGTTTGTGTAAGTTTCTATCAGTTGAAAAGTTGATCTTTTGTCTTACGTCGGATCGTTGGCCAAGTTAAGGAAGAGGCACACGTTTTCCATGGAACCGTTCTCTTCGAAATCCTGCTTGAAGAAACGAGCAGTTTCCATGTTAACACCCATAGCGGCGAACACGATGGCGAAGTTGTCGTCACCTTCGTGGTGGGGACGGTCGGGAAGCTTGACGAGACCACCTTGACGCACAATTTGGGCAGCAATCTGAATTCCATTGATACAAACTGCCAGTTTATCACAGAAACGTTACTTACTTCGTTGTGAGGCAGACCGGCGGCGGAGAAGATGGGAATCTTCTGACCACGAGCAATACTGTTCATGACATCGATGGCCGAGATACCGGTTTGGATCATTTCCTCGGGGTAGATACGCGACCAGGGGTTGATGGGCTGGCCGTTGATGTCGAGGAAATCCTCGGCAAGGACGGGAGGGCCCTTGTCGATGGGCTTGCCGGAACCGTTGAAGATACGGCCAAGCATATCCTCGGACACGGGCGAGCGGAGAATGTCGCCGGTGAACTCGCAAACGGTGTTTTTGGCATCAATACCGGAGGTACCTTCGAACACCTGGACGACAGCCTTGTTCTTGGTAACTTCCAAGACCTGGCCGGAGCGCTTGGTGCCATCCTGGAGCGTCAATTGGACGATCTCGGCGTATTGCGGGAACTTGACATCACCAAGGATGACAAGAGGACCGTTGACACCAGTGACGGTCTTGTAGGCTGAAATGATCATATTTAGGATAAGTGTAACAGTATATAATAGACAGTTTGAACTTACTAAGACGCGGTTGAGTGGTGTAGTTACGGATAGTGGCCGTCTTGCTGGCCGTAATGCCTTGATTAACGTCAATCGCAGCCGTTGCCATGGTCGTTGATTCAAGTGCCCCCTGTGGATTCAAGTCCGAAGAGCTGTGGAAACAGATATCTTTAGTATCACTAGTTTGTGATTCCAGCGCGCGCGATAGAAACGTAAGCAACTGCAACATCCTCGACAACGATAACCACGATTCAAAAAAGGCATAAAGTCTAAATCTCTTGGGGGTATGATGTTAAAACGGATCAAAAAGAGCCTCATAAAACACGACTGTTCCATCAATGCACAACCCCGATTTGTTGCAGTGCTTATTGTTAGTGAGGAACCAAAGAGCATGGTTGAACAGCGCAAAGCCAGGGACCATGGCCATCGACGGGGCGCGGTGTCGTCTAGCGCTCTCTCCAAAGCTCCACCACTGTGGAACAAAATCTACTGATTGATAGTTGGTCTTTATTCTCGCTGTCGCGCCGGGACCCTGCCTAGAAATCAAAAATTGATCGCGCACTCCCAGGGTGTACACACGTTGCACGCTCTGACGGAACGGATGCAATCGACCCGAGGTGTTATCGGAGCCGCCGGCAACGACGATGCATGACCGACCAACTGCCGCACGGTGAGCCGACCAAATTGGGCCCCTATTTATGATGGGACGCAGACTCCACATCAGTCAGGGGTGTGCTTCCTTTTTCAATTCTGGTGTATTGCTATGCTGATTCGCTTCTTATCAATGAATCGTTTCGTTAGTTTGAGTGTACTGTTTGGCGCAACCTTCTGTGATTAAAAAAGTCGATGTTTATTCCGTTTAATCCCTTAGGTGGACAACAGGGCACATGCAAGAATACAAACGACAAAATTACTGTTTAGTATGTCACCGCTATTAATTGTATACGGCAAAATACTTTTTCAATCATATTAGATACGAAAGAATTAATGGGGAATACAAGATAGAAAGAGACAATGCAGCATGAAGTGAGAAGGAGCAATCATGCGCCGAAGTCAGCTCATACCCGGGTAAAACATGAAGCCGCCGGAGTATTTATATTTACATGGAAACAGTTGTTGGTTTTGGCATTCAACCGTGAAACGCGTTGGCACCTAGTCCAATAGGTAGAAGCTTTGCGTGGATTTGGATCAGTATTTCACCGAAGCGTGGCGCAAGTAAGGTTCGCAGTCAACTGGACTTTCTCGCGGATCTTCATCGACGCGGGAAAGGATCTCGGGCACTGGTTCAACGAAGGTTGAGCCTGGTGGAACAGATGACCAAACACGGATTGTGTGATCATCAGAACCTGACACAAGCATGTTTTTGAAGTGAGGGTTCCATGCGATCGCGTTGATACTGCCGTTGTGGCCATCGAGATATTTGACGGGATACTTTTCATCGCGCTTCCAAATCATGACACGGTTATCTGCAAAGGATTTGTGATTAGCTTGTTTGAAGCAAATTTGGGTGTAATAACTTACTGCCTTCAGAACCAGAGGCAATGTATTCCTCGTTCGCGCCTCCGAAACATGCGTTGACAACGATGTCAGCATGAACTGAGCCAAAGAAGGTTTGGATCAGCGTACGGGTCTCTAAACACCACATCCGAATGCCGCCACTCTTAGTTGTGATAAGACAACGTTCTTCGGGGCTGTCAAGCGTGAAGGAAACGATAGGATGAGCTTCTTCGATGAGAGTTATATCAGTCATATTTTCGAAGTTGTATGAGCGGATTCTGCAATCAGTTATTATTAATAAAGTAAGTTATTGAAATGTTAACAAACCGGAATAATGTGTCTGAAGCTAGAACAGTTCGGCCATCCTTGAGACAGTATAGCCCGTTAACACGTAGTCCTTCGAAATCGTTGCCCTTATCTGAGAGATCGTGATCAACATCCTGAAACGTCGGTATTTAGACCATTCATTGAGTCACGTTAACTTACATAAACAGTAAAATTGCCCTTCTGATCAGCACAAACGATTCGATGTTGTCTAGGTGAAGGGAAAAAGTCAGCAACCGTAAACTTTTCAACCCCGAGTCGGATAATGTGGTCCTGCACAGGAAATTCGACGTCAACAATTTTATGAATATCTATCAGGAAGATTCCAAAGTGACTGTTGCCAGCACTGCCACATGCGATGTAGTTGCTATCACCGCTCCAGGACAAGCAGTTAATGCCATCGAGTTCATCACTCAACATATACCGGTTATAATAGGCAAGTTTACGGTCGTTGAGCACTTTGAAGATATAGATTAGTCCCGATTTACCAGTGGAAGCGAGGTACTGTCCATTAGGCGAGAACTTGAGTACCCAAACTTCGGCTTCGTGATCGCTGATAATCTGAGATGTGCGGTTAGGGAAATGCAGTGTATTACACTTATGATCGCGAAGGATACCATTGCTACCGTGCGCTGGAAACCCTTTATTAATATGAAGCCGGCACGTTTGGACCTGAGTTTTAAAGGCTAAAAATACAATAAATTAACGGCAATTATAATGCACGTGTCACTAACCTTGATCAATGATATTGCCTAACCGACCTTTAGGTAGCAAGAATGTCGGTGGAAATAGATCTTCCGCCAGATCTAACAAATCTGACTTCTGAGTCATCACAATGGAGTCGGCAAAGTTCGATCTCAAGTAATCTGCATCCGCAGCCAGCATTGATCCGTAATGCTTACGTCGATCAATGAAATCAGGATGTCGGGGATACTCTTTTTGAAGAACAGCGAGGGCCGCGATGAGCTAAAAGTCAACTTTAAGCAAGGCTTAATGAGGGAATGAATCTTACATCGCCAGAAGAGAAGTGTGTTTTGAGAAGTTCCTCAAGGAAAGTAACCCGCAGCGTCATGTAACTAGATTCTTTAATCTGATCCTTAAGTTGGTCTACTATCTCGACAATAGTACCCCAATCCGATTTCTCCAAAGCTTCACGGAATTGTGTTGCCAGGGGATCTTCTTCACGGCATCCGCTTTCATCCGTAAGGGTCTCAACAGTGTTGCTAAAAGTTGATTATAATAATTTAAGTGACTCATATATTCCGAAGAAACTTACGTCATACCAATCTCGCGCAGATATTGGCTGATAACTCTAACAGTGTTTCTTTGCCGATCACTTAGCGGTTTATCTCGAGTTGTCGTGCTGTTGTTCAAGGCTACTGTGGTCGTGGAAGTCGAAGGTGCCGCTGCAGCGGTTGAAGAACTGCTGCCTTCGTTGCTGGTAACATGGCTTTGGAGATCTTTCTGCTTCTCTTTCAGACGATCACCAACAGATCTGTTGTTCAATGCAGCAGGGTTACCTCCGACTTGCATTCGCCTGAAATAATGTTATTATAAAGTTTATTGGCAACGTTTAGAATTCTCGCATTAGGAATTCAATAAAAAAAGTGCGCTCTTTTGTTCAAAAAACGCAGTCGTAAAAGAGACGTTAAAAGGCATGCACTATACTAAATGTACATTTTGTAGTTTTTTTAGAAATCAACTTTCAATTGCAAATCCGGGGGATTTAGATTTTTAAAGTTGGGTTTCATAGGCTAGCTTTCCTTTAATTGGAACACTGACAACTTCTAAAAACTGTTTAGAACGGGTTTTGGCTAACAAAAACAGGGAATTTTCCTATTTTGAATTGATAATGTGAACTGATTAGGTGGTCTTATGGCTGCGATCAATATTAAAAACTAGTTGTATTCTGTAACCGAAAATGATCAGATAACAACGAAATTTTGCCACGTGATAAAAGAGAGTGGTCAGAGCAAGTCAGAGCAACCTCGTTGTGAGGTTTTGAAGGAATCGCAGACTTGGCAAAACCCTATTGAATTCTTGCCGAGGTCGCCGGCGGTTCAAGTATCGCGAGACGAACGGCAGGTATGTGCGACACACCGCGTCATGTGACGGAACGTGGTGCGCCCGCGGCCTCCGAAGTCACGACCAAACAGCCGCGTCAGCGCAGTCATACAGCTGGACGTGCTCGATACACCGGCTGATCGGTGGCCAAAGCAAAAGCCCTGTGAAAAATTGGTTGCGGCTTTGGGTCATTAGTGCTAACACCAATGGTTAACGCATTGTTCCAAATCGGAATGCCAACGATCAATACTCATTTCAATACCATGTGATATTAAAATCACGAGTTTCAATCAATATCAAATCAATATACAAAAACCGTACCTGACTTTGACTGGTGGAGGCGAAATGTTGGGTGTTGCGGAGCTGGCAAGACTTGCGTTGCCGTCACTGCTCGCGTGGGGTTCAGGGCTGTTGATAGGCACGGTAACCGATGGGGATTCACCTCCCGCGACAAGACGCTCGTACGCTTGTTGCAGACGAAGACTTCTCCGCGTCGTTACTCCCTGTCGTTCCTACAAAACCAAGTTTGTTGTTGTTTTCCCTCAAAAGACGAGAAACACGGGGAGTCGACTTTGCGTGGAGCAACCACGGAGCACCAACGACACACCTGCACCAACACGCGATAGAGATGGAGCCCCAGCGCGTGTCCGGGACGGCGAGGCTCCACCAATGAACACCGCCCCGTTTGCGCAGTATTTCGCGCGAAACCGAGTTTGTCAATACTTTTTTATTGCTGAACACATAGGATCACTCATAAAATGATAATTTTACTTCTGTAAATTTCAAAAGGACGAGTTTTGGTATTGCAGACGTCTAACCCTGTGACTGTTTTGGTTCCCAAATACAATTCTAACAGCAGGAGTCGTAAATAAGCTAAGCAAAACAACAAAACGTTGCTTTCTCCCCTCTTTCTTCCGGATGGGTGAGTGCGTTGTGTGGCCTGCGATGCTAACAGTTTGGGGGAAAAGTAATGCAAGCCCACAAAAGCTATGATTCGACAATATCAACTAACCCACAATTTCTGACTTCCAAAAATAGATGATAGTGCAGAAGCAAGTTCATCGTGTTAACTCGAAAAAAGTTGCCAGGAACACGTATATTTCAGACGCATGCCACTGTGGCTAGTCTTCCCCCATCTTGAGGGATGCAAGCTGTGTTTCGGCTTGCAGTTGTCCCCTGCGAACACACCCTGGCATGTACTGAACCGAGAGCGACACCCCATTGCTCCCAATGTCCCCGACAGCTACCGACCAGAATTGAACGTTTTCCAGATACCCCAGCTTTGCCGTCACTGCTTGGCCAAAGGCAAGAAGCTTGTCCAGTCGCGGCTTTGCAAAAAAACCTGAAAATCTTTGGACGTTTGTTTTTGTTTTACACGTCAGCGGCTTTGTGGTTATTGCGCCATGAGTAAACTTCGTCAACGCGCGAAAAGCTTGATGGTTTACTTTCGGAGAGGCCCATGCGCTATTATCTGTCGGAATCACACTGCAGCTGCTTTTATAGATTTATACGCGGCTATGCGGACCACATGTTTCGTTTTTGTAATTGCCGTTCAAAGAATGCATTCTTCGATGCGGCGGCTATACCACAAAGTGTATTGCAAAATTCACAAATTGTCTTTTTTAATTTATGCGGAACCCCCTATTAAAGGATAATAAGATGGTTGAATTACATTAAAGATGGTTTAACCAGGAAAGTGTTGAGTCCACGTACTCAAAATGTCACGTGACTTCAAAAAGCGAACCATTTATTACAACCTGGTCCTCCATCTTGTTCTCATATGGTGTCATTTTCCGTTAACACTTTTTTAATGTTGAAAAAACGAATACAAGCGTTTAGAATCTAAACGAGACGAGTCATGAGACGTTCCCCGTAAGGTGATTCGCCACGACCACTTTTCGAAGCGCTCTAATCTTCAAAAAAGTAGCGCCACACAGACCGCGGAAGACAATCGCACCAATTCGGAATGACCAAACGATTAGTCAACGGAAAAAAGTGTTCCATAGCGTGACAACAATCGAGACAGTGATAAAGCGATGATGGCATTGAACGACGCGTGACAGAAGGTCACGCTATTCATTGGTTAAGAAACCTCATAACCAATTAATGCACGACATTGGCGTTACTAGCTTGTTTGTGTGATCGATTTGAATGTTGCGACTGTAGAACAACATCCGCACACTCAAAAACCTTGTCTCCGCCGAGGGTAGAACGGCCGATGGCAGTGCGTGTAGCCTCGGGCGGGTGGGGGTGCTCATCGCTCAGCTGACCCTCGTGGCAGCGCGTGTAGGACGGCTAAATCCGACCAACTGGCGGCGACTAGGAAGGCGGACCTCGTCAGGCTTGCAGGACCGTGGTGGGGTGAGCCTCACATGTGAGTGGTAGCTCCCGTTTTTTGTGTGCTTATTTTGTCCGACTTTTTTTTCTGTTCGGAAGCGCTAGGAAGGAAAGTAGCAGCGTGGAAGCGTAAAAAAGCGAAATGATTTATACGGGGTGCACCCTGAAGCATACGACCTTGCTTACTTCATTCTCGCAAGACCAGAAGTATCACATCAAAAAGCTCGTACTTTCACAAATGGTGAAAACTTACAGTAGCACTAAGTTGGAATAACCGTGTCAAGCTGAAGTCCACGGAGTTGCCGTTAGAAGCAGGATCTAAAAAGGCTGTAAATAGTGGCTATTCTCACTGAGTTCGAAAAACGAACCGTGAGAGGCTGCTGTAGATCGTTTCATCTGAATGAAAAGTGAAAATCCGTGAAGTGAAAGACGGTGATAACTAATGTAGCTAAAGGTCCAACGCTAGAAATCGATGATTACGGCTGAAAATTGTTCTCTCTTCACGAGACTTGAGCGAGCGCAAAGTAGGGAAAGAAACGACAAAACGGACATTGACTATAAATAACACGAAGGAGCGAGAAAGCAGAAATTGAATAGAGGGATAGTCTGCAGCCTTTAGACCTCCAAGTAAAAATGTTAAGTCTTCGCGATCTGGGTAAATAACTCAAACAGAGCAACACATTTTCACGTTTTACTCCGAAAATAACTGATGTGAATGAGCGCCGGAAAGCAATCATTAGGCAAAGCTAACATGAATAACCTATGCAAGAAACACATATTCCTTAACTTTTTGTTGCAACTACCTAAAATACAACATAAACAAAAACAAAGACTGGCCCAAAATTTTAAGTAGACAAAGATGTGGGCGGAGTTGTTTTTTAAACGGAAAGAGAGAAAAGGCCGCAAGCACCGCCGAAGCAGCACATGCTTCTATGTTAGCCCGTGGCACTCGAGGCCGTGGGCTAACATAAGACTGTCCGTTGGGGAATGGCCGGTCGGTTGCATCCGCACTCAATAGTCGGTGTGAGGTCGTGCTATCGGAGAACAGTGTGCATCCGAACACACTTTTCCCAGCAAATGTAGTTCGGCAGAACGCAACTGACGAAGCCTGCCGGACGCCCTTTTACTCTTTGTCCGCGCATACCAAAATGCAATTATCGTAATTTGACCGAAAATACAGAGCCAACTAGTATTGTCCAAAATAGGATAACAATACAGTAATGGATTGTGCTGGACAAAGGGTACTGACCATGAACCTAATTGAAGTGTGAAGTAACTGATAACGAATGTTGAACGGGGAAAGTTTACTTTTCCGAACTGCGAATTAAAAATGAGGCGATCGTCAGATGCACCGAACTGCCTGGAGAGAGATCATGTTGACGGCGAGCAACTGTCTTCGCGCACGTGAGTGACATAAACCGATTCCGGCGTTGCCATCGAGCCAAGAAGCGGTTTAATTTGGCTAAAAGCGGAGGTGTGGCCTATCAGGACTTAAACTACACCATGTCTCGAGGCTGAAACAGGCTAATGAAAAGGTGAAGGTCGTGAAAGCGGCCTGTCGGTAGACGCTAGGTGACATATTCGTGTTCTATATGTCTCATCGGTCTGCAGCCCCACTACCATCAACGCCAGCGAAGCGGGTCGGTCATTCCGGCCCGCGAGGGGGCCGCTGTCGGCATCACGGACAAAGCGAGTGGTTGTGGGGTATGTATGTGAGGGGGGTGAGCAAAATTGAAGTTCGTAGCGTCTTCATGGGAGATAGGCGCAACAGGAAATGGATCAAATTCAGAGTGGCAAGGCATATACAAAAACTGGTAGAAAATGAACTGATAAAACGTTAGTTCAGAAGATGTTTCAGAAAACTACCGTTTTATTCTACTTTTAGAGAGAAAAGGTAGCCCGCTTCAAGCGCACAGCATCCGTAATGCAGTGTCTAGTCCAGGGGTATACTGCCAACGACGGTTGTAATCTGTTATCCGTTTTAAGACGGATAGTGAGCCGTTTAGAGAGTGAAAACCCTAAAAAGAACCAATTCCATTACCATGAGGAATGACTAGCCGTAAATAACCCAAGAGATACAGAAACTGAAAAAGCGTTGTTTGCTAATGGCACCCGGCAGACAAAGATCAAATGGCCTGTGGCGGACACTTTAAGGCACCATCCAGCTTGCCTGAGGGGTGTATGAACGGGTCTTCCAGGCAAATTGTTTCGTCAATGTATCGATGGTCTGCCGCTACTACCGAACGTTTCCAAACAAACAATGCACACTTTGCATAGACAATCTACGATAAAAAAAAAAGGTCATATACTCTGGGTACAGTGACAAGATACGTGCATTAGGCCCTCCCGCGATCGTAGACAAAGAACTTGGTTTTTTGTTATCGCGTGATAATGCTAATCATACAGTAAAAAACGATATCGGAATGCTTATGACATAATAAAAACAGGCCCGATAAGTTGCACTTTTTACGATTATTGAATGCAACCAGTCATGGTCAAGCAACCGAAACAAATCGTAAGTGACCGGACTAGAGTTGTTGCGGAACCTGAGCAGCTCTGCTCAAAAGACTGAAGGACACGCGCCTGTAGGTGTGGTAAGGAACCTCAAGTTGGGTACAATGAGATTGCGATAGTGTGCACACCGCAACGTTATTCCAGTAGCCCTTGACAAGACGCCAAACAACACCAGCCAGACTGTTTCCAAGCGGTTATTCGTTGCACCAATACAACGACTACGGGCAACGTCTTATCGCGGAACAACTTTTTAAACTCTTTTTTCCGTGTAATGAATAAAAAACAGCAATCATTCTTCAATGTGTAGAAGTTGTCATCATAAGAGTACACGAAAAAGAAGGAGATATTTTTTGTCCAACTATCGAAGAACCGATCTGTTGCACATTGGGGATCAAGTAAAATCAATGTGAATCAAGACGCTGTTGAGACCGCACGATGGCGTCAAGACTAATAACGCTGCGGTGAGCGTAGTTGATGTGATCGAATTATAAGGACTCCCGCAGAGGCATTAAACCAAACGTAATTATCTCATCTTCAAAACATTCGTGAATGGTAGAAGTTATTGAAAAGTTGCTACGAAGTAGTGGCGTGGTAACCATGACAAATTTATTACGCAATTTTAAGTTCCGGAAAAGCAGAAAAAGCCGAATGAATACTAAAATTACTTGTACACATTCTTTCGTATACCGGTCAGAATCCATGTCGATGATTCTTCGAATCCTGATGCTGGATTAAGATTCTGTATAGTTTCTCAAAAGCTCGATTTAAATAAATACTTGATTCAAATAAAATTTGCAAACGGTTCTTCAAGGCGATTGATAACGATTCTACCTTGATTTGGCTGCGTCAATTAGTAAGTTTACTCAAAACGCGGAAATCATGATTGCGTGTAGCTATTGTTCGTTGAGTGTAGCTAAGTTTGCGTTGTAGCCAAATAATTTTTTTACGGTTTTTTGAATGGTTTTTTTTGCAATCTTTACATTAATAGGAACATTTAATCAGTGTTAACAAGGTTGCTTGTCGTAACCACTTGGACGACTTTAACATGTTTCTTAAAATAGTAGTTTTGTGTATGGTCAGTTTAGACGGATTGTTACGTAAGGCGTGTGTTTGTTGGCCAAGTGTTGACCTTAGTAGTATTTATCGGTGTTATGCTATTTTGTTGGTAGTGGTACTGTACTTATCGGAGTTATGATATTTTGTTGGTGATGGTACTGTATTTATCGGAGTTGTGCTATTTTATTGATGGGGGTACTGTATTTATCGGTGTTATGATATTTTATCGGTGATGGTACTGTATTGATCGGTGTTATGACATTTTTTACGGTGGTTTATTTTATTTATTTTAAATTGCATACCCAAAGTACACGGAACAGTAGTGGTACTGTATTTATCGGAGTTGTCCTATTTTATTGGTGGGGGTCTGTATTTATCGGAGTTGTCCTATTTTATTGGTGGGGGTATTGTATTTGTCGGTGTTATGATATTTTATTGGTGGGGGTACTGTATTTATCGGAGTTATGATATTTTATCGGTGATGGTACTGTATTTATCGGAGTTGTGCTATTTTATTGATGGGGGTACTGTATTTATCGGTGTTATGCTATTTTATTAGTGGTGGTACTGTATTTATCGGTGTTATGACATTTTTTACGGTGGTTTATTTTATTTATTTTAAATTGCATACCTAAAGTACACGGAACAGTAGTGGTACTGTATTTATCGGAGTTGTCCTATTTTATTGGTGGGGGTATTGTATTTGTCGGTGTTATGATATTTTATTGGTGGGGGTACTGTATTTATCGGAGTTATGATATTTTATCGGTGATGGTACTGTATTTATCGGAGTTGTGCTATTTTATTGATGGGGGTATTGTATTTATCGGTGTTATGCTATTTTATTAGTGGTGGTACTGTATTTATCGGAGTTGTGCTTTTTTATTGGTTGTGGTACTGTATTTATCGGAGTTATGCTATTTCTTACGGTGTGGGGGTGGTCTCTGCTAGTGAATAATGTTGGAACGCAAATATGTCGACCACGCTTAAATAATGGCGAGCTATATTTGCATGCGCAACATTCGATGAAAGAGCAGAGGGCAACCAGACAACGAGAGAGAGCGTGTTTCACACAACTTTAAAGATAAACATACCATGAAGTGTTTCCCCGCTTCATGTGTCATCTTTTATTGCTTAATTTATGTGATCAATAGGTGAATTGTCAGTGTATATACTGTCATGTAAATAAGTTCCCTATTGCTGCGAAAAAAAAAATACATTGACAGTTTTATTAGCATTATAATATTATTAGGGTATACGTTAATTAAAAATGTTGAACTTTAAGAGTTTCAAATGTCTAAACAAATCTTGAGTTTAAAATGGTGTTGTAATCTACGACTTTTCGAAAATTAAAATGAGTAATTGAAACAATGCATGTCTTTATTAATTAGAAACTGTCAAACAGTATGAAACATTGTAAATACACAAATATACCATTATTAACAATATGAGTAATCATAATATTATTGCCGATTAAGAGGAATTTCTTCATCCCCTCTTGCCTTGTGAACTTTTTGGGCATGGTAGCGACCAGGACGGATTAGTCTAAAAGCTAACATTAGAAGTTTAAAAAAAAAAAATAGTTTGATACCTGTAGTAAACAGTTGAAATGATTGCAGCTATTAATGACAATACAACAAATAGTAGAAACACAATAAGAACTGAAAATAAGATATGTGAATCAAAATCTTTGCGTGGCGCCGGTGTTGTATGTTCCTTCGCACGTGTACGAATGGCTTTGCTGTTAGGCGCTAATCTCCGGAAATAGTCTTCATTAAAGTCGATCTGTTCAATGTCAATGTCAGGCTCAATTGGTGGTGCCATAAAACCTTTTCCTTCATCCAGTGGAATATCATTTGAATCCAGCTCAATAATCGGTGCCAACGTTGTTGTTGAGCTTGTTGTCCCAGATGTGCTTATTCGATCATCATCGTATTCATCATTCATTCCGTTTTCATCAACTTCTGTTACATTTGTCATGTCAGGTTTCGTTGTTGTTGTTGTTGTCGGCGCCTCAGTTGTAGTAACAACCGGCTTTGCACATACTGAATCTTTAGTGAATGGATCCGCACGTAAAATTGAAATAGTTCCATGCTGGTCGTGGACGCATTGGACAGTATCAATGTCAGTCACCTTAAAACAAACCATTGCATACATAATAAATTTTTATATCGCTTGCCTTTTCGCGGTTCTTTGACTTATATAGCCACGTCTGAAAAGCCGTTTGATTGTTTCCACATCCACAGTCAAAACTTGTGTGGTTCCCTCCGAGCGACACTTTTTCCAACGTGTCGAACACCTCTAGCATGCTTTCCGTAGGGTCTTCAAGCTCATTGTCACGCAACAGCAGGACCTTTAAGTTTTTCATGTCTTTTACGTCGCCTTTATGAACACTCATAAGACGATTCATACTGAGATCAAGCACATTGAGCTTCGGGAACTGATTCAGCAAGGTTTTGTTAAGATAAGTAATGCTGCTGTCAGACAGGTTGAGTAGTGTCAAAAAATTTTTACTGCCGAGTTGTGCCAAGCCCTTGTCGCGCCACATGGATCCAACCAGATGCAACTCAGTGACGCCTTCAGGCACGTATCGCATCCTATCCATCCGGACGTTTTCACACGAAACAACATTTTGACCGAGCTAAAATTACAAAATTATATAACGTTATTATTGCATGATTGCTCTCCTTACTTTCTTTGCATGTGCTCCAGCGCTGCCATAGCAAAAGCAACCAGCTGGACAGGAGCGATAGCATTGACATGCCTGCTTTTCCTCACAACATTTACACCCATCAAGGCAATTTGAGTCGTATTTGCATAGAAATCCGGATCTCAGGTCAGCATCAAGCAAGCTGACATTATTTGTGGAATCCAATATGTGTGTACAGGATACGTTTCTGATGTCGGATATAATCGGTGATGTCTAAAAGATTGTATTGTTGTTAACTTAAAATAGATACAAAATATAAGTCAGATAAACCTTCTTTTGCGGATGTAGCATCCAGTAGTTCTCGCAAATGCATTTCAACGGATTTCCGGCTAAGAAAAGTTGTGTTCGATACTTTGTCCGATTGACTTCAAGGGCTTCTTCCACGACTTCAGTGATTTCATTGTTACTTAAGATAATTGTTTAGACAGATTAGAAAAGAAAAACTTTTACCGAAGATCAATCATTGATAACTTTTCCATCTGTCTAAAGGCACCATCTTGAATTTGTGTGATTTTATTGTCACTTAAGTCGATGACACTCAGCTGGCTCGGCAGCTGGTTGATCGACCCCGTGGTTGCGATAAACTCAATCTTGTTGTGAGACAGATCGAGTCGGCGTAAACTACTGTAAAAGTGCACATTTAACGAATGTTGTTGCTCATCAATGACTCACGCGGCGCTTTCCGCAAAGCTGTGCAATGTTGTTAGGCGATTGTGGTCGATAGTTAGATCCGTCAAATTCTTCGGCAATCGCCGGAAGTCAATATTTTCTATCAAGTTGTGGCTGAATGATACCACCTTCAACTTATTTGATGCACTCAATACATTGGTCAAGTACCGGATCGAATTTCGACTGAGATCAAGTTGTAGTAAATTGGATAGTCGGAACAATGCTTGCGGTTCCACACCAAGTTTGTTACCCGATAGATCAAGAGACATGAGATTTTTTAGATCTTGAAATGCTATCGCTGGGATGTCTGCGAGATCGGCGTTTTTGATGATTAAACTGTACAAATTGTGCATTCCCTGCAAAATGCTCCCCGTTTTCACGGTTTTTCTTTAGCAAAAAAGACATACAAAAAGTAAATCTGACGGGAGTTTGCCCATTTTGCATCGGTCAATTTCGAGTCTATCAAGTTTGCGCAAGCGTGCAAATATCCGCGGTGGTGGGCTGACATGTTGAGCGCTTTTATGACTGCATCGAATAGTGAGGGTGCGTACGCTATCATAATGCCGTATTGCTTCAAGATTCGATGAATTGATCTAAAAAATGCGTACCGTCAATACATTTTCAATTTTATGCTTGCTCACCTGAGCCCATCGACAGCTTAAATGCATGCTTTTTTCGCCTTCGGTCGGGTCGGCGTAACATTGGCATTGTTGTGGGCAGATAAAGGCGACCAGGCCTTTGGCATTGAGCAAGATTCCAAAAATAAGAAGGAAGCATAATCGCATCCTGAAATCTCAAAGCTCAATGATGGCTTAAAGACAACATTGCAAATCAAACGCGCGACATGTCTACAGTCAAAAGCGATTGAATGGACATTTTTGTTGAGGTAACTAGGTGCAATTTGTCCAAATCCGGTCTGGATGAGTTTCCGGACGGTTAGAATAGGAACACTCCGGGTCCAGGTAAAAGTCAATGCCGCGTGTGTCACCAATTCCATAAGAGTTTTGACGTAGTTCACTTATACAGACTAAAAAGAGTGTCTGCGAAATAACAACAAAGTTCACTTTTTATGTGTGAATTACTGCCTGAGAACGAATCCAATGTAACAAATAAACAAAACCCTTGCAAAAGCAAACCAAGCGAAACCAATTTTAAAATGGTTTTGAAAGCCTATTTTGCCTGAGGTTAACAATGGCTAACGTCTAGGAGGCTGATTTTCCAAATAGCGAAGATGGTGCTTTTTGCTCCTTGCCGCATCTTTGGACAATCGGTCGCCTCCCGCATTGTCCCAGGAGAATCCGAAGCCGAAATTTAGAAAAGGCCAAGATGCGAAATATGTGCCACTTCTGTCGCTTGCCGCACGACAACTATTCATTGTTACAGGATTCAAGGGAGCATTTCGTTGCAGATTGGCCTTCGTTGATGCTGTCGTTGGCCTCTGTCTGCGCGTATCTCTTCGTCTTTGGGCAGATGTTTAGAGCGGTCACCCGTCAAGTCACGACGTGCATGATAAATGCTTGGGGACATGAATACCATGTTGATGGTCAAGATGCTCAGATAACTTTGTTGACTAGCTAACGTTCCTTATGGCAATCTGTGTTATAATTCTTCGGGAACGGCCGTTTATTTCGGCGTCATTTCTAAAAGTGGAAACACAACGATGAGCATGACTACTGAGGTTTTTCTATTAGCTTCGGCGCACTTGAAGCCTTCGAAACAAGCAACGAAGACGAAGAAGCACCAATTGTCAGTGTTAATTGTTTTTTGTTTCAAGAGTGCGACGACATTGACGAAATTGACTCGACCGCACAGTATGTTATAACCAAACGGCATTCCGTTTCAGACGGCTCATTTCAACCAAGACAATTTGGTCCCAATGGTGGCTAGATTTAGATTGTCTTTTCCTGAACAATTGCGCTTCTTAACAGCTGACATTGTCATTCCATGTCGGGCTTAACCACGCAGCGGTCTTCATTCATTAACATGCATTCTAATCGATTAGGTTTCGTCTCCACCACTAATAAACAACATGCGGATAAACTTTTTGTTCTATTTGATGTCGCACGCGCCATATTTTTTGCTTAACCTTGGCCATTTCATATTCTCAACCGCCGAAAAGTCATTGTCATAAGTAGCCCGTTCTGTCGGCTGCCACCCACAGCCAAATACCACGCCATATTCAGAGAAAATTGCCTGCGTACAGCATTTGCATTATTAGTTTTTGCTATTATATTTGTATATTTAAAATAGAACTTGCGTTTTACTTTTTGCTGTTTGTACGCTACTTTTCACACTGTTTATGCACCTTTTCAACTTTATTAACACTTTCTTGCAGGTAATGGCGCCCGTGTGCAACACAGTATAATGCCAGTAATTGAATACAGTAAGCCGTTGGCTTTGGAATGGATCATGATGATCGCCCTTGGCACGGTCATCCTATGTGCACTGCTTTTTGTACTAATTAAACGCGGTTTGGTATTCTTCTAACATGTCAGTTGACGTGTTTATTTTGTGAAACACATCATCTTGTCCAAGATTAACTAACGTAAAATAAATGTTCTCTCATGTCGTGTTGAAATGTTATTAATAGTATAAATTCCTCGAAAAAGAGGGTAATATATGAGCCTCGTCGAGCATCGTTATCCTGGTGATAAATTACCGTGTGAATTGAAGTGTGCAACCCCAAAATTAACCTCTTTGATCATGTTGAGTGTTTACGTAGACACTTGATTGAGGATGGTAGCAGCAAATATCTCGCAACTACGAAACAACACACGCAAGACGTCGTTCTGCAAACACCGGAACAATAAATAAATGAATCGATCAAACATAGTAGACGAACCAGACTGATGCGAGGTTAGCCACTCGGCCAATGTTATGGGGGTTATAACCAACCTCTTGACTTGAGGTGGTTGACCTTTTCTAGCTGTGGTTGAGCGCTCAACTAAAACTCTGATTTCGATTAATGGCTAAACATCTTCTTTAATGTCCTCCTTCTTCTTGTTACAATTTTCCCTTGTTTGATGCGGTGTTACTCGTAATTGGAAACATCCTTTCCGACTTTGCCCAGTGTCAGCAGCCGTTGCCGACATCTGGCAGACTAAGAATGATTAGAAAATTAGTTATAGATCCGGGCGGAGTTTCATTTCGCATTAAAGTATTTGCGAAGGTAGGAAGTAAAAAAAAGTGCGTAGAACTCGATCTGCCTAACGGAATCAAAGAGACTGACGTTTCTAATGCGTTCGTTTGTATTAATATAACTTGACTTTTGTTTGTGTTTTCTTGCTGTGGCGACCTCGTCGTGCAGTTGTCCGCAAGCATCGCAAGAAACGACAAAAAGTTTAACAAAGATTAAATCATCCTCTGTCGTTGGTTCGTTCGTTTTTTGCCCGTGTGCGTGTCGAGAGTGCGCCGCGGCGAAATGCCAGCTCCTTAAAGGCATCTTGTTGAAAAGTTCTGAATTATATTTCTGCCACCCCTGTTGATGTTCCTTTGAAGAAGCATAAACGCAGTAAGTGCAAATCCCAAGTTTGACCCCAAATCAAGTCTTTGTAGCCCTTGCCGATGTCCATGGCGTCAGCGACTTTGAAGCATTCAGAAGTACCATTGTTGAAGAGCCTCCCGTTTTTGGGGTTTCTATTCACCGACTCCCGACTTTTTTGACTTTTCTTTCACGACTTCCGCATGGGTGACTAAATTGTGTCGCCCAGGATGCTTCGACAAAGGTGCTCTCACTGCGACTCTATGCCAAAAAGCAACCCCCCGAAGCAGCCGCACACGGCCCACGTTTTTTTCACGTCAATCCTTGCCGTGCTCGACGGGGCGGGCAAAGACCCCTGCAATATGAGGTGAGATCGGCGCGCTACCATGAATCTTTTAAAACAATAATCCCAATGCATGTGTGATGTGATGACGGGTGCGCTTTTTGGTAAAAAAGGAGAGTAATGTCACTGGGACGTTCAAACGAGGCAATACAATTCCCCAACGGCTTTTGTCCTGAACGCGTGCTTTTCGAATACCCTGCCTGCATCCATCGCGTATTCTCAACTATTTCGTTCCGCATTTAGCGCTAGCAAGACTGTCAAAGCCGCTTCTTTCCGCCAGACCCCGAGCATTCAACGCTGACATGAAAAATAGTGGTACAAGCAGCGAAGCCTCAACTTCATGGTGGTCCCTGACGCCATGCCGTCGAAACATACTTCTTTAAACATTTTATGTGTTGCATGTGTCTTGGGTCCTTTTCCCTTTCCATTTTCTGATAATGCATAATATTCTTGGTCATTTTCGGCTTAGTTTGCCAGATTGACGTCGCCCCCGAAAATCTGCAAAAGCCAATTTATGCCATTGTTGAGGCAGATGGCTCCAGACAAAGGCTTCGGCCCTTCACTAAAAGGCCCGGGTCTATACGATGTCGTTTTAATCAGCGTTTTACCCGCTTTGCCATCCATTTGCATCTGAATTTATCACATTCTTTTGAGAAGCATTGGCGAAATTTGAAAAGAAAAACGAGGTGCACTTTTTTCCTTTTAGGCCTAGCGGAAATGGCCGTGGCTTTACCGACGAAGAGCATCGTTATGGCTAGCTAGACCTCTGGGACCGGGTCGAAGACATCAGTTTCGAGAGAAAATCGACCGGAGTCGTTGGTTGCTTCAGGGCTCGCGGTCGGCTTCTTCGACTTGTTGACGGATTGGCACACAGAACGTCGACATATCCCCGGGTGCCCCACGTCTAATTTATGAAAAAAAGAGTGTAACAGGAGCCTGGTGGTGACCCTGGAGAGCTTCTCACTTGACTTCGTGTGGCACTGCCGTCAGCCAAGTAAGCGAGATGCGGAAAGAGATGCCCCTTCCAAGCTTGGTAGTTTGCCCTCCCGTCATTGTGTGGCGCATCGATTGCAACCTGAGCCATGAGAAACGAGTGACGAACCAAATATAAAAAAATCGGCCCGCGCTGTCTTATCCCGGGAGCGCCGTATTCGCCACACGCAGTCTCGAGCCCTGAGGCCATTTTCCGAACCGTGCAAGAAGGCCTTTTTTCTTTCACTCCTTTGTTCCTGCAAGCCCGGCAACTTGGCTATTTTTCGTTGAACCAGCCTTGCGAGTGGTTTTTCCAAATCGTTTTACCCTCTCTGCGAGAAGGCTGTTTCCTTCCTCAGGCGTCGCTCATCAATCATAGTCGAGCTTTTTACTGAAAGATGTTTTGCACGTCTCACGCTTTTCGCGTCCGGTATCCTTTGTGCCTCGGGCCAAGGCTTCAGGAATGCCCAACTCTCGTTCAGTTTCATCCCTCGCGCCGGTCAAGCCACCTGTACCCCTCGAAGGAGCGATTCGTTAGCCTCCGCAAATGCAATTGGCATAAAAATTGATCCCATTGAATTCTCTTTCAGCCTGCCTTACTCCTGATTGCCGAGGGAGTCTGGGCAGGCTATGTCGATGCTTTTTTTCCACACTCATCTTATTTGAGTGAATAAAAAACCGCTCGTTGCGACATCCTGTGATGACTGCCTACGCGGTTGTCGGCCATGTTCCGTCGTCAAGATGGACTTGATTGTGCCGACTTGAGCACTGCTTCCGGAGGATGTCGCTTTGCTAATGGCAAATGGAGCGCAACTCTTTCCAGCACCGCTCTTTTTCCTATTCTTGTGTCCTGTACATTTGAGAAGAAAAAAGCCTCGTACATACGTCTAAGGAGGCCTTATACAACAAAGTTATTTTTTGACGTCTATGTACGCCCTCGCGTTCTTCGTGGAGCTACTTCAACAGTGCTAAGACCATGACGGGCCAATGCGGGACGATGGCGGCAAAATGTGAAGAGGAACAAAGTACTGCTCTTCAGAATTCCCTGCTGGCACCCCACCAAAGTAGCTTTTCTGTAGCGGGTATGTGAGTTGTCATACTGGCCCTCAGGCAATGTCGAGTCTCGTCTCGAAGCTGTAACACAGCAGGAGTCTTGACGCGTCTCGCGCGCACTGAGACGTCGGAAGCAGCGTGAATCAGGGCTGGAGGCAACCATGAGTAACCTCGCCACCGTTCCCGATTAACGTCAGCAATCATCGCAAACGATAGACTGTAAAAAAGTTCTGACTTCATGTTGGTCTTGATATCTATTTCACTGACACGTTTACTAACTGAGTAAGAACCAATTTTATCGACGTAGACCTTGGCGAAAAGGTTTGCCCCGACCTAGCTGTGCGTAAGAAAAATTATGTACAAACCGACGGATGTCGAACGACTTTAGGGGCAGAGCGAGATGGCGTCACTTTCGTTTTACGTTGTTCAATGCTTTTCTGTACGAGTTGATCGTCAGTGGTGAGTGCAACATCAACGATCAATGCGTTCCCGCAGGGTTGAGTCAATCGTTGTTAAAAGACTTAACCGGATAGAAGTAGGTGCTCTCGTTTTAGAAAACAGTTTCGTTCCGTGTTTGTCGCAGTCGTTTGCATTTTATGGGGACAAGGACAGAAAAAAAACGAACGACAAGAAAAAAGAAACGTGCGTACGTGTGGACCCGTGTTTTGTGTGGAGTCGTGCGTGCAGGTCCACTGCGGGGCCCGTGCGACGGTCGTGTGTAACGCACTGTGAGGAAAAAGTGGTTGAGTACACTAGCCGAAGCGAGACAACACGAATGGCCGGGGCATTCGCCTCCAGCAACAACGGGCGACTCCCCTGCGTGGCCGTTGCAGGCGACATGGACCAGCCAGTGAGACTTTTTGCGTGGAGCTGCCATTGCTTCTGGCGATATTTGGGTGCCGTTTTTGAGTGCAGGCACTTTGGACCCGGCGAGTCCCTTCGCGTCGCGCATGTGTGGGAACCTCTTGCTTTTGGCTTTACAGCCCGAGAACAAGGCAACCATGGGGGTGAAGCTTCGTCACGGAGCGCCGGGGAATGCCTCCAGCCAGCAAATACCAATCTTGGCGGGAAAAAAAGCGATGCCGATGGAATCGGCGATGCTGCTATGCTGCCCCCGTTGACTGCAACAACGACATTCCGGACAGTCGTTCGACGACTCTCCGGCCAACATATCCCCTGTAGCGCCGCCGGCAACGTGTGTTTGTCTGTTTATTGTTTTTTGCGAGAGTAGTAGTACCTCGGCAAACCTTGCCTAAAGGACATCCTGACACGTCTGCCAGCAGCATCTTGGGGCGACAAAAAGTGACACGACGCAGCGTAGAAAGAAACTTGGCAACAAGTTGGACCTCGTTTGTCGTCGTATCAATAGGTTGTCTATGTTTAGTTCTTTGCTCTTGGTCTCTCGCCCGCAAGGTGATACACAAATCGGCTTTCTCCCCTTCCGCGTTTTTGAATGCTCTTATCGCTGATACCACTTTTTAAAAGGTAAACCCCTTCCATTAGCACTCGCGTTTATATATTTTCTCGCGGTTATTAATAGTTCAGGTTAATAGGATTTGTTTTTCAGGCCCAGTAGCCAATGCATTTACTTAATGTCGCTGCGTCTGCGAGCCGGCTTTGTTGCTGCACTGTCTGTTCCATGCATCAACGTATTTGTGTAGCATAACACCTACACGCCTGTTGTTTTTTGTTACTAACTAACAGCAGTAGTATCTGCAATGCGGCCATCCCGTCGTAAATAAGTCCCTAAAAATCGCCTTTTAGTGTGGCAGGCTAGTTTATTGATGATGTTCACTAGCTGGCATTCAAATTGAAATATGACGGCTTTGGGACGGGAATATGTCCACTTTTTTCTCGTCTTTTTTCAGTTTCCTAGTCAAAACGTCTGTCTCACTCTGCCAAAGTGGGTACCCTTCTCGTCGACTTCCAAAAATTGCATTTTCGTTGTCCTCGTTTGCGTAAAACATGTCTTTAGCAAAACCAATTCGCGCGTTTGAATCTTGTTGCGCAACATCAACAATGCAATAATACTGGCCAAGGGCAAGCGCTGTGGTTCGAAAACAATGTCACCGCTGTCGGCAAAAGCGGGCATTGCCCCTCGCAAACTGACGGGTTCGCGCCCGCTTTTGCGCAAAATCGTTGTTCGGCTACGTTTTTTACTTTTTGCAAATTTTTCATTTTGGCTGTCGCATCCCCGACACATCGGAAGCGATGCCCAGGTTTTTGTGGCATTCATGCCACAGACTAACTGGCTTCCACTTTGACTTATCGTCCTCCCAGAATCCCTCGTTTACTTGATTTAAGCGCTAGCGGCGCCAATTTTCACGCGGCTTGTAGACGCATTAAGTGCTGCCCCTTGTTTCGTACATTTTTCACGTTCGACACTGGCATTTCTTCATTCTCATTATTTTTTAAACACGAAATCTCGTCTGTTTTGTTTTGGCAACTACCAATTTTTGATGTTTGAAGAATGATTCGACTATATATCAATATAACGCGCTCTTCTCATTATGACACACTGGCGCCGTGGGCTGGTCAAAATTCCTGGCAAGGAATACGCTGTTCATGTTTCCGCTTGCTCGCAGTTCCTATATATAAAGTTGTTGTAGGTGGGACCACCTTTCTTAGATTTGCAACACGGCAGCAATAACAACCATATCAATATTAATGTGGTACTCGAGCGGGTTCCCCTAACGCTCAAAACTCGCGCTTTTTTTGCGGTTTTTCACTTCTCACTGATTTTCGACTTCCAGTGAGTTTTATTTTGTTTACTTCGTTTTCGTGTGCAGATGCTCTCCTTATTTTTGTATTCCGATTTCGATCCCTTGCCCTCTGCTCGGAACATAGCTTTGTTAGCCGCATGCGAGTGTCGTTTGGTGAAAGCCGCGACATCCCCCCTCTGCGCCCTCGAATCAATGTCCGATGCGCCGCAGTTTGCGGTGATCGTTGAGGCTAGCTCGAATTCGGCCGATACACCTTAACCCACATCGGGTCGCGCCTGGGTCGACGACCTCTTGTTCCGCGGTAGCTAAAAAGACTTTCGCCTGGGGCTGCTGTTGCTGTCATCGCCCTCTGCCCTGCCGCGTCGCAGAACGATGACACTTATCCAACGTCTAGGCTTATCATTTTGCATAGCCTTCGCGAAAAAAGCTTCTCTCAACTTGGGGCTCTATTCAACTGGGATATATCTCCGCCTATTGTCAAAGTTTATAAAATAGTTTTGCTGCTTTTTTCCCCTATCAAAACACTAAAATCGCATGTTTGCGAACGCAATGCAACGGGGTGTCAAGTATAGGCGGGGGCTCTGATCTATGTGCCTGGAGCTTATTTCGCGAGAGACCTCATAACCTGTGGCATTGAGGCAAGCGAGTGAAACGACCTCGTTTGTTTAGCCCTCACGGCTTGCTCTCAATCATGTAATTATTCGACGCTATTTGAGTGTTTCGAAGGCGAAAACGAGGCCATGATTCGCTGAACTGTTGTCGCTGGTTATCTGGCAGTGTTGATCAAAAGTGTCGCCACTATTGTGGCTCGGAATCGATTCCTCCCGGGTCGCAGTCAAATATTTGTAGTTGTTGACGCTTACCGTCCGGAAGGTGGAGGCAAAAACATGCCAACGTCTCAGACGATGTGCGGGCAGCTCCTTCGCCCCCCTCAACGCAATGCAATGGCTTTCTAAAGTCGTTTTTGCGCATGCACACATATATGTCTGCGTGTGAAATACATAATAAACGAAGGGTATTAGCTCCAGGGCACAAAAGCCATTTTTTGGGCACAGGTACGCCAAGGCACCATAACCAGGTGAACGAGGAATGGCTTCATTCTGAGGTGTCGAGTCGGAAGAAATTTATTACAGGCTACCTACCAGTGGAATAGTCTGGCTCACGCCTGTCAAAAATTTACACCTCGCTTGTCCGTATTTGTCTCGACAAGGTGCAATTACTCCTGTAACGAATGTTTTCGCCTTCCTATAATTTTTGCATATTATGTTTTCTTCCGCCGCTTGCCAGGCGTTTTTATCCGCTTTGACGGACTGTGATTTGGGTTATGCGCGGTCAGCGTGTCGCTCGTGGCTCATGTCCTCCCGACGATTTCTCAATTGCGTGTATTGTTTGCCCGTGGATCTACCTCTCATAACGTGTGTATAGGCCCACGATTATCTTTTTACAACGTTGCAGGCTGAACCATCTTCACATGGAAGAAGAATAACGGTCCAAGATTCGTGTAAGTGTACCGCCTTCCGTTTCCTTCCTCGTTATCTTTATTAACGCAATCAAACTTTGCAGAGCTTGTTTTTATGCCGGTTTTGTTAACTCGCGCTGCATAGGTGGACTCAAAACACCCATTTCTTCTAAGAACGAACGATGAGCGGCTCCGAGTATGGCTGCACCGTGGAGGAGCTCAAGAAGCTTATGCTCGCTCGCAAGCATGAAGGCCGAGAACAGATTGACGCTGATTACGGCAGTGTAGAGGGCCTTTGCGCCAAGTTGCGTACCGACCCTTCCACTGGTATCCCCAACAACCCGGAAGAGCTTGAACGTCGTCGTGCCGTCTTCGGAGCGAATGAGATCCCGCCACATCCGCCCAAATCCTTCTTAACCTTGGTTTGGGAAGCTCTTCAGGTCAGTTTTTCTCTAAACCAATATTATTCCACCAAAATTATCCTTGATCTGGATGATCGACATTTGTCAATGTTTGCGCCAGCGTTGTGACGTTGTTTAGGCTCGGTACTTTCTGATATTATCGGGGCGCACCTTGGGGGGAAGATGGCGGCGTTTTAATAGCATTTTCCCATTTGATGACGCAAATACATTGGCGATTGCTGATTTTTTGGAGCGGGAACCGCGTCACAGCTTTAGACCTTTCTGACACTTGTTTGTATATGTCGTGATCACGAACCTAAAGAGCGAGATAAGCCGGAACACACATTAGTCCGGTACGCCGACCCCTCATTTTTTATGATGGCCGTTACGGAAGGCTACATCAAAGTGGGTGTCGGTGGCGCTGCCGACCGTGTCTCAATATATGAATATTGACAGCACGAATAACTGCAAGTGTGCCTAGATGGTGTAAGCATATTTACGCATTTTTGACGTAGTAAGCCCATCAGCTGCTGCCAAACGGTTCAGTGCCTTGAGCTTTCGTAAAAAAACCCCGAAGCAAGCTTGCCTTTCGGTTGTCTGCTTTGCCGTTGCGGTCGACACCACTGCCGCCAACGACTTTTCCGAAAAATGTGTTGTGGGAAGCCGGCAACGGCAAACGAACTGCCTTTACAATTTCTGTGCGTTCATCCTTGTCTCGCAATGGGCTCCCCTATTGGGACAGCTGTTGTTGCCCGAGCTCATCGGACTCAATTCTATCCTCAAAGTTTATGCCGCATCTTCACGAATGTGGCGTCCCGGCCGACTTTGCGAGAAGGGAAATGCGCCCGAGTGGGTATTTGTGAAAAAGCCCGTCTGGGTTAAGCAACGAGGAAGTGATTGCCTTAGTTGAAACAGCAAAAAAATGTTATGGCAATGGGATTACATGTCGCAGTTTATTAAATATGGCGCAAACATGACAGAAAAAACCGCAAAAAGACGAATGTGAACATAAATAACGGTAAATCACTTTCAGGATGTCACACTTGTAATTCTTCTGGTCAGTGCATTAGTGTCGCTGGCTTTGTCGTTTTACAGACCTTCCGATGATGGCTCTGGAGGTTTGTTTTCATTTGTGTTTTTTATCGGGGGTCATTGAATTGAATTGCTTGCTGTCAAGCGAAGTTTCATTTTTGTTTTAACGATTGATGGCCGATGAAAAAGCACGGCACGTCTGCCGTAATGATTGACGTCATTAGTTGAGAGACATGTCAACGACGCTTTTTTGTCTTTCCGCCCGTCAGACATCAAGCAAATAGATCAATTTCACTTGCCTTTATTTTTAGATGAAAGTGAGGGATGCAAAATGTAAAAAAGGCCATAAGCAATTGGATGAAGAATAAATAGGCGCATTATTTACTGTACTATATTTACATTTTTCAGCGGGAACTGACGAATCGGAGCACGATGCTGGTTGGATTGAGGGTGTTGCCATTCTAATTTCTGTCGTTGTCGTCGTTTTGGTCACGGCTCTTAACGATTACACGAAGGAAAAGCAGTTCCGAGGTAACGTTCAAGCCGTGAATTAGTGGGAAAAGCAATAACATGACGTGTTTTACAGGATTGCAAGCAAAGATCGAAACCGAGCACAAGTTCTCCGTTATCCGTGGTGGCGATTCTGTCCAAATCGTCGTCAATGAACTTGTCGTCGGTGATGTCGCCCAGATCAAGTACGGTGATTTGCTGCCCTCTGATGGTGTCCTCATCCAGGCTAATGACCTCAAAATCGATGAATCCTCGCTCACTGGTGAATCCGATCTCATCAAGAAGTCGGTCGAACATGATCCCATGCTCCTTTCCGGCACTCACGTCATGGAAGGCAGTGGTCGCATGCTTGTCACTGCCGTCGGTGTTCACTCTCAAACGGGTATTATCATGACTCTGCTTGGTGCCGCCAAATCTGTCGCCGAAGAGGAGCGCAAGGCTGCCAAGAAAGAAGGTACGTAATTGCACGGTCTTTTGTCCTCGTCCTGTCTCTAATGTTTCTTATCCTTTGTAGGAAACAAGTCACGTAGGAAAAGCAAGGCTTCAGGTAATTTCGAATTGAACGGTCTTTTGTCTTTTGTTACTTTCTGCGAGTGCGTGATTCTGTGAATGAGAGTTTTTCTTTCGAACTTTCCACTTTCTTAACCTGGGTACTTTTGGGGTGTCAAGCTTTATGGGGCTGCTTTCATCCTGTCAACTAATCCATCTGTAACACTTCGTTCTTGCAGTTCGTATTCGCCGATCAATCCCCTATACGGGATCTTTCGACGGAATTGGTGAGTTTGTAGGCCAGATTTCCTTCCACCAGAACAGATATTTCTCATACGAACGAAATATCCATTTAAACCGCACTATGTGCTTGCTCGCTCATACTATCTGTACCCTTTTCAATTAATCGTTTACTTTTTCTCCCAAAAACAGACGGGGTTGTAGACTTTAAACACGACTAACTAACCAATGTGTGCTAAACATGCCTTATTTTTGTGAAGGTACTTGTAATCATCTGTGGTAGTGATAAGTGACTGGAATCTGTATGTATGTATTACTGGTGTGATTGTGTCTTCGAAGCAGAAACTGTTTTACCTACCTGTGTTGTCTCAAACTTCTCATCCTCTCGCACAATCGATGTTATGGACGCGTATTTCAGGCACAAGTGAAAATAACGCTGCTGGCATTGAGGATGGCACTAGTGAAGCTCTTCTTCAAAAACAGAGTAAGTTGCGCTGGCTGAAATTCAGTACATTTATATTATCATTATTATTTAACGCTGTATGGCTAGATAATTGCATTTTGTTTTCATTTTTGTGGAGTCATTTAAAATGATTATAGTTTATGGAGTAGATAGTTTGTGCTTTTGCGCACTTGTTTTTACTTTGTGTATAGTTTGCTAACGCATAAGTTTGAACATTTCTGTTCCTGTGTACCAATTTGACCTATTGGAATGGAGCATATTTCTTGAGAACTATTAGCTGTTAGTGTGAAATCTGTCAGCTTTTGATATGCTTTTGATATAAGCTACCATTAGGTTAGCTGGGGGCGCAATTTTAGTTAAAAGCGATAGGGTTACTGTAGGCAGCTTAACTAATTCAGTTGCATTAATGATTCTTTTTAGCCCTCACGGAATTGAAGAGCGACGGTTTCAACGGATCTGCTGCGAGTGGAAATGGCTCCATCAAGGGTGACGAAAACGCCGGAAAGAAGGATCAATCTGTGCTGCAGGCCAAGCTCACCCGACTTGCCATCCAGATTGGTTACGCTGGTTCCTTCGTCGCTATCTGCACTGTCTTGATTCTTGTCATCCGCTTCATCATCTCCCACTATGCCATCGACGGCTATAGCTTCAGTGTTGCCGATTTCCAGTTCTTCATCAACTTCATGATCATTGGTGTGACCGTGTTGGTCGTCGCTGTCCCTGAAGGTTTGCCCTTGGCTGTTACCTTGTCTTTGGCCTACTCCGTTAAGAAGGTTTGTACCGTTATTTGGCACTAAGTTCGCTAAATGCAACATCTCCTTTCAGATGATGTTGGATAACAACCTTGTCCGTCATCTCGACGCCTGCGAAACCATGGGTAACGCTACCAGCATTTGCTCTGATAAGACCGGTACCCTGACTACTAACCGAATGACCGTCGTCCAAGCGTATCTTTCTGGCACCTTCTACCGCGATCATTTGCCCAAGTGGGAACGTCTGAACCCCGAAACCGGAAAACTGCTCGTCGAAGCCATCGCCATCAACTCCAGCTATGCCTCTCAAACCATGCTGCCCAAGAAAGAAGGCGAAAGCATCATCCAACTCGGTAACAAGACTGAATGTGCTTTGCTTGGTTTCATCGTTGCTCTCGGCCAAAACTACCAGGCTGTTCGTGATGCTTACCCCGAAAGCAGCTTCTACAAGGTCTACACCTTCAACTCTGTCCGCAAGTCCATGGCCACCGTCATTGAAAACAAAGAGAAGGGCGGCTACCGTGTCTTCGTCAAGGGTGCTTCTGAAATCATGCTTAAGCGTTGCAAGTACATCATTGGCCAAAATGATGCCATCCAGCCGTTTACTTCCTCCGAAAGCGACCGTCTTGTCAAGGAAGTCATTGAACCTATGGCTTCCCACGGTTTGCGTACCATTTGCGTCGCCTACAAGGACTACGTTCCCCAGAAAACTAACAACCCTAATGATGTCGTCTACGGCGGTGAAATTGACTGGGAAGATGAAGCTGCCGTTCTCCACGACTTGACTGCCATCTGTATTACCGGTATCGAAGATCCTGTCCGCCCTGAAGTGCCCGCCGCTATTGAGAAGTGCCAACGTGCCGGTATCACTGTTCGCATGGTTACTGGTGATAACATCAACACTGCTCGCTCCATCGCTACCAAGTGCGGTATCCTCAAGCCCGGTGATGACTTCATCGCCTTGGAAGGAAAGGAATTCAACGAACGCATCCGCGACGAAAATGGTGAAGTCAGCCAAGCCAAGATTGACGCCATCTGGCCACGTCTTCGTGTTTTGGCCCGTGCCCAGCCTACTGATAAGTACACTCTTGTCAAGGGTATCATTGATTCTCACGCCACTGAAAACCGTGAAGTTGTTGCTGTCACTGGTGACGGTACCAACGATGGTCCTGCTCTCAAGAAGGCCGATGTCGGTTTCGCCATGGGTATTGCCGGTACTGACGTCGCCAAGGAAGCTTCCGATATTATCTTGACCGATGATAACTTCACCTCCATTGTCAAGGCCGTCATGTGGGGCCGTAACGTCTACGATTCCATTGCCAAGTTCTTGCAGTTCCAATTGACCGTCAACGTTGTCGCCGTCGTGGTTGCTTTCGTTGGTGCTTGCGCCATCCAGGATACCCCGCTCAAGGCCGTTCAAATGCTTTGGGTTAACTTGATCATGGACACCTTGGCTTCCCTTGCCTTGGCCACCGAAATGCCAAGTGAAGCTCTCCTCAACCGTAAGCCCTACGGTCGTACCAGCCCTCTGATTTCCCGCACCATGAGCAAGAACATCCTTGGTCATGCTTTGTACCAGCTTGTCATTCTGTTTACCCTCATCTTCGCCGGTGAAAAGTTCTTCGGCATTGACAGTGGTCGTTGGGCTCCTCTGCACTCGCCTCCCACCGAACATTTCACCATTGTTTTCAACACCTTCGTTATGATGACCCTCTTCAACGAAATTAATGCTCGCAAAATCCACGGTGAACGTAATATCTTCCAAGTAAGTTTTTATCAATTTGTGGCAGATTTTGAATGTTCTACTTTCAGGGCCTCTTCACCAACCCCATCTTCTACACCATCTGGGTCGCAACCTTCATCCTTCAAATCCTCATCGTTCAATTCGGCGGTTTCTGGTTCTCCACCGCTAGCCTCAACTGGGAACAGTGGTTGTGGTGCATTGCTTTCGGTGTCGGTGATCTCCTCTGGGGCCAGGTATGTCATTCCTTTTCAATTTACAGTGTAGTAACCGGTACTTTTCAGATTGTCACGTCGATTCCGACAAGTGGCTTGCCCAAGAGCTGGACTATTGGCAGTGGCGAAGTTGAATCTACGGACCACATCCTGAGCGGCGATTACGAAGATGCCGAAACCCACGAAAAGCGTTCCGGTCAGATTCTCTGGATCCGTGGCTTGACTCGTCTTCAGACACAGGTTGGTTTTTCCTATTCTTTTACTTAACAAACGGTTGTGTTCATTATTAACATTTTGTCGACCGCGGGTAAGGGAAATCTCGAATTCGAATTAGAATCAATTTTGAACAAAACCGAAAGTCTATTTTATAACTTTGCGTCTTTCTGCTGTTACCCTGAGGGTGCGTTTGGCATACAAGTCTTTAAAAGAGCCTTACTTCTAAATTTTGCACACTGGATTGTTTGCACTGCGCTCTCTTCTTCCTCCAAACAGGATACGTTTTTGGCTTTGAACCGCGATTAAACGGCTTCTTATCAATATTGTGCTTGTAAATGCGTTCGTCGCACTGTCAAAAACGAACTAATTTAAAGCATGTTGTTTCATTATTCAAATCGAACGATGAAACTGATACCCTTTATGGTTTTTAAGTTGACTGCACAAAATATTTTTTGTCTTGATCGGGACTGACGTTGCAACTCATGGAATACTTGGGGCTTTTTTCATGCATTTAGCCTACTGATTTTTCTTCTGTGCAATCTTTTTACAAAACCGTGGTTTGAGTGTCTGTTTGCACGCTTTAAAGCTTTTGCTTACTACTTTGCTTTACTTTCAATTGTTTTACGCACCCTTATCTTCCAATTTTAAACATTTCTTGCGACCTGTATTTTATTCGCCCCTCAGGGTTTGCAGTTTTTGTGTCTTTGTGAGTCCATGTGGATTCCGTTTGTTATTTTAAAAATGCCCTTTTTTCCTGCAGCTCCGCGTTGTCAAGGCCTTCCGATCTTCCCTGGACGAATTCGATGAACACCACTCGGTAACTTCGACGCAATCGCTCCAATCCATGATTGGCGGGCTGTCCGCTTACGGCGTTGTCGACCACTCTGACAATGCGGCTCCTGTGCCCTCCTGTCTCATAAGCTATCAACGTGCAGCTGGACCCCAACCCTACCCCTACTACCATCATCGCCAAACCATGCCGTCGCCCAAACTAACCGTTTCAAATGGCCATCAAGGGTCCGCCGATCCGGTCCCCTTGGTGCAACATTGGGATCCCAACGGTAGCGTCACCGCCACGACAACAAGCTGGTCATCGACGCCGCAGGAAGGCAATGTCGCTGCACCCGTCTAAGCCAGCAGTAGTGCCTTTGCAGTTTATGTCGGAATTGTTTTTGTGATGTTGCATCACTGAAGTGTTTAACTGCCATTTTCTTTCCATTTCCTTTTACTTTTGATTTGTTTTGCCTATACGTCGGTCTGCTGATTTGTAAAGTGATGGTTTAACCCCGCTGATTTTGAGTGAGCTGGCGCAAATGACCCCTTAGGCAAAATTCACAAATTTAATGCGATTCGTCACTAAAACGTATTATCTTAGATTTGATTTTGTTGTTGATTAATGAAAGTTTCTTTATTGCTTTCTGATTGTGCGCTTAACGGAATGTTGTTTTAAAATGCATTATTCCATTTTTGTATTGTGCGTAGTTTCGATGAAAAAGTATCTTCCTTTCTATCTGCTCTTTTTTTATTGTTGTTTTACCTATTATAAAGTGTTTCCATTTGCTTTTTTAAGTAAATTTCGGTGCCTATGCCAAGCTTCTTGCGAATACTACTGATTTCTATTGAGGCTATGCCATTGCTGGATTATTTGCTTTTCGCACCTATATTTTTGATTAGTTTATCCTCATCATTTTAAGCCTCGCTTTTAGAAGTATAGTTTTCTAGATTCACAGGTCTCAACGTCTTTTCGGGTGCTTCTGACCAAAATTACAATAATTAAAATTAAAAAATACGATGAAAATTTGCTCCAACGCGCGAAGCCAAGGCAACAACAAATGTTGTCATCTTTTTGAATGCATTTGCGAGTCCCCCGGTGACTTCCACTCCAATTTCGCAAATTGAAAGCGATTTTTGGCTATCCCCTATGGCATACTTTCGCTCGGCACATTTTCTTGACTGTTTTTCCTAGCACGATTGTTGTTATCTGACCCTTTCTTAGGCCTTAGCCAGCAAACGCTTCTTTTAATTGTTTGATGCCTACTTGTCTCTGGTTTTACCTGACTTTTGTATTAATTTTTTCTGCCGATTTTTCCGTTTTTGTTGTTGGCGCAATTATTGACGTAGAGTATGGGCAAATAAAAACTATGACGATTTCGATTTCGGGACATGGTTTGTTTGACTTCATGTTTTTTTGTCTCTGTCCTGTGCTGTTCAGTGTTGAGAAAATCTGTCGACTGTCCTTTCGTTTCTTGTGTTTTGACCATTGAGCGCGTGCAAGTATACTCTTTTATCAGTAGTATTCTCGTTACCATAGTTGCAAATTTGATCCATGAGTTGCACGTCACCGTTCTTCACCTTTTTTTCACACTTTTGAGTGACGTCTTCTGCACACGTGTTTTTGTCGATAACTTTTTTGCACCGTTGTGGGGGTTATTGTAATTTTACTTGATGTATTAGATCCTAGTCGACGTCGAGGATTCGATGTAGTCCATTTCTCTCGATGACTGACTTCACGGAGGCGAAGTACGCAGACGTCACCCTCAATTGACGACTAGTTATGCTCGAACTAGTTTTGTCCAAAGGTTTTTCATTTTCCCGATTTTAATTATTAGAAATAGTTCAGTGGTCCATGGTCCTTCCAACTGACCTCCCTAAATGTTGGCAATCGTTTTACTATCTTGCCGTCTTACTTTTTGGGACGTTCACACAGTGTTGTTTTGTTTTGGTTACAGGTTATCGGCGGCGAGCGTTCTGACCATCTCATTCCTGTGCCACATAGCACAGCGCCCACAGACCAAGCAGTAAGGACTACCCCCTTTCAAGAAATTACTTCTAAAATTGTGTTACCCCTGTAACTTACAAAATCTTTCTTTTTCTTCCTTTTAGTGATTTGACCTCTTTCGTTCTGTGTTTGGTTTTTCGTGCCCTCATTTCCGATCCCTTTTTTATAATATACTTCTTCCAAGTATAACGTTTGGTGCCGTGCGGTGGTTGTGGAATGCGTCAAGTGCCGCTCTGTCAGGTCGATATTTCAGGATTCAGGGCTTATCCTACCCCTTTCAACTAGCCGTTTGTGTTCTCTAATGTCACCGAGTCTAAACTTGTGTGGGGTTCGGCCTGTGGCTTTCGGTTTAGGCGTGCTCTGTTTGGATTGTTAACTCCCTCAACCCTAATGTGCGTTGCTCCTAGACTCTTGTCGGTGCAATAGTACAAAAGCTTAACAACTCATCGCGATTTAGAGCCATCGAAGTCGCATTCTTAGTTGTGGGGTTTAATTATTCCTTTTTCGAAGCCAATGGTTCCAGTTAGCCGATACTTGGCCCGGGTGGGACGTAAGCAGCAGTAATGTTAACCCGTCATTGGCGTTAACACTAATTTTTTGTTCGTGTTCAGTGTCAGTTCACTTTTTGTGCCATTTGTATTTGAAGTAATCAATCAAAAAGTACTGCAAAACGTTTTATGGAGCTTTTTACACAGTAATTTTATTTTCGTGTTTGGATCTCTAAATTTTTGCAAGTATCAACAAGAAACAACAATGCACTATTTGTTTTTTCATGACGATGAGCACAGTTTTGTACTGCTACCTACGTTCGACCGGCCTTGGACTGGAGACTCTTTATAACTAGTTTATGCTTTTGTTTTGATTCGTTTTACACTTTTGTTTTAAACCATTATTAACGTTGGTTGTGTTTGTGGGCTGGAGTATCACAGTAATACCTTTTTAGATTCGTGTTGTCAAGGCCTTCCAACAGGGCTTGGACCGCCGAGAGCCTTCCCTCACCGGACCCAGTGCGTCCCGGCTGCGTGAAATCAGTCGGCAGCTCAAGCTCCAGGTAGAACAAGAAGGTAAAGGTTTGTGTTATGTGGTCAGATTCATGTTAACTGATGCTTCTTTCAGGATTGAATCGTTCACGGTCGCACTCTCGCCAGAACGAGGCAGTTTCTTCACTATAATATGCAACAGATGCTACAACGCGTCAAAAGATACATTTTTAACACCTTAACATTTGCGGTATTGTGACCTCCGCATTAAATAGTTGTTAGCTTTAAAATCAACTAGAAGCCTTGGTTGCTGCTGATATTCGACGTTGAGCAAGATTGTGCTTGCTCGCGTCCTTTTTTTGCCGCAATACTGCGGATTTTAAATTGAATGCATCCGTCAACTGCCTTGTATTCCCTCCGAATATTTTTGTTTTTTTGTAACGACATATTGTATACTTGCCGCCTTTTTTGAATGGCATATTTGCACCTTTTTCCCATTTTTTCTACATTTGCATCTTGTTTGTCTCTTAATTGTTTAACATTTTCAAGTTTTTACGTTAGGCATTAGTAAAATGTTGGTGAAATTAAATAAATTGTTTGACCATGACTCGCATTATCCATCATTGAGTGAGTGTACGTACACATAATTGAAAACACATGAAAGAACAAACTCGAAGTTAACCCAAGTGTGGAAAAGCACTTTCCAATCACCGAAAAGAGGATCCGCCGTCGTGTGCCACATTACAGCCTTACCAACCAACTGTCACATTGTTGTGATTTTAAGGCTCCAGATGGATCCCCACGTCAGATGGCATTTGGAGAAAGTACTGCCCTAGTGTCACAATTAAAGCAATATGGGCCTTTTTAATGTACTTCAAAAGCGTCTGCACGCTGTCGATCTACCCTCCCGAATCGTTCCAGGCCCACATCAGTTCGTGTTGCGCCGTGGCCGTGATGCCGATGACGTTTTGTGGTCTCTCTGGATGAAAGTGGTTTTGGTGGTATCCTATAAGCTTGATGTGTAGCCTTTCCCACCTCCAAACACAGAAATAAAACAGTAGCCCCGACGCTTCGAGAGCACTAAATCAAATTTATGGCGCTTGTCATTGTCAGCACAAAAAGGTTGAATTATTTATCGATAGTCAAATAGCGCGCACATTGCTGCATGTTCGCTTTTAGCCACACATTTTGTTGCGTTTGACCGTGCCCTGGGGCTATACCTGCAAATATCCATTGTAAAGTCAGTTAATTTTATTAAATTGCAATTTAGTTTGATCTTTGAATACCCTAAAAGTCGCGTTTGTTGTATAATTGGGCTACAAAGTCATTCAGACCCTTGTCCGAGTATCAGTAGCGTGCCGGAAATCAACCGTCTTCTCATTTCCTTCCAACTTAAGTTAACTCTTAAGAAACGATAACGAGTAAGGTTTGACCTTCTTAAAGTTTAACGATACATTAAGACTCAATAAATCATTTATCGGAACGCTTTATGTTTATATTTTAGTACATATTTTAGTTTTTATCTTTCATCGTAATGTGGTTTAAAAACGTTTCCTGTCAGTGCGGCGTTTGCTTTGACAGAAATACGGTGTTATTTTCTCTTCAAAATAACGATAATCTGTGCCACGCACTGTTGAAAATTTTTAAGTATACCTTGGAACAGCAAGTCATTTGTTTTTGAGCTTGGCCATGGCTATCAATCACCGGTTTTTGACATACTTTAGTCAACAAAAGCATTGTGCTTTAGACCTTAACAGTACACCAGACCTATAATAGTATGGGCCCTAAGGGTCGAACTGAAACGCAAACTATCGCTTGTCCGCAAATGTCACATAAAACGTTAGGATTTCTGTCAAATTAGGCTAAATTTGAGATATTTATTGGACCCGTCCTGTATCCGAAGTTTGTATAAATACCACCCTCACTGACCACTCGTTCTGTTCGTCTTTGTTGAATAAGATCAAAGCTAAAGATGCAACACAAAATAAGTATTTTAGGCCGTGCCTCACACGGGACAATGCAGATCGACTGGGTAAAAACGACCAGCGAAAAGGCAAGTTTTTTTCAAGTTTTATCTGTTTAACTATTCGACATTGCCCTCAATCCGGAAAGCATCTCTGCATCGGAACGCTTCCGGCAAGAATGCTTGAAGAGTTCACAAACAACATTTTGATGGTTTAAACTAGTTGAAAATCAAATTTACTTGTAACGTCCTCAATGTCATGCCCTCTCATTCTGTTTTAACGTTTAGTAGCGTATTTTCGTAGTTTTACTTGTATCTTTTTACTTTATTAAGTTTCAACTAACTTCGTTCTTCAAATGTAACTTCAAGGTACATTCAAGTTGCAAAGTGCAGCAGCACCCCCATTCTCTAAAGGCTACAGTTTAAAAAGTTCTGCTTAAAGCTCATGAACAGAAGCGAACAACTTAGTGGCATGCACATGTCGACGTCCGACAAAATTATTGTCGTCAACTTCTTCATCTTCTGCCAACCCCTTTCTGCCAAAATGTTTTGCTCGCCCTCCCCCTTAAAAAATTGGCTCGCACAAAGCATAATGGCGCCGTCAACCTCGCCGTACTTCCTGCAGCATCGACAGAAAGCCATTGAATTTTTGTAATTACTATACCTGGTGTTGAAGGACTTGACGATTGTGTTCTTTTTGGCCCGTGCCCGCCTTCTATTTCAATGAACAACTTATTTTGGGAAACTTGTTGAAACTTTTTCCGTCAGAACAGTCCTATCCCTTCTTCCTTAACTTCCTCGGTACAACTCATTTAACGGAAATATGATCGCTTTAAGCGCGGTTCGTTGAAGCCTTTTCAAGAAAAGAAAAAAGTCTGTGGTCAGACTTACGCGCTTTTCGTACCCTGTGAACCATGACGGCACGCTCTTTCTTGCAGCGGTATTTTGTTAAAAATATTATTTGTAATGCGCTGATTGGTTTCTCTTTGTTGTTCGGCAGCAGCTTTTAGTAGTGAAAAGATTGCATCAATCTAGCCTTCTCCTGGCGCAAACATGGGCCTTATAGGACGTTCACGGAACATTGTCCGTACCGCCTATTACTTACAAAAGGTAGGTTCAAATATAAATCATGCATGCAGAGATGCTTTCCTTTTTGTCCTTTTACCATCACACAAGTCATGGATAACATTATCCAAAAGCATCAATTTAAGGCTTCTCCCATATTTGTACACCTGTTCATGATTTTGGGAGTTGCCCTTTACACACTATTTGGTGCAGTCGTGATGCGGAGTCTTGAAGCGAAAACGATCGAAGATATTGAACCGGTGGTCGTCAGCAAGCGTTCCTTAACGGACAATGAAACGTCTTTTGTCAGAGGTTAGTCTGGTCATCCAGTTATTCATGTCTTAACCAGACAAAGTCTATCCCCTTTATGATCAATTCACGCTCCCCCGAGGGTTTTTTAATCAAGTCTGCAAGATTAGGCACCTTACAGCCGGTCACGCTATCCGCCATTCAGGCGACTCTTTACGACGTTTGACAAACAACACGAAATACGGACGACAAAATTTAACTGAATTGCTCAATCATAATATACCAAGGTAAATCGAGTGTCATCCGCCGTTCATATTATTAATGCACACTTTGCAGCTTCGTACACTCACGTTCTCGAAGGGAGCTAGCACAGGTTGTGCGGAGTCGGAAATGTGTAATCAAGGCTATTCAAGTATGTTTAACAAATGTGAATCAATCAAAATGTGTTTTTATTTGCTTTTTATAGACTCTTATCGATAATGACTGTAGTGAGACTGTCATGTCAAAAATGACACTAAAATTAGTTGACGAATGCTATCACACTACAATTGATAATCAGCCGGGTTTGGGGAACGTTGTTTTCCAGCACAGTGCTAATGATCTTCGTTTAGGTAAGCCTTGTGTCTCATTAAGCTGTTTTTATTTTCGTTCAAATTCCGTTTACAGATGATGAAAACAAGGAATACATCAAACCATGGTCCTTTTCTGACTCTATTTTGTTTTCATTTACCGTTATAACGACAATAGGCAAGTTTTTTTCCATGCGCTTCTGCACACTCATTAATCGTTACTATTTTAGGCTATGGCAACGTGGCACCCAGAACGTTTGGCGGCCGCCTATTTTGTATTTTTTATGGGCTTATCGGCATTCCTTTTACTCTGCTCGCAATTGCTGATTTGGGCAAATTCATTTCAGAGGTTATTGATAGTTGGGAAAATGCCTATAAGACCTTTTACAAGTCAGTCGATTAATTAATCTATGAAACATGAAAAGGACAAGTTTTATAGAAGCATGCGTAAACGATATCGTGTATTCAAACAGCGTGGTCTCAAGGCGGCCGTTTCATTGGGCACCATTGTTAATGAGAAGCACGTTGCGAGCAATGGCGTAAATTTAATGGATGACGAATTTAAACCTCTCCAGACGGATTTCACACGTGACCAGCTGGCCACTTTTGACAGAGCAACTCTCACATCCAAAAACAGCGCGTGCTATTTGAAAAACGATGCGTCGGACTTCCCGGAAAGGCAATCTACCGTAATCGAAATGGGATCTCCTGGAAAAACGTCAGTAACACAAAGTGAAGAAGAAGAAGAGGAGAAAAACCAGGCTTTAAGTTTGCTGATTTTCTTTGTTATGTACATGTTTTTCGGAGCATTATTGCTTTCTTCATATGAGCCTGACATGTCATTTTTTAAAGCTATCTATTTTAACTTCGTGTCACTCTCTTCAATAGGTAGGCTTAACATGCACATTTAGGAAAGCAATCAATCATTCTTCAGGGTTGGGAGACATTTATCCCCGAAGTGAAACGTACATGGCATTTACCATTATTTACATAGCCGTTGGTCTCGCTCTGACGACGATCGCCATAGAAATTGCGGCCGATTATTTAAAGAAGCTGCATTACTTTGGCAGAAAGATTGAAAACGTTGGAAACGTTGCTATTTGGTTCGGCGGCAAAAAATTGACGATGAAGCAACTTGTAAAGAATCTTGGGGACCAATTTAACTTACCAACACACACTATAAAAAATTTGGATCTGGACAATTTTGTTGACCAAGCAATTAAAGTTGAAGAGGGTGAACTGGAAACGTTGAGACCACCTCCGTTAGAACCAGCTGATTTGATGCTTGAAAGTAGTGTGGCATTTGCGGATGATGAAAAAGGTAAACATGAATGTTTCTGCAGGTTGTAAAAGTTTACGATTATTGTTATAGAAGTTTGGATTCCTCAAAAAACACCGACTCCCACACCTACACCGCCTAAAACACCAACACCACCGCCAAAGACACCTACGCCACCACGTACGCCTACACCGGAACCAGAACCCGAGCCGGAACCTGAACCGGAGCCTGAACCAGAGCCCGAACCAGAACCAGAGCCCGAACCAGAACCAGAGCCTGAACCCGAACCTGAGCCAGAACCTGAACCGGAGCCCGAACCAGAGCCTGAACCGGAGCCTGAACCGGAGCCTGAACCGGAGCCTGAACCCGAACCTGAGCCTGAACCTGAACCAGAGCCCGAACCAGAGCCAGAACCACCAAAACGTAAGCATTACTTGTTGCCTATATTACGTTTTCTCAATTGAAATCGTAAATCACCTGTACCGAGAACCAATATTTTTGACACACAATTTCAAAACTCACAGATTATATTTACATTTGTTGGCACATCCAGGTGTTATCCAACTTGTTGTAACATAACGTATGTTTTAGCAAAAGGCTTAACGGCAGCGGAACTTGCTGCGCAAAAACGACGAGCCTACAGTGAAGAAGCTTGGCGACGATATCAGGAGTACCAAAAAGTATGCAACGCTTCTACCAGACTTGATTTATACATTTTTATTTCAGCAATGGCGCAAATTCCGACAAACAAAACAAGCAAAACCAGGAAGTGGTGAAGATAAACGAAAAGGGTCTCATCCTAGCAACGAGTCTGAATCGACCGCTACATCACCCGTGCAAACTAATTCAGGTGGAAACAGTCGTTCATCCAGTGCACTCGGCCATCATCAACCAAGCATATCATCTTCCACTGCCAGTTCAATCGGTGGCACTCCTGGACTGGCCCCCGCAAGTACCATACCAACACCTGTCCACACCCCCGCGTCTACCGCAGCCACCACCACCACAACTACACCATCATCGACTATTCATGGAAAAGGTGCTACCGGTTCAAAGCTTCGGCCTTCTCCAGCGTCGTCAAGTGCCTCAGGCTCGCGTAGCCGTACACCATCTGATTCACATCATACCGCTGCAGCCGAACTTAGAGCGGCACATGCAGCAAAAAGTGGAGCCCCACACCGCGGTACTTCACCTGCTGCAGGATCTTCACGTGGTGGCCGTGCAACGACTCCAAAATCTGGTGCACGCGGCAGTACTGGCGCTAAAGAAGGGTCACCGTCACGTCCAACATCATCTTCATCATCGAAATCAACTAAAAATATCGTGGAACAAAGGCGGCGAATGTTTGAGTGATATGCTTTATTTTTTTGCGAACGAACCAATTATAACTTTTATAAACGATAACAATGAAACAAACATTTCAAACTAATCTCAAATGTTTTTGTTGATGCACAGTGGCAATGGGAGTTGTCGTCGACGATGCATATGGGAATAAACAGTTGAATGTCAACATTTGTTTAAAAACCGCGCGATACGGGGCGATACAGTATACCAACGATACTGTGTAAACCAAGCTGTGAATTGAAACACAAACAACGGCAATGTTTAAAACAACGCCTATTGACCTTATTCTAATAAGCGCACATGTTACCACAGTAAGCGTAGGTATAAGGACAAAGCACAAAGTTATTGCCATATGAATCGATGGTGCCCTAAAACGTCAACAACTATACTACTCATAATTTTGTTGCGTGGGACTTACCGCAAGTGTGATTTATGGAGCAATATAATATTTTTTCCAACAGTTTCCTGCACTTTCCTCAGTTCTTTGGTAAAAGCAAGGTGCAAAGAAATCATGGCAAAAAGCGTGACTACAGTAAAAAATGAAAACGTTAATAACCCTGTTCTCAATAGAGCTGAATGTAAAGTTGTGTGGTATCCACTGAGCCCTCGAGAAGAACATGCATTCTCGTGACAAGTGAGATAACGATCAGCTATTACGGAAGACAATTCGGATATTGTTGGAACCGCAAAATATAAAGGCACTGCAAATAGAGAATTGTAATACAAATGTATTGCAATTGCACTATTAGAATTGTAATTCGACTTACCAATTATTAAAAAGAAAGTACCCAAGGAAACATTATACAACCATATAATCCACAAATACGACGAATTAAACACTTTCTCGAGCAATGGTGATCCTCGCACTCGCCAAAGACGATAAATCATAAGTGACATCAACGGCATGGTAATTCCAACAAGGCAAAGTGTTGTTAAACAGATGAGTGCAAATGTTGTGTAGATACCAAAATCAAATAAACCGTGAAATGAAAATATGAAATGCGTTTCAATTAGTCGCGGTTGAAAAGCAATCCAGACAATATTAAAGAAATATCCGGAAAACAAATGAATTAGGAAGAAATACTTCAGAATACCAATTTGTTCACGTGATTTTTTAATAATTACGTATATTAGAATCGGTCCAAAGAAAATACTTACTGCTAAATTAAAGCAGAGAACAATCAAAACCACTATATCGAGGGCCGACATTTTCTTCTCGTGTTAACAGTTAGCCAACTAGTATACTGGGTTTCCTGAAGTCTACGGCAGCTGTCAATACGAAATCAGTAAAACACCTTTCAAAGTCAGACGGGATGCTAATTTACTTCTACTCAACCACGCCCTGACATTAGCTTATTTAAAAATAGAACACAGTAACGTTGTATTTTGGCGGCATTAAAACCAGCTGTCTTACAAAATGAAATTGATTAGAAAAAATATAGTATAAGCAGATTAAATGCCAAAAAATGGGTGCTTCAACAACCCACGTGATAGGGTTGCAAAAGGCAGTATAAAGTTTAAGCACGAAGTCGGTGTCACAGTGCATCAAGAAAGCATTGCGTCTGATAAACTTGATCGTCAAAGTGAAATGGCACGTTTGACAGTGTGTGTCTAAAGTGGCACTTTTCATTTGTGAACGTTTTGATTGGTTTAATTTTGTTTCTAATGTCTTTTCACCATTTACTTATACGTACGTACTACTGTTCTTTATTATATTACTATTTTTAAGTTTTCTTTAATGCAATATTAGGGTAGAACAAAGCGGAATATTTGTGCTCGGGGCAAAGCACAGTAAAAGTTGCAAGATGTTTGTGGTTTCTGCATTTTGATGAAAAGAAACATACCAGCGATGGGACTACTGCAAAAATAAAAGTTTGTTGGTTTTTGACTAAAATTGTTCTTATTTGATTAAAAACAAGAACAATAATTTTCATTAATAGTAATGTCTCTTGAACGTTTTTGACTTTAACGGATGACGATTTATTTTTAGCAGTGATGTGGTATGTGTAAGTGCCCGTTGCAGTACAGTAATGATTAAAAAGTTTTACAAAAAAACAAGTTTTGATTTTGTTTTTAAATACTTTTATTTTTGATTCTGCTTCCTTGATGTCAAAAAAGCGTCGAAAACTGTTAATGTGACTGATTAGCCCCTTCGCCGTAATTTATATCTATCGAAATAGCACATTTTGACGCTTACAAGCTTGCCGAAAGTGAACGACCTGTTGGTCGAGTGATTTAGTGTGCAGGACATGATCGTTGTTCCAATCACTCTGGGTAGTGCCGCCTATTTTCCACGCATGTCGATATCAGCCCAAGATTAATGACCTTCCTGACGAGCTAGGCTTACCTTGCGGCGAAAAGAACAATCAACAAAGAAGTGCGTCGCAAATTCGATCCCGCGCCATGGTTGGATCTTTTTCCTCGTTCGTCTCCAAAAACACCTGTTTCTTTTGATGCCATCGAGGTGTTGCTATTGCTGTTATACCACCTTCTGAGCATTTGGTGCTGCCATTTGTCGTATTTCTATGCATTTTATTCAAAATCCGAGAAGAGCACCGTCTTTTCACACTCTGTGGGACAGCTTTCCTTTCAAAGCATTTGGCCGAAATTTTGAAATTAGCGCGCCCCACTAGCTCTATTCATACCCGTGTGTTGGCCGAGTTTTAAACCGTCGTAATAACCGTTGCAAAGAATCTGCACACTGCTTCGCGGATTCATTATTGCTGTGTAAACGAGGTGGCCATCTGCCGCGCAAGAAATTTTACAAACGTTGTATTGGCTTATGTATGTATGACATTCAGGAAGGGCCTTTTGGGTCGTTCATCGGTCGTTACGCAATGGGCTTATTTGGGTTACAACTTTCTTGCAATTTTGAGCTTGTTGCACGTACTCCGAGGATGCTATGTGAATTTTTACAACGATCGAGCTCTTGAAGCCGGAACTATGTCAACCTTTCCTTAAGACCCCCGCGTATGAGTGTAAAATCTCGGAGCTTAATCAGCCTGCGCAAGGTGGACACCCGCATCGGATGGATACGTCCGTGGCCTTCGTGACTGTGATTTTAGTGTAAGTAGGCTGCATTTACAACCGCTGAAGCTCAAGTGCATATGTCCTACCACCTTGAAGACCGCAAGGAACCGCAACGTTGAGGGTCATCTGTGTCCAACAGTAGCATTTTCTCCCAATAAAGTGTTTTTAACCCATCGTGCGCTAACTCGACTCATTGAGAGTGACCTCCGGGAGCCGCCTTTACGACCCCGCCGAACTTGATTAACCTGCCATAAACCATGTCCTTCTCTGGTCAACGCAGTGTTACTGTTCGTCCCCAGTAGTTTTTTCTCGCAACTTTCTACATCCGATTCTAACACTACCATTCAGTACTATCTTAAGTGTGCTTTTTTGTTGATGGTGCTTGCGTGAATCGAATTCCCTCAGTGAGAGAAAATCTCGAGAGCGTGCCGTTGTGCATCCCTTTCTCAAAAATACTTTATTTAATTTTGTTCCAATCTATGCCCCAAATTTACTTGTTCACGATGGCACATTCACGTTTATGAAAAGAGCCTCCGGGCAAAGTATCTTATGGAGGGCATGTGATGAGCAGCTCACGTTGTTTGGCAATAAAATAAAGAAAGCGCCAAGATTTTTTGATGCCCGTGACATTGTCATTTCAAGTGGAGGCGGGGAGGTCCCTGAAGAATCCGTCGTAGCAGGAAATGAATCAAATTTGTTGCAGGGGTAAAGGACATTCTGACAGCTAACTGACCCAAAGCTGTCGCCAACACCCTTTTGTCTGAATCCTTGCGCTGTTGTGACTTTTGCCCGCCATAAGCATGGACCCTTGTCATTGAGTTGTTCTTTTTTGCCAAACAATTCTCACGGTTCCTTTGTTTAACTTTGGTGGGAGAAACTCAGTTCACTTTTTACTTTATTCCTGTAGTCCTTGCCCTCCCCAAATTCGGGAAGCTTGGTCGAATCTGACTCTGACTTTTGTGAGGTCAACGCCCACCTCGACCTTTTTCGAGAGTTGTTTTGCGACCGGTCCTGGACTCCAATTCACGATTGCTGAGTCAGAAGAACCGTGAGACCTTAAAGCTCTTAACCCCTTCCCCTACAAAAAGCCAAACCGACATGCCTATCCTAGTTTTTGTACTTTTTTTCGAAGCGACACTTTTTTTTTCTAAAGTGTTTGCCGACCGTTAACAAGGTTACTGATTTGCATGTGCTAAAGGGCTTGCCAAGTCCTTTGGCTTACATCTGCTTTGTCGGCTCAAGCAGATTTGCTCTTTTTATGACCTTTGTCAACTTTTTTAATGCTTTTTGGGTAATCGTATTTCTCTTTTATGAATCAACAGCGTTCCACTAGTTGTAAAAACGCAAATTAAAATAAACAAATAAGATTCTAGCGGAGTTGTTTTGGACATGTGCAAGCAAGTTAAGCATGGAATTCATTAGAGTCCAATATTGGTCAGCGCAATGTCCAGCTTGTCAATTTCATTGTCACTTTCGCTGAAGATTGTTGTTCCTCAGGGGTTCCGTGTGTTTGCACATTACTGCAGGCGCGAAAGATGCGCCAAATCTAGAGCGATGGCAACTATTGTTTCTGCTTCATTGGCGTCCGAAGCTCAAAGCGGTCGAGGTCGGCCTCATCTGACCACCCCTTACATCTTGAAAACAAATAAGTGAACATTGACTCGCGTCGGTTTTGAACTCGCGGCTATGATGCTAAAGCTTACCTTACGGGTTAGCCTTTCTTTTCTTTACCATGTTGTGCCCATTTATGAACGGTTCTAGTGAGTCACCAAAAATCACTCGGCGTTCACGACAAACGCCATGAAGCTTTCCCTTTTTGCTGCGCAAGGTTCATTGTGACAGTGTCAATGCCCATTTTCATGCTCGAACAAGCATCCGGATCGACATCCTTGGAAGTGCTGCCATTACCGCAGCGTCGATCTACTGTCGATCCTCGAAATGTCGTCGTTTTCGCACATTCTTTGCCGCGCGTGACGGCAGCCTTTGCCCGACTGTCTTTCTTCCGTTCCATCAATGACCACCATATGGCACTGTCGCATGTTTTTTAAGAGACCCAGGCTGGGGGGCCTTCTGTAAGGGATGACACTCTTTTAGCCCTTCATTCATCACATTTGTTCGAGTATTCGCGACAAGGGGTCCTTATGTTGCGGTAATGAGTTCGCCCATAGGTGTCTCTTGAAACAACTCTCGTAGCTTCCATATTGTACTGTTTCAAATACTGTTTAGCACGGTCTCGAAGTTGTTGATGTTATCCCTGACCGGCTTTGTCCCTCTTTTTTCTTGAATTGGTGCGCGAAGCGTTGTGCAATTATAAGAGGGAACGTCCTTGTGGGCATCGTCCTCCTTCCGTTGATCCAGGATCATCACTCATTGCGCAAGGCTAGCCTAAGTGGAGAGTTTTCGTTCGTGACTTCTCCAAGAAAATTGCAATGATTATTTTTGCTGGATCATTCATTCATTGACCGGATCTTTTTCTTATTGTTTTGATTTGAGCTTCTTCCCATCCGTTTAAAATGTCCCTGTGATCGGCAGTTAGTGTCAAGTGTAATATTTTTTCTACTATCGCGGTCCACTTTGTTTCATCCGTGAAATAATACTTGCCCGATTTTGCCGTTTGAACATAAAGAAAACGATTGTTGTAGTGGTCAGCGACGACGCCAGAACGGTTGCGCGGCTTTTCAAAACAACCAAAGGGCATTTTCCTCAAAGTTGTGGTGTGACCTCCGTTGTTGATTCTTTCGTGAACGAGGTTTCTTACACCCCCAGGCAATGTTTCGCCCCCGGCTGTGATTTTACCCACGTCTGATGCCACTCAACTGCCATTGTACGAATCGTCAATCGTTGATATCGAGCAGTACGAATGACTGTGAGTTTACGTTTACTTTTTTTATCAACAAAATACTGATTCATGTGTTTGTTAACCCTTGCGAGCGGTTGTGATTGATCTGCCTTGTATACTCTGAAATGTTATCGTTAAAGTTTCAATTGATAACGCCTTGAACTCGTTCACTTTTTTCCCTTTTAAGTTTTCCTTGCACCATTGATCCTAGCTTTTCGTCTTAATTCACTTTAAGTGCTGTTATTGAAGGACCGATTTAACGGTCACCGAAACAAAAGTCGTTTTTGCTTTGATTATCCACTGCGTGTTAGGCCAAGTTTTGCGCAGTGTTGACCCAACTTCTCACAAAGCCTGCCCGAATTGGCCAAGCCAGGCGCACTCGTTGACTGCCGCCTAAAGTACGAAAATCCACACTTCCAAAACTGGCTCGAGACTCTTTCGATCAGGCTCTCTGAGTTTGGCCTCGTTGCCACAACTGCGATGCTAATCCTTTTGTGCGAAAGGACACGAGTCACAAACAGATTGCCTTGTACCTACAAACCTTCCTTCGTCAACGCAACAAATGAGACTTTTGAACAGGGATGCAGAAACAAATAGGCTTGGACGGCATTATCCGAAGGCGCCCATGCATATGCTTGAACGCTCTCGAGGCTTTGTTAGTGATTGGCCCTCTCATTAATACTTGTCACCTGCCTTGGGTTGTGTCCGACACCCACCCGCTGCTCAGCTTGCAAAGCGAACGCGGAGGGGTCGAACCCGGAAACGGCAAATTATGCTAATGTTGCTGACCGTATGGTGATGATGCGCCGATGGACGACACTGATCATCTGTCAGCGACCCTCTTCGCAGGACAATAAAGGCTCTTTTTTAAGGCATTGTTGTGTCACAACTTGATTAAGTGATTTTAACGCTATGCACCAATGCGGAGGACATCTTGCATTCATGCAAAATTTATTTACAGTCACAGTTTGAAATATACAAGCAAAAAACTGGAGTGCAGAAAACGGAAGAAATTTAATGCTACTCAATGAGGCGCACGCTCCACGACTTCTCAACCTGTAGCCGTGCAGTTCCGCCTAGCCTTTTTGTATGTATCATGTCACATGGGCTTGAAGATGTATGCAGTCGTGTTTGGTTTCACCCCGAGATTAAGCCATTGTAGCTTGACTGCGATTCTTAGTGCCAGATCAACACACGCCCCCCCGTCTTTTGTGTCGGACCGTTACATCTGCGCTTGTGAGCGGAGGGGTGCCCCTAGAGCCTTTTGAATTGGCATCAAGCTTGTTTACCAACGATTACTTCTTGCTTGCGTCCTTACCCACCCCGGTGATTATAACTGCTTTTGGTCGGAATCCTGCTTGTATTACATGGCCATTGAAATGAGCAATTCAAACTAGGTTGTTTGATCAAAGCAAAATTGGCCGTGTTCCGCGTTTGAAACGACCTCCAAGCAGCCTCCAGCTTTCGCGCACCACTTCACTACGTATTGCGAGTCAGGTTTTTTTTTGTGGCTTCTGGCGGGCGGTGCCGCCAATGACCATCACTGGCTATTGCTCCTTCAAAAAAATGAGTTTTGTTCCCAATTTCCGGCGGCCTGCTGAGTCTGTTGCGCAGTAGTACACCGCAAACCGGCAAAAGTCGACTCCTTGCTTCAAGAATCGTTATTTGATTTCCTCAACGTTTCGTGCCTACGGCAATGGCATCTGCGCAAAGACAATTGGCCGCATCGAAAGGCCTTGGGACTCACGGAGAAGCGCCTCTGCATATTTTTGCTGATTGCGCCTTGTGGCGCGCAGAAGCACATGAGCGCTGTCTTAATCCGTGCCGGATTGAGCCAATTGCTATGTTGAGTACAAGACGACGCTTCAGTTCGCTCATCGTGTAGGGCCAGAATTAGGAGGCTCTTAGACGTCACCATTTATTATGGGGTCACCCTCGCAATTGCATTGGTTAGGCCGAGAGCTGCAAGTATGTACAAAATAGCGGCATCTTTTCGGGTTTCGGTTATTTGTATTCAAGACTGGTTTGCCTGCCTTTCATTTGGTGACAGTCGCCATCACGCAATGCCATTGGACTCTATAAATCTGGGGGTGCGGACTGGCTTTTACCCTTCCCAAAAGTGTTAATTTTCCCTCTTATGCCTTTGGGTTGGATCCATTTCGGCCAAGACAAACAGTGTTGCCTCACAAAGACCCTGGGAAAAGCGTCGCCATGACTTTTTCGGCAAGTGCCCTGTACTGAATTTGAATTAATGTAAACACCACTTCGCGAATCTCGGCAGTTCTGTCGACTAAATGCCAACTAGTCCTGGAATGGCATTAGTATTTCCGTGCCCTGCGATTATTCATTCAAGGTCGTGACAATGAAGTTCTTATTGTGCTGTAGGTTTCCTCTATACGATACCGGTATGCCATCCACCAGTTCGGGTGGCCGAAGAAGAAGACCTCTGCTTAGAGCCATTCAGATTCGAGCTAAGCGTGTCTTTTATCAAGGCTTGATCAGGATAGTGGCTGCAGCCTTGGATGATGTTATTTATGCGCCTCAAGGTAAGAAAATCCCTTTTGATCATCCATTCTTCTTACATCAATGGAATCTCTTTCTCACTTTTGTTTTTCTCGACTAGTTTTTCTTTACCTCATTACTTCTCGGAAACGCCTTTGTCTTGTTAATTTTGCAAGTGACATATGAAGAGCTTCTTCTGTACAATCAATATACTTGATGATTGCGGACCTTCACTCATTGTTTCTGTACCTCTTGTCAGCACGCAGGTGGTTGCATCTTTTCGGAGACATATTTTCAAACTCTCGACGAAGGCTAGCTTGACCGCAGAGGCTAGCAGCTTCACTCGAGTTGATATTGTCGGGAACGTGCGCTCAAACTGAAAGCTCCTGTGCTCGCACTTCGACTCCGACCGCGCAGCCTCGAGGAACAGAACGCCGACGACTGCAAATTTTCATTCCTCGACTTTTTCACAAAAACGGATGGAAAATTGAGAAGAAGCTGGGTCCTGGTAGTATTTTCCAACCGGCCCTCACTTTCATTCGAAATTTCTGTCGAGCTCGTGCTGTTTGTATCTTGCGATTGATCGTCGATCGTCCTCCTGGAGGTGCACTAAAATGGCGTTGAAGCTTTGTACTCGTGCTATTTCGCCTCAAGACGAGCCTGCTACATCTGAATTTTGTTTAATCAACTACCTGGAGAATTCCGTTATTCGATTAGAAGCCGAATCTCACTCCGATGATAATACATCAATGATAGTCAACAATCCATCCCTAAAAGAAGCCAAAGCCGCTAAACCTCGGGCAGCCAAATCGCAGTCGTCAATCGTCAACGTGGGAAAGTCCGACTTTTTTGCCCGGCTTCTCCCACGACGGCGTCGCAAGGTCGAACGCCGGATATCGTTGCCATCTCAGAATGGCAGAAAGTTACCTCCCGATGAGCCGCTACACGTCAACTATGATGCCGCCCGCGCACTGGTTACAACAAAGAGCCAATTCGATATCAGCACTGTTGAACGACGCATCGCCCTCGCGGAACAGGATCGTCACAACTCAATCGGTAATAACGGCTTCTTTAATGTTCTTTTCACTTTTTCGAACTTCAAATGTCTCATTCTCCCATCAAACAAAACAAATATAGGGTTTGGAGTGTCGGTTTGTTTTACTTGTCTTTCGATAGGCACCAATCGTTACTTTTTGGCGGTATGGCTGTTTCCGCAGCAAAGTTGATCAACTTTTACGATCTTTTCTGGTTTTTTTGACCATCTGCATTTGATTATGGCGGTGGCTTTAAAGCCTTCGGTCGAAAAAGAACAAAATTTTAGTCCCACTTTGTTGTATCCCGCCAAATCTATCTCCTATTGCCCTTGATTTGGAACGATTTTCATACGCAAGTCCTATTTACAACCTGCAAAAACGATAACTTTTTGTTTTGTTTCATTTTTAAACTAAAGTAAAGCTTCGCACTTCACACGATAGCTGTGATTTGTGCTAGATCGTCATTCTTTTTTAAAAGGGCGTGAAAGTGATACACCACGACGGCGGTTGCGACAAACGTTCTTTTGCTTGTGCCAAACTGTTAGCGTTCCTTCCGTTTTTCTCGCGGTCAAGTTTCACGTCCGCCTTAGCCTTTTTTGCATCTTTTAGTTTATTTAAATCCCTAGGAGTCGTTTTTGTGTATATTTTCTTTCTACACAATGTGTGTTCCAAAACTGAAGTAGTTACTGAGCTGTTTTTTTGGCATTTCCGCTTCAAAATGACGTTTTAATATTTCTAAAAGCCTTTTTTGCAATCGGAAGACTGACAGCTTAGTACTGGAGAACTAATTGTCAGTGTTTTTTCCGGTAAAATGCCTTTAGTGACTGTGTTATGAGTAACCAGCCGTCCAACGGTGCCAAAGCCTATGGTTGGTGAACCCATTGGACGTCATGTCGCGTCTTACGATCGCATGTAATAGCAGCTTTGCGCTCTTGTAAAGAGGTCGTAAAGTTTAAGATTCCATAAAAACGGATCTTCCGATACATATGTGTCATTGTTTGTCAGGAAGACGCGTGTTTCGAGTTTCCGTTACCGACGTTATATTAAGTTGATCCATCTTTCTCAGTATGCCGTCATGCTGTTTTGGTTTCTTGGAGCCAAAGCAGCAGTCCAGTGCTCAAATCTTTCACACTCGGCCGATTATACCTGATCGACGTCTGAATCTGGGTTGTCAAGGTCCCATAGCCTCGTCTTCCCAGCCTAGTCAATATGAGATTTTTGAGAATCCGGACGAAATCTTAGATTTTTGGAAACGGAAAAAGCGTCTATTGCAAAATTACGATGGTCGTAGTGATGCACAAGCCGCTCGGCTTCACCACCAAGCGCTATATTTGGAGTATACTAAGGCAGACAATCACAACACTCTCAATGGCAATTGTCTTTCTCTTTTCCTCTTCGAATGGCATGTCATTAACCGATGTTCCTTTCAGATGACATAAAAAACTACGATGAAACCGATGAAGTAGAATTTGTGCGTCGAAGGTGGGTACTTTGACAGATCGTAAAAGCGTCAAATGAACGCGTTCTGTTACCATGTAACCTGTGAAATGAACATGTATTTTAGGTCGGTATCCAATGCTAAGAAGCGTGTCCTTGACGCCACAACACCTCCGTCGACTCCGAAAAACCATTACCGCTCACGATCCGTTCCTGCACCTGTAACACCGCAACTATGCAGCACGAGTACGGTTGTACTCCGACGACGTAACGGCCAACAGCTGGGACTCGGAATTGCAGGTTAGAATTTGCATTTAGTTGATTTTATGTTGTTCCTGTTTGTATACCGCTTACTAATTTTCTCTTTCACACTGTATTCCTTATTGTATCATTTCGGCACTTATAATTTGCGTAAATTCAATTGTGTGAACTTGTTCCTACTTTTCGTACACTTTCCACTTACATTTTTCTACTTTGCCCATCTTATCCGGGAGAAAAGTACATCATTAAATTTGTGCCGGCATAATCGTAGAAATAGATATTTGGGTAGGTTTCGCCGAAAAGGAGCAGCCTGAACTGCGCCGGAGAGAGCAACATCTGTTTAACGCACACAAGTGTATCTCGACAAAAAACACTCGGTGCCGAGCGTATTGCTTAGTATCTTTTACTTATTCGCGGCCCCTAGGGTAATGGAACTGCGCGGGACTAATATGCAAATCCGGGAAAAAGTGCCGAATGACACAAGATCCTGTTCCGTTTTCGGCAAATGTTTCGTTCTAGACTTTTTTGGCAGTACGAAGCATCCTGAAAGTTCTTACTTTCCCCCGGCGTGTTTCATTTAGTAGCACTTTGGTTCCACATGATAGTGCTTTTTCTTCTTTCCTTTTCATCTTACGTTGCACTGTCTCATGGATTCGTGAAAAATAAAACTAAATGTTTTCAGGCGGTGCTGACAGGGCCATTTTTCCGACAATTTCGTTTCTCAGGCCTGGTTACATAGCGCATCGTTGCGATCAACTGCAGCCCGGTGAACGGTAAGGATTTTGACGGAAATGTCAACTTTAAACTACTCTTTGTTTCAGTCTTCTTGCGGTGAACGATATTCAAGTCAAACCACTGACCCACGAACAAATTCTCACCGTACTCAGGTCGGCGGGAGATGTGGTCAAACTTGAAATCGAATACTCCCTAAATGATCCTGTATTCATGAAGCCGAAAAACACTATGAGTAAATGTGCCGAGATTATTCTTGAAAAAGAGACTGGCGGATTTGGCTTTACGATACGCGGTGGTTCTTATGGACCTGATATTGAAAAGTGTCGCCCGATCACAGTGACGGCGATAAGGCCTGGTGGTCCAGCTCATCGGTGGGAACATTTTTTTGTTTTTTATGTCGTAGCTAACAAAATAGTGAAACATGATTCTTTTGCAGCGAGGGCCGACTCCGCGTGGGAGACAGAATTATCAACATTAATGGGATTGACGTCTTTAGTGCCACATTAGGGGTCGCTCAAAAACTCATTCAAGACATAGATGTATGTTGTCGTTTTATGGTTGAGTATGATGTTTCCATCCTCGAGACCGTCCGACATGCAACGGGACCGTTAATGGTTGAAGTTGACAAAAATCCGGGCGCAGATTTTGGCTTAACATTGGTCATTTTCGAAAAAACAGATAACGCAAAAAACATAACCAAAAGGGGCGTTTTTGTTGAAGCTGTCGAACCTGCATCTATTGCTGATCGGTAACTTTTTTATTACCCCAATTAACTGACACCTGTTTAACACGTTTTATTGCCGTTCAGATGTGGTGCTATCCATGCTGGTGACGAGATCTTGTCGATTGATGGAATCAGCCTTGAATACACAACCCTCGATGAGGCAACCCAATTATTGAAAGGGCACTGTTCAACAGTCAAACTTGAGATAGTGCCGTACAGTCAGATGAATGCTGAAGAATCTGCCCGAAAAAGTCGACGGCGATTCAAAGGCGCGGCTAACAACAATGGTCTCGGGAAACGGAACGATTCTAAGCGGTCTGAGTCATGTGATTATCATCCTTCCTATGGGGTCAGAGCTTTTGAACCTCGTGCACGGTCGACCGAGAAGAGTATTGTGGCAGAACGGCAGCAGCAGAAAAAAAGCCATCGGTTGGTCCCGCGTTTTTTCTTACTTAAAAATGTTTTCTGTTTTACTGTAGCTTCCGAAAACCCAAAAACTGAGACGTGCAAATCTTATTTTGTCGGTTTTGCGTAATGTAATTTAATTTAATTCCTTCGCAAAAAACAAGCTTCGAGTTTTGTTAAAACCAACCCATACTATTGTTTTGCCTAATTTACAGCTTTCAATCAAACGCTGTGCAAGAACAACAAAAACTGGGCCTGTCCGGTTCGGTCCCAACGGTAGCCCAAAACCCTCCCTCCGTAATGACAAAAAGTACGGACATGAGCAAATCCATGCATGCCGAAGCTCTTCCTCCTTCCTCATCAAGATCCACCGGTAAGTCCCCCTTTTCTTGTCAAATTTAATCGACCACCCGGCGGCCCCAAGGTGCCAATGTTTACGACCACATCTAGCAGTAGCAATCCCCCATCTCCACCATTGTTTGTGTTCTCGGCTTACTTTTTATGACTTGTTCGCAGTTTTGTACATTCCTCTCGATGCTTCTTGATTTCATCAGAAAGCCAAACCGACATCGTTTTCCCACTCTTGTCTGATCCGCCCCTTCTAGTGTTGAGCCCCCACTACGTGGCAAAGTTTGTCATTAGGCGCGTTCCAAAAGACATCCTGCTGTCGACACGTCGTGTTCATAAAGCGGAAGTTTCAAATAAATGCCTGCCTTTGCGCTTGAGATTATCGGCTGTTTCTTTTACTCGCTCTCCCATTGCAGCTTTTAATAAGCGTGCCTTTCTCCCGATCGAGAGAGCAGCTCGTTTATCATCCTTAATATTTGTTCGAAATTTGGCTATCCCGTGCATCCTGTCAAAAGCCGATTGCTACGATCATTCTCTCGATTGCATAATTTTTCAACGCTCTAACGAGACACGATCGACCAGAAAGCACGACTTGAGTTTTCTTTTCGCAGCTCACTGTGCCATAATGATTGATAGTGTTTGTTGATTGTGCCAGTTTTATGGATTGTTTTCGTCTACTGAAAACATCACTTTTTATTCATTCGAATATCCTGTTATTGTTTTCTTCAAAATGTTTCACCTGTGCTTCCATTATACCGGAATTGTCGGTGTTGCCACCGTCAGTAAGTATTTATTTTGTTAGCAGATGTTTTTTGTATTTTGGCTGATTTTTCTACATTAGCTAAAGTTGTTTTCCGACCAAATAGTCGATTTTATTTTTGTTAGTCAAAAATTTGTATTAATCACCAGGTTAAAGTGCAACATTCACCTTTTATTGTTTTGCTTTTGACACTTTTTTACCGCCAGCCAAGAATTTATGACACTTATCAGACAAAACCCTCTCAAACTGCAAATCATTCCTATCAATTGTAAAGACTGATAATTGTACTTTCTGCTTTTAGGTTCTGTTAGCGGATCGTTGTTTTCGGCGATTCCGAACGGGCAAGTCTGTCATATGGAAACTATGGAAGTGTTCCTCCAAACCCAGTCATCTACCAAATCTGGGTTTGGTTTAATTCTGAATCGTCACGATGGAAAGTCGACCGACGCTGATTCGGGTCGATTCGCACCTCTCTTCATTGCGTACATTGAAAAGGGTTCTCCAGCTGATAAGTAAGTTTCGTTCTTTTCCCTCCCTAGTGGTAATGAGCATCCTCGGACATAAATTTATACCTATGACTTCCAGATGTGGTGTCCTTCAAGTGGGTGATCGGGTCCTGGCAATTAATGACTGGCATACGGCCAACAGCACCATCGATGAAGCTAATCACATCTTGCGACATGCGAGTCAAGCGGTCACTCTGACCGTCGAATTTGACGTAATCGGTAAGTTTTGTCGAACACATGCTTTTGAAAATGACACCGTTCGTATGTTATTATTTTGATCTCCTGCAGAGTCGGTTTTGCCTTCAAGCGGCGTCTTCACCGTAAAACTCGCCAAGCGGGGCAGCAATTTGGGGATCATCTGCCGAAGCGAGACAAATGGCGAAAAGGGCGAGCCCGTGGTCATCTCGGAGATACGGACAGGGAGTGTCGCCCATCGATGCGGATCCATTCAACAAGGCGACCAGATTGTTGCCATCGACAACATTCCACTCGCATCGAGCACCGTCGAGGAAGCTATGCGACTCCTTCAACGTTCTGGAGATGTCGTCAAGTTGTCCATCAAGAAAGGACCAAGTGACTCCCAGGTGCGGTTGATCTTTACCTTTTGATACTTCATCAGAGCCATTTTTTGATGGATTATTTTGCAGGAAGTTGACTCGTCTCAAATTGTGGTTTACTCGATTGAACTCACTCGCAAAGGTCAACCAGTTGGCATCACGATTGCTTCGAGCGGTGAACGCGGCGACCCTATCATCATCTCCCAACTTGCTGCTGGGGGTCTTGCTGAACGGTTAGTAGATTGAATTGCATTTTTACCACCCATCTAACCTTGACTCTAATTGCAGAACGGGTGCACTTCATGTTGGTGACCGAATCCTCGCTATCAACAATGAAAGCCTCGACGGCAAAATGGTCTCCGAAGCTATGTACATTTTGCAACAATCAACAGAAGTCGTGACGCTGAAAATTTCACGTGTCATTGACCCCCCACCGCCTCAGCAGTGTAAGTTTGCAGAAAAAGTTAACCATGCTTCCGGCTTTAAACTAACTAAGTTTAACTGTAATGACGTTTCAGTCGTATCGGGTTACTCTCCTTTGAGCCCTCTGCTGTTCGGAAGAAACCGCAATCTCGGTGCAGGCATGATACATCCGTTAAGCACTATCCGTTCGGATTCGGTTAGCGAAACATCGGGGAAGTTAAGCACACCAATTCAATCTATTGACAGCGCTGTTGAAAGCCTCGAAGACTCGCCCAATGGCGGCTTTCACAAAAACATGATCGTGTCTTCGTCATCGCAACACACAAGATTAAGTACGTTTTTTGCAAAATTTCATTGTGTTCACATGTGACATGAAAAAGTTATGAACGTTATTATAGGTGACGAGTTGCACAAACGGACAACTGACGCTTCTGCCAATCGGCGATCCGAACTTGTCAATTCCGGTCGTCAAAATTCATCAACATCTGCACGAAGTTTTTCTAAACCCCCAAGCAGCTCAAATGGTTCGTTTACGGCTTGCATTGTTGAACTTTTTACTGACCTTTACAAATTTGCAGATGCGGGCAGCAGTGTGGAGCGTACAGGCTGGGATTCCGGACTCAGTTCCACCGCCGATACGAGCCACACCGCTAATGAGTGTTGCGCTTGCAGCAATAACACTAATGACAATGATAATGAGGATTGGAAACGCATCCTAGAGGCGCTTGAAACTGTTGGCGAGGCCGAAATGCTGAAAAAACTGGAGGAAAGCATCATGACGGGACATGTTCCAAATAATAAAACCTTTTGTCAATGCAACATTTTAACGGCTACCGATGATGCAAAACCGTCTAGTTCGCTGCTGGCTCGACGGAATCAATCCGCGGGAAGTGGTGGTGCCATTACTACTCCTGGCTACATGAACTTGAACACAACAAGCACTATTTTGAAACACCCGCCACTCTACAGCCAGCGAGACTTCAGCACGTCCATTGAAACACCAAAGTTCAGGTCCCAAAGTCCGTGCTCTGATGGAACCCTCGAAATGCCACCTTCGATGCCTCCCCCGAAACCACACATTTCTGCCATGTCGGACATAACATCAGATCCGCAGAGACTGGACAACCTTTTGAACCTGTTAAGCGAACAAATGACAAGCATGCCGATGATCGATGGCAACCTATCAGGGTCGTCCAATGAACTCATGACGGAACGTGTCGTCTTCTCTGTCACCCTTAAGAAAGATCCCAACATTCGGACGTTTGGATTTAGCGTATCTGACGGTCCGAAAGGGGTCTACATCAATGCGCTTTCCCCTGGAAGTCCGGCTGACCGTTGTGGACGCATCATGCCGAATGACCGCATCTTGCAGGTACGTCGATCAAACACTAACACAACTTACTTCAACCGTAACCTTCAGATCAATGAAACCGACATCCAAGACCTCGGATGCAGTCTTGCCGTGCCTTTGCTCGCTGCCGAAGAAGTCCATCTCGTTCTGGAAAGAACCACCATCGTGCCTGCCTCACCCAAATCTTCTCGTACCCGTGGTTCTGCTGTTCAATCCGCTGTTTAAAACTTTAATTCTACATTGTTTCCTAATCTTAACTTAACATCCAAATTCACTTTGTTTTGCGGCCTACCAAACCCGTGGTTGCACATTCTCGGTTAACCCCTTAACAAAAACAGTTCCTTCAACTTCACGCATATGTTATCTGCTTTAGTTTTCGAAACCAACCTAATAAGACGATGAAAATTTTAAAAGCGCCAACTTCACTCCATTTCAAACTTTTCTCACTAATTTCAAGTTATCAGTTAGCCATTTCCAGCAATCCAATAGCATATTTAACACAGAAAGTACATTCTTTATGAATTCTATGCAACTGTTTTCCGGGTGTATGAATGCGCGCATCAGCGCGATTTAAATAAAGTTTTTTGTTCATCCCGTTTGCGACAAAACAACATATTATTATAGTTTACGTAGATCAAAATGTTGTACAGTAAGAGAAATGAAATGCTTAATTTGAAGATCATAGTCTTATTATCAACACAAAAGGCGAATGCACTGACATTAGAGAGACAGTGCACGTATGTGTGACAACAAGATACACTCAGATCATGACCATAAACCGTAAAGCCGAAATAGGTGTTTTAATAATAAATTAAGAAGAATTGGAATTACTGTTGATGTGACATTTGCGCTTGCATTTGTTGTTGTTGTTGTTGATGATGCATAAACATTTGGTGTTGCTGCCACATTTCTGGGGGCATATTTCCTGGATGGCCCATTGGAGGCATTGGGGGTCGCATGCCGGCTAAAATGTTTAACAAATATATGTTATTCGAAAAGTAAAAACGCTTTTACTTACCCATCATTTCCGGGTTCATTCCATTAAACTGTGGCAGCATCGGTGGTCGCATTGTCTGGGGACTCATCATTGCACTGGGCATCATCGGTTGGAACTTTGGAGACATTCCTGCTGGCATGTTAGGATACTGTCCCGGTGGCATCATACCGTTTTGTGAATGCGCCGGACTGTTGACCATCATGGGGAAACTCGGGGACGGCTGCGGCATCGACGATGGTGGCATTCCATTGTACATTGGGGGCATCCCGTTTGGATCCACACCGGGTGGCATCATCATGTTTGGCGGCCTCATCATCTGTGATGGATCGAAACCTTGAGGCATGTGTCCTGGGGGTATGTACGGTGGCCTCATGTTTGGCATTGGCATCATTGGTTGTTGTCCATTCGGTAAATTCAATGCGTTGGCAATGGTTTCGAGTTTGGCCATCTTCTGTTGCCTGTCTTCGTTTCTGAAAAGAAGCAAAATTACATAAAATTGGTTCCCAAAATCATAAAAACTGTCAACTTGGGGGGTTTAAGCAATAAAAATCTAAACAAAACTTACTGTTTTTTATCGTTAGATCGCTGATTCACTTTAGGCGACGGGTCCAACTGCTGCTCCGTCATTCGCTCGATTCTCCGAAGAGGATGGTCGTCCTCGTCTTTCTTCATTTCCATCTTTACTTCGTATTGTCCACCGTTCATTGCTTGTTGCATCTGGGGAGTCATACATCCGTTGTTCAACATAGCTTGCTGTTGTTGAATCTGTTGCTGCTGCTGTTGTTGTTGTAATTGCTGTGATTGTATTTGTTGCTGTTGTAAATGTTGTTGCTGCATTTGCTGCTGTTGCATATCCATCGACATTTGTGGTGGTGGCAGTCCTTGATTCGACATATTTGACATCGGTTGATAGAATTCATTCATCCCACTGTTCTGTGGCTGCATCTGACTATAATCTGGTGGTACTCCGGAACTTTGAGGCATCACATTGGTCGGGGTCATCCCTCCATTTTGAGGCGCTCCATTGCTACCAGGCATTCCCGGATTCGGGTACATCGGGGACTGTGCCGCCTGCAAAAAAAATTATTATAAAAACGATTCAGATGAAGTCAAACATGTACGTACCATACTATTTGATAACCTTCGTTTCCTAGACGGCTTTGTTCCATTTTGGGCCAAAAAGTTCGCGTGCCAGCTCTCTATATTATCGTCATTTCGTTGTTGAACAAACATATTTAACATATCTGTTCGTACTACCAGCGCCTTTGTATAAGGTGGTTTCATTGGCATTTGCTGCTGTGGATGGACCGCACCGTTCATGTTCATCATATATGGCGGCACGGCCGGGCCATTGTTCATCATTTTGAGGACTGTCTTACTGGATAGAAGCACAGCCTTCTAAAAAGTGATAAAAGTAAGTTAACAATTACGCACGGTGTTTTTAATCCACGGCCAAGGGACACGATTGTCGTTAAACTTGAGGAAAACAGATAAATAAAGTCAAGTACGAGGAAAGAGTAGATAAAGACGCGGGTCAGCCTGGCGTTCGTGGCGCTATGCCAATTAGATATTGCGCGGGATTTCCGCAAGCGGGCGCGCATTTGTGTGAGGTGTCAAAGGTGACACAGTACTGCAAAAACGACTACTGTAAGTAAAACAGTTTACGTTTGATTAGACATGTAAAACCGTAGCTTTATTGAATTAATTATACCTATACAAAGAATACTATTTTCGCATCGTTATCAGTTACAGTCCACTTAAAATTGTAACTTTAATCCTTATTTCACGCTAAAAAAACTACAATTTGAACATGCGCTGATTTCTCAAATGCAATAATGTAGAACTTGACTCATTTCGTAGCACCCAAAACACCGCCGAGGGCTCATTCGCCTCCCCCTAGCGTCCCTTCCTGCTCTGTCGGTTGCGACCCGTTTGTATGGCGCTATCCAGTTCTCCCGTTACACGGCCGAATGGTTGTGGGTCGCGCCGGGCTGCCACCGAAGTCGTCGACCGATGCAACCCGGAAAGTGATGTGCTTACTCGGCGTAGCGAGAGCCTTTTCCGCCGAATCGAGGAGTTAGTGTTGCTGCTTTGACTTTTTATATGCAAACCGAGAACTATGGGTCGTGGATGGAATAGCCTGGTAAAGAAGGAGCAAAGCGAGGAAATAAAAGGCAAATGATGCTATGGGCCCCAAAACCTCGAGGCAACGCAAAAAATTGGGTTGTCTTGGTTCGGGAACACTGCCGCTGGCGACTCGAGAATGCTCATTTATCCTTCCAAGCCTTCCTATTGCGCTTGTTTCCCCTTTTTTCTACGTCTAATTTTTTTTTCGGTATACCCTTAATGGCCCACGGAAGCACTAAAGCAGTTGACGGGAAGCTGTGAAAAAACGGCTGTAAAAAGTTAAAAAGGACGCCGCAATGAGAGCTATTTCGAGCATGACCACTGAAAAATGGATATAAGATTTTTCTCGGGCGAGGACTCTAGTTTTGTTGAAGCAAAACAGAAATTAGCGAGAATAGACAACAATAAGGCACCAAAATCGATGGAATTGCGTAACGTACAGAATTGATACGTTTTTCAAAATCAACTAGATGTAAAAAAGTGCGAAAGTGTATGACACCTCCCATTTAAAAATTGGTCTAGCCCTTACGACTGCGATTTATTAGTTCACGGAGGTGACATGTGGGGGAAGAAGTAGATAAGAACTGAATGAGGTATCATCGGGTCGTTTGTAGTGTTCAAAAAATAAGTTTCACCCTAATAAGATGAGTGGGTGCATTGAAAGACTACAACTACGATAATGGGCGTTCGTAACAAGTGCAGAGCATACAATAGCCGGGGAAGAGGGAGCTAGCAAGCAATTCGCACGATCAATGGAACAATAAGACTGGAAGCAAATCGATAGCATCGAGAAAAAACAATCGCAGGAAGTAGTGACCTCTTTCAGTTCCGCGCACTCGTACAGACACACAACAATGCGCATGCATTCAACCTGGTACCCTCGCTGAGTTTGGCGACACGTCCCTTTTGCCAGAATACATAAACGAACTAGATTTGCTGCATGACCACGCGGTCTATTTTTCTATATCTCTAATCGTTAAGCTTAGAGTAATTAAATGTCTTTTCTGAACTCACTACCTGGGCTTATCACCGACATCATAACAGATGCTCCACCCGATCGACGGCTACAGCGTATCCAACAAGGTTGGGTTTTTATAAGTTATTGATAAGCAATATAAAGCTATTTGTTTACGTTTTTGCAGAGAACGAACGGAACAACTTGTCAGTCGTAGCCAAGCTTATTTTGAACACGTTTTTGGATGCGACGGTTAGAGGCTCGAGAACGTTGGATATCGACACCCAAGAACTCGTCGATTTACTTGTTATCCTGGAGAAGTCGCTTTGGCACGGATTGAAAGCTGTTCATATCATTCGTGCGTTTGGTATTCGAAAAGCAGATGATGAACTTTGGTCAATGCTGTGCAGCGTTTCTGAGGGTAGTAAATGCATGTCCGAAACGATAAAATGTGTCAAGGAATTGGATCATTTAAAAACATCAATCTCAAAAGTTCGGGCTTTTCTACGGGTTGCGATAATGAAAAAAGAGCTTGCCGATTACGTACAAATTATATGCAATGCCGATTTGACGCGGTTTTACGAACCCTGGGCTTTCTACCGTAATGACAATGGAGCAACATTAGCTGGATCTTTGTTAGCTTTACGCGTTTTTGATTGCAATTTGCTGTTGGATTATGATGTACTTATGGTAAGTAACTACAGTTTTGTAATTACAGTTTTTAAGAAATATATACTTCAGCAATTTGCCCAGAGCATTGACTTGACCCACTATGTGAAGGTACCGATTTTGCCTAGTCAGTTTGCACATTACACGGAGGAAGAAGCCGAACTTGAGCGAGAAAAGTCTTTCCAAGAAGTTCTCGATCAGAAACATTATGTCGAAGAGCGGAATAGACAGCTTACGTGGGTTTGCAGTAGTAATCTATCAAGTAATACATATGGAAAGTTGTTTTTAGACAGACCCTCGAGCAAGTTCAACGCAAACTTTCGAATGTGACTGCTGGCGAATCGGCAACCGAATTACTTCGAAAAATTGATGATTTGAACGAGCAGCTTGCCGAGGAAAAGAAACAACGACAAATTGCGTTGGAAAAATATTGTGAGAAGCGGGATGAGTGCAAAAATTATGAACTTTTGCAAGAAGGGTACACCAATGATGCAAAAAGGGCCTTGATCCAAATTCAAAGGAAGGTTGAGGATCGCGAACGTGTGTTGACGCGAAAGTTGGAGAATGTGAGTTGAGATGTTCAGAGATACTTGGAAACAATTCGTTGTTTAGCTCGATTTGACTTCAAACAACATTTTTCAACCTTTCAATCAAAAATATGAAGACATGACTACCAAATTGGCTATGATCGAAAGAATGCACAAATCGAGACCAACGCGAAACGAATCCGACTTTTTCGATTTGATTGCCAAAATGGAGGAGAAACAAGAAATGCTGAATGATGCGATCCGTAACAAGGACGAATTGGCTGAGAAGGTCGCTAAATTGGAGGAACAAGCCCAATCCACAAGGGCTGCAATACAGGAGTTGGCTGAATTGCGCTTGGCCAATGCTGAGATGACTCAGAAGTTGGCAGAAACGGAACACGCTCTGGAGGACCTTGGGCCACACCTGTCCGAGTGAGTTTTTTTCAAGACATTTTTGGAGACGATGACTCGAAGAGCTCTTTTTCAGTTCGAAAATGCAAATAGTCATGATGAAGGAGCAGCTTGTGCCCGCTTCCGAGTGGGTCAAGGACTCCGATGTATCGCATTGTCTGTCGTGCAATGCTGAGTTCACCGTAACGTTTCGCAAACATCATTGCCGGTTTGTTCAATTTTTCAAAATGTCTTTTGCTAAGTTTACATTTTCAGCCGGTGTGGTCAAATTTTCTGTGATCAGTGTTCGAGTCAACGTATCAATCTACCGTCTCATGCTAAGCAAGTTCGTGTGTGTCAGTCATGTTTTAAATTACTTGGGACGCTTCATGCGTCTGCCACAATCCGGTCAACATAATGCATTCATATCAATTTAACTTATTGGAAAATTAATGATATTTATTGATAAAGATAGAAATCTCATAAAACGATAATTTTCGGCATTCTTTTTTTCACAGAAAAGTTGCAAACGAATCAGCACTTATTTCACGCAGGATTAGTTGTACCGGGCCCGGTCGCATCAGCGAATCACCACTTATAACATCGTCATCATCATCAGTGTAACACTCCTCGTTGACATCAATCACAGGCTGCATGTTGTTGCCTTTACAGTATGATGGTGGCGCTGCCGGTGCAATGGAATTCGACGAGTTGCGGCGTCGAACGATGATACCGTCGTCAGAAATCGGCTGGTTTGCTGAGGCAGTGAAGGATGTGGTTACCGCTGATGACAATCGACGTTGGTGGTTGTTGTGGGAATAATTGTTGTTGTGATTGGTGTTGTTGTTGGTGTTGGAGGGCTCCGGAGCCGGTGCTGGCGCTACAGACAGAGATTGAGCGCGCGTCCGTGCTGCGGTGGGAGGTCGCGGAGTCGGATATTCTAACTTCGGCTCCACCTCCATGAGAGCCGATTCCTCCAAGAGAGGTGTGGTTGAGGCCGCTGGCGGTGCTGGCGCAGATGCAGGTTGAGGAGTCTTGGTCGTTAGTGACGAGGCACCCGACACCGGAGGAGCTTGGTCCGCAGGCACCAGTGGTCGAGTCGTAAGCACCACTGGGCAACTCGCTTCGGCTAAACAAGGTTAAATTGAAAAATATGCTTACACAAAGACAACAAGGGATATCTGAGATGTGATCACCAACAAAGTGCTAATTCCTTATGTAAAATTACAATGGTTATCACAAACAAGGGTAGGGTTGAACTCACACAACGCTAGGTTACTTGACTTAGCGTCCATTATCGACACTGCCGTGCAATTGGTAGAAAAATCAGTGGGTAGATGTGGTTGAGGGGTAGTTAATTGGCTAAAAACGAGTGCATACACAACACATAGGGTAACAACAATCGGGATCACAGCGAATATTCGCAAACGAGAAAAGGGTTAGGCAAGATTTCAGGAATAGTTTATTCAAAAGTTAAACAGCTGTAAAAATTGGGGGAAGTTTTTTTTTTTCAAGAATGCAGTCATTCATGAAAACCGACCTGATGAAGCGCATTTGTTGGTTTACAAGTTTGCCCACGGCTGAATGTCTGGTTCGAACATTTTTATACGGTTGGAACAACACGATGTAAACTTTTGGTGCAAAGAAGCATGCCAATGCTACTGTTCCACCCATAGATATGCATGAACAAAGCGATGTTATTTGAACCTACAAGTTTTTGTTCCGTATGTGTGAGCGTTGCAAACAAAAACTAAAAAATATACCTCGAAACTATTTTGCGTAACGAAATAAATAGGAGCTGTAAATAGACATATTAAAAGATTAAGCCTTTTAACGCACAAGATGAAACCTACCAAATGCAGTCCATAAGATTGACGTTGAATACATCGTAAATCCGATAAGGCGAGTTTCGTTAAAGTTTTCAGGAATCTTTCGTGTTTTAACGGCATATATTGTACAAAGTAATATAAGGAAAAGATTATAGCCAAGTGAAACAAACAAGTGCATTGTTGCGTTTTTACAACTTAATACTGCTACCGTAGGTGTAGGATAGGTGATATCAGTCGTTGGAGGATCCACAAAGAGAAAGACAATAATAACAACTATTTGCAATGTGACAATTACTGAACAAATGGCAATCTGAAAATAGATAGGTATAAACTATAGAAATTTGTCATAATTAACAGAAAGCTTACCTGTGCTGGCGGCGAAATACACTTTGGTCTTACTGGTGAATTGGCTTTAAATACACGCGCTAATCTGTTCGTTTTCACCAGAATAGCTGAATAGACGGCACTCATGGCTAAACCAATAAAGATGCGTTGCGAAGTGCACATTAATGCAGACGGCTTGCTAACGAGGAAGAACGTCACAGAGTAGCATAACGCGATGCCAAAAAGCATGCAATAACATAGCTCTCTACCACTTGCCATGACAACAGGAGTGTTGTTGTAACGCACAAAGACAGAAGTAACAAAAGCTGTTGCAATCAACCCGCAAGCTGCGAAAATAGCAGGTCCGAAGGCCCAGGCACTCGTCCAAACAAGGTGCGTGGGAATGATGTCAATGCATTTGTCCAGATTTGCATTTGGAATCTGTCCAAGTGGGCACCTTTCGCAACTCGTGTCATTGATAATGATTGAAATGTTAACATCACATGGAATGCAAGTCCAACAACACGTTTGATCTTGATATGCTCGGTAATAACCACGAGAACAAGGCGTACTGCACACTGATACCGGAATGTCAAGTGAGCCATCTATTGCCTAAAATTTTGATTGCTTATTTGTATAAGAATTCGTAATAAACGAACTCGAATTCCATCTCTTATTTTCTCCAAATTTATTTGCAAATCGTTGCCGGCAAGCCAGTGCCCCACTTCGGTATACCTCCCGTATCTGTCCACTTGAGAGATGGAATATTGAGCAATGCCGTCACCGTTAGCATCAATCAAAGGAGGCTGCCCGGCTGCAATAAAAGTTGTTTTTTTACATGTTATTATTTTTACATCAAACAACACTCAAAACACTTACGCAAAATGGACTGGTTCCGATAGTACAACTGCAATTGTCTTCCATCAAAACTAAGCTTATCGGCGTGACAATGGTCCAGTTTTTTGGATTTGCTTTTTGCATCGTTACAATCAATAATATAATTATGTATCGCACGAGCCATAACATTGACTGCATCAACAACCATAGGAACATAGGCTTCTTGTTTGAAAGTGTAGTTAGTGGAATTAAAGCACTGACCAAAGTTTAGGTTTATCCTGTCTGAGCAATTTGACGCATTCCAATGTTCGGTTAAAAAGGTATTCTCCGGCTTTAGGTTTGCAAAGTATTCATCGAAGCCAGGTACAACACGCATTTTTGGAGCAACGGTGACGGCCCCAGCCACAATTTCTTCATAGGATTTGATGACGGCGTGCTTAACTCCCCATGAGTCACTTGCAACAAACCAGAAATAACCTTTCAATTCAGGATGTTTACCATCTGTGATCATTCGCTTAAGGTTTTTCAAAAACAATTTCAGATTGTCCTCGTCGACAAACATGACAACTCCACGTGCTTTATTGGTACGTCGCATTCGATTGATTAGATCAGTGAAATTTGTGTCATTCCAATTTCGACCGATTTTGTGAATATCACCATCAATACAAATACCATTTTCAGTTGCAGCTGCGCGAAAACTGTCCATGCCGCGTTCACCGTATGATCCTGTGTCCGCAACAGCATGAACATACGTCCAATTAAGCTGGGCCACAAGGTGTGCCATGGCTTTAGCTTGAAGATTATCTGGCGGCACTACCCGAGAAAAATAATCAAATTGAGGTTTTTCACTGAGAGCGGCACCCGTGGCGGAATAACTGAGCATAGGAATCTGTAAGCTGCGCGTTAAAGAAGTTTCTAGTATCAATACGAAACATACTTTAAAAAGTTGCAACATTGATGCTACCATGACCGATACCTGGCTGGATGCGGCCCCTACCACCGCTGTAACCGGCTGTCGCTGATAACTGGCCTTAGACCCATCTGAGCAGAACAGGCCGTCAGATGTCGACATAACCGTCTTGATAAATTCAAGGCTTTGTTCCAGAGCATGTGTTTCAAATGAACTGCAAGTATCATCATTCATTTTTTAAGTTTCCCTTATTTTGTAGGCTTTTATCTAATTCACAAAGTCATTTGTGCCCTTTAAAGACGTCAATTGTCAACTCCACAAATTTGAAACCGAAAGCCAAAGTGACTCTCCCTGTGTGTCTAAACTCTGTAAACCAGAGATAACACGCATGTTGTCTCTAATTTCTCGCATTTAAAAACCGTTTAAACGCTCAAAGCAGTCTTCGCTTGTTATCCGTATTTTTGTTTTGTAACAAGCCGCTAACTATGTAATCACACAAATTGGATAAGTAGATGCAAATACTATTTTGAAGCTACCAATATGTCAAGCAGCATTTATATAATAATTTGTAACTACTTATTCGACAAGCGATTGTTAAATAAAATAAAAACGGTTGCTTTCGAAAATGCGAAAGTGTGCTGCAAAAACAGACTATGCCTCAGACATACAAACAAACTTCCTGTCTCTTAAGTAGGCCCTTCAAATTAAACCCATACGATAAAAATAGAGTAAAAAAATAATTAAAGTTTGTTCATATAAATAGAGTTTAAAAACGTACCATGTATCAAGAATCTGTGCGCCAAGTCGGATGCCTGGCAAGACAGTTTCATTGTTGTTAATGGCATCCAGGGCAAACATCATCGCAACCATGCGCTGTAAGCCCTGGTCAAACTTAATCGGCCCGCATTGTGATCCATTTTTACCAATTTTGTGGATAGGGAAGAGGCCACCGAGAATGATATCACCTGGAATGAACGCCTGTCGGACGGCGCCCACTAGGGCGAAGCCGAGTACGAAAGTCGCAACGACCGCCGTCCGCATCGAAGTCAGTGTTACGTCGTGGTGGACACATCGCGGAGCACATCAACATAACACGGCATGTCGGACTCTCTTATGGCAGCTTATGTTCCTCAGTTTCCGTTTTTCTCATTCACTGGAAAAAAAGATTTACAGGCGGATCTAGCCGTACTTGGAACTATGAAAGCAAAGATGAATAACGCTGGCATCACGGAAGTGATAAAGGGTGGGCGCGTCTAATGTACTGATTAATGTTAGATTAAGATATTCCATAACCAAAGCTTGAGAGAAGTTGTGACCGTAGTTATTTATATATTGAAAAGATGAGTGCCATTAGCTTCGGAAGGAGTGGCAGCATCATATTTTCAAACACGGGACTTCAAAGTAATTTACATTATTATAATCAATGATCATTTAAAATATATGGGCAAAAATGGTAGAAAAAAGTGAATCTAGCAGAGCCGGAAAAGACAAATTAGTTATACATTGTAATAATTAGAAAATGGTAAACTACATGATAAGCTTTGCAATTATAACGGAAGCAGATTGTTGCTTTAAAATTGCAACCGTTTAAATCAACCAAGAATAAAACAAACGGGCGTTTGCTTACACTTAGCAGAGTCAACATGCACTTGAAAACTTCTCGGCAAGACTTATTAAACAAACATAAACGAGAGGCGTTAGAGTTGTATCGGTATCAACTACTAGATCAAGCTATCATCTCAATTTTTGAAATTCAGTTGAGCAGAATGATGCAGACTGTGATAACACAAAGTCAAACACTGAAAAACACACACAGCTAATTTCACAGACATTTTGCAAGGTTTCTGAACCGTGTCGTCGACTTAGAAGCACTTTGTTACTCCATATAAAGCACACGGGATAAAGCTGTGAAGCGTTCAGTTGGAAAATCGGCGGAAGTTTTTCTCTTTGCAATTCGAAAGTACTGACACCCAAGCTGTTACTTTAAAAACCGCGGGAGAACGGGGGATGGTGGGCAAGAAATTGTGCGTTTTCTATGGATGCCATCGTGCCTCTGGCATTCTGTTTCTAAGAGGCGGGGCTTCTGTTGTCTTTAAAAAGCCTCTTTCGTTGCTTCAGAAAAGACAAAGCTGGAACGCCGTCAATGGCCTTGACACCTTAGCAATAAGTTTTACGTGCCTGTGAACACTGATTTTTATTCAAAGCGTGGAACACCGGTCACAAGATTATTGACATCATGCTAATCAGGTGCACGATACGACGTTACTAGACAGACCAAGAACACAGTGGGAAGCACTAACATTTACAAGCCTCTAAAATGCATAATGAACAAATATCTTTGGTGAAGGAGGCGGGAAGCGGGTCTACCACGACAACTTGACATGATAATTTGACTTTTTGGCATCTTTCAGACAACAGCCTGATAGCTGCTAACAAATGAAATACATGTTAAAAGGCATTTCTGCATGAAGACTCAGTTCTAAATCCTCCTGTTTGGAAAGATTATAGCCCCGGCCAAATCCAGCCAGGTAGCAACTATTGAGAAATGCCATGAATCGATGCTACTTAAAGATGGTCAACACGTTTTCTTAGTCATTGAAGAAAACAAAGGGCCGCGGCCTACCCTCAAAGGAAGGGGATACTTGTCTTCAGTACATGCTTAATTAATAATAACGCATTCATGTTAAAAGTATCTCTTACCCTAAATATACAAAGAGCAAGGATAAAATTGGGGAAACGAAGGAATTGTGTCAATGTAACGGATGTATATAGACAAACACATATACACTTTCGAAAAAGGAGAAAAAATGGAGAAATGCGATGCCATCGACGACGCCCTGCTTGGCACAGAAATCCGCGCACGACCGCCAGGCGAAATCCGAGACATTGCGAAGACTGATGAAGGCATTGCTGATGACGAGGACACGCGCAATGGTGTTTGATAGCGTGCTCAAAAACCGCTACTGTCGAGTGGCTTATGATGGTGCCATATTGCTTGGTACTTTGGCGCAGCGTCAAAATACGTGAAGTGCAGAACCCACACTCGGTGATAAGTTAGATTATTCTACCAAAAAGTCGAAATTAGGTTGTACAAAAAAGTGCTCCCGAAATACGAGAAGAAAAGCTTTTTGGGAAGGCGTAAATGGGCCATATGCACTCTCAGTTTTAGAGGTTGTGGACTGGTGGCATCTCAGACAACGGCCTCATACTAATCGTATTGAGAAAACCCGTAAATAGAATATTCGTCTTAGTTGAGTAAAAGATAAAAAGTGGACTCCAAAAAGAGGGGTTTTCTACAGGGAAGAGTCAATAAACAAAGTAAGTGGCAAACTTTTGCGCTGCTTTTGCAAAGGAGCAACGTTGAACACACCGGATGTTACTAGTCACGGAAACCATTCTTTTGTTACGGTTCAAGCATTGCTACTCCAAGCATGACCCGTTCTGGGGGAAGCAAGATAAGACCAAAGGTGCTAACATTAAGATTTCTGCCCTACTGCGCTTGAAACTAAGAGGGCAGGGAAGTCGATCAGGGCTCTAGGGGCAAATTGGGGGGTTGAAAGGCGCTTAACAAAACTTTGTCTATGCCTCTTTGATTTGGTTTCCCAGAGGGGGCTCATGACAACAATGCCGTAATGTCGGCAAAGTCCTCCCCCTTTTTGCTAACGCGACAATCACAACCGGCCTTCTCAAATACGCACAATGCCGAGGCGACACTAACTACCCTAAAAAGCGCTATTATTGCAATAAGAGGAACTGAAGGAATGGGAAGGGTGTTTTCAAGGCGGATCCAGGAAATGGGTAAACATCGGCATTTTAAGCTTGACTTCAACTTGTCCTGTTACCAGTTCGTAGACTGCAATGCAACGCGCAAACGAACCGCAGGCGACCCCGAAGAGCATCATTGGGACCCTAAAGACAACCTTTTCCCGCGCCTCTTGTTGAAATGCGTGAAGAGCCTCGCTTAGACGCAAATGACTGAAATCGGCGTGTCCTTAAAGCAAAGTTGGTCCTACAGTGGTGCGTAAGTTCTTTGCCTTTTACAAACTTTTTGCAAAAGCTTCGAGGGCCAAGCAACATTAATCAGACACAATTTGGCGTTAAAATTGGTGTACATCCAGCAAAGTATGTCATTCTAAGCGATTTTACGGCTTAACCCTTGGAGTGCGGGTGCTAATGGTTTTCGGCATCGATGTAGCTTGAAGCTATTAGCGTTAGCCAATTGATGCCTCTCAAATCAAACATTAGCCGTGTGAAGCATCCTAAATGCATGATTTTTGACTAAATAAGCACGACTTAAAGGGGGCCCAACCACGCTAAACAAAAAACTCATTAACAATTCGTTAGCATTTCTTTTCAAGTCGTTAGAAGGTGCATAGTAAGGTAGCTGACAAAAGACACCTCGCATAGATTTGAATGTTTATTCAGAAGTAGCTGATGTAGTTTCAGCTAAGAATTATCCACAAAGCTGACGTAAAGAACACATCACCGTTGTTTCAAACCAGAAAGTAGACATGCGCTAATTGCCTTTGACTTAATGCAAATCTTGGCATACAAGATGTACCAACTGAAAGCATGGCTTTTGAAGACGCGCCGCAAAAGGAAATGCCACAGTTTCCGTTCTAGCTTTTGTTCCTGTCAAACGACCCAATCTGTTTTGGCCGGTATATTTCGGGGGAAATATGTGTAATTGACTGTTTTCTTGTAACTTTAAATTGTTCAAAATTGCTCAACCAAAAACTTTTTACTTTATTTGATTTTTTCTATGTAAGTAATAAATGATTTTTGTTCATTAGGCTAACCAAAAATAGCGAAACAGCTATTCTGTAAAAGAAAGTACATTGCCACAAATGCTAAGAAACAGTATAATTTGATTGAGGTAAAGTGTCAATACCAGCACCTTCGAAACTACATGCATTGGGCTGTGAATGGTAGAATGTCAGCAATTCGATGCCAGCGTTATGCCAAAACACCATAGCCGCAAGGATGAGTAAGTGCCACCATTGGTGACTGCATCCAACGTAATCAAAGCATCCTGAAAAGTGGAATTTGAAATGGAAAGTGTTAGCATGAGGAAACGCACCTGGCAAAAGCCTCTCCGGAAAAAGGGTCGCATAAAAGATAAATGCGGCTCCGACAAGTGCAAAAAGAAGCAGAATGTTGGGAATCCATTTCTGAAATTGATTTGCAAGCGTCAATCAAATATGAGGCAGATCTATTACCTCGACGTGAGGGTGACCAAATCCGCCATGCAAGCTGATCCAGTGAGCTGTGGGATACAAACCAAAAGTCGTAATTAGAATGTAAGTCAGATGGAGATAACCAATGCGCGTGTTTCCAAATTTGCAAGTTAGAGAATCTTTTCGTGCAGGAATATACAAAGTTATAAATAAAATGAGCGACAGCACCATTAAGTAACTCTTTCTAATTTCCTGTAACAACGTGTCAGACAAATGCTTTCAAAACAATAAATTAATACCGGAAAACAATAGAAGGAAGTGTATATTCCACCGAGATACATGCCAAGAAGTCCTGCAGAAATGCCAAACACATCTGCTTGCAGCCATGTTCGTCGTATTTTGTGATCAATGCAACCAAATGTATGATAGCCGGCAGACAGTGTCATACAAACCTGGGAGCCGAGAATGGACAAAAACGTAATCCAATGATCAGAACTACTAGCACCAATTGCTGGTAGCACATAAAAGTGGCAGTTAATCTGCATCCATGTAAAATAAATAAGGCCACCAAAATGGCTCCAAATATTTATAGTCTCGTTATTCCAGCTAAATATGGACTTTAGACACATGTGAGGGGTCAATTTCATTGGTCGGTAAGCAGTATGGATATGCTCGTTGAGCCACATAGTGGGCTTGAGCGTGTCCCGATGCACCAAGGAGTAGTTTCCATGTCGCCGACATACAGGACCACGACGACATGGGTGACAACGGCCCATACCTGAAAGAAGTTCCTGGGTTTTAACAGAGCACTGCTTGTAAAACGGACTTCAATTCAAAAACGGGATCATGGAAGAATGAAAAGTGAAAGTCACACTTCTTGCCACCCGCCGGCTGACCGGCTCATACAAGCCCTGTGGGCAGTTGCGCGGGCAGGCTGGACGTGAAGTCGTCTATGGGTGGATGAACGGAATCCTCTCGTCAAATCGATCCGACGTGTCTTGAACCAGACGATATCCTCAGGGCATGATTTGGGTCGGTTGTCCGGCGTAACATGAATTTCGCAATGAGCGAAGATTTGCAGGATATGCATGCGCGCTTTTTAATACTCATCATTCCTCAGAAGAACAGTATCGCACGGGAACACACATTGTGTATTCTCAACTGGTTGATTTCGAAGAAAAGATGGTGATTCGTATGGTCTTTTGAGTAAACGACGTAAAAAACCAAGGCGCTTTTTATTCACGTTACGCAAACTTCATTAACGCATTGACAATAAAGACGCAACATTCATAATCAGATTAAGCATAAAACAATATAACGATGCGCATAATTACATTTTTCTTTCGTCGGCTGCGTCAAAAAAGCAGGGACATCCCGTTAAAAATCAAACATCAAAACTGCAAATACAATTCAACTGCGGCTAATAGGGGCGTGGTGAAACGTAAACGGTGATGATGGCAAGATTATCACCGATCAGAACGTGATTTGTGGTGAATGTGCGGATGTGCACCCTGATCACGACCTTACGTTCTCCTTTGATTGCTTTGTATTGCATCAGAGTGCCTGAAATAGTTATATAAACAAAGTTTTACATAAACAAAAGGGCAGCTCTCACCGTAGTTAGACACCTGCTCGATCTTGAAGCGATCTTTGTTGCACTCATCGAGGTGATATTCCACACGGAAAGGCAAATCTACTTCAGTGTAAATGCGTCCAACCTAAAAACTATTTTTGTAATAAAATATTGATTCAAACTATCTACCTCATAGGGAGAAGCCATGGGGTCAACCGAGCTCGGAATACTCGAAAACTGATACAAAATTTCATTTGTAATATTAGCTGCACAGACAAAATCTTTTTCATGACACTTTTTCAAGCAAGCGTAACCATCATCAACTTTGCTAAAAATGTTTATTTTTAACTTAATGTCACGATATTCATTCACAAATGACACACAAATCAACAGACAAAAAACGAGATCATAAGAAACACTTCACAGAAATGTTAAACCACAAGATGGTGACGATGTTTGTGATGGTAGTGATTATGGGTTAGCGGTGGGGGTCTATATTGTGACACATAAATAATAAGGTTAGCAATGTATTTGCTGGTGAATTCGCCGTTAACGTGAAGTCGGAGGACCAATTCAAGATGAACTTCTTGAGGCCCATCTAAAGTGTCTCGAAGTGCAATTTGTGCAGAGTTGAGTGTTTCTCCCTTTTGGATCAGGAAATTTGATCTAATTGCTGGGATGACGTTTGCTTTGTCTATACAAAAATAAGTGTTAATAATTGAACAATCAGTGACACAATTTGACATTACCCGGTTTCGCTTTTACAACTCTGAGCTCGAATTGCATAAGGGAGTTTTCGCTGCTTGGACCCTTCATGCTAAATAACGTAACTGACGTTCGTTGAGATGAAATGTTGACGTGCTTCGGAATAGCAATGTGTTCCCAGCTCATATGGGCTGGATACTGCTTACAGATATCAACACTAACAGTCTTACACAAGTTGGGACTGCGGACACAACGACTGTAAATTAGACAATCACACTGTTAATTGTTAGACAAATTAAAGATTCAACCAACTTCTTGTAGTGCCTATCAGGGACATAGTTCGGAGGGCAATTGATTCGTTGACATTTGTAGCTTCCCAATGTATTAACACAGATTGACTTCGGATCGTAACAACCGAGTGTAGCGCATTCGTCGATATCTGTTGAAAATATCAAAATTAAGTAATAAGAAAAAGTGATTAACGTACCGCGACAGGTAACAGAATCATTTTGAATAGCATAACCAAGAGGGCAGGTACACTTGAATGAACCAGGTGTGTTCACGCATTCTCCCATACAGATGGAATTGCCAGCTTTAGAGAAGCGGTCGCATTCATTGATATCATCGCATGTACGTTCATCAGAACTGAGCTGATAACCACGATCACAGATGCATTGGAAGCTTCCAGGAGTGTTGACACATGTTTGTTGGCACTTTGCGATGCCGGACGCACATTCATCAATGTCTGTAATAACTAATTAGCTACCCTTAAGTGTTTTTGAGCAACTACCTTCACAGTTGCGACCATCTTCAGACAATTGATATCCAGGCTTACAATGGCACTTAAAAGTACCGGGCATATTAATACAAGTAGCATGCATGTTACACATGTGTCCAGCAAACTTGACACATTCATCAACATCTTCACAGGCATGAGTGGTTGCGTTGAACTCATAACCTGGGCTGCAAATGCAACGGTACGATCCAGGGGTGTTGAAGCACCGTAATGGGGGACAATTGTTCATGGAAGGGTCGGCACATTCATCAATATCTGAAACAAACTGATTAGATGACATTAGAAAACTGAAATTTAGTACCGATACAGAAACCAGTGGTAACATTCATCTTGTAACCTGAATAACACAAATTGCCCTTCTCTTGACAACGGTAACTGCCAGGAGAGTTAATACAATCTTCATAGATTGAACAACGATTTGGAGTAGCGCACTCATCAATGTCCTCGCATTTACCATCCTTAGCCTTATAGCCTAACGGACAATCAATAGATTGACATTCTCCGGTTTGTGGATTCATCAATTCACTTTCGGAACATCGTTTAGGATCGCATCGGAAACTGCCTTGTGTGTTTCTGCATTGATACAATGGGCCACAATCATGTGCACCCATATTGCACTCATCAACATCTAAAAACCCTCAATTACACATGTTTTTAAATTGTTGTAGTCCAATGTGACGTGATGTTAGCTAACATTCACTCGACACTGACAACAAAAAAAATCAAACCGAGGCATTCTTCAGTTTCACTGTCGAGGGCGTAGCCAGTTCCACACGTGAGTGTTCGGATGCATTTGTAGGATCCAGGTGTGTTCAAACATCGTTGAGATTCAAGGCAGTCGTAGGCCAGCGTTAAACATTCATCAATATCTAATACGTACTCGTTAGTCGATGGAACGGACATTTACGATCGAGATTAGAGTCGGCGGACATGAGTCACAAAAAGGAACGAACACAATGCAAAAAGCGGACGATTAGTTAGCAGCGAAAACTGTTCCAAGTTGCAAACACCAATCAGCTGTCTTACCCTCACAGCGGCCTTCCATATCCTTTTGGAAGCCCTCCGGGCACAGGTGGCTATGAATGTCATTCATATGACGGCGATCTTCGAAAAAGTTCCCTGCTCGTTTCTTCATTCGGTCAAAGATGTCATGAATATTTCTATACCAAGGATTTTTTTGGGTGGAAGCTTCTAAGCGAAGGAGTGTAAGCATGGGAATTAAAGCTAAAGGGTCAAAAACATACCAATGCAGGATTTTCCATCTGATCCAAGATCGTAACCATCGTGGCAAGAACACTCAACATCTTCACCACCTCGATCGTTACATTCATGATCGCATGGGTTTGAGACACAACGACCCGCTTTATAAGTTCCAACTTTGTTTCCAGTTTCATAATAGGTTTGTGGGGGTCCATCTGTGATAAGTTTTACCTCGGGAATAGCAGTAGCATTTGAATTGCTCGAGCAACATTGATTGAATGATAAAAGACACACGGAACTAAAACCTGGAGGAGCGACACATGGTTTTTTGTTGGCAACAAGGTCTTTGGCGAGAAGGCAACAGTCGCAACATTCCTGTAAGTTTTTGAGTTTGATGGGTCAAAACAGTGTTATTGATTTTAATTGCGTTGCTTACTCGTTCAATTCCTCCACCTTGACCATTGACATTCATGGAACAGTAGCCATTACCCTCTGCAAGTGTCACGCCCTGCTTACAACTTGTGTCCAACAACGCCCGAAGACAACAGATGGATGCAGTGCGGGAGCATGTTACCGAACTTCCAATAGATTTCAGATTAAGACATGTATTAGTTTCACGGTAATGCCGTGCACCACCGGCACAGCAACGAGAAAGTTCAGCAATGCCAAGTACCGCCGGTACAACTACAACTGTTAAGACTGATAAAAATGTATACAATAGTTAAAAAAAACTCTCACATGCTATAAGGACTATCAGTAGTCTTCGCATTGCTTGACCGATGCGCGTAAACACAGGATTGGAACTAAAAAAAGAATTCTGTTCTGCAAATAGAAACCTCCAAGGCGCGAGACCACAAACACTTTTGCCGCTAATATTCACGACTCGAAAGTTGACTCGACTAAACAAGTTGACCATCCACGAAGGGGCGACAAACACGGTTGGAGGCGGTGACCAATTCCAATTCACGTAATATTTGTCTGCTATAATTTTTCGACACCCAGGCCCGAAGATTATCAGGTCCTCGGCCATCTGTTTGCGGATCGCAAAGGCGGGGCCGCCACCTCAAAACTTGCGCAAAAAGACGAGGTATCCATTCCTGGACTCTAAGCCGGTCCGTAAAAAGAAAGTGTTCCAGAAAATCGCCTGACAAAGCTGACCAGTGGTCCTCAAAAAGCTTCGGAATTTTTACGCATGCAGCATTTTTGCGTGCATAGAGGTATTCTGGAACAGACAAAGGGTCGAATAGTACGAAGACAAACATAACCAGAACTGGGAGTGACGCGTTCGGGTACTTTCGATAAAAAAAATAATGCATAACGAGCCCAGCTGATAAGGTAGACGCCATTCAAGCTGACTTGGAAATGCAGACATAGGAAAAAGTGCTCAAGGCTCAAGTTGCACTATAAACTGCGCCTCCTTAAGCGATCGCAACGACGAAGTTAATGACTTGACAATGTTCTTCGGCAATGAACACTTTTCTCGGAGACATAAAAATTGCACAATGCCAAAAAGGTTGGATTGAATTTCACGAAAAGTATGCGGGAGGTCTGACTTTAATGATCATGATAGATTTTCAAAAGTGTGCCACGAAGGAAAACTTACTACTCATTCCGAGTCATAATATAGGTTTGCACGGCTTTTAAATCAAAACAACCTGCCAGGTGTTTCCGAGCAAAATGATCTGCTTTTTTTTAAACTCGTAACCCGGTTGTGGATACAAGTTGACACCCTCCTTAAATTTCACATAACAATAGGTCATTGTTTTTGACTTTTTTAAATAGATCAGTTGAAAAACGGAAGACAATTGAGAATTCAAAGCGTTGAAATAGTTATCTGGCCAACTCAATAAACGGCAAACTACAAGACAATTAAATTTGATGATCCGATCAGCAGTTTTATAGGTTTTAATGGGGCGGCGGAGGCGGAACAAAGACATTACCACGAGGGAGTTTGAGTTCACACCCCAGATGTTGCAGTTTAAAAGAAGACAACAAATTGAAGCCACACTTTTGAACCCATAAAAAATCTACATTTATTATCACATTATTATAGTTAAAATAAAAAATTGGTTTTCTTGCAAATAATGTGGTTCTTCGTTGAATACAGTAGTAACTGTATTTTTATGTATTTTTTTCACAAACTGTACTTCTTTCTTTATTTTTATAATGCTCATAACATTCAAACCCAGTTCAATCATGAGTTCCGTATACTACTTAAATCGCCTTTGAAAGTTTATCATGTTCGTTAAGCCGTACAAAAAACAATACTGTCTTATGGCCACAGTCTAGAAATAACAACGACGACGCCCCACCACCAAAGCTAAAATTCTTCGATTAAATCGTTGAGTGATAAACGCTGTTCGAAACGTGAACATCGACATTAGTTTTGACGAATGTCATACATAAATTATAAGAAAAACTTTTGATGTTTCCGCTATTTGGAGACTACGAATGGGTACTTGATTGCATTTCAACTGTTAAGCACGTCGTAGTAATTAAAACACAAATTGTCACTCACATCAAATGCCAGATGTTTCTTGTATGTATCACTCACTTGGAAACCAATCAGTTGAATTAATTTATTGCAGTTAAAGCTATTTTCATCAAATGCAATTGTTTACATTTTAAGGATCAAAGCTCAAATTGAATTGAGACACTGTTTTGACTTCAATGGCAGGAAAACAGGATGTTGCCACATTCCAAAATAAGCATTTTGCAGGTGTTTCAATGGATTTCGTAAGAAAGTCTAGACCCAGATCCGGCATTGAAAGCTTTCTTTAGCAATTTCCCGAAAAAATACCATTTGATACCTTGCACTAGCCACACCAAAAAAGGTGCTGCCGTCGGCAAAAATCACCTGCTGAGATCGCCCCGCCTTATGAAGGAGGGGTATCCGGGATCGGACTGTTTATAAAAACGGTATCGAACCATTTATATGACATAATTCAAAAATCGATCTCCTAACTAAGGCCCGGGAACTCAAAACTCTCAGGGGACAACACCATGGCCCTAATATGCTTGGGTTGCCTGGAGCATCCCCGCGGGGTTCACCGGGGACTACTGTTCTTTGCCGCTATCTTCTAAAGGCATTTTGATAGATTTTTTTCATTTTGCATGTTTTTGAAAAAAGCCGATTACGGGATAACATTTATGAACTCCTTTTGTGCAGTGTGCTCTTTAAAAATCTCGCTAAAATAAAAAAATGATATCTGAAAACTGTAATTCGGGACATTTGCCCATAAGAACAATAAACTGTATTTTTTGCGCACCCTAGATTGCATAAGCCCATTGGAAACTGATTTGCTTTTTCCCGAACAAAGATCCCGATTCAGATCATGACCAAACGTTATTCGACGTCAAATTAACTTTTCCAGACAATGTCCACAATGTTGTTTGTTTTTCCCCTCCTCCAAAAACACCCGACAAACAGAAACAACTGCTTTCGCGCGAAGACCTTGCGTTTTTTCATAGCCGCGTACGTCATGTGCTCCGTTCGGTCTGGGACATCATGCTCTGAGAGAACTTTCGTTCCCCTCCAGGCATAGCTTATCACGGATGTACTGTGTGCGGTTCGTCCGTCCGTGTATTTTCCCCTCCGGGGTCATAAAGTCCTTCCCCTTCCTTGCTGCATTGCTCGTGGAATGTTTTTCATTCATTGTAGCAACTACGACATCCTACGAATAGCGACTTTTTTAGCTTCTCAAACTAAATATGGGTCGTCGTGGAAAGAACATCGAACCTGCTGTTGGTAAGTGTTTTGTTGATGAATTATATATAAAAAGTTAGTAATTGCATCATTTTCAGCTCGTTCGCAAGCGGGTGATACCGACCCGAGCGACTTGGACTCGGTTGCGTACTCGAGTGTTGTTGGGGATAATGATACCGTTCATAGTGAGTTATTTTTAGATTATATATATATATATATATTATTGAGTAAATTTACAGGCGGAAGTGACAGTGATATCCTTGGCCCCCACGTAATTGACGTTTTGCGCACCAATGTCGAGAATGCTGCGGACAAAAGGTAGGTTTTTATAGCTTTACAAAAACAAGTTTATATATTTTCATTTCAGCAACAACACGCGCATCGAAGCGATGAAAAACCTCATTGGTCTTCTTCGCAAATGCATCCTCGATGAGGACCTCGAGCACTGGAAAGCAAGCCTGTGTGATTCGATTGAGAAAAATCTGCGCCGTACAGATGAAGAATCCACTCTGGCTTGTGGCCTTGTCGGTCTTCTGGCCATTCAGAAGGCCTTTGACGTTGAAGACGAGCTCCGAGGGCCCCTCAAAGCGCTTGTCCATCTGGCAAACGACTACTCAAAGCCGGAGGCCCTCCGTGCCGACGCCGCGCAGAATATCGGGATCGGGGCGTTCTTTTCGGCCGATCAGCCTTCAGAAATCCGGGACTATGTCACTACCCTCGCAAATCTTTGGTCTGCTGTGAGGACCACGTCGCAAACTAGCGCTCTGTTCACATCCGCTTTAGAGGCATGGACTGTTCTTCTCCACCGGGTAAGCCTATTCGCACTTCATATTTTTTAAAGATAATCAATCACGAATCAATTTAGGCCGGCGATGCTGCCGTTAACACCGCCGTCGAAGACAGTCAGCCGAAGCTCTGTCAATTCCTGTCTGCCTCCAACGTCGAAATCCGCATTGCCGCCGGTGAGGCCCTTGCTACGCTTTATCAACTCGCTCGCGAAAGCGACGAAGACTTTGAATTTGGAAACCAGACTTACGTCGAAGAAATCATTGAGAAGCTGTCCCTCGATTCCGCTAAATATCGTGCCAAACGTGACAAGCGTGCACAGAAGATGACTTTCCGCCAGATCAACGACGTCATGTTCAATGATGCCTTCCCTGAATCCCAGGTGCAGTTCAACCGACGAGAAACTCTCGAAATCACCGACTGTATGGGCCGCCTTCTGTACGATAACTTGTGCATCTCCCTTAAGGTAAGCAACACCAATTTTTACTGATGACCTCTAATGTAACCCCTTTCAGAGCCACATGAACATCCACTTGTCCAAGAACGCCGTCATCCGTGATGCTTTCGATCTTGGTCCCATCGTCGAAACCGATGTCGTCAAGGAGACCAAGCAACAGAAGAAGGAGCGTCAACAGACTCAAGTCGAAATGTCCAAGATGCGCAAAATGCACCGCAACAAGCAACGTGATAAGAAAGCCTATTAGACTTGTTCAAGTCTTTCAGCCAACTATATACACTTTTTCATAACCTTTCTGACTTTCTAAGCCCACTATCTTTGCCAATTGCGGGGTTTTCTTTTTCATAACTCACAGTTATCTGATTTATTAATGGTGTCGTAATAAAGTTTATCGAAGTAACTATTGTTGATCAACATGAAAGAAGTTTGAGTCATCGTTGGGCAGATCAGAAATGGCAAAAATAACTTGGGCTTTACTTGAAAGGCAGGCTTTTGTAAGTCAAATCACTTCCTTGGCATTGATTTGTAGTTGAAATTAAGTCGATGAAGCTCGTCCGGGCTGATATTTTTTGTAACACATGTCCTCTCGTTGCGACCATCCTCATGCAAATTACAGTAATCCGTATTATTATTAAGTTACTAAACCAAAATCGTTTTTGTACGCAAAACTACGTCTTGCTTAAACACTTAAACAAGGTATCAGTATATACACAGATGTGTTAGCTAAACGTATTACGACGACTTTTTTAATAGCATGGACTCTGCTTCCGTAGCCGTTTCAACTGCTGGCGAGGACGTTGCATTGTCTGACTGTGTGTCAAGACCCGTTGCTGTATCATGATCAACATTTTTGAGGGATGCAAATAGCTGGTGAGGCAAATAACTTGTAAAGGCCAACATATAATAGTAAACCAAAACAACCAGTGAAAACAGTGGTAAAAGTGATATCAGACCATCCTAAAAATGAGCATTGTATCTTAGAGTTTCATTGAAAAGATCGTCGAATGCGGTTCGAACCTCAGGTTGGCGAATCGGAACGTGATTTTCCTGGGCGGTAGACTCCTTCAACTGGACAAGCTGGTTGACATCGTGGTTGCAGCCACTGAGGCAACACTTGACAGGCTTCTTGTTTTCGGATTCGAGGGCCTCGATATGGCTTTCGCGGGTGATAGCAACGATCAAGTCGCAAATCATGTGCTGGATGTCCAATGGAGAGCCGGGATACGCGCTACCCTCGGATGCCAAACCTTCCAAACCTTTTTGAAGTCGCTGGAAGTCGACGCCGTAAGTGAGCAGGGTGTTGGCAGAAACGCGATTGTTGAGCACAGATGTGAAAGGCGGCAGTTCGACTGAAACGTTCGTTTAAGAAAAGTGACACAGAATGGATTTTCAAACCTTTGGGAAAGATGCCAACAGGAGCCGGCTCAGAAGGCACGGGGTCCATCATCGTGACAAGATCCGTCGTGGAAGCATTGTCCTTGATCTCGGACTCCTCAGTGGTCTCCGGAACTTCCTTCTCCAACTCCTTAACACGAGCGGCAAGCTTCTGATTCTCGGCACGGGTGTTCTCGAGTTCACGGCAGACAACTTCATAGTTGCTGTTGAGCTTCTCCGATTCAGCCTTGTGATGCCCCAATTCGCGCTGCGTGTCCGACAACGACTCCTTCAGCATGGTATTCTGCTCTTCGACATTCATCAAGGCAATCTCGGCCTCCTCGTGACGAAGGCGGGCTTCACTAGCTTCCTCTATGTACTTCCGAAGACGTTCTTTCGTGCTGGATTCAAGCTTTTCCCGCTCATTGAAGATTTCCTGGACCTTGGCCTTAAGCTCGACATCTGTGAGATTCTTGTTGAGGCAGAAAGTGAGCTGCGACTCCAGAACTTCGATACGGGACAACAACCGATCTTCGTTGATCATAGCTTGCCAGTTTGCTTCGGCAGCGATTTTGGCGGATTTCAGCGCTTCTTGGAGAACCATCAGCTTGTTGCCAAGAGCCTGAAATGAGTCAGATAACACGATAGGTCCCATAAAGCTGTAAAGACAAACTCACGGATTCGCGGTGCTTGGCTTCGAAAATGTACTGCTGCATTTGATACATTTGGTCCTCAGAAACGACGAGACAATTCTTTGGAATCCTTTCCGACATATTCGACGTAGCATCTTGTATGGCCGAACGGCGGTTACCGATTTCTTCACCCTTCTCGTTCAAAAAGCGAACCATTGCGACAACACATCCACTGGCAACTATAACTAAGTAGGTTTTTTTCGGTTGAACCAAACCAAAATGGTCAAACTAACCTCTCTTAGTATTGTCCACAATTTCAACGCCAAGCTGCAAAATATCACCCGAATTCAATTGCACAGGCCCGGAAACTTCCGAACTACCACTTAGTCGATGATTATTGATAAACGTGCCATTACTAGATTTGGTATCTTTGATGAAAAAGGTATCCTCTTCGCACCAAACAACGGCGTGATTTCGCGACAACACCTAAAAAACCAAAACGTTGCCAATGAAGAACAAAAAAGAAGGAAAGAAGAAAAATTGACTCACTTTGCAGTCAAATATAGCATTATTAGGCGTTGCAGCGAAACGACCAACAGCACGGCCAATTTTGACAGCACTGTCCTCACCCCGAGGCACGACGACCCTTCGATCTTGAAACTCGTGAGAATTGTGGCAGGGCGTTAACAGCATGACCGGCCCGGTCTCGGGCTGCTTCGAGCTTGGCGGATTTTTATTGACTGCCATCTTAGGTTAGTGATAGTTAGTCTTAGACATAATACCTGTAAGAAATCGTTAAGAAAATGAAACAGGTTTCAAATGTTACAGGTATAAAGTAATCAGGGCTAACAACCCAGTAATTCCATAAATGCAATTCAGAGTTAAGTTTAGTTTATCGAAATAACAAAGTGAAAATTTGATTAAGTTTGAGACCACGTAAATGAGATTGATATGAATAACTGTAAAGGCACGATCATTCAGGAATTTCGCAGGAATCTGCCTTGTTCCGTTTGCAGTTGTAAGTGATGAATTCGAACTTCTCGCTTGTCGCGAAAGAACCGGGATTAAAAACCAAAGGCCGCGAATTGGAATCGCCATCGATGATGTATTGTTGATAGTCGTCGGCAAGAATAAGCACATCAGGCTCGGGACTCAGCTCGAAAAGATAGTCGAACTTTGGAACGACCGGAGTGACATACAATGGCAGTGGGGAGTAATGCTTCTGGCTTCGGACAGTCTTGACGAACTGAAAGATAACAAAGCGTCATTGAGGCAGTGGAGAGCGTGGAGTCCAAATTGGACAGCCGGCTAGCTATTACAAAATAGCATAGCGCATGGAGGACTTCTTTTATATATAAAAAGTGTGTAAACTCACTTGGTTCGGTATTTCTGCCTTATCACCAGCGACGCGAATAGCATTGGTACACGCTTTAAAGATATTATCCTCGCGAAAGATGATGATCGAAACGTCGCGACACTGCAGTTTGCACGGATTCGATGCGAAATGAACATTTGACATCCCCCGAAAGTGGTCCCCGTGGGCGACTGGCGCGCTGCAATTCATACATACAATTATATTGGTCAGACTGAAATGCACGACATCATCGTCAAAACGTACCGGGGGAACACTTTGCTTGTCGGCAAATCCTGCGATGACGGGACAAAAACGAACTGCGTATTTGCATATTGCTCTTGGTATTGATCGATGATATTATTCAGATGACGAAAGCCCTTGTCTATGGCTGGCATTGGATCGGTCGTTGATTTGGGAGAAAGGAAATTGCCGCAGAAAATGAAAGCATATGGCGGAAAGTCGGCAAATCCGCCCAAAACGCTGTTAATCTTCTTCAGGACGACGGGACTGTCGAGCCAAACTTCAGAGAAGACCGCAATCATCTCGCTTTCATCCCAGAGGTCAGTCCGACGACGGCGGATCATTGGCTCCGGTCGAAGCGCAGGTAATGAAACAGTTTTCACGTCAAGCATGTTGTTCTTGTACAAGCCGTGAAAAGTATATATTCCGCCCTCGAAGAAGATCCCGTCTTCAAAGTTGGCCCCATTGAGATTGATCTTCAAGAAGCCAGTCGGGTCTTCAATTGCATAGGAGGACATCGTGTCACGTCGAAGCATGGCCAAAACGGTGACAGCCGTGTTGTTGCGGGAGAACAGCAACTCCAAGGGCAAAACATTCGGTGTTGTAACATTTTTCTTGATCAATTCAAAGCGCTCCTGCTCCGCGCTGACGTCTTGCCGTTTGATTTCTTTATACAACTTTGTAATTGGGTCCAATAGTTCTTTCTTCCATGCGGTTGCATTTATCACTTCGAAAACCTTGGCGCTGAAATATATGTAATGAGCTCAAATTACAAATTATATATATTTCGGACGTACTTTTGACTGTTCTTTCCGCGAGCCAGGCGGGCATGACATTGTTTAAGGATGGCAATGTCGATAATTTCATCCTCAACGTTTTCGACAATCAGACGATCGACGATTTTCTTGACATATTCGCGGATCTGCTCGGGAGTCTTCTCTACGCAACATTCGGCCGCAAGGTTAAGCGCATCTCTGAAAGAAAAAACATGCTTTGAATTTTGGCGCCAAAAGGGAGACTTACACTCGAAGGGACACATTCTGGAGCTCGAACTCCCTTTTCACCCGTCGCCGAACTTCGGCTGTGCTCATTACCTGAAGAAAGTTGGCATTAGCATATATTGATAAGTCGGCTGGCAATTAATTATGCCATTGATTTTCAAGTTCGCGCTCGCTGCCCTTCAAGTCGCGCATTTTAGGAAGGGGTACATTAAGCTACCGTTTCCGACTGCCTGAGGCTTTCGTGGCGGACTTTGGCCTAGCGTTCATTCATGCCTCCACATACGGGCACTTCTGGACGCACGAGTATAGGTGCCCTCGGCAATGACGTCAGACGAGACGAGATGGCGCTTGCCGTTGCAATGAGTATTGACGCCTGCTCGCACTACTCTGTCTCTCTCCCATCTTTGCTTCACTCGCAATCGAGCGAACGACGACTCGTCCGCGTCCCCCCGTAAAGGGCGCCCCACAACGTCGTCGGTCGTTCGGGGTCTATGGCACAACGTCCATAGCAGCGCGCAGGGATTATTGTTTATTGGCGGGGGATGTGTGTCGCGTTTGTTCTTCCGTCGTGCATTCACGGGCCGCGGGCTGTCTACCGCTTGATTTTCAGGAGACCCCACCACCCCTCACCCAGCCTGCGACACCGGACGCGTAGCTAGAGGAAATCGACCGCTGACTCTGCATCTCTTCCGACACTTTCACATCGGTGGTCGTGTGCTTCGCCGGCGGTCACATTACATCTCGGCACCGCTTTGAGCCACGTTGTCTGTTCTTGATAATCGTACAATTCAGGTCTATCCATTAGGCCTTAATTGTTAAGTCTTAATTATCATAGTTAAAATGACTATACCCGGCGATGAATATACCTATTCCGTCATCGAACGGGCCGTTGTCGAGTTAATCAAAGTTTACGGGTTCACGCATCTCGAAGAAGCTGCCCTAAACCAAATATGCCTTGTCGTCTATCGGGTTATGAGCAAAATGGGGAGCGATGTCAAAAGTTTAATCGATCACGGTAAGCATTCAGTTTCACGCTAGTCAAGTCATACAGTTCTCAAAGTTGGCGTAAGATTGTTTTTGTTTACAAGATCTTACGCGCGCCAAAATCTTATAGCGTTTGCGCTCTTTTCGACTAGAAAGTTGTTTTGCAATTTTATATCCGCGTAAGATCTTTTGAAAAAAAAACATATCTTACGCCAATTTGAGTCTACTAGAAGGCCAAAATGCCTCTGGCAGTAATGCACATGACATTTTGCAAAGATCGATATTAACAAACTCTTCTTTAGCGGGTAAAAGTCAACCTGACTTAAATGACATGATTTTTGCCGCAAAAAAGAGGAGAATTACTGTCGAAGGATTACACCAACTCATGATTTGGACAGATCCGACACCACCACCAGTTAATGTAAGATATCAAAAACAGTCTGAAAGGGATCGCTCACGTCTTGTTTCACTTTTTAGATTCCTATATATCCCGTGAAACTGCCTGAACCTCCCGTGCGACCTTTTTCCCCAGCCGAACTCGCGGAACGGGAAGAAAAGGAAATTCCCTCTTTTTGTCCTTCTATAAGGATCAAGCCTCCTCCCTCGAAAGTCTCTCGCAAAGAGAAGCAGCAATCGGCCGTGAAAACCGATGGCGATCCGCCGCCAGTGACAGCCGCTAAACGAATCATTCAGTAAATTTTTCTTCCTTTTTCAGCTGGCGTAATGGAACATCAACTAAAAGGCCCTCGTTTTAGACCGCTCACGCGGACAACGGTGGATACTGTTCGTCTGGCTAAAGTGATATATAAAGAATTGACTGTAGTTCAACAAGAGAAGGCTGGAAAACCACCGTCGGACAACCCTACGTTTGCTGAAACATTGTACGACTTCCATGCTCGTCTGCAAGAGAATCCGGTGGAGGATCGTGTTGAGGAAGAGAATCCGGATGCCACGGTTACTGAAATCATCTACCCACCGCAACTATGCGCCCAACCGCCGATCTTCCACCGAAGGCCTCAGCTTATGCATACGAAGTAGGTTTTGATTCTTTTGGGGAAGTTTGAAAGTCGTGGTGAAACACAGCTGTCGGTAGTTGGCAGTTTCATTGGCCGGATATGGACTGGCTCGAACTTTTAAAAAGACGAGATGTGCACAAAACGGCCGAACATTAGCCCGTTCAAACGCCGGTATGGCTCGACGGCGTCCAGTATTTCATAACGATATTTCATAATTGGACGTCGTAAAGTCAAATCAAGTTCAATCTTGTGCGCACTTTTTTGTTTTGTTTCATTTGTTTACAAGAAATGCAAGCAAACGTCAGTCCGCAATATCCATTTGGGGTCCAGAATTTTCTCGAACCAATTTAACTAATATGTACTTCCACTAATAAATACTATTTTCAGTGCCCCTTCGAGAGTTGAGGTGACGGATGATCCTGAACGAGACGCTCGGCTTATCCAAGAGCACAAAGAAGAACGAGAAATCCTTGATGAAATGGAGATAAAGCGTGCTTATCCGCGTTGCGTACATCCAACACACCATCACACTCGTCCTCCTCACTCATATCCCAAGGAAGTGTTTGAAAACTGTCCGCCCACTCCTCCAGCTGAACGTGAAAGGCGTGAACGAGCTGCTGGCCTTCTTGCTGCCGGTACGTGGATTCATATACCTTTTAGTTGTTTAATTATATGCATTCGTTACAGCTTCGTCTCGCAAGTACACGCCCAAGGGCAGAGCGCCCAAAACACCTAAAAAAGAGGTTCCGAAGAGCCCGCCGAAGCCGCGAGGTCGTCCCCGTAAGAACCCACTTCCTCCACCTCCAGTCGTGAATGAACCGCCGCCGAGAAAGCCTATTACCATCAAATTGTCCCATAACTATGATTTGCCGCCACCGGCACAGGACGAATCAGCTTCTGCTCCGGGTCCCAGTCATACTCCAGCTACCTCGGAAGATCTCATGGAAGGCTCTTCACGCATGTTTTTCCCACAACAAGCTGGTGCATCTGGACCTTCTCGCACGCAGTACAATGAGTTTGATGTCGATCCTCGGGAAGGCGCATCGAGTCTGCTGTACCGACAATTTGAGGAACGCCGTGCCCCCTCGAGGAACCAGGCTGTTGAGGTAGACAGTGCCGAACAGTCTGAACGTGCCCGTGAGAAGAAGGAAAAGAAGAAGAAGTCCAAGAAAGAGAAACATCGCTCTGAGGAAGACACTGCTGCTTCTGATGCCGTTGATGCCGAAAAACGCCATAAGCACAAGAAGGAAAAGAAAGAGAAGAAGGACAAAAAGGAGAAAGAGCATCATCGCGAGCGTGAAGAGACGGCTGAAGAGCGTGAAGAACGCCGTCGTTTGAAGAAGGAGCGCAAGCGCCAGGAGAAGGCCGAACGTAAGCGTGAACGCGCTCCGTCGTCCAACTCGGAAGCACCGGCCCCGAAGCGACAGAAGGAGAAGGAGGTTTCACCACGTCCTCAACTGAAGCTTCGTATACATATCGGCAAGCCGCCTGCGGCCCCCGCGAATGCTCCCGAACCTGTTCCATCCTCGTCGTCTTCTCAAGCGCCTCCGGTTTCGCAGCCTGCTCCGTCGTCGCGACCGCCGCCACCACCGATGCCATCGCGACCGGCAGCACCTCCGGCGCCATCGTCTCGACCAATTCCACCATCAGTTGCGCGACAGTTGCCACCTCCGCCACCACCACCTCAGCCGGCTCCCGTAAGCCATGGCATCTTCGCTGAAGCCATGAAGCCGCGTCCTGCTCCTGCGAAGGTTCCTACACCGACAAAGGCCCCTGCGCCGTCGAAAACTCCTTCAACACCGAAGGTTAAGAAGGAGAAGGACTCGCACTCTTCCCACCGTTCTCATTCTCGTCATACTTCTGAAAAGTAAGCTTTTCATACATTTTACCCAACCGTTTTACTAATGTTTTGCTTTCAGAATCATCAGCGAGCGCGTCCAAATGTCGAAGGCGTTGAAGGAAAGCCTGAACTCCATCGAAAAGAAAGAAAAGAAGGAGCCCGAAACTCCTATTATCAAGAAGAAGAAGTCCCACAAGAAGAAGGAGCACGGTAGCTCATCGAAGGTGGTCCCCCATTTTGAAGCTCCAAAGCCTGTTCCTGTTGTCCCAGAAGTCCGTGGCAGTGGCGAATGGCCGTGCCCAATCTGTTCCATTCCATACACTGATCTCGGCGAAAGTATGGTGGGATGTGACACTTGTGGCAATTGGTATCATTAGTAAGTTGAATTTTTATCTTTTTTGCAATAACAATAAAAACATAATTATCTTATATTCAGTTCCTGCGTTGGCTTGACTCACGAAACCGTTCCGCGAGATGATGATCCATGGTTCTGCGTCGACTGCAAGCGTGATTATTAAGTTTCTATTATAATATTGAATTTTACTCTATTATGTCTAAATTACCGATGGTAATTCTACATATCGGCTATTCTCATCCTTGATGTGTCTCATTAATTGTACTTGCATAGTTTCTATGAACCGTATGGTTTCTTTTTCCATACCTTTGTTGTATCAACTTTTAGTAAATGCTTCGCTTGTTGCATTTACTTTGACTTCTTTTTGTCGTTTTAGACAGTTTTCCTAGCTTTTTATGCCAGTGATCAACCGATCTGATTCCTTCGATCTACCTTTAATTCATGCGATCTTGATTTTTCACTGTCGCAAATCACGTCCCATTCCAGTGAAGCGCAGTCTATTTATTCCAGAATATCAGAGCTTTTTTGCTAATTATTTATTTTTTGAGATGATTTTTAAGTATGCATTTTTAGTCAAATTGATTATTTCTGAATTTGAGAATTCTTTCATTTCAGTCAATGATACTGTTGTTAATCATGCGATGAAATGTAATGAATATTAAATAAAGTAACAGTTTTAGCTGGCACTCGGTGGTAAACATCTACAACAGACAATAATAGTATAGATTTACAGTTTCAGGGATTATATAAATAATTAAAAAGGCTTAGCAGTATGAATTTTTAGCCACGATAGTTTTGCATGTTGCTGCAACTGCGCAGGTGCTTTCTATTTGAGTCATAAACGATTAGCCGATACTTAGAAGACTAGCCCAACAAAGCACGCGGACATCCAGTAAATCCCAGAAAGAGGTTTGGCATTTGCCTCCATAGTTCCGTGTGGATTGCCACTGTTTGTGAAGCCTTTGGTGGCAATTAACCCGACGCCCATAATTTAAGAAGGAGCGAATCAGGAAAAGAGTATTAGTCTTTATTTCAAAATTGAATAAAGATAAAGCCGTTTAGTCTTAAAAAGGTTGCGCTTTCCGGTTTTCCTTTTTTGAGCTACAAATTAATGGCTTGCGCAGGAGAACATAAACTATGAATCTAGATAATAAGGTTTACTACAAATATGTAAGATACCCTATTTCTTAAAAGCTCAATGCATGTAGTCCAACCCTTCTAAACATATTCGTTTTCCCAGGATGAGATAAATCTTAATCTCCATAAACCACTTTTACTGTAATACGTAAACCATGATATTTGAGTTGTATAACATTCCTACATGCGAAAGTGGCTAATTTTAGCATTTTTTCCAATCGGGCCTAATGACTAGAGTTATACCGAGACGAAAAAGACTTGTCAGTGTCGCTCTCAAGCATTTAGTCCACTCTGAACGCACCCAGTCACCATGCTTCGGGTTTCAAACGTTGAAAAAATATACTTCTCGTGTGAAGAGTTTTGTTTTCCACTCCCATCCTAGGAACATCTTTATACTAAAAGTTACAGCATAAAATACGTTAAGCCTTGCTATATATGGAAGTTAGTTTTGACTTACAGATTTCGCGAGCTTTTATTATTTATAACTGTTTTTCATTTGGAATTACAGATGAAAACAAATTTTTAACACTTCATGTTACCAGGTTTGGCAACATTGATCTCTAGAACGCTTTTCAGGTATGATTTCCTACGAATTAAAGGAAGACGGTACAGTCCACACCGAATTTAATGTAGAACATGCCCGTATTTGTAGAAAACGTAAACATTTTGACATTGTTTCTTACGGTACCTCAACTTTATTATTTAGATCGCCGAGCAGCCTCTACATTCGCCACAGTATGGGCTTCGTATATTTTCATCTTTCTCGCCGTTTTGTTCACATTTACAGTCGTGTTTGCTGTTGGTTATTTAATTAATTCCATGTCATTAGATGGTACCAAGGCCAGTGCAGCCAAAATGTTTAGTCCAACGGTAATTGTTTCCTCTGACCAATTTGTCTTCCAATGGGTTTACTTTTAAGCGATATCAAACCTTCAATGAACGGTCAGTCAACATAATGCAACGCGTCCGAGACATTATCGCCCGAACGAATACCACAAAAGACCCACAAGTCGACGATGTCGTTTACGACAAAAGCAAGCTAAGTGCTTATGCCGAAACGTGGCTTAACACTAACCACTAAAGTTACGTACAAGAACTCAATTAGCATCTGTCGTAAACAAATTACCTTACCAATTCAAATACATATTCAATGAATACTTCATTACCGCTGGTTACGGTGGTCTTTATCCACATATTTGTTATAAATTGTGTATACGAGTATGGCAGATATACATTGCTTTCAATAACATTTCATGCAGAAAATAATTTGAAAAGAATCAGTCGTGCAAGACATAAGCAGTTACTAGTTTGTCAAAATGACGCTGCATGGGAAGCCTTCTTTCGTAAATGTGGACTATGTTAAAAATGCGAACTCTTCTTATTTATCTAAATTTGTTTTTTAGTTTTAGATCTTTAACGATGATGTTTAGTAAACCTCATAACCGGCAAAACTTTCATGGCTACAGATACTCAAAAAAAGTATGCACTCTAACATGTTTAACACTCGATTTTCACAGCTCAAGTTTCTTAGATTGCAGTTAACCGAGAAACGCAAGAGCAATGGCAAAAAGCGGAACGAAAAGTAGCTGTGATATCGTTTGCAAAGACGGGCTTAAAACGAGCAAAGGCAAGTTCCACCAAATTTTTTTTAACTAACGTCGTCTTTTTTCATTTAGGAAAGGACTGAAGAAAAAAAGTATTATGAAAAACTGGCCGATGTGCCAAATGTCGAAGCAACACTAATCAATGAGGTCAACTACTTTGAACAATATTTCACAAAAGGGTCGGAGGAGCTTGAAAAACCTGAAATTGAACAGTTTTTGGAGTAAGATTAGCTTTGCACTTTTGTTGTTTTTAATAGTACTTTGACGTTTACAGTTTTTGCGCTTCCGATCAACAAGTAACACAAGTTGAATCAAATTTCTTCACTGCCAAAGGTCGACAGATTGTGAAGGAAAAGTACAAGCTTACTTACATTTGCTTATTCATTATGGATAAGATTACATTTGACCTGTTTTCAGGCAAGTGAGTCTGCTCCGCGAACGAGGCCTGTCAACACACAGTAAAGCGGATTTGTTGCAACAATTGGCGTCTGCTACCAATATTGTCGGCGATAAACTTGATTTTCTAACAGTCGCCGATGATTTTGCGCAACTTTCGTTTCAACTTTGTTCTCATAAATCACACAATAAGCGACCACCGAAACCACGTGTTGATAACAGGTACAAATTTATTGTATTTGTTTTACAAAAATGTGTAATACAATGATATCATTTCAGAATGAAGTTTTCGAGCAAAGAAATACTGAGGGCCGAATTGGCAAAAGAACGGAAATGGATTGCAGAACTTGAAATGAACGTTAAAAATAAACTTTAAACTTGTGTTCTTTGAATAAAGTGGCAAAATTGTATGCTAAATAAGAAAAATGTAACTACAGACACACTACATAAATACATCTTTGAGGGATACTGTACAGAACATTTAAAAATAACGAACAGTTTCCTTGAGATCAAAACGACATGCAGAATGCACCGGTAGCTGAAAGCGCTCAAAATGTTAACTTATGGTAGATAATAGGTTGCAATGAAGTATTTTGGGACGTATTAGACGGAAATGGAAGTAGGTCCAGGCCGGATGTTGCGATCGATTTCGAGTGCGTCTCTGTTTTTCGGGAATGTCTTGTTTTGAACACTGCTACTTTTACGGTCATCCAGAAACACAAACACTGTAGCTATAAGTCCCACGACAAATGCTGTAATGTATAAAAGCATAGAAATGATGCCAAGGTAGAATGAATAGCCTTTCGATTGCTGAAAATTGTGAGTTGTGACACTTGTCAAGTAGTTTTTACATCAGCACTAACCTCATAGGTGTTTGTGATACCAGGAACAAACCGAATATCATTGCGGTGCGACGAGATGAAAAACACCGCGATTGCAAATGATGAAGCTAAAGCTGCGATCAGAGCGCTCACGTTAGCTACAATGGCTGGGATTCGAACACAAACAGCGCAGAACGTAAAGCATAAAGCTGTGACTGCAGCGAAGATTGAAATGCCGAAGAGAAGCAGGACAGCTTTATGCCATTCTGAAATGCTTTTAGTAGGGTTTGAGTTGACTTTTTTCATTTTATTACCATGAAATTTATGCTGCTCTTCTTCCGGATGGACTTTACTGGAGTCGACAACATAAGCAGGTTCAAACTTATACGTGCAATGTGGAGTAGCTCTCCCACCTAAATTATTTTTTTTGAACTCCTATGACTAGACCCCCCAAAAAATACTGAATCTTTCCCCAATAAAGTGGTTCCCCAATAAATTCATGAATTTTGTCCCCAATAAAACTCGTCCCTAAAAAAGTACTGAAATCTTTCCCCAATAAATCCGTCCCCCAATAAATTAATGAAATGTTTCCCCAATAAAAGCATTCCCCAATATTTTAATGAATTCTTTCCCCAATAAAAGGTGTCCCCAATAAGTTAATGAACTTGTTCCCCAATATGAATTTTCCCCAATAAATTCATGAATCCGTTCCCCAATAACATTTTTCCCCAACCCCGAACTTAGCCCTCCTAATCAGTCGAATTCAAAGCCTAAACTGAGTCTAAGGCTGAGACTAAGTCTAAGTCTGAGAAATAAGTGGGGGGCTTCGCCCCCACGCCCCCCCAATAAGTTCAATTTGGTCGTGGGGAGGGTAAACTATCAAAATCTGATCAAATTGGGTATCAAACTCCGCGGTTGGGGAAAAATGTTATTGGGGAACGGATTCATGAATTTATTGGGGAAAATTCATATTGGGGAACAAGTTCATTAACTTATTGGGGACACCTTTTATTGGGGAAAGAATTCATTAAAATATTGGGGAATGCTTTTATTGGGGAAACATTTCATTAATTTATTGGGGGACGGATTTATTGGGGAAAGATTTCAGTACTTTTTTGGGGACGAGTTTTATTGGGGACAAAATTCATGAATTTATTGGGGAACCACTTTATTGGGGAAAGATTCAGTATTTTTTGGGGGGTCGATTCATATATTGCCATTTTTTTTTAGCTTACTTACAAAAGGCAGCACTTTACAGTTTACAAAGAGCATGCTTGTTTATGCTTGACAAAGCATCGTGCTAAAGGGCGTTAAGCCACGCACTTTGGTCATCATAAACAACTTTTTGGCCCTCACCCAAATCTCCGATCCTGTCAGAAATGTTGATGGGTCTTGAAAATTATGTTTGACTGGTCCTGTGAACTTACCCTGGTTAGGTCGCGTGCTTGTCGTGCAATCCATCCAAAGGCCATGTTGATGGAAGCTCGAAAACTCTGGGAGATCTACCGTTTGCCATGCTGGTGTTACGAGAGCAGCAACGCAAAAAACGATTGCCGCAAGTAGAAGGGTTCCAGATGAAACCACTAAAAATTGACGTCCGACGCTGATGGCATGCATTTTTCAAGGGATCAATGATGCTAAAATGTCAAAAAGCTGTCATCGGAAGTGAGCAAATACACATGAAGTATGAACCGTGCTTGAGGAAGACGCCGGAGGCAATTTACCCAATGCTCGAAACACTCACGAACGCTCGTAAAACAACAGTAAATTAAAAAAAGCTTTTAAGAAACAGTTGCGTTGATTAATTACCTACCTGAGCTGGCACTTCCAGGGGGCTCAGTGTCTTTAAGATTACGATTATTGATAAAAAAAAGATACAACGAAAACGAAAAAACAAGCAAAAGTTGTTTGAAAACAATTAAGCAATCATCATGTCATTAATTAAACGCAACAATCAACAAATGTTAGGAAGCGGATGAGGTGCGAATGCCGATGAGATGCTCCGCGGAAGACATCTTCGTTTGACGACAACACCGAAACAAAAGAGTGTAAAAATCGCAGACAGCACACGAATGAAAGAACGCAATAGCGACTAGTTGAAAAGCCAATTGTCTTCAAGGCTTGCGATCATTGCCAACCGCACTGCCTTGAGGCGGCCCCTGAAAGCGTGGCTTTATGCGCCAGCAACAGCTGATGCGCCCTCTGGCCTCAGGGTATGAACCAACAGACCGATCAAGACAGTCGCAGCTTAAGCTCATGACATTCCAGCTCGCAATCATTCTTTCGTGCGACTTGGAAGATTTTTCTTACTCATAAAACAAACCGATTTTTGCCTCAGGTAAAGTTTGTCATGGTCATTCTTTGTTGCTCGCCGGACTGTTGAGTCATGTCAGAGATCGACAAAACTATTTGAGGCATCCATTTGTTTGTTTAAAAAGCAGCGATATTTTTTATTTAAATTACTTTTATCTCAGGAAATACAGTTATTGTTGGTTATATGTAAGAATAAACGCATCACTGATCTAGAAGAAGAAGCCCCAGATGGCAAGAATCAGAACAATTATCGCCAAGTAGACAGACGTTTTTTGAACGATGGATGGCTCTTCTTTTTTACGAAGAATCCCACCACCTGGTGCCAAGCCCTTGCGAACGCGGTCCTGCAAGCCAAGGATGGCTTTTCGTGCTCCTTCCCAGCTATGCGGACCATTGATTCGATAAGTATAGGGTGATTGAGGGCCAAAGATGACCTCAAGGGCAAGAAACGGGTCAGACAGGACTAACTTTTTAATGTCCGGACGACACCCAATGATTTCGGCAAGCTCGTCCATGAAAGAAGCGTAGTCGACTTGAATCGTGTGACGACGTGAATGGACAAACTGCTTGGCCATTTCACGCTTCTTGTCGTCGATTTCGGCTTGCATTCCTTCTTCGGTTGGCAGGGATGACGATTTCGATAGGACGTCATAGAAGACACGAACTTGAAGTTCAGAAATAGGCATAATTGACCCAAGGGGTTGGATGAGACCGACGATGGCAAGAGTGTTGTGTTTGGCAAGTTGGGGCGGATACATGTACTTGTAAAGGGTGACTTCATTGTTAGTTGCCGGAACGAGTTCACCGTTTTCAATAATGGGGAAACCAAGCGAGTATCCTGTTGACAAAATAACCTAAATGACTTTTGTTTAAACTGCATATGACGGTCGAAGGTACTTACGTGATCAACGGGTTCGATGGTGACGCCATCCTCAAAAGTCAAACCATTTTTGGTAAATTCCTTGATGTTGGGCTTCACGACGACAGTGCCATTGCACAGACGGTTTGGTAGGTCGTCATTGACTGTTGGATGTGCACTAAATTATTATTTCGTTATCCAAGAGTAGCTAAACTTCTGTCGACATACCTAAACAACCCATGTTCCGGCTTCAGTCCATATAGTGTATGGTCAAACTTCCAGTTCAGACGCATCTCCATAAACTTGTGTGTCACCGCCAAAGGTAGTGCATTCCTGATAGCCAGCAGGAATCGTCGGAAGAGGACAATGTCAAAGGGCATGCCATGTTCAACCAAACGATTGAAAACCCATGTGCCTCGGCGTGAAACCAAATACGTTTGCTTCGCAATACGACCAAGTTCTACGGCAAGATCAACACCAGAGTTGCCAACTCCAACAATAGCGACAACTTTGTCTTCAAAGTTACGGTGGTCACGATAGTTGTGAGCATGAGTGACCTCTCCCTTGAAGTTGTCTTGTCCAGGCCACTTTTTGGGGTAATAAGGTTCTGCGTGATGTCCTGTGGCGACTAGAACGGCATCGAAAACCTCTGTGTGCTCTTTTTCATCGCTGTAAATAATATTTTTCAATGTAAGCTTGCATCAGACGCAACTTACGCATCCAGATATGTGAGTTTCCATTGACCTGTTTGGTCATAATTATCATTTCGTTGGATCTGTTTCACAAAATGTTTGAACTTAATGTAGTTATTCAATCCAAAATGGTCAGTATACTGTTGAAAGTAAGCCCACAGTTTTGTGTTGTGCATGAAGTTGGCATACTCTGGAGGAGGTGGGAAGTCGGAAAAGGCGGTCATTTCTTTGGAAGTGTTAATAACTGTGGATTTCATGACGCATGAGACTGTAAACTCATTGGTTTTACTATTATTATGATGTTTTATACACTCACGTTCATGGCCATGAACATTAGTGCCACCGGGGGTGTATCGCCAGAGGCCACCAACATGTTCAGTGCACTCAAAACAGACAGGTTCGAATCCATACAGCAGTGCGTGACGAATTGCGGGTAAGCCACTCGCACCTGCGCCGACAATGGCAACGCGTTTCTTACCCATGGTACTTCCTGTAACTAATAATTAATACATGCTATTTTAACAAGAAAACACGCAAAATGGTTTCAATTTTCAATAACTATACTATTTTTGACATTTGTGGTTGTCACTTGCATCACTATGAATTGAAACACACTGAATAAATACGTGCGATCACTCTTCAAGCGCATAAATTTACAAGATAAGAAAATGATAAGTGAAATTAACTGTCAAGTCGGTAGAGTCTAGTCTGAACCCGGTCGAACCTCAGTATACGTGCGACTGATCAAAGCGCACGCAGTGTCCGTGATTCTTTTGCTACAGTCACGGCAAGTTAATCCATTTAAAAATTCACGCCGCCGTGGCTTAGCCGAGCTGGGCTATTGTACACGCCCTCCTGTCACTGATCCCACAGCGGGCGTCCTGCCCTTTCAATGAAAAAGTTCAGTTTATTCATGGTAAAAGTAAATCACGCAAAGGTCAAATAGTTGGCAAAAGTAACCGGAGAACAAAAAAGAGCGAAGAGACAGTCTTGTTTTTACAAGTCAAGCAACGTTTTTGTAATCTAGCGCTTCCCGCTCCTGTTCGCTGAGATTTCGTGCAAACAAATCTCTCATGTGGTTGTGTATAGCCGACTTGACGTTAACGTTGACTTCATTGGTAAGCCAGATTGCAATCAAGTCCACGATAACTTCATAGTTCTCACCAATCACGTAGCTTAGGGCATTGCACAAATAGAATACCAGACATTGCCATGGCTAAAATATGTTTTTATACGTGTCTGTACAGAATAGATAAGCACAAAACATACGGCATTGCAGTGGGAATGGCGTTTGCGACCAGTGTTATCAGTACTTTGACCGGTACTATCAATCGTCGTAGCATTAGCCCTCGTGTTTTCCAATGCAGTATTATTCGGTGAAAACCGTTCAAAGGCACTAATCAATTCCTCTTGTTTACAAAAGGGCCTTTTAAAGGTGTCCATGTAGTAGTTCAGCAGACTTACAAGCTGTGATGCGTCAATGCCGTCTAGGGCCTCATCAATGCTAACCAATGTGACCTCGCTTTGAAAACGTGTTTGAACGGCTTCATTTTTTTCAAAAGGAAAAGCACTTAATCTGGCAAACAAGTTAACGACGTAACGCATTTGAGCACGTCTGAAAACACGTAGATTTCTTATTGACATGCTTTTGATCTCGATGAACGTACCCTTTCGTCGCGAATGCCTTCTTCCATTTCACAACAATCTTTCCGATTGTACATGATCGCACGTTATGGATGGCCTCTTCCGGGCCCATTTCATAGCGCACATTTTTTTCAAAAATTAATCGCAAAAGTCGATCACAAATCACAAAGATGACTTTGGGCACATGAGAGTACTTTCTGACTTCTTCGCTTGCAATGAAATCGTTCTGTGTTATGAAATAGCTCTCAATACTTTGGCCAAGTTCCATCGGTAAAACTACAGCGTACTTCTCCATAATCCCGGCCAGCTGTTCGACAAGCATTATTTGCTTCATAGATTGGATAGAATTCTTTCTGTAACGTGGTTTTTGAGACTTGGTGAAATTGTATTTTAGGAGTGTTGTAAATTACCTTTTCGAACGCACGTATGTAATGGCATCTGCCGCGGTCATGCTCTGGGACCATACCAAATAGCACGCTATTAGCGTACAAGTGCGTCCGAGGCCGGCATGACAATGGATGGCGACGCGGCCTTGCTTCAATGCAAACCACATAACTTTGACAATGTTAAGGATGGAATAAACGTTCGAAACACCAAAATCCGGCATGGCAAAGTTGTAATAGTACACTGTAATTTGCACTTATCATTGCACTTTAAATTGTTGACGCTTATTACCATTATTTTTCATAATGACCTCCGGGTCATAGCTAAAGCCAGACAGAAGCAGAGGTGGACCACAAAAAGCATGCTCATTAAGAGATTGGAGATTAATAATGGTCTTTATTTTTTCTTGTTTGAATTGCTTTAATATGTCATATTGTTGCATAGCTATTTGAGTCGGCCGGGACATTGCAAGCATTTCATCTGTCACCCTGAAAATCCGGTTTAAACACAAAGGAAAAACCATTGCAACAAATTTGAAACGTTTATGATTTGCGTGTCCAAAATTAAATCCTACCAAGAAGAATACAAGCCACGAATGGCTTGATCCGCTTCGGACCATCCGGTTGGGCTACAGTACTTACAAGCCGGTCCCCGACAATACAGCTTACACTGCATTGATTCTGGCGTGATTCTGATAATATTTGTACGGATGAGTGAATACGTCGGCTTTGCGTTGCTCGGTTGTAAAGGACGCTGATGTGAATGATCTATCGAGACTGGAAAACACACTTCCAAAACGTGCAAACAATATAATGGTTAGAATAATCACCTTACCTTTGGCATTGTTAGTGTTTGGAGGGTTAGTGGCCATAGTTTTCACGCAAAGGTTTTTTGTTCAAATCTGGTCGACGGCTCGCTCTGTTAAAGCACTCCGTGTTCTTCAACGGCTAGTCAAAAGTGCCATATTCCAGTAGCGGCAGTCACCAAAAAAGCCTGTTGTCGTGGCAACTAAGAGTAAGAACGAAACACAAGTGGTGCCTAAGGTGAAGAAATATCTAATGGAGGTGTGAAGAAGGTTGGTATTATTTTTTAGGCATGTGCAGTTTCGTGGAAAAAGATATGCATATGTTTAAAGAGTGCCATGACGCTTGAATTTCGTTTCAAGGTTGTAATAAGCATCAGGTGCAGTTTTTCATTTTCAGTTACGTAACCATCAGCATGATTACAATTTTATGTACTGATGTTTGACGTGAACAAATGGAAGATTTATTTTGAGATATTAGTGCAAGTCTTAAAATAATGACAAGGTGTCTGTGTTTTTAATGTAATCTTGCTGTTAGACAATTTTTACAATTAGTCATGTCAAAATGTGTAATTTTTTGTTAATCATGCTTTATTTTGTCAACCATAAGAAAATAATAAATTAAAGATTACAAACTTTTAAATTAAGCATTAAAAGAAGACTTTCTTAAAACTGAATATTGTATTACATGCTTTTCTTCGAAACAAAAAACACCTCAAGTAACTATGTTGCAAGAAAAATGCTCCGATCAATCACCAACTTACTGAATAAAAACATCTCAACCCCTTTCTGAACGACGCTATGCAAAGGAAACTGACTTTTACAAGCGATTAGATCTCTTACGGGCCTGATCAACAGCCTTTGACCTTCATGTAAGAAACAGAACCTGCCGACGTGCGACATTTACGTGCGCTGCCTCACTGAAAGAATGGCTGATTTTAGAGGTAAAGTCATTAAACCGAAGTATGTATTCGTCGATGGACGAATCCAAGAAGGACTTCAACTAAAAATTGACGTCAATGGCAATATTGCCGCTGTCGGTATTGACCTCAACGATAACTTTGTCGATCTGCCTGATATTGCGCTAGTACCGGGATTTGTCAATGCCCATTCCCATGCTTTCCATCGCTACCTACGTGGCCACAGTGGAATCGGTCAAAATGGTGTGGATACCTTCTGGAAGTGGCGTGAAGCCATGTACAAGTTGGTTGAAGACATTACATATGATAAACTGAAGGATGTGAGTTGATAGAAGGCTGGATTGTGTTGAAAACTGTTCTTTCAGATGTGCAAAGCTACTTTTCAAGAAATGTTAACCGCTGGTATTACTACGGTGGGCGAATTTCACTACGTCCACCATGGTGAGGACCGATTTGACTTGGACAAAGCGGTAATTGAAGCTGCAAAGGAGACGGGGATCCGTTTGGTTCTGATTGAAACTTTGTACTGTCGCTCTGGATTCGGTGAAAAAACTGTGACAGAGCAGCAGAAGCGATTTGCTTCGACCTTTGAAGAGTTTATCGGGCATGTGGATAAGCTTCGAGAGTTTGAAAACGAGCAATTGACTATCGCTGTCGCAGGTAGTTTGTGAAGTATATTAATTTAACTAAACTGTAATTTTAAGCCCATTCAACCCGTGCCGTCGATACTGAACGCATCACTAACTTGTGGGCCTATGCTCAGAAGGAGAACAAAGCCTTCCACATCCACCTTGAAGAACAACCAAAAGAAATCGAAGATTGTGTCAACTCATTCCACAAACTGACCCCCAGCGAGCTTCTCATTGATAAACTTGTTCTCGACGAGAAGCTTACCCTCGTCCATTGTACCTATACCCCTCGGGAATATATGCGGAAGTATGCCAGCAACCATGTCAACATCTGCATCTGCCCTCTGACCGAAGGGTTCCTCGGAGACGGTATCCCACAGCTCGACGAAACGGACCACCTATCCCTCGGAACAGATTGTAATAACCGAATCGATTTCTTCGAGGAAATGCGTTGGCTAGCCTATGGCCAGAATGTAGGTCTTTGTCTTCCCAAATCCCCAAAAACCCCTGTCTTTCAGGCGACACATAACAAAAGGAACGTCGCAAAGCTGAACGCAACCAAGCTCTGGCAAATTGCGACGGCCGGCGGAGCCAAGTCTCTAGGGATCGACAAAAAGGTCGGCTCATTTGAGATTGGTAAGGCTTTCGACTTCATTGCCATCAATTTGCATGCACCTGTCCTGCGCGAATTCGCCACAATCGATGGCCTCCTCGACGCCCTCGTATTCGGCGCCGGCAAAACGGAAATTAGCTCAGTCGGTGTGGCGGGCGTCGTGCGAGTCTAGACGATTTATAACCCACTTCCTCTCTTGTGAACCAGTTTTTTATAATATACAATACGTATACGGACCGGATAATAAATTTGCATATTAATGAGAAACCCCTACGCCCACCTGACGATTATTGAGAAATCTCGTCAAGTCGTCGAACAACGAGTTTTTTCATTCGGTCATAGTAGCGAAGTCGGTTCAGTGATTCGCGAGCTTCCTCATTCGCGCCCTTGTCGAAGTTAGCGGCGACCGAGTCCAATAGCTCGTTGATGCTGGCTTCGATTTCGTGTTTCTTCGCGTTAAGGTCTTCGACTTTCGTCATTTCCTCAATTTCTTCGCTGAGCTCGAGGATCTCCATCGCAAAAGCGGGGTCGGTCTCGCCCGGTTCTGCAAAGTTTATATATAATTTTCGTTCAAACTGCAAATTTTATATATCCGTAGCAATTGCGCTAGGTTTACTCACCGACTTTGGATAGCTCCAGCATATATAAAGCTCGAGATCGAGGGTTTTGCAATGTTTTGTAAGCTTGATTGGCAAAACTCGAATGAAGCTCCGCGTATTTCTGCTCCTTTTCCTCGTTCATTCCATACTTGTCAGGGTGGACCACGCTTTGAATCTTCCAGAACTTCTTCTTAAGGTCATCCGGGTTTAGCTCGAAGTTCTGGTCCATTCCGAAGTAGCCAAAGTAGTCCTGATCTGCCTTGATCGGTTGTATGACATTGCAATCGTTACAATGGATAGGAAATCCTTTGGGGAACGTCTTACGGCACTTCCAACATTGGCTTGAGGGTCGACTCGAGCAGCTCGCTTGTAGACGATGGGAACTGAAAGTCGTCAAGCTTCGTTTATATATATTCTTCATGGATTTAGGTTTGGTTTTTTCGAAAACTGAACCTCACCTGGACAAGAGTCTACGCAGTCCATGGGATGCTTGTTGTAAATAGGTGTTCATAATTGATTATCGAAACTGATTATGATGGATGTAGATTATGCATTTAACCTCAAAGGACGGAGCTTCTCGAACGATTTCGTAAGCACGGCACACGAGCGAGCTGACTCTCTCCGCCCAATTACGCTGCGTAGGATTGCAGGTTGCATGCACCGCACCAAGTGAGTGATCTAGAAAACCGTCTTAGGTTGGTTCGGCCGTGTTCTATCACTCGTTCGTTGGCTGCGCGTCACATTCCATGCACTGCTTTTGGTTTTCGCGCGTACCCATGGGAAGCGTGGTGGGCGCGCCACCAATACCGAGGCATGATGTCCTCGAGGAGGTCTACTCATCCATTCGATGTCCTCGCTTGGGTTACTAGCTAGACAGATTTCCAGTTTCGTCCACTTCCTAGACGTAATTATGGAACGACTTGTCTGCTAGCCTCTCCTCACATCAACGGGACCGCCTTACGCTGTTCCGTTTTTTCATCCCTTCAATAACTTCGATGCTATGACCTTTCAGTTTACAACGGGATTGTTCAGACTCTGCTTGTCTAATCCCCTTTGTATTAAAATCGCGCTCACACCTTATTCATTGGGGACGAAGTTGTCCTTCATATTCTCGTTCCTCAGCAACGGTGACCAACGACGCCCCGTGCCAGATGGTCGCGCAAAGCGGTGCACGGCGCCAGACGAACAACCCGTCCGGACGCGAGCGACTCACTTTTCAAAGGTCCGCCACCGTATGCGTGTTTGTCCCAGAGCGAGTCCCCTTTCTCAAGGCTCGCCAATCGGTGATTTTTTTCTTTGCCGAGAGTGAGTACCAGCTCGGTTAAGATTGCGAAAAAGGCGCTGCATTAGTTGCATATCACATGAGGCGTTTCATAATTATTTTTACCATGAATATCCAGAGAACATTAGGGAGCTTCGCGACGTTCTTTCGAAGTGCTTCTGCACTTTACCTGGCGCGTTTTTTGCGCGTATATACCAACTCACATAGTTTGCACTTTCAGACCAGTTCTACTTCTTCTAAGCATGAAGATGGCCGAGGTTGTCGCTGAGCCCGTTGGCATTTCTACTCATGATGTTAAAGGTGAGTTCTTTGGCTTCCATTACCGTCGGATCAAAATACTGAAGTCCACCTTTCAGATGTTGGTATTGCTTTTGTTCGCGAATACTACACCACAGCCGTGACCAATGTCAACGGTGTCTTTAACATGTTTGGAGATGATTCGGTTTACATTGGCGACTCCGGTGACGAACACATTGGCCAACATGTACGTTTTTTTATATATAATTTGTAATTTATATATATATATAAATCTCGTTTCAGGATATCCGCGCTGCTATTGCTAGCCTCAACCTCCACGGTGGTAAGGTCCGCATTTTCTCGGTCGGAACCGCCCCTGTCGGTAGCGGCGGTATCATCATCCAAGTTTTTGCCGCTTACGTGGGCGATTCCTGTGAATCTCGCTTCACGGAAACGTTCTTCCTTTCGCAGCAAAAGTTGGCCAAATACTATGTCCGTTCGACCATCTTCAAGTGGATCGACCAGCCCCCGCCGGTCATGGTTGCCACTCCCTTGGACTACGGCGTCAATGGCCACTCGCGCGTCACGCTTGAGAACAATACCGACAATCACAATGACTCGCTTCCGGTGCCTGAGAACCAGGAGGAGCCCCAGCAGGAAACCCTGATCTATCAGCAACAGCAACAGACCGGTGCCGTCAATCAGACTCAGGCGGAGCCCCAGGTTCAGCAGGTTGAGCCTCCGTCTCCGACCGAGGAACAGCCTCGTATCGACACCAATGGTACTAGCGCTGCTCCCGTCGTCAACGGTACCACCAACGGAACCAACGCTCGCCGTAACTCGCGTGGCCGCCGTCACCGTGGCACTCCTTCCCCCAAGGATAAGGATGCCCGTAATGGTCGCAAGAACCAGCAGAAGGTCGATGAAAACACCGCTCCTCGAATTGACGAAGCTGTTGCTCGTGAAAACGGAGTTGCTAATGTCAACGGAAACCTCCCTAACAACTTCACGGGTGTTGTTTACACAAACGGCAATGTCACTGAACACCATGATACCCAGGCCCCCAATGGTATCAACAAGAAGCCCCTCGGCAATCGCATCGGTTGGTTTACTTGTATTTTTATATATAAACTGAGCTAACTGTGCCAATCATTACAGATAACAGAGCTGGTCCTCGCCCGGTGAAGCCGAACACCACTGTTCATGTTGCCGGTATCGAGAAGCATCGCCAGGCCGAACATGACGACGTCGCTGCTGATCTCCGTAACATCTTCAGCGCCTACGGAGAAGTCATCCGCGTCAACGTCCCCCTGCGTTGCTTCTCCGACGATCAGCACCATGCTTTCGCTTTCGTCGAGTTTGCTGCTCGCGATGGTCTTGAAGCCATCTTCGCCAATCGTCAGGTTGTAAGTGAATTATATATAAATCCGTCTTTTCAATGCTAACAATGCTCTTTTTCAGGACAACCGCGGACGTGTCGTCCTTCCGGTCAACATTCCGTCGCTCGGCCATGCCGGCGATATCAGTGTCGCTGAGAACCGTGAACGCCCCGCTCGCTACAACGGTCCTCCCAACTCTGCTCAAGTCCGCAACGCTCGCCACATCCCCGATCACCGTAATGGCAAGGGTATCAACAACGGTGTCCCCCAGAAGCCCTGGAAGGCTGCTTATTGAATCTCGAGGATCGACAACGGGTTAACTAATAATTAATTTTGCCCCTGACTGTGATTGTGTTCACTTTCAGTTGTTGACTAATTTTGCATTGTCATGAGGAAACTCTTGGCATTTTGTAATCTCTCGTTTGTATTTTCGGGCGTTTTTTGTTAAAGCAAAGTAAATCTTATAAAAAAATTGATCTCATTCTGCAAAGTGCAAGGGTATTCGATGCCTAAGTTTTTGTGGTCGCGGTCAATCAACGTATATATTTAAATAAAGCGAGTTTGGTTATTTAAAATGTATTCTTTGAGAAAAAAGATGCTACTGTTTTGGAGTGCGTCAGTTGCAAACAGTATTCACCGGAAGTGCATGTGAACAAAGGGGATGAAAGCCGTGTTTAGCTATTCAGTTTCGTGATGACATTAGCCTAACTAATGAATGGCGTTCCCTCGAGCAGTTGTCCTCGTTCCTTTCCCTGAAGCGTCTTGATTACCAAAGTAAATGGCGGATAGACGACCCTACGTCTGTCGTGCACTGCTAATTGTACGTCTCTGCATGACCGTGGCAATGAATGCATGGCGGTGTTTCCCGATATATTGAACTGGTCTCGGCTGTCGACCCCCAGGCCATCTGGTTCGGACAAAAAACACGTCCTTTCCGACAGACAGCAGAGTGTCCTTTTAGTCATCCACATGGTCAGTGAATGCATTTTGTTAGCACTGCCTGCACTAATAACGCTTTGAATAAAGAAAGATAAAAGTTCAAAAAAAGGAAAGCCTAATAGGCCACTGATCGCCGCTGGCGACAACCGGGGAGTCCCCTCGTCTCAACACGCTGTCGCAATTGCGCGCCAATCCTGTGTGTACAATTTGCGCGCCAATTCCTACGCGCAGAGGTCTTCCTTCCAGTGGTGTGGCCGTTTACCCCAAACGCTGCTGTTGCTGACACCCGTTCAACATCTAACCTATCGATTCGCTTCGTCATGGACGACGATGTTTTTAACGGGTTATCATATGGGGATGATGATGATGCCTGGGGCGAGACGTCTGAACCGTTGGCTGACGAGCCGGAACCCAGTGCCAGTGGATCCATCACAGTCAACGAAACTGACCACTATGCAACTGCTGCCGCTGCTGCTGCAGCTTCTGTCCCCACAAGTTCGACCGCCGCCCAAATACTGGATCCATTGAGTGAGTAATTATATAACAAAGATTGTCATAAAGGTTATAAAATTACAGACTGGTTCAACAACATCTCGACTGAATCCATGCAAGCGGCCAAGCGACGAAAAGTCGAACAACAAGCCATGGCTGTGGCTGTCGCCACTCAGCGGATCGAAGAGGCAAAGCTCAAGCGGAAGTCGGCCATTGCTCGCGATGCTAACCCCATGGAGATTGACATCCCGAAGCAGGAAGACCTTGCCAAGTTTCCGCCAATGAGTGGATGCGATTGGGTGGGCATTAGCGATCCCGAGAACGGTAACCGTCGTTATCTCTCGTTCACCAATGTGACAAAGTATAAGCCCAAGAAGAAGCTCGCATTCACACGTTCAAAGCTAGCTGACGTCATTCAGAAGTTGATGTGCGATGCCCTCATGGAACCGTTCAATGAACAACAGGACCACCAAATGGAAGACGTTTCTCGCGCTACGACGTCTAAAGTGACCGACAAGCGTCTGTGGATAGACAAGTATGCTCCGGCCAACTTCTTTGACCTGATTACTGAGAATGTACGTTGAATTTTATATATTTTTATATAATAATATCAACTTTTCAGTACCTCAACCGACTGGCAATGAGCTGGCTAAACATGTGGAATGAATACGTTTTCAACAAACCGTCGATCTATGAACACCTGAAACCGAACGAACAGAAGCTTCTCGAGATTGAGGATGTCAAGCCCTTTTTGCCTAGGCGAAAGGTGTTGATTCTCCATGGACCTCCTGGATGCGGTAAAACTTCGTTGGCTTACTGTGCGTCCAAGGTCAAGTATGATCCGTTTTTCATTAATATGAAGTGAGTTTTTGTATAAATTTGAGTCCTTCGATTGCAATGAACGCCTTTTCAGTGAGGTTAACAACGTTGCCGACCTCAACCGTATGCTGCTTCATGCCAGTAGTTACCATTCAGTCACGAATTTCAAAAAAGGATCAAAACCGCGCTGTATCATCATCGACGGCCTTGAGTACGCTTCTTGTGAGATTGCAAATGTGCTGGTTCGATGGATCCAGAAGCGAAAGAAGACTGATGCGCTTCGACCTATCATTTGTACCTGTAACAATCTGTGAGTCTTAGCCATTGTTTTGAAGCATTGTTTATCTTATGGATTTCCAGGTATGCCCAATCCATACGTGAACTCCGTAACATCGGTCTTCCCATCAGAGTCGGCGTTGACGATGGCAAGGTGTATGACCGTATGTCGCAAATCCTCGTTGCGGAAAACAAGGTTCTTGGCAATCTGGCCTTGAAGAACTGCATTGCCCAATGTAAGCATGATATCCGTCTCTGTTTGAACACGCTTCAGTTCCGATGCTCTTCCCGGACGCCGCAGACCGGCATCTCCAGTGGCAAGAAGGACGACCCCACCATCTTCGAAGTCGTTGAAATGATCGTTTGTCTGAACAGGCATACCGATCGACGTGGCGGCATACATTCTCATCGTGAGCGCTTCGAAGACGTTTCCAATGCTCTTAGTTATCGGCCCGACATGGATCGCTTTGTCCAAGTTGTGTTCGAAAACTTGCCTGAGTGCGTGAAGCCGACGACTGTTCAGATGTCGCGCCTTGCGAATCTATTCGTCGAATCCGATCTTCATTCTTCGTTTGCTTTTTCGAATCAAAACTACAGTATACTCAAATATCAGACCTTTGCCATTGTCGGAGTCCATTTCGTCGTGGCTCGAACTCTCACTCATAAGATTAAAATTATGCTTACTGTTACTGTAGGTTTCGACGTCTTTACTTTTTTGAATTGCATTGTTTACAATTTCAGAACGTCGCCGAAGAACGCCGACGCATCATGGCATTACTGGCACCGATTCGAAGCAAGGGTATCCACATGCCCAATGTCCCGAAACTCATTTCCGACTTCTTGCCCATGTTGATGTACATCATTCAGCCTCCGATGACGGTGTCCGGAAACCTGTTGTACAAAAACGATGGTCTTGACAACCTCCAGCGTATTGTGGCACTGATGTCCGCATTTGGGTTAACGCTCTCCATCCAAGTCGAGACTGAGGGGATGGGAACTGATTATCGATTCGATCCGTTCGTTTATTTCTTTTTTGTTTTCACTATTGAAAAACTGTAATTTTCTTGTTTACAGGCCCGTTGACACTTTCGTCCTTTTCCAACTGCACAGCCGCCATCATCAGCTCACTCTGCCCGGCAATGCCAAACAATACATTATCCGACAACTTGACCGCCTCACATTGAACAATCGCCCCACCAATTCCGGTACTACTCAGACGGGTGACAAAGCTCCTACCGGTGTCGTGAGCCCCACGAGTCTTCTCAACAGTTATCAGGCCCCGAAGACGGAGCCCTTCACTTTCCGGTACACATCGGCCACTGCCCAAGCCATTAAGCGCAACATCACTACAGCAGCCTTCTTTGAATAAATTATTGTTGCTCTTAGACTAACTATCACTTAAATTTTTTTGGTTTTGTTTACTAGCCTTATGTCAACACTTCTGTGCCTTTAAATAAATGTTTATTGCTTTTGACTAGCCAGGGGAGACAGCAATCGACTTATTTCCATGGCAACTTGTCCTGTGCCGTGCGCGGCCACCATGTTGGGAACAAAATATCCGCTAAATTGTTATTATGATGTTCTTTTTGTTGATATTTTTATTAGTTATACCACATATTTATGGTCAAGTAAATCAATCAAGTGATCGAAGTTTAATACCTGCTCAAAATGTGGATCCAAGTGATAACGGTACTCTGCGTGGGTGTGAATCGGCACTTGCGCGGATACATCATTCGTCTGATGCACATGTGTTCACGGGTTGTAAATTAAAGTAAGGTTTAAATTTTATATAAAATGCATGAAAAAAGTTTGTTTTGCAGTGAAATGACAGATCTAGACAACACATTAAAGTTAATTTTGGATTTTTCGGACTGCGACGACGTATTAGGTGTATCAAATACAACTTCGTTTGTGGTCAGTTTGGCCGTACCGTAATACATTCAAAAAACTGTCAAATTTTAGCAAAACTACACCCTGGAAACAACAAATGCGAGAAAATCGGTCAAAGGCTGTGTGGCTTCGCAGGCTGATGTCGTCCTGCTCATATCGACCGTCGTTCGCAACCGAGATGCTTCGTTGACAGCTTACTTTGAACGGAAACAGGTAGCCAAGGAATCGATTCCATCGGAATTCCACGAAGCGACATTCAAAGTCCTGCCTCGCATCAACGTCAAACTACCAGCTGATTTTTTCTATCCGTTCTCGTGTCGCGGTCGCCAGACCGGTATCGGCTCAACACTTCTGTTTGCCTTATTCATTCCACTTTTGAGACTGTTGCTATAAACTTCCTTAGGCCTTAACAGTAGTTCTCTAACTTTGAATTCATGTGTTTATATATCTCGTTACCCTTTCGTGCTTCTCCGCTCATCCAACGATGAATGGAAGGGCAAGACAATGTTGAGCAAATAAAAGTAGTCTCAGCCTTTCAAGGACAACGGTCAATGAACCCTCCTGGATATATGAAGATATGGCCTTCGACCTCGTAAACAGACTTTTATCCACTCCGCGCCCCAGGCTGTGCACGTTCACGGTTTCGGATAGCAGTGAGAATGTAGCTCGGGTGGTACCACACAACGAGTCAGTCCGACAGACCCCCTCAGGATGGTCGAAGCCCCCTCGAGGGGGGTGTTGGCTCTTGCAGCCAGCTTCCTTGTCTTTTTCCTTTAGGACACCACTCAGTCGATGCTTCTCTAGGTCAGCCGCTGGCGGCGCGACTCACCCATAGTGGCAACCGCGGTTTGGCGAAACGTTGTCTCTTTTCGTGGTGTATCGACGACTCCGTTCGGGACGACCTCGACCCAACGGACTGCACGTTTGCTCCAAGTAATCGATTGGCTAATGTCGTATATGAATGTATGACGGGCAAAGCCAGCCATTTCGGCGAGGATTTAGGCCGTGTTTATGCGTTTTCTTTTTAAAAATGTTGCTTGTCATAACAATTGAGCCTGCGCCAATTGTTCCCAGTCCTGAAATTGCACGTGTGCGTCACCAGTCATTCTAAGTCGCGATAATTGTTGTGAGCACACCCTCAATTTTGTCATTTTTCAGCCGAAGTTCTCGACTAAAGTTGGGCAATTGTCTACCATCATGTCTTGCCAGAGCGGTATCCGAGGTAATTTAAACGAAAAATATATTTTCCAACAGTTTTTTATATATATTTTTCAGCCGACGATGACGTGAAAGCGTTTTTCGAAACGTGCAAACAAGGCAAAGTTCGTCTGGCCAAATTTGTCATCAACAAGGAAAAGCTGTCGGTAAGCTACCATTCTCCACCGACAGCTGACTGGAAAGCCGACTGGAAGCGTGAATTGCCCAACTGTGTCGACTCATATGAACCGTGCTTCATTTTGTTCCGGCTCGAAACTCAACATGAATGGATTCTTATTAGGTATGTTATATATATTTTGTAATATATTATAATAACTTCAACTTAATGTTTTCAGCTTCGCCGATGATAAGGCATCCGCCCGCGACAAGATGGTTCTGGCCGCGACGAAAGCAACCTTCAAATCCGACTTTGGCCAAAGCCACATTTCTTCCGAATACCAAATTGCCAACACGCATGAATTCAATCTCGACATCTTTGAACGTCGCATGCGTAAAGGTGGTGTCCGTGACACCGATGATACCACCATGAGCAACTTTGAACGTGACGTGAGCGCCGCTAACAAGGAACGCATCGCTCTTCCGTTTGCGATGCAATCGACGCAGACGCTGCGTGGAGTCCAGTTTCCCGTTGATCAGGATGCTACCGCGTTGATTAGAAAGTTTGGCAAGGGCGAATTGGATTTCGTGCAATTGTCGGTGGACACATTGAATGAAGCTATTAAACTTGAACAACAGAGTGAAAAATTGAGCGCGGCTGAACTTAACTCCAAAATCCCGAAGAAGAAGCCCCGTTACTCACTTTTCCGCCTCCGTGACGTCGATGAAGCGCCTGTTTGTAAGTTTACCGTAGTCCACAGTCTTGAAATGAGCTAAAGTTGCCGTTTTCAGTCTTCATTTATTCGATTCCTCCATCGGCCGGTTGCACAATCAAAGAATTGATGCTATACTCCTCCTGCAAAGCACCTTTTCTCTCGGAAATTGATGCCTGTGGTGTCAAAATCGACAAACGGGTACGTGTTTCTTCCCTTTCCTGCCCCGTTTGATGTGCGCCACTGTTATAACAGCCTGGTCGTCACTTAGGCTTAGCTTTTCGCCAGTTTAGCCCTGTCATACGACAGGCACCAATTGGTGTGTCTAGACCCGAAACCTGTCATGTACTGCTCGTTTTTTACAGATTGAGGTCGATAGCCGTGACGTACTGGACTCGGATGCCCTGATCAGCTCTTGGCGACCAACTGTCGCCGAACCCAAGACAGCCTTCGCCAAGCCGCCGCGTCCTGGAGGTGGCCCGCGCCGTATCACAACAGCCGCCGAATGAAGAAGTGTCGTTTCAAGCCGTGTCCCTCTGCTTGTATTGTCGTGTGTCCCCTTCACAATTAACTGCTTTTAAGTGCTTAGTTTCTTCCTTGCAAGTTAGTCTCAGTCAATCAGGTCGACTTGACGGAAGTTGTCCAACGTATGAGTCGTCCCTTAAATGAAATCCCTATTGCTTTACACTAGTTTAAACTTATTTATGTGTTGACTGGATTGTTGTAAGTATCACCAAGTTTTCTGCCAAGATTTGCGAGTTCTTCGTTTTCATAAAGTTTTGAAGCTGTACTTTCATATTGGCGTGAAATGATCGACAGGGAAACAATGCGGGTTGTTGTCTTTTTGGTTGGGTGTTGTGTGTTCTTCGACGTCGCAACTGCCGATGGCGATAGACTACGCCGAGCAGCAGTAGCCAACCCTGAGCGCCTATGGCCCGGGGGAATCATACCCTTCGTCATAAATGACACATTCCCTGGTAAATCTTTGCACTTTTCACAAAATAAAAGGTCTTCCCTTCAAATGTTGATGCTTTAGGCGAGCTGCAGCGCCTGTTTCACGTTGCCATGCACCACTGGGAAAATCATACGTGTGTATCATTCGTGCCATATCGTCCCGGTCTTCACAGAGACTATATTATCTTCACGACCGACAAATGCGGGTATCGTTTACGTTTTGCTTTGCCTCTAAAGTTTCTGCCATCTGCACACTTTGCAAAACGCGCAACGCCCTCTTTTTCACGTTGCTACAAATCAAAAATGCAGGCAGCGTCAACCTGCTTTGGCCAGCGCTATCACAACCTTGAATCAACCAGATTCTTCCTTGCCCGCTCCAGCGTCAAACGTCCATTTTTCAGGTGTTGCTCGTATGTTGGGCGGCGCGGAGATGGCGAGCAGATTATTTCCATCGGCAAGAACTGCGACAAATTCGGTATTATTGTACATGAACTCGGGCATGTCGTCGGCTTCTCTCATGAGCATACTCGCCCAGATCGTGACGATTATGTCGAAATATTTCGAAAGAATATTCAAGACGGTCAAGATTACAACTTCGACAAGGCCAAACCCGACGAAATCAACACTTACGGGCAGACGTACGACTACCAATCCATGTAAGCGATTATGCCTCCAATTTATTAATAGTGATTCTTTGAAGAGCACTACTCACCTTGCATTGACTGGCACTTCTTTTGGGCTTTGAATCGGCGCGTCTTCGGATTCAGTATGGTTTATGATTTTGTCACATACTGTAGTTGAAGCGCGGGGATTCAATGCCCAAAAATACCTGTATTCTATGCTTGGACCTACATCATTGCCGCTTCCAGAATGCACTATGCCCGTGATACTTTTGCCAGAGGCGCATATTTGGATACCATCCTACCTCGTAAGCCAGCTGTTGGCGAGCGACCAAAGATTGGCCAAAGAACGAAGCTAAGCGACGGAGATATTAGGCAAACAAACAAGATGTATCGTTGTCCAGGTTTGTTGCATGTTTGTTTACTAGTTTGGGATCCATGCCAATAGGCTTTGATTAACCTTTTACAGCATGTTATCATACTCTTTTATCCGAATCTGGTGAAATGCGGTATAATGAAGGGCAAAAGCAGTGCCATTGGCGTGTGATTAGCGCCATTGGAGAACGGGTCATGTTAAATGTTAGCGCGAAACTACTGCCTAAAATGACGGCAAAGAGTTGTCTGTATGAAGAGAAAAATTACATTGAAATACGGGATGGATTTACAATGACCTCACAGTTGTTAGGTGAGATTGAAAAGAGGTAGAATTGAAGATAAAAGAATAATGACTTGTCAGGTAAAATCTGTCACGGTACCTCCGTCAAAAACTTTACCTCGTCGCAAAATGCAATTACGTTAATTGTGATCAGCAGCAACTTTCTCGCACCACTGCCGTTTGCGCGATTTAAAGGTTGTGCAACAAATTGTGCTTATTATGCAAAGAAAGTTACAACTTTTTAATTACAGCAGTATGCGGAGGAATTATTACGGGTACATCAGGCATAGTACAAAGTCCACGATATCCGGAACCATATCCAGCAAACCAAAACTGCGTCTGGCAAATTTCTGTCCCAGTTGGCTACCGTGTTGCCATCATTTTCCGTTATTTTTCAATCGAATCACATAAAGCATGCTCATACGACCGTCTTGAAGTCTACGAAGGTACCAATGACACTGAAGACAACCTGATTGCAAGATTATGTGGCCACCGAGGACCGAAATACCTGACCGCCAACAACTCGAATACTGCCATTGTTAAATTTTTCAGCGACGCTTCTATTCAGAAAACGGGTTTTTCCATGGAATTTCTTCGAGGTTTGTTTTTATTTGTTTGATGACGCTCATTAAATTAGTGTCTGGTGTCAGTCAAGGTTGGGGGCCTGCTAAAAGTATGCGTGCAGTTTTGGAGTGCAAATTGTAATTCTAAGAAACAGACTTGACGCATACCTTTCTTTATGTCTGTGAATTTTGATTATTCATTAGTTTTTAAAGAATAATGTGTTATTAGAAAACACTTTCAGAAGTCAATGAGTGTGAAACGAGTGATCATCGCTGCGAGCACATTTGTATCAACCATATTGGTGGCTATCATTGCGATTGTCGAAGTGGTTTTGCACTGCGAGCTGATGGTCACACATGCGAAAGTCAGTTTTATTGCACATTAACAACATCGATGCAATTAATTAAAGCAAATATTTGAAGTATGCGTTTTACAGGCACATGCGGAGGTGAACTTCCACTCGGTAAAGGCGAATTTAGTAGCCCGAATTTCCCTGAGCCTTATGATTCGAGTAAGAAATGCATTTGGGAGATCAAGGCAAATCCTGGATACCGCATTGTCGTTAATTTTACAACGTTTAACGTCGAAGGATTAAAGTCGGAATGCGAGTATGATCATGTCCAAGTGAAACCGGTCAACGGCATGCCAGGCACCGACGAGGTACGCCTATGTGGCGAGTACACAGAACCGATAGTACTGTTGTCACAGACGAACGAACTTCGCGTTGCTTTTAGTACCGATAATTCCATGGAACGGAGTGGCTTTACGGCGACTTACTTCTCCGATTACGACGAGTGTGCCAAAGACAATGGCGGTTGTGAGCAAATATGCATCAACATAATTGATAGCTATGAGTGTCAATGCTATGGTGGTGTTAGCTTAGCGGAAGATGGACACTCGTGTTCAACGTCGGAGTGTTCTTATCAAAGCTATGAGCCTTTTGGAACTATACAATCTACCGATTTTCCAAAGGCTTACCCAACTGGAAAGAATTGCACTTGGCACATTTTAACTACTCCGGGACATCGTATACTTTTGGTATGAAAAAGCAAGGATGCAAAAAAATTAAAAAGCAACATTTAGACATTTGAGTTTTTCGATGTTGAAGACCATTATTCATGTAGGTATGACCATGTAAGCATCTATGATGGAGGTGATCAACTTTCAAGATCCCTTGGAACTTTCTGTGGAATGGTTCCGCCACCATCTGTGTCATCATCAGGAAACCAAATGTTCGTCGTCTTGAGATCGGATGAAACCCAGCCACGCAGGGGATTCAATGCATCCTACACTTCAGGTAAGTCGTTATTGTATACTACGCTTTTCATGCAACACTTCCTTATGCAAGGATTTCGGACATCTGCTTGTTTCCAGAATGCGGTGGTCGTCTCAAAGCTGACTCTACACCTGGCTTTGTTTACTCGCATGCACGTTATGGCGATCGCAAATACGCAAAAATGACCAAATGTGTTTGGGAAATTTATGCAGAAGCCGGTACTGGAGTTAAACTAGAATTCACTCAATTTGATATCGAGAAAGAGCGTGGTTGCGAGTATGACTTTGTTTCAATCTACGATGGCCTTGCCAAACAGGACAAGTTACTCATTGGACAGTTCTGTGGCGATGACGTGAGTGATTCGGATACACTTACGTGCGATTACGACTCATTGCCTCATTTTAGTTGCCCGGAGCCATTACTTCGTCAGCAAACGGTCTGTTAATCGAATTTGTAACCGACGATAACGTGGAGCAAAAAGGCTTCGTGTTTCAATACGCGTCAAGCTCTGCGTTTAAGCAACCAACCAGTCGACGCACCACGACTGTTTCGCCTTCTGATGACCTTTCAGCTCGGCCTATTCTGAACAATTGAAACGTATGTAATGCAACTGTTTTCTTTATTTTCTTATTTTTTGTAATAACTGCCTTGCAAGCAGAGATCGCTGATCACTGCTTCTCATTCTTCGATTGTCTTATCCTTCACAATTTGAATACTGTTTGTTTCATTTCGCGATCCCATCTTAAGTTAAAACCTTTTTAAATCACAGTTAAACAATGCCCACGTACCATTCAGAGAAAGTTTGTGTGAATCCACCTTTATTTTTTACAATGAACTCACTTTTGTCCGCGGAATTTTTTTCGAAGTAAACAACAAAACGACTCAAGTTGCTGTCACAGAGTGGCGGGGGCTTCGATTAGGTTTTACAAAAGACGTAAGAAAGGGTCGAGGAAGCGCAAAACTCACCTCAACAAACAACGAGTTTGAGTTTCGTCGATGACCTGCTAGAAAAGCGCTAGTTGAGGAAAGTACACGGAAATCATCGAGCACGAGGATGAAGTCGACTCGAGGTTGATGCTAAGGGAGGTCAACATGACGACGCTTCAAAAAACCGATGAGACTCAAAGCCGCGCCCCCTTCCGGCAGCTCGATGCTTCGATGGAGCGAGCCCCTCGCCATGTTTGAGCAGAAGGGCCGACGGTGATGGTGGTGGTCGCCGACGTCGACAGCGTCATCGGCGTCTATCACATCGCGCAGTAGATTTTTTGCGATTGACTATCGCGTGACAGTGTCAACGGGGTCGCCACTGTCACTAGTCATTGCCCCCTCTTGACCGCACTACCGATACGCGTTCGTGAACACGTCCATCCCAGCCCCGTGGCGACCCGTGAAAACATTGCATAACTGGAAGAGAACCTTCCGAGTTTGACCGTTCCCTTTGTTTCATTCCGCACATTTTTGGCGCGTCCTTTCTTTACACGGATTTTACGACACATAGTCGTGTTGCGTTTTCCTTATTCCTTCTACCGCCTGTGGCGCCTGCACCTTTGCTTGCCTTCCTTTTCAAAATGTTGTATGTTGCCACTCGTCTTGCAAATCTGCAAGCTATTCGGCAGTTTTCAACGAAACTATCCTTAGCAAACCTTCAGATGTCCCGAGTAAAGTTGCTCTTTTGCCATGGTCTCGGCGCGTCACCCAAAAACAGCGTTTCCCTCAAGATTCACCAATGGGCTGATCAACATGACGTCCCCGCATATGGCTTAAGCTACCGTGATTATGGTAATGAGGATGTTATTTGGAATGTTAACGACTGGCGACGAGACATTGTGAATGTGCTCTCTCAAGACGACAACACCAAAACAGTCATTGTCGGCAGCTCTGCAGGATGTCAAGCTGTGCTACGTGCAGCCGTGGACATGCCTGAAGCCATTGCAGGCCTGTTGTTATTCTCACCTGGCGTTGGTGTTGGATTGGATTACATGGACCGTGTGCTTCCGGGTTCCGTTGAAAAGCTCCAGGCTGGACAAATTCTTAACCACCCTTGCGTGGACCCATCACTCAAAATTAAAGTTGATATGGAAAACTTGTTGGAATTTGTTGACGTTAGTTTTTTGTGCATTAGTCAGCAACTCATCTAATTACTTACTCATTACAGAATTGCGTAACCAAATCCAAAAGGAGAATAAGGTTGAATTGTCCAGTTCGGATCGTTCACGGTATGAAAGATAAGCTCGTACCATTCAAGAACAGTGTAAAGTTATTGTCACAGATCGATTCTCCGAATAAAGCGCTATATCTTGTGAATGACGGTCACTTCATCACGGTACGTTTATCCTGGTTTTTATTCACACACTTTTCTCGCGCGGTGTTCAATCTCACTGTCATCGCCCAAATGTCTCGCCCATATCACGAGATCAACTTTTTACAGGACCGAACCACGATTGAACAAGCTCTCGACAGTTTGTGGGATGCAATCGAGGCTGATTTGTAAGCAAACAAAGTGCATTCTGTACAGAACGCTCATTGAATGTCTTTTTCACTGCTATGTCCAACCGACGCTGATCTCTACGTGTGACTACTCCATCGGCGAATGCGATAATAAAGTTTTTCCGGAAATTTGTTTTCCTATTTCAAATTTGTATGGGTTGTTTGTCTGTTTATTTGATCTATTTTATGTAATTGTGGGATAATAAATGTGAATACTGGTGAAATTCATCTCTTTTACCAAAATAATGCATTTTATTCTAAAGAAAGCGCATATACATGAAGAATTATATTTAAAAATAGTATCGGTAGCTTGCGTTGGCGTCGTTGAACATCTCATAGATGCGTGAAATACACATAAAATGTCAAAACTCTAATGATTAAGCTAAAAAAATTCTATATTTTTTGTGCTCTAGTAAGGGCGCTCAATTGAAGGATGGCAAACCGCTCAGGCTATAAGGATATATGGTGATAATCACATCAAGTAGGTAGGTGAATACAATATACATAGGACATCAGAGACCGATTGAAAAGACAGATGTCACTGAGCTAAGAGTATATGGTCACAACCTCTGCTCCTGTGCCACGTACCAAGAGCACGCGGTTGAGTCCTTCGGTGAGCGCATCGATGAATTCCATGTAGTACGTGTCTGCTCCGGCTTCTGGTGGGCCAGGCAGGTTCACAATGATCAGTTGTGCTTCGTCGGAGCGTTCTTTCATAAGTTTGTTGAGGTTGACTGCGGTGTGCATTTTACGCACATTGTAGTTACGTGATGGGTTTATATAGTGTTTTGGGGATACTTGTTGTTCTCGTGCTTCTTCCTCTTCTTCTTGTTCTTCGGGAACAGGCGGATGACTGATCTGAAAAGAACACATCATAACTATTTGTGAAATTTTGGGATTTTCGCACCTCAACAGAGTTTTCACTGAATCGTACTTTTGATGTGGGTTGATTCTTCTGTTGCACTTGTTTCTGAAAAACAGTCAAGATAAGTACTGTCAACCAATATCAGCACATCAAGATAGTTGTAAGTGATAAAAATGAAAACAAAGCCCATGTAAGTGTAGTAAGTTCACCAGCACAACAGTACAGAAGCGTGAAATCAGTAGTGACAGCCCAGAAAGCAAAAGGATAATCTCACCACCTCATCTTCGTTGATACGCGAGAACTTTCGTTCACGCACGGCTTCATCCATCTGTGATTGAATGTCGACGGCTTCGCGCTTGAGTTGCATCTCACGTAGAAGTTTGTGACGTTCTTCCATCTTCAGGGTACGCTCGTATGTGTACTCGGAGATATCACCCTCTGGCTACAAACCATTGTCACGTTTTAGTCACACTATATCTTCCGTGTTTTTTGTGTACTTACCATTTCAATGACAAAAACTTGAGCCTCAATTCGCAGGTGGTAGAGGAATCTCTCAAGATCCTTTTTCATGTCCATTGAATTGTCATCAATCTGGGCAATGGTAAACAGACGAAGCGTTGTGTTCCGCCATGTTTTGTGCTTTCGAAGCAGGAAGGGTAGCAACATGAGGAGTCCACCATCGTGCACGACCCACCAGACGTCCACAGAACCCAAAACCTGGAATAAAAAATGTTGAACAAACAAATGGAACGCAAGTTGGAACCGTTTGTCTACCTTTTCATTAGACTGCGGGTAATTGTGAACATTCTTCGGCACCAAAATGGCGCACTTTGCCGCCACTACATCCCGAACTGTATCAACAAACTTGCGAGATTCTTCATATGACTTTGAAGAGTCTCGTGCGTGAGCCCAATGATCTGGCCAAGGAACCAAAACACTGTTATGCCGAAGACCACCGAGACCAGATGTCTGGATAAGACAAGAGATACCGTGTGAGTGACTCTCCGAGACGACGACGTCAGCAAATCCACGGATTTTATGTTTACGTAGTTCTTTTTGTAATCCTTCCTTGTGTAGAGCAGCTTTGTTTGCTAGGTTTGCAAAGTTGCCCTCAAGGCACTCAGTTACAAGTGTTAAACCTTTTCCGGCCTTCAACTGTGAAACAAATGACAATAAACCTCGTTGGATATCGCCTAATCTTCCATCGGGACAGTTTGTAAACAGATCGGCATTCGGATACAGGACAAGCAATTGGGGTCGCCAGTTGCGAGTGTGAGTCTGGGCGGATTCGTCGACGTTAAGCAGTGCGAAACGGGCAGCTGAGAGGCCGAGACCTTTTAGGCCGTCTCCCCATTCCTTTTCGGCACCGACGTATTCGATGTACTTGTAAACTGCGGCGCCGATGAAGATGGCTACAAGAGCAAAGTACCACGCGCTTATAAACATGACAGCTACACAGAGGAAAGCGCCAATGGTTGAGAGAATCCAGTGGAAGTATCGGAAACTTGGTCGCCAGCCAGGAGCCTTAAGAATGGACTGCAGCGCGCAGGCAGTGTTGACACCGAGGTAACACATAAGGAAGAATCTGAAAGGTAGAACAATATTTTTGGTTTCTGATTCCGTGATTGTCAAAACTAACTGAGTAATGAGGGCAGTAATGTGCTCAATGACAGCAATAAGAATGCCGGCTTCGCAGATGAGAAGAGTAAGCAGAATGGCGCGGATAGGCTCACCACGGCTATCTGTCTTCTGGAATCTGCGCAAGAATGGAATCACGTCATCGGCACTGATGGCTTGAAGCAATCTTGGTGCTCCAGTCAAAGATTGGAGACCCGCGCCGACGGTAGACAGGAAACAACCGATAAGAATCACAATCGGGATTGGCCAGGCCAGTTCTGCTATGACAAGTTTGCCCATGGCAGAACGTCCAAACTTATCACGGATGTACATTTCTGCGACAGATGCGCCGAAGAGAACAACACCAACTAAGTCTGAAGTTAATAAAAACTTGGTTAAAGTAGTCTTTATAAATTAATAGTACTTACAAACTACAGATGTTGTCAATTGAGCCCCAAGGGTACCAATAGGGATTGATTTCGAAGCATCCCGAAGGTTGCCAGATCGATTAGAACCGGCCATAATACCTGTGACCGAAGGGAAGAATACACCAACAAGTACCATGAATGAACTCGAAGTTTCAGCAAAGACGTAGAAATTGGATGGATCAGCTTTAGGCTCCTTCTTAGGGTTGCCTTTGGTAAGAACATCACCAGCGTAACGGTACTTGCTCCACAGATTGTCCCAGAACATGCCACTTGTAAGACCAGTCAACGCACGTCGTTCTTTAATGGAGAATCGCTTCGTCTTCGAATGCCGCATGTAGTACGGATCGCATACTTCGGTTCCATTGATATCAGTTTGGCAGAATCCTTCGTACAATCCCTCGGCCGTACAGTTTGGTACATATCCGAATTTTTCTTTAAACCCGACTAAATTTACAGGACGGTCTCCGACCATACAGAATTTTAAGGCATCAGTTCCATTGACTTTGACAAAGACGCCGGCAAAGGTCAAGCCTATACAAAGTATTACGGCAAATACGGCAGGCAAGGCAAATTTGTTGACAACTGTGACACCGGATAACACTATCAATCCAACTATAATTAGTAAAATTGTGCCAAACAACCGGCAATTGTTGAACATTGACTCGAATACTTGAGCATCGGGATAGATGTAAAGCTGTAATAAAATGCTTGCTGTATTACTCTTTTGTATTATTATTTGCATTCTTTGCTTACAAGAAAGATTTCGACTGCACCAGTGATGTACATAGATGCTGCTATAGTTGTGCCGAGATAAAATAATATGCCAACGGCACCACCGAGTTCAGGACCCAAATTTCGAGATATCATGTAATACGGCCCTCCTCCTGGCACGACACCATTTGTTGCGATGGCGGATAAGGAAATGGAGGTCAGGAAAGTCTGGAAGTATGATGCTATTTTTATGCCACATTAGTCATTAATCGGTGCTTTTCTCTTTTGTTCAGCAATTTTACTGGATAATATCACATCAGACGACCGTATATTTACGGGCGGATGTCGGGAAAAGAAGATAAACTTACCACGGAACAGCATAGTAATACTAGGAAAAAAGCTTGAACGACACCGGCAGTTCCGACAATCCAAGCAAGGCGGATGAAGAAGAGAACTCCAAAAATGTTTTGGAGACAGGGCAAGTAAACGCCCATAATTGTACCCATTTTAACTGGCTGAAACATTAAATATTTAAATCGTACCTCCTGCTGTTTTTTCCCTTTTTAAGATGCGATTCGTTGTGCTTTTCTATTTTCAGATGAAACTTTCGATCCAACTTCCGCTTTTTTTGGAAAACTTTGGTCTAGACGTACTCAAACTTGTCATGCATTTTAAACCATCTTTTTTAGATAACGAATGAAAAGTAATATCATTTCTGTGTACCTATAAAAGTACATCGAGAGCTTGCAAGAAGCTGCAGATATGAAAATTGCCTCTCGGGAGCATATTAAAAGCTAAACAAAAATGCACATTTACTTTAGGCAATACTATAGTATTAGCGCCACAAGTGGTTTTCCCCATACCAATTACGTGACGTCTGCGCCAAAAGTACACGCATTTCCACCAAAAAGCAACGGATATCTGTACAACTGGCTATTACCAATTATGTCAGCTATATGTATTAAATATATCAAAAAATTTTGAACCAAAAAGATCCAAAATTGGCCCAATTATTTCTGGAAAAGCGCAGTGAAATGACAAAATGCCAATAAGTATAAGTTAAGAGTTCATAGGACAAAAACTTGCCTGAGCTTGTGCATTTCGACCGGATTCGGCATCGTCAGAGCTGGGGAGAACACTCTGATACAGGGACAATGATCGGAGCATTTGGCCGATCTTTTGGCCCTGGGTGTTATATTCCTCCTAAAATTACATGTTTTGCTACTTTCCAAGCCATTTGTTTTATGTTTTACCTCATATAGCGCGAGGCTAACGTCCGTCTTGTCGAACAGGGGTATTCGCTCGGCGCCATTGCTGCCCTCTGAAAAATACTACGTAGATGCTGATTTGAATCTTGTTTGAACTCCCTAGTGCTTAGATAACTCTAAATTAGGTTAGAGAGCAAAAAGACATATGTAACAGGAAGATGATCTAACTAAGAATATCTCTATGCTACAAATTGTAATTCAAGCCACTACGGAGTAATGTGAACTCGAATGCGAATTTTTTCATTCTGATACATTTGAGACAGCTGCGTTACCCCTTTACGCTTTTGGAAAGCATAATGATTTAGAATTCAGACGTGGGGCACAATAAGCATAGAAAGAAAAGAATTGATTATGAAAACAGCGTCGAGAATCACAATGTCGGTGGTGGTAATAATAGTAACTGGAATGCTTTGAGCGTAATGCTTGTTGTTATGAATGAATCACATCATTATTCTGTTTTACTACTTTCAATTAAAAAAAGAAAAGATGGTCCCCTGCATTCTTGTGATGCAATTATTTTTGGAACAATCATACATTGAAAGACCATAGAATTAGTACAGATTAGCAAACCGATAGATACTATTCAAAGGAAATACCGTTTAACGCAAGTGCATTCTACTGATAAAAAAAGGAAGAGAAACGTCAAAAACATGAAATTAGCTGACATCGCATATTTGTGATAAGAAAACCTTTTAAAGTCATTAACACAACAAAACACAAATTGTACCTGAGCTGCCGGGCACGTGCTGATAACTGAGACGCCCGATCGTGATGGCTGGAATCGTGAAGATTTAGAAGGGGCACGAAAGGATGTGTCGAAACTCGAGTGCGGGTGGATCTCTAGGACGGTGGTTGCTTAGACGGGTCGAGGACCTTCCGCATCAACTTCACGTCCTTCTCGGGACAGCTCAAATTTTAAGCCCTGAACAAAGTAATTTTTTGCGCTTAATGCCGCGTCACGACGAGCATCAGAAGCACAAGAATGCTACCACACGCAAAAAGAAGGCGTCGGTGCGTCTGTGAGCACGCTTATTGGCTTCAACGCCGCCTTAGGCCAACAACAACGCTTCAGTCGACCTCCTCAACCCTAATCCAATGTTTTGTGCGCATGAGCACAAAAAAGGATGTATATGGAAAAAGGCTGCATCCGAGAGTTGTCTCGAGATATGCCCTGATTTTTGCGGGCCCTCAAAAGTACAGCTATTTTCCTCGTCGGGAAAACAAAATGTTGCCGACAAGTTTGGCTCAACGCACATGAAAAGAGGTGCTAAAGAGGTGGGTCTTGTCAGCAGACATTTTTGAGCACATGTTTGACGGTGTTAGAACGCTTTTTGAAGCTTTGTCAGGCACTTTAAGGAAAGAAAAAACTAAGACCATGACAAAAGTGAATGCTCGACCAATTTCACGCAAAATTTGATTCACACCCGATTTGTAAAGAAACGGTCTTCTTTTTTGCAGGATTTTGAATGTTTTTGAAGAGTAGCCAAATGCGCGCCGACCTGGAAAAGTGGCTCCAATGGTCATAAAAGAGTTTAAACTGATTTCTGAACGATAAAAACGGCACAACCAATTTCTTTTCAGGGGTTAACTTAATTCAATTGGACTTGGAAAGTCAAGTTAAGTGATCCCAGGGAAACACATGCTTTGGCCATAAAAAAGGCGAAAGTCACTTAAGTCTGTCGGCGGCATCAACGACAATTACAATGAATTCGCAGGGCAAACTTGCTCCATTACCGATATTGATAAAAGCGGAGCTGTACAGGACCACTTTTTCTATTTTTATTCGGGAGGATGATGCCGTAGGAATTGACAGACATTTTGAACAAAGACCATAAATGTCTTCGACATTTGGTACCATGGCGTCGGCAACGGCTACGCTTTTAGAAGAATAAACCTCTCCAAAATTTACTAAAATGGGTACTCTAAAGCCGCATCGTGTCCATAGAAAAAATGGCACTTTAAGCAAACTAAAATGGAAGCAATTCCCGAAGACGTTGAGCCCTAATGAAGGGATGACAATTTCGGGGGAAGTCTCGGCAGAAGACAACGTTGTTTACGTGGATTCTTCGAGATCTTCGAGACTAAAACGTGAATGACCTAACCGATGGGTGCGCGCGCCATTCGATGTTTATTGTGGCAATCCATCAAATTACTGATCAGAACCACGAAAATAAGTGTCGAGGATGTCGGGAAGATCTGCCGTAAAGTCTGTCAGTGTGGGTCATTCAAAACACGTGGCAGACAAATCTTGACTCATGCCTGGTTGGTCTTCACCCGTTCATCCAGTTCACGGGATATGAAAATCGCGGGGCAAAGTGCCAGAGGCAACAGAACAACGACTTCAAAACTGTGACGATGCACCGTGATGACACCCTGTCGCTTCACGAGATATGCCACAAAACGCTGTTGGTTGTGCTGTCAGAAGCAGTGCTGCCTGATGACGTCAGATACGAGAATCCTCCAAGACAATAAGTTCATTGAACTGAAGCGAGGTAGAATAAGTGCCAACACACGCACACTTGCAGCCTCCTTCCGTCCCATTCATTCCCGAAGATAATATTTTCACACCACAGCGTGCATTTTTTTCGTTCGCCTCACGCCTAGCTTAGATTCGATCCAATCTACATTGCCTAAGGCGATGTTGATTTCGCTATGCCAAGGAATGTCAGCAATAAAATAGCTTAAGGTTAGCTGTCAAAAGTTTGAAAGCATGCGTGCGAATCCAAAACTTTAACGTTTTTAAAAGGCGAAATTAGCATATCCGTTTAAAAAATAGAAGCAATGCTCTTCACCGTCATGAGAGCAACTCGGGTTACTGAAATTACTGATGCAAATTTGATTGATTCTCGTTCTCCTACTTGACAAGGGGCTTTGCTGCCATCACATCCGGATGACCGAGACGGACATCATGACCAACTTGGGACGTTATGATGTAGGCAACTACAGGAAAAAAAGTGGAAAAACAGAAGTAAAAGTAATGTGAAAAGCAAAACCATTTATCTTAATCACCATACGTAGTTACCGAGCCGTGCGACAACCTTGTCAGCGAGATAAGCAAAAAAAAGTCACGGATTAATGATCGCAAACACGTGTCGGTAATTAGTCAGGGAGGCATCCAAATTACAGCATGTCTAATGAGTATGTGCGTAAATTCGAAAGATAGGTTGTAACAAGCTCGGCAGGGGATATAAGTGACTGAATGAGAGTCCCCAGAGATTGATAGTGTCAAAGGGTCATTGATGAAGGATAAAAGAGATGTCGCTATCTTTTGAAAAACACCACCCACCTGTGAGAGTTACTTCAGTGGCTACCGGAGCTGGAGGTGCTGGTTGAGGTTGACCATTGTTAACAACGACAGCCGTTGGCGCATCGTCAGTCACGGACGACACTTGAAAGCGGGTCATAATAAGTGCCGTCCAGCGATGTTAACCCGACGGCGTTTGCGCGACAGCTTGAAGAAGCGGTCAGTCAGTTCAGGCGCGGGGTGCGCTTAATCCAGCGCGCTCTCGTTCCCTGTAAACGCAACCGAAACTGGTGTGGCTTGCCTTTTGTTGAAAGCTTAAAAATATAAAAAAAAACAAGAAAAACGGAGGCCAGGAAGAAAGGCGGGGGTACCAAAATCCTTATTGCGACCTCATAGGGTTGCTCGTGGTCGGAAGGGCATTGACAACGGCGTTACAAGGAGAGGGTAGTCGGGAAAAGACACATATATTTTGGTATGAATAAGCAATACAACAAGTTTCAACAACGTCTGTTGTTAGCACGAATGAATAGGGCGAATTAATCGTCGCGATTGAATTTCCTATGATAACGAGTGATGCTTAGTAGAGTACTTAGTTTTCAGCGGCTTAGGAGTTTGTATCATCATCAACAACCACAGGCATATCTGTTATATTTGCTCTACTACTAAAAGCCTGGTTCAATCAAGACACACGCGTATGTCTGTTCGCACTTTTGTCATGGCTACCGCTGTTGACTGCTTCAAGTCTTTGGCGCTTCGTTTCTGGAGACACCGCTATCACTCAAGCAATCGCCGCGGGCACCGGTATGAAACGGAAACGACAAAAGACAGCTTGAGGCGGTTTATGTTGCCAATTTTTGAAAGGCAGACGCCTCGCTACAAAGGCTGTCCTCAAATGCCGCGGACTCACTGGCGGTCGTTCGCAACAGCGGTGACTGCGCCGAACAAGCAAGGAAAAGCCTGGGGCAGGTCTCCTCAAGTCGGAGAGGGTGAGTCCGAAAAAAACTCTGGCACCACCAACATAGACGGAAGCTTTCGTAGACGACTGGCCAGATGGTCCAGCTGGCCGCGCGCTTCATCAATGCTTCCTTTTGCATCTTGTCTAATTTACGCTTTGTCTCATTTATATTTATCTCATGTTAATACGTCAGGTTTTATGCTTTTCACATTTTCTTGAAAACCGTGAAAAACAAAAACGAAAAAGTAAAAGTAAGGCGACAAATGTTTAGCATAGCTAGTCGGGGGTCGCAGAAAAGTGCCCTGCATAGATAAAAGGGACAAAAAACATGCACAATGCTTTCTTTGTCAATTCGGCCCTTACATTGCCTCGCGTTTCCTTTTTACACTCGGTACATCATTGTGCCGAAATCGGCTAAATTTTAAGCGTCGCCGTCTGCGGTGACATGCGAATAGCACTTGAGACCCATTTTTAAAGCCCATCTCAATGGTTTGACGGTTGATAAAAAAAAGTTCGAAAGCAAACGGGAAAATCTCCAAAATGCTTGGGTGCGATGTGAAGTGGTTTCAGAGGTTCTTCATTCAGGATACACCGACAAACTCACGCCTTTCAACGGCTTAGGTGAATAAAAATCGAAGTAATTTACCGCGCTCGAGATATGCTTCATTCATCATGAGCTAATAGCAGCAAAAACGCGTAAAGAGAAAATATGGACGTGTTATTGACAGACGCGTATATGTCGAACGCAAAGACGAGTGAGTCGGTGGATAACTAACACTCTCAATGTGAAAAATGGCATGCATACCTGGGCTAACCTTGCCCTTTTACCTGCGTTGTTGTAAGCATCAAAAAAGCGCACTTAAAAACTGGAGTCAGTTTAGTACACATTAAAATAGAGTGTGGCAATGATTATCCGTCCTATTCGGGACCCAGGCCTAGTGAATCAATGCTTACAAAGCAAACAACCAAATGCGCTTTATCGATGCCTAGGCGGCTGGTGCTCAGACGATCATGCACGAGTTAGTACTCTGATGCTTAATGAAATAATCACCAGCAAATTAAAAGTTTTTCAAGACGGTCAGGGAATATAAAATTGAACGCAAATTGTACAGCACCCGGAAGCCTAGTTTGTCGATTCTGTCGCGGTTTAGAACAAATGCGTTGTGACACGTTAACGAAAGCAAAACAGCACTCGACGGCACTAATCCAAGTTGCCACGAGTCAGCTAATGCAAAAATAAGCAATGATTGAGGCGACCGAGAAACGCCGAAGATGATTCAAAACTTCTAAAATCTGATAAACCTGACAACTGTGTCCACAAGTCGTACTGGATTTCGTGTGGGTGCCCTTTGCAAAGATGATAGACCTGCTCGGCCACACATCGCGGATCTGCACTATCTACATAACTTTTTTTTTCGCCAACGACAACATAAGACTTGCTCAAAATATAACGCAGATTCAAGAGACAGCAGCGTTCCCAGACTAAAGTTTTTAAACAAATCGTTCGTTCACGGGTAGTTTGTTGTAACTTAAACAAAGAGGCAAACATTGTTAGCAACAGTCGACATCTCTCATTATCTCGTTTAAATGAGCGGCCACAATGAGAGATACAAACTTTTCCAAGCGACGTAAGTAAGAGATAAATGCAAAGAGAAGCGGCGGTATTAAAAGAACGAAAAATGATAGTTATGTTTGGAGATAAACGTTTATTTAAAGATTGTATCAATGTCAAAAATTCAAATGAAATGACGACAAAATAAAGTCCTGAAAAGTCAAAATGCCTGAGAAAAAGGGGCTGTGAATTGTGTTTGGACAAACAGAATGGAATACATTACGAGAGCCGGCGAAAGACAGAGAAATCTGTGCGAGAACAACGGAAATTAACATTTGAATAATGTATTGTAACAAAAGAATTAGACAAATATTAAATAAACGTGGAAGAACCTCCAGGGGCGCGGAGGGACCGCTGACTGTGGCGAGTGGTTGTCGAACGGACAATTTGAGCTTCTTCCACGGGCAAGGTTGTCCCTGATGAAAGGCCTCGAGTGTTATCATTGTCTGTAGTCGGTCGTCGCGTACTCCCACGGGATATGAAGCTTTCCTCACGCATTATCGTGTACTCCTCGAAGATTGGCTTCTCTATAATTTACATGCTTACCGTCTCAGTTTTGTTGCTTATGGCACACAAGAGTGCCAAGTGCCCAATTTAAGCTGCCAAATTTGATTGTGGACTATGCATAAAGGAAACGAAAAAGGCGTGCAATCAATGCTTTTAAATAAAGAATATGTCGGCAGTTTTTTTGAAGTTAATATTTTCGTGCTCCTCAAAGTGTTTATGGGAAGTTTTCTAAAATGCGAAAATGCAATTTTGTCTGTCGCCTGTCTACGTAGTAGAAACCGCAAATTTGTGAGTAAAGCGTAAACTTCGGAAAAAAAAAAGAAATTACAGCTTTTCGTCTGTTACTCATTACAGGACGAGCAATTGCATTTGTGTCCAATTTGGCTTGGTAGAACTATTGTTACAAACAGCTTTTTTTGAAACATTTTACACATGTTTTCAATATTAATCATGCGCTTCCCCTTCAACGCACCAGTTCCAGGCGTGAAATATGTCGGCCGATCAACGGTTTCCTGGTACAAATAGGCGGTTGAAGGTTTTGTTGGTTGAGTTTGGTCATTGTAATTGTAATCGCTTGATCGAATAATAGGAACGACATCACCAGTTTGGACACCACCGATCCCTCCGGTATTGCTGTATACGGATGGGGCTGCTCCAAATGAGCTTTGTAAAGCGGGTACATTCAAATATTGTGCCGCTGTCGGCGCCTAAATAAGATTGTTGTTTAGCAGGAGGGAGATAAACAAGTCTCATCTGCTTTTGTGTCGTACTCACCTTTGTTGGAGCCGAAGGAAATTGAGTTCCTGGGGCGCTACTTGCATTTGAACGTCCAGTACGAACTGTAAATAAGGGAAAACGCATTTGTTTTTGTACACGTAATTGTTTAAACAAAAGATTGAAATTGAAAAAGGAAAAACTCACTTAGTTGTTGAAGTTGCCAACGCACAGAGCCGATTGGCCAGGGATGCCATGTACGATGAGTCTGAGCTACCTAAATTAGTTAAAATAGTATCAACAGCTTATGATTTTATAAAAACGTCATACTTCTTCTCGAAAGTTTTCGAAAAACGGTTTCATGCAAGCTAAGTATGCCACAACTACAATAGCCGTAAATCCAAGTCCAAATCCAAACAGTGTACCAAAAATAACTGCCAACTTGTGAAAGTCGCCCCAATCAAATGCCAAACATGGCGTTGGTGATATTATAAGTAAAACTATACATAGCAGAGCTTGGTCTGCCATGACCCAAACAAAATTCGTAAAACTGCCGCAAGCGAAACGGAACGGTTGCGGTCACTATGAACTGGCAACAGCCCCAAATGACCACTGCATGCATTCACGCTTTGCGCGAGTTGCCATAGCTACCTCGGTTTCGCGCAACAATGCCAATGCGTATGACCACATAGTGACCAAATACTGACGATGCGCAACTAGCCCTAAGGCAAATCGATGATTCATTCATGTCATGATGAAGGACCTGCTTGAAATGTTAACTAAAACAAGGTATATGACAGGCTTGGCTGATCTCGAGTTAGTCTTGTCCGGTTTTTTTTCCTTTGTCATGGGTACAACACATGCACAAGGTCGGTCAGTGACCATGCGTTTTGATTCTTGTAAATTCTGCGGTGTTCATCTGAGTTGAAATTTGAAAAAAATAAGTCCCAAGTGAGGGTCAGTGTATCCTTGTCTACCGGTATTTGGATAGTACCGGATTTCCCATGTGTTTTTTCACAACATCGGTTCCATTTCGTTGAAAAGACAAACGTTCACTAACGACCGTAATCTTTTTCATTGAAATTTTTGTCACCATTAAGGTCATTAGCCTTCAAAAATATCAAACGCATATCAAACCCTGCATCTTTTTGAAGAAAAAACATTGAAGAAACAAGTTTATGCGTAAAAAATTAGGACACTACTGTTCAATAACCCATTTGTGGTGTATTACGGTATCGCGGCGTCACTGAAGTGCACAACCGTTAGGTCAATGCAATTAGTCTTCGTAACCGTGCTAAACTGATTTATTGTGACACAGTTTTCTCGGATACGTTAGAAGTTTCATGAAATTGAGGATTGATCAATGAAAATACAGAATACTTTGATGCACTCAATAGTAAGGTCAATGTGCAACAACAACATCGTGGACTGATTGAACTCTCTGCAAAAGGTGCAATGTCAAAAAAATAAAGATATTTCTATTTTTTAAGTCGTAAAATGTTAGCGTTAATCAGGCTTCATAGCTCACATGCTTTACTCCTTCTAATCTGTTGCGCATAAAGTCGCAGAAACCACTGCTAATCTTGCTGATCTCTTTGCAGTTTCAATCGTCCTCAAAAGTGCTTTCGATCCGTTGGATTACCCTCTGAAGCTCATTGTTTTATTGTTACGATATTGCTGTCGGAAAAAAGAGCTCAAGTCGTCTGGCCTCAAGGCTGATTGACGCGCAGATTGTGCTTAGACAGCAGGGTCGATCTGACTAACTACCCCATTTTTGCGCGTTCTCATTTCTTTACACCACAGAAAACGGCTATTGTGGACACTGAACAAGCCTTGGTCAAAGTGTGAATTCAACTAGGCTGGCGGCTGCGCAAGAGTTGTTTTCTAAACACTGTCTGTCCCTGTCCTTCGTCCCCTCAGGCAAAAGCTGACCACGACTTGGAGAGCTGGGGAGGGTGTCGTGCTGCGCGAGTTCGGGGCGAGTGTGTCCTCAAAACTTTGGTGGATCGTCGTCTGACAGTCTGTCCTCGTGGACTCCGGGATTGCCGCCGCCACAGTCGCTCCCATTGTCAAAAGCATCGTTCGGCGCTTCTCAGCACCACCTTCAGTCCCGGATTCGATCGCAGCCGTCAGTATTGGGAACGGAGACGAAGGGTGGGCCTATTGTCGTGTCCTCAAGACTTGCTTCCCCTCCTGTAGCAAATCAGCAATCCTTTCCGTAGCACCTCCTAGATTAGTACCCTCCTCACAGGAGTAAAAAGGAAGTCCGTATTTCCTACAGCCACCGCCTCCGCTGATACCCAAGTAGCTTCCGGCCTTTCTTATGGACCTAAGCTGAGTTGTGTTTCCCTCAGTTTGTCTTTATCTCAGTCCAATGAGGCCCCCGTCAGTATCCATTGCCCTTGTGATCTTTCTGCCATTTGCGACAGCCCAGATCAGCTCATTGTATCACGGCTTAGCGAGTCTTCCCCAGTTTTCGGAAATACAAGGAAGGCATCCAGATCCATCATGGATTCAATCCGGTAATAAATTTCAAGGCGATATTGACGGGGTTGATGCGAGAATACTCAATCATATGGTAAGCTTCATTATTCACGTCATTAAACTGACTAACATTCTAATCTCCAGGGTTCCACGGTTATGTTAAACGCGTTAAAAAACAAACAACTTATATGGACTGATGGTATAATACCATATGAAATGGACGAAGCATTCAGTAAGTAGGTTTGCTGAATTTTCAACATCTCATATGTTCTTTGTGGATTTTAGCTCAAGGTGAAGTGCGAGTCATTGAGCGGGCTTTTAACAGCTATAAAAAGCGTACTTGTATCCGCTTTAAGAAGCGGGTCAACAACGAAGAAGATTATTTATACATAACAAAAGGGTTTGGGTAAGTGTTTCCAATTCCAATTATAACCGGTTAAAAATGACGTTTACAGATGCTACTCACAAGTTGGACGCACCGGCGGCAAGCAAGAACTGTCACTTGGACGCGGCTGCATTTTCCACGAAATCATTGTTCACGAACTGATGCACTCAGTTGGTTTTTGGCATGAACATTCGCGAATAGGTTGGAGGTTATTGCACTACTTTGTGACCCCTTGTTTTTCTAGATCGAGATGATTACATTCGCATTAAATGGGAGAATGTTCTCTCCGGAATGAGATCCCAATTCGACGTAATTTCTGGTGCTTTGCAAGATACTCTCGGCGAGGAATATGATTACAAATCGATAATGCACTATGCTTCTAATGCGTTTAGCAAAAACGGGCAGAATACGATAGAAACAACCGTTGACGGTTTCACTGATGTCATCGGTTCGGCTATTGAGCTGTCAGATATGGACGTCGTCAAGGTTTTTGTTACACACTGATTCATTTTGTCATCTCCGCTATTTTTGCAGATTAATAAGTTATATGCGTGCTCCGGTCCCTCGTCCGACAAAACTATCCCGACGACGACAACGACGCAGCCGACTACGGTTGCAACTAAAAGAGCAAAAAAACCGACGCCACCGTCGCCTATCATTGTGGAAGCAACAGATTCAAGCGAAACAACCACAACACAACCACGTGAACGAATTCCGTTTGACTCCAATGAGCTGAAACGTAATTCCGGTACGTGAACACGAACATTTGTTTATAACAACAACAACTTTATTTGCAGGTTCAACAAACAAGTCAGCATGTGCTGATCACTTCCTGGATTGTCCCAACTTTAAAGATTACTGTAAGAAAATTTCTTTCTTCTTTGTTATGAAGGCATACTGTCCCGCTACTTGTGGTCATTGCCGTCGGCAGTAAGTCGAATGGTTTAAAAAGAGAACGTTTATTAATAAAAGTCCCTCATACTATTATTTCGAAACATCGCGCGTTCGATTGTCTTTCAAACTTTGGTTTGCTGTCAATTGAAATAAGGTCACATTAATTATTTTTATTACGGTATCTAGAATAGATTATTGTACAGCGGTGATAAAAAGACGTCATGATCAAAGTTGAAACAGTGCCGATTGAGCAATAAATTTAACAGCGTTCAATCTGTAGTCCACCATCAGCGCATCGTTCCTTACATTGTCGCGTGCGCACGCGTACCTGTTTTCCGGCGATTTTGAAGCGACAGTTTGACCAGTCACTCCATTCATGCGACAGATCGCTCAAAGCAGATTTCAAATCTACCTTTGACGCGGGTTCTACCTTTGCCACACCATGCACACGTTGCTTTCTGCGCCGGGAAGTGCAGCCGTTTTCAATGAGCACCCAGCCACCATCAGTATCTTCTGCGGCTGAAGGGTCATCCCCAATATTCGTTGCATGCATGTGGCATCGACGTTTATTTGAATCGAACGACGCAGCCTACAAAAAAAGATTGATGTTTCATCCTCCGAACAGAAAAATTTATAAAAGTTACTTGCCTGACATCCATTGTGGTTCAGACATGCCTGCAGACAACTTGTAATGGAGTTGCTTGACGTCGACTTGATTGCCTTCGAGGTTACCCTTTTCTGAACGTGCAGAATGAAAATTTCGTCTTCTTGGCAATTACTTCTGTGCACTGTAACAAAATTTAAATTGATTAAAGTTAATTGGCGGATCTTCGAACACCCACCAGGCAGACAGAATTTTTCAGCGTAAATTGCGTCATCGTTTTCGACAAGATTACCGGGTCCATGTGGTTCAGCGAGAATGTTGTAGATCTCACATTTCTGCGCAATCGGGAAGTAATTGATTGACGCACATTCCAGTATCTCTCCGCCAGGTCCCTTGCCTGAGGAACAATATTCAGCACATTTAGCTTGTTCAACGCCAACGTAGACTTGAGCATTAGACTCGCTTCCAGACACGGGTAGAATAATTTCATTACCGATAACAACGTAGTAGCCGGTGGAGGTCATGCACTTCCGTTCGGACGAACGTGGAGGAGCCGTGGTGGTTCTTACTGTTGTCCTTGGAGCGGCAGTTGTAGGAGGATCAGTGAAGAAGAAGTCCGGCTCGGGTTCCGTTTCAATACGTGGTGGTGGGGCCTTAGTTCGATGAGGTTGTGGCCATGTAGTCGTTCTGAATTGAGGTGCTGCAGTTGCCGGTGGCAAACGGGTGCTCCAAGCTTCAGTGTTTCCGCGAATAGGGTAGGGTGGGGTAACTCGATCGGCATAGCCAAGTTCTCGGGCATTGTTCGGTACAGGGAATACTCTGTCTGATCCACCCGGAAGTCCTCCAGTGCTACCAGGACGGACTTCGAAGGGCGTTCGGGGGCCTGAGGGTTGCGTTTGTTCAGATGTTTCATAGCCAAGTTCACTCGGGCTAAAATAAAACTTCAACATAGCCAATTGGTTTCAAATGCACTTACTTATTCGGCAGATGTACCGCCTGTCCAGAGCCACCGGGTAGTCCACCCGTGCTTCCTGGTCGGGTTTCAAACCTATTTTGAATCGTCTTTTGGAATCCCGCCAAGTTAGCGCTCTGCGATGCATCATCTTGGCGATGACCAACCTGCAACACAAAAGCATCCGTCAGTGATTAATTGCTTTCTCATGCGCTGGTAAACTTACGGATCCATGAACCCTTTTGCGCTGCTTGCTCGCAAGTAGGTTTTTCTTGATAGCAGATGCATTGAAGTCAGAGTAGTCGTCGTCAATATCGAGATATTCGGCAAAACCTTTCGCTGGTCCTACTGGGCCCTTAACACTCTGCTCAATGACGTGTGCTTTATCAACCGTAAATTGTTGCTCTACTTTTGAGTCGACTTTTCGGTTTTTCGAAACAGACGCGACCCCTTTATCTGCAACAGGCTGTATCTTTTGCAACCTATTCTGTTTCTGTTGTGTCGGACCAGCACCGACTAATGGCAGATGGGCATTGGCTCGTGCATCCTTGAAGCGTTGCAATGGCCCGGCACACTCTCCAGTGATCGAAGTCCGCCGATAGTAGTCATATCCATTAGCAGGGTGAACAATTGCGGGAACCTGGGTGCCATCATGCGAATAGAGTCGACAAGAATGCGATAAATGGTTGTAGACAAACGAACGACAAAATCCATCCTGTAACTCCGGAATGCGGGATAAAAACAGGATATCGAAAGAAAGCGCTAAGCGGGGGGTCAGTGTTTTCGTTTACAAACCTGTTTCGCGTTATTAGTGAGCATTATGCATTGATCAAGGCATTGATAAGGAGATACGTAGAAAAGCTCGGTGATCGGTTGAGCATTGTCCATGGACCGACGAAGGACTCTTTGGAAACAACGCAGATCTATAAAGATTAGGGTTAAAATTAATTGATTATACACAAAAACAAAAACAGAAGGCATAGTTATGGAAAATAGGTCGAAAATTACAAGAAACCTTAATTTTTAATGGTCAAAATGTAAAAAACAGTGAAATAGCAAAAGTACTTACATAAAGATCTAGCTTGGGTACCATGATTATTAAGTATAAGAGATATAATTCCAAAGGCAACAAAAAACCTTGCCATCAGTCGATTCACGTCCGACCTCGGCATCACGACAGCGTTCACGATGTCTTTGGTGCGGGTGGTTTTGTTTCTTCCTGCCGCAGCCAACAAATGAGAAAAATTAAGAAAACGCACCGAAGCTCTCCACTGTTTCTCCTTTAATAGGTCAGAAATGAGCGAACCTTTTTTCAGGATCTCGAAGATTGCGGTCGGGTAGTCGTCGACTTTCGCTCCTTGTTTTCTACTTAGTCCCGCCCGATCGGCCGGTATTTTCCCTTCTTTCCGGGAAATAACGTATGTCTGAAGCATGATGCCGCACATCATATGGATCTCCGATTACAGCTGCCAATGATGGAGGAGAATAATTTTATGACAGGTATCTTATTATTGCAGTGTCTTGTCGGAGACGTATCACTTTCGCCGATGTCTCAATGTCTCAATTATGTTCGCGCCAGATCCTTGATTAATCATAACAGTGATTGTGGTTGTGGATGGCTCACTTGAGGAGCATGAAAATCTGCATGACGCTACTCATTTTTATTACGCAATGTCTATTGAGACGTTTCATATAGGTTTCATCCCTAGGTCATCGGATTTGAAACAGATAAAACCGTATCATTGTGTTTTAGTGGGAATGATTTATGCTCACATTTGACGATCCAATTAGGAGTGCCCGCAGTAGGGCAGATCATACATAAAAAACGCGAAGGACAATAATGAGAGCATAGTGCAAAGACGAATAAGTGATCTGGGCAGCGACAAATCATACTGATTTGGGAATGCCCTTATTAAGCTGCAATAAAACACATTAAACTTTAACTGCACCCAAATAAAACACATTTGATGTCTCTATTTTTAGAACGTAGACACAGCAAGAACGCTACGTATTGTGCACTGTATGTGATAAATGAAACTTTTCGTAAGACTCTTTCGACTTTATTGTCACTAAAACAAATGGTAAGGTAGAACTGGCAAACAGTAACTACTTGGTTAGCCATAACAATAACTATGGCAGTCAAAAGCAAAAACAATCAAACCCGACGGGCATAAATGGTTAAAAATAAAAACTGCCAAACTCTGATAAAGAAAATCATGGGTTAAAAAGACACATTGTCAGCTTTTAAAGCTTTGCTCACTGATAAAATGTAAAATGTAAAGTGAAAGGTGAAGTGTGGCGGGATTAAGCATAAATGAGAGGGACGATGAGATGATGTTTGCGGATTTAGAACTCGCTGAAAAGGAAAATGTTATTTAGATTCTTTGAAATGTTGTGGAGTCACTTACGATCGGTCACCGTTCTTCAAGAGCCTTTCACCGGTACCTGCCTCAACATCCTTAGGAGCACGGCTGCCACGGGCATTGAAGATGCACGCAAGGACGCCGCATTGCTTCGTCTTGCAGCAGAACAGGTCCAAAGCTGCGGCGAGAATGACGGCCAAGACGAGGAAGATACCAATGACGGTCCAATCAGTCGGGAACAATGAAGACAAACCGCTCTTCTCGGTAGTGCGGAAGAAGGTCTTTTCAGCGTTGGATTCACCGACTTCGTTGACAGCGGTGACTTCGAGCACGTAGTTCTGGAGGGGCAAGAGTTGAGGGGCACTGACACTGTGGACATCGGCTCCAACGTCGATGGTGATAACTTCGCCGACGACTGGAGTGGCTTCTTCAGTCGAGACGTCAGCTTCTTCGGTCGGAACAACTTCCTCTTCGGTGGAAACGGTAGAGGCTTCATCATCAGAGTCTTCAACTTCGGTAGATTCGCCGGTAATTTCGATGGTCAAGGGAGTGGTGGAAACTTCATCGACAACGGAGCCAGTAGGAGTGAACTTGAGACGGTAGCCGGTGATGGGAGATCCACGGTGGTCAGGCTCAGTCCAGTTGATAACGCAGACATCAGGGCAGTCAATAACGACGTTAGGCACGACATCGGGGGCTGAAAATGGGAATGGTAAATTTAATGAAACAAAAATATTTCAATTTAAACTTACTCCAAGCATTAGAGGTCTCAATGATCGAAACAGGGGTGAAGTCACCAGTGCCGGCTTCGTTGACAGGGCGGAAGCGGGCGTAGTACTTGGTAGTGGGGGTCAAGTGAGGAACCTCAATGGTTTCGCCGTTGAAAGGAACTTCGAAAGCCTTGGCTTCGACATCCCAGTTGAAGTCCTCAGCAGGCTCTTCGCTGGTCTGGACGTAGAAAACTTCGAAGGTGAGTGGCCAGTCGCCAGTGACTTCGTTTCCGTAACCTTCAACGTGGCAGACCGCCTTGTGGGGATACACTGACTCGGTACAGGTGATAACTTCAGGATTCTTCGGAGGAATGACATGGATGATGTTGAAGTTAATGGGATCAGCTTCACCTTGGGAGTTCTTGGCAGTGCAGGTGTACTTGCCGAAATCAGAATCGCTCAGCTTCGAGAAAGTGACGGAAATCTTGTTGTCAGTCTTGACTTGGGTAACGCTGGCACCATTGGCGTAGAAAGTTTGGCCATTGTACAAAAGTTCCAATTCAGCAGCGGGGACAGCGTTGACTTCGCAGTAGATTTCCGCGGCATCACCTTCCTTGTGGCGAACTGAGGTGGCGGAAGTGTTAGTGAAGACGGGCTTGTGAGCAATGTAGACATGAGCGCTTTCATGGGATTCACCAGCAACGTTGTGGGCGTAGCAAGAATACTTGCCAGTGTTGGCCATCTGGATATCGTTAACTGTGAGTTGAATCGTCTTTTCATCATTCCATTGGACGGTGTGACGACGACGACGGTTGACAACCGCATCCTCCGCAGAGATTTCTTCAGTGGCGGTATCTTCGTCGTCGGAGTAGGCACTTTCTTCGGTCGTGGTGAATTCAACTTCAGATGCTTCAGTGGTAGCCTCAGCATCAGTGGATGTTTCAACGATTTCGTAATCAGCAGTGGAAGTCGAGGTGGATGCTTCAGTGGTGGTCGAGGGTTCGTATTGGGGAATCGGGAGTAGCTTCTCCTTGTTGAACATGAAGTAAGCTTCGGTCACTTCGCTGTCGCTTTCGATCGTGCACGTGAGTGTGACTTCATCGCCGAGCAAGACCGTCGTATCGACCATTCCAAAGATTCGGGGTTTGCGCAAGATTTTGAGTTGCGATGCCCTCGTGGCATTTCCGAGTTCATTCTCAGCATAGCATGAGTATTCACCAGCATCAGATTCAGTCAAGTAGTTGATTTCAAGCAGGCCGTTAGCAAGCGTGTACTTATCTGAGGCATTCAACTCGGTCTGACCGCCATTTTCCTGAAAAAAGTAAACATTACACATCCGTAAGCCCTATCATCACAACAACTAACCTCATGCTTGAACCACTTGTACACGGGAGACGGCTTTCCTGCAGCCTGACACTTGAAGACGGCGTTTTGACCCTCTTTTCCGCTGTTATCAGCAGGTTCGTCAAAAACTGTGATCACAGGTCGGGCGTAAGCGGTGAGGGCAAAAGATTGAGTGTAGACTTGCGCAAATTGCACAACACTGCATGAGTAGTTAGCATCATCCTTTTCGCCGGTGAACTTCGGAATGATAAGCGTGTGATAATCGTTCTCAAAATGGTAACCCCGCACATCAGATTCATCAAGAATAAGGTCGTCCTTGCGCCAGAAGATCTCGTCCAGACGGTCGCCCTTTGTCTCACAGTTGACACGCGCGTCATCACCTTCCTCTGGATGTTGCACTTCTTGAACATTAACAAAACCAGCGCGCTCGTAGAAGACAATATCTACCGAGGTTTCCTTGGTTTCGTCACCGACGGTAGCCTTGCAAGTGTACTTGCCATTGTCGCTCGTGTTCGGCTTCACAAAGGCAAGGGAAGCTTGAATGTAGCCGTTCTTTCGTCTGTAAAAACAACAAAGTACAAGTAAATAACACCTGTTTCAACAACATACGCTTTCTGTCGGATGATTCGTTCGTCGTTGTTGTACCATGCCACGGAGTAATCGCTGACATCATCGCCAATTTCTTCTTCGCTGACCTGGCAAACCAAGTAAAGATCGGTGCCGGTAGCGATACGATCGAGTTGATTAGCTGGCGGCGAGATTCGTGGTTCCCATCCTGAAAAGACCAAGTTGTTTACACTGCCCTAATTGGAATGGCTTTAAAGTGCATTCATCCCTCGTGTTTCCGATTACATTCGTCACATTCAAATGTGCATCCCGTGCAAGGCTAACAACTCTAATACAGCAGTGCACCGATTGCAACATCAAGTGTTTGGGCAAGTCTATATCGTGTTAGCTAGATATCTTCCGCTCGTCTTGGCTGCGTGTTTAATTGGACTTCAGAACGCAAACTTGTTCCTACAGACATTCAAGGAGCGAAAACCACTAGCGTCAGTGTAGCAGCCGCAAGTATATCTCATTGCGTGCGGCGCAGCACTCACCATCGGCCTCCTCGACCTGGTCCTATATCTCCAAATCGACGACACCGATAAAAGTGGGCTCCCCTGTGCATTTTGCCTGTCTGAATCGGATAGCAAGCCTTCCCTATCGCACACTCACAATTGCCTTCAGACGAGTGGCAGCGACACTTGTCCAAAGCCGACTGCCCGATTGACTGTTGCCCTGCTTGCACTGACTTTTGGGGACAGTAAGTAAACACTGCCCACGCATCATAAAGCGGCAAAATTCTGCCGTTCAAAAAGGACCTCCTTTCGTGAACCAATACCGATAATTAGCATAATCTGAATATGCGAAAAGACACAAATGAACCCCAGGAAGCCTGAAACAGCAACAGCGCTCCCGAAAAGGAAAAAGGAAACGTCCGGCACGTGGCACCGGCTGCGCAGACAATAGCTTCGCGGACAATCTGTTTTCTGACTACAATGTTTTGCAAGCTGTCTCATTTAGAGACAAATTGAGCATGTCGCCATAGCAAGTGGTCTTTGGGGAAAATCAAGACGCTACGCTTCTCACAGTGTTCGTTTGACATTGCTTTTCCGTTGCCGTTTTCAACAACTTGAGTCCCGTAAGTGGCAGTAGAAACATTCCAATAAACTTGAATGTCTTGTTGTGGCAATATTGGAATTACAATTAAAAAAAGCGCGACCGACAAAATTGCTTGCGCAATTTTACGTTTTCAAAATTACAAAAAGCAAACTACTGTTAAAACTTGGTGTGAAGCAGGAAAACAAACAATGAAAGCAAAAGAAGGTATAAAAACCTGCGCTTGACGTATTTTATGTTTGCACAAAACTACCTAGACCTCCTGGGTTTCAAAAAAAGTGAAATTTTCTACAGTGGCGTGGTAGAAAACGTAGAATTGACAGATTAAAGCAAACCCGAAGCAGCAAAGCATAGGCTAATTATAGAAAATGTATTGCTATAAACGATACAACTTTGAAATATGCGTCGCTAAGCTTTAAATTACTCTACTCAACTTTAAATAATTGCATCGCTATATACTTGTAGTCGAAAACAGGGGCTACAATTTACTGGCCAATATATTTTTGGTGCTGAGATAATGTGAGAATTGCACTACTACGGCAACTGAGGAATGATAAATTACGTTTTGAGGCAAGAAAAGGAAATGCCAAGTTATCCCGGTGTTATAGAAAGTGGGCATCTAGCCAGAAGAGTCGCACACTTAATATTCGTCAAAATTACGCCCGAAGCGAGGGACTACTCAATGATCGGGGATGCCTATGACAAGATCTAATGGAATAAAAAAATTGAATGTAAGCGTGGTACAAGTGCGGAAATGAAATAAACTTCTTTGTGCGAAACAAAGGCATCGAATTCAGGACTTACCGAAAGCAGCCACGAAGAGGGCTGCAAGAACGGTGTAGAAGCGCATGTTGACGGCGCTGTAGACTTGTTTAATGGCACGGGACCACGTCGGTTGGACGGACGTTCGCTCACACTAAAATATGATTAGTCATGAATAGTTGTAAGCCGGTATTAGGCTATTTTAGATGAACTTTCAAAAGGGACGCGAGAAAAACAGAACATGGATTGGTAAAAATACAACAGGTGTATGGTATGGTAAAACAAAAAAAAGCACGAAATGATGTTGGCCATCAAGAAAACGATGACTATAAGCCGATAACCTATGACGGATGAACGAGCGAGAAAGGTGTTCCGCGCACATGGAAATGGGAAAGCCACAAGTCAAGGTGTTTGATGACATATCCAGGGACTATTGATCAATTAACGAATTATGGAAATTCACAATCGACACAACGGACAATGAAGCTATGAGGCTTTCATGAATGCGCAAAGAAGAACCAAAACAGATAGTATGCGGTGCACCCCTGCTGTGTCGGTTTGTGGCACCATGCAGGGGCCGTGATGGCATCCATATACGCTGTTGTGGTCTGATCGGCACGGCTTGACAGACCCCATTGAGTGTGTAGCGAAGATGCAAAGGTCGCGCAAGCAGCCCTTGGAGGGCTGTGAAACCGAAAAACAAGCAGGCCGACCGACGACAGACTCTCGGGGCCCGGGAAAGTCTCCTCCCCTTCCACGGCTTTCGTTGGTTGACTCTCGTTTCTTTTGCCGAGAAAGCTCAAGCCGCCCTTTGGAACTCGCGATTTGACCTAGGTGCTCGTCCTCGAACTTGAGCAGTACACGCGCAACTTCCTCCAGCTCGATGTAACTCATCAACCACCTCAACAATGATGAAGACTGTCGGCCCTGAACACAGGTAAGTGACTGCAGCCAGGAGGGGGCGGATTTATCTTGACGTGTGTAAGCGTTCGCGCAAGAATGCATCGTTCGCAGTCAGGGGTTTTTTAAACTTCAAATCCTTCCTTAAAACAAAGCCTATTTGATGAAGAAGTACAGGCAGCACAATGTGGTGGCATGAAAAGTCCGACAAAGCCACCAAAAAAACGCAGTTTCCTTTCTTTTTTCAATTGCTTCGACGTTGTTTGAAACTGCCAATTCACGTTGAAACGAAAAGAAAAAAGTAAGCGGAAAGAGAGGCAAAAGAACCGGCAAATTTTGGTGTCCGGTGACAATGACCATTTTTAAGGAGAACGTTGCCAAAAAAGACGCCGAACAACATTGGCTTTTCACAATTCTGGGAGAACACAATAAATGAGTTTTGAAGGAGGATGCAGAAGCCTTGCTATAGCACACTGGCGCCCACACTAGTCGATTCAGTCAATCTCTCACTCGCTTTGGCAAGGGTAGAGGCACCTTTCGGTGATTTATTTGGACAGCTGAGATCGCGCAGTGCCGTGCCGAGGGCCCAAACAGACCTGATGCACGAGGTGTGAAAAAGCTGGATTGTTCCGTATGCATCTTCAGAGAAAACAGACCTAGGTGAGTGTGTGGAAATCAACTTGGTTGCGGTAACATGGCTTCAGAGGTATAATGAGTATTGATTTAATGGGACACAACCCTTGGCTTGGGATTGTTGGGTGCAAACAATCCAAGCCAAGCTTACTGGTTCGTTTTTTGGAGGCTATAAATCAAGCTTTAGATCCCAAATCGGTTGCACTTAATTTACCGACTGAATGATGGATGAGTCAGGTTAAGCATGAATGTAAGAACGATTTGTCACAGACATCAGCTTTAATTTATATTATTTCTGGAAAATGTTTTAAGCATAATCATCAAGGTTCAGTGAGTAAAGTTCAGACCAGTAAGAAATGCAGAAATACCGAAAAGGTACACCCAAAATAAACAGAAAAATGCGTTGAGAAAGAAAAGCAACACTAAGAAAAGGAAGTGTCGTATTCCGTCAACTACCATTTATACGAATCTGGAAAAGGCGGTTTACGAATTCTTGCAAAACTTAAGACACGCCCGAAGCGTGGGGGCAAGAAAGGTGATACGTAAGTATCAAACTGCTGTTAAAAACAAAAGACTGAAAAAAGTTAATCAGGATTTTTCGATTATGAAAAGACAAAATGAATGCGCTTCTATGATGAAAAACAGTATGTATGAAAGCTTTGCTTCAATTATAAGCGTATTGTAAGCTAAATCCCGCTTTCGGATGACACGCTTCAATAAGGAAATCTGTCAAAGCAAAATCTCGCCAACCTACGATATGTCAGCTTAGTCCATGACAGATTTACATAGGTTACGCAACTTGCAGCTCGAGTGTCCATTTTACGGAAGCTTCAAATAGAACCAAGATTGCGCGGATGAAAGGCCGATTTTTTTTCGGATCGGCAACAATCAAAGCAATGTCTAAACAAAGCGTACTGTCTTCGTCGCTCGGGACATCTGCGGAAGCGGAACTGGCGCCAGCGCAACCTTTTAGTTTTTCTGGACGTTACTAATCAGTCGGCACTGCTTTTTTCATCTGTGTTTTCGGATGTGGTGCAGGTAATGTCCAAACAATTAAAAAAAACAACAAAAATTTGTTTTTAAAGAAATGACGATGCAACCGAACGAACGCACACTGTATCGAATCACTCAAAAGGATCAAAGCACACAGCTGCCAACGCCAATCCGTTGCATTTGAAAAAAACCCCATGATTTGTAGTTACGGTAAAGGAGATACGGTTTTCTTAATGACAGAAAAAAACTATCCACCAAATCTATACATAAAATGCCGTAAAACACAGTGATTGAAACACAGTTTATTAAAAATCAATACAGTTTTACTGTTTTTACAAAAAACAAAATATAAAGGTTGCGATATAAAAAACGTCCTTTTTATACGTCTACAATTAGCTTTTATATCAATTGTAAGCATTTGAATGATCAATGTGGCGTCGATTGTTTTAGCTTCAGCTGAATACGACAGCTTTTCCATTGTGTTGAACAATGTGTCTTACCTTTTATGACCATTTTCAACTTTCGTGTTTTTTAATTAACGTGTGTCATCAATGTTTTGTTATTTGCATTGCATTTTGAAAACATCTGTTTTTAAATGGGTATTTTTCTTTGCTGTATTGCAAGGTTACAGAGCTTTTAGGCCCAGTCAAGACTCAGACGACCTTCATGCACGCTGCATCAGAATTCTGGCAATAGCTTTACAAATATTGTCCCAAGCATTTCACACCTACCGAGGGAATCCATCCCTTTAGTGCTCATATCTGCACCGAGTTAGGCAGTTTTGTAATCAGTTGATCACAAGACGACCATTGTTTTGAGGCCCATTTTAGATACCGCTACCGGAGTAGGTATCCGTAAAATGTCAGGCACCGGCGACAGTAATCAAAGTTCAGCAGTATTAGCTGTAAGAATGCATAATACATGACAGGGGTCGTTTAAACACGAAAAAACACCACGACAAGCATTGTAACCCTATTGGTCATAAAAAGGTATAACCAAATCGTTAGTGTACTGACAAAAAAAAACAGTGTCACGTAGTGTTCAATCAATGTTACAGGTTTATCTGAAGTACTGTTTAAAGATGCAAATATGAACAGAGTAGTACCGAAACTTTTGTTGTAACCGCGATGACAAAAGCTCAATTAAAATTGAATCGGTTTTAAAATTATTTTCGTTCAAGTTACGTTTAACTTTTTAACTTGACTGGCGACGTGTTTTGTGTATAATTTGTTGAAATTGCTAAAAAGAGCGGAGATGAGTACGGTAGGCCGCTAAATACAAATTTTGTATTAAAACCGGGGAAAAAACAATCAAGTCAAACAAAAAAAGCATCGCCCGTACTTAACCTTTTTTGACAAAAATTGATAAAATTTAATTAAGTTTCGAAAACAGCGGTAAAAGTTTAACAAATTAACAAAGCCGGAGGCGTGTTTGACTCCGTCGATGCCGTTTCAATTTTTAAAAAGGGCAGTAATATGTACGGTAGCTCATTTAATAGATAACGGGGGGTGAAAGCGAGACTACGTACGATCTAAATTAAAATTCGGGCACAGCTTCCGCGCACTCGTCGTTCTTTACTTTTCGGCGGTGAAATTTAAAAAAAAATTAAGTGCTGTTATCAATTGAACATTATCTATCGACCAACGGTGTGATTTCATTACAACTTGTTAATATCTAACTGCACAAGCGCATTTGGCATTGTGTTGCAGTGCGTTACCTAAAAAGAGCGTACATTAGTCCAATTCTTTTCGTGGAAAAAACTCTCAGTTAACTAACTTACGTTATACCAGCACTTATTGATCACTGTAATTTACTGTAAAACAGAGTGTGGTTTAACCCCGCTTTATTTATAAGATTAGCACGAATTATTAGGGCATTAGGTGCACAAAGGTAGACATAAAAATAACGAAGTCTTAAATGGGTCATAAACCAATGTCTCTTTATACGCACGATATAACAGCCTAAATCTAGCGTGATGCATCCGGCCGCACTATACGTCAGCATTTCGCACGAAACAAAATCTGATTTGGCTATTGTGGGCATTTTAACTAGTTATAGGTCAATTCTAACGTGTGCAACGCCTATTTGTTTTCTCAACGCGCTCATTATCGTCAGCAAAATGAAATGAAATATTACAGCAACGAGAGAGTCTGTTAACACACGGGACGAGTTTGATGTTCAAATTAAGTTAGTTAAATTACCCTATACAAGGTATTACAACCTGCTGTCACATGAACTTTCAACTGATTTGGATAGTCACTGAACAAACAAACTAAACTATGTCATAAATAATTCGCTATTAATCACTTCGGCCAATTCAAACGGTTATAAAGTTTCAAATCAAAGAATAATTATTAATGTGACAACGATTATGATGTCTAGTGAAACTTCCCTTTTACCATCTATACTATATGCCTAATTCACTATACTTCTCCCTTACCGTCACAACGTCAACTGACACATCTAACTGTTGGTACCAATCCTACACATAAACCTTCATAAAAAACTAACGCCTGCATAACAAACAGTACACAAACAGTTCTACATTCCGAACGTTACGCTGTGTTTAATTACCGTCTCCTCTGACAGGGCTACCGAACACGTACACCATACACCTTCCTCAATCTTCTTCACCATCCAATTATGCTTGACCCTACTCGTCCTTATACAAATTCTAAGAATCCTGAGTATGTACAAGTCAAAAAGTCTGAGTTTATGAAAAAAGTTAAAGGCTGCACACCCGCACACTCATGAGTTTATGAAAAAAGTTAAAGTCTGCACACCCGCACACTCATAAGTCTAGGTCACAGACTGATGGAACAGCTATACAACAAGCAGATAACCTCTCATCATACCGCAATCACATGATTTACAACAAAAACCGACTACTTCACAAACATTCCCATTTGTCAGACGGTTTAAAATAACTACGACTAATGTAGAATGCACAACCCGACAAACTACAGTACTACCTCTACACACTAAGTCTATTGTTACTTTTACAACTTCACAAAAAAATATACACAACCCACGACGAGGCCACTCACTGACTAATCCTAAAGCATCAACATGACTCTTGCCTAAACTCAAAAACTTCCTAAAGTTCTGGACAACAAAACGTATAAAAACTGTATCGAATAAAGGGCGCTAGCGAAAATGTCAAAAATGGGCGTAGGCGTGGCTTAATCTAGTTGGAGAGAAATGAAAAAGTGATACCATCGTGAACCTCTTTTTGGGGTCCTAAGCTGACATTCAAAAACGAAACCAACCGTACACACCATAGGACCAGAAAGGGACGGATTTGAAACGGTTGAAGTTTGCCAGAATCGGACCGATTGATAGGCGAGAACAAGGAAATGGATACATGAATCCCTGAAATTGAAAGAAAATGAAACATAACTCGGATGTGGGGGTAAAAATAGACGCGGAAGTAACACAGAAAGTGTAGTACAGCACAAAAATATATAAAAAGGGATCAAAAAAGCAGTGAATACGGTCTAGAGTCAAAAATCATCACTTTTTCGCGATTTGCGCAGTTTCAAATAGATCGGGGGGTGAGCATGATGATAAAGTTCTATTATAGTTTCAAGAGCAAAAGTTGGCAAGGAATGCGCAGAAGTCATAAAATTAACAGTGAAAGCGTCAAAAAGCGGATAAAGAATCATCGGCTGTCAATAGTCATCACTTTTCATGAACTGCGGGGATCGAAATTAACCGAGGGGGCGCGCTGATAAAGATGAGAAATGGTCAGAAATGGCCAGCCAAACAGATCTCTTTTGCTATCAGAGCTAAAATCAAGTCATAACCGCCGACGATGAGACGATGATTGCGAGAAGTTCAGTGTTACTTTTGAAGTGGGGAGTAAAATAGACGCGGAAGTAACGCAGAAGGTGTAGTACAGCACGAAAATATATAAAAAGGGATAAAAAACAGTGAATACTGTCTGGTAGCCAAAAATCATCATTTTTCACAATTGGCGCAGTTTCAAATGAATCGAGAGGGGGTGCGGATAATGATAAAAATAAAAATATGATAACTTTAAGTGCAAATATTGGCATGGATGCAACATAGAACGCGCAGTAAATCTTGAAATTATAAATGAAAGCGTCAAAAAGCGGACTCGGCTGTCAATAGTCATCATTTTTCATGACTTGCGGGGATCGAAATTAACCGGGGGCGCGCTGATAAATATGAACGGTCCGAAACGGCCAGCCGAACGGATCTCACGCTTTGTCATTGAGCCAAAAACAGTCGTAGCCTCCGGAAATGAGACAATGCTTGAGAGAACTTCGGTGTAACTCCTAATGTGGAAAGTAAAATGGACGCGGAAGTAACACATAAAATGCAGTACAGCACGAAAACTTTTAAAAAAGGGGCCAAAAAAAGCCGTGAATACTGTCTGGTAGTTGAAAATCATCATTTTTCGCTATTCGCGCTGTTTCAAATGGATCTGGGGATGCGGATGATGATAAAATCGAAGATTTTATAGTTTTAAGAGCAAAAGTTGGCACGGATGCAACAAAAAATGCGCAGTAAGTCATGAAATTATGAGTGAAAGCGTTAAAAGCGGACTTGGCTGTCAATTGTCATCACTTTTCATGAATCGCGGGGATCGAAGTTAACCGAGGGGGCGCGTTGATAAAGATGAAAAACGGTCCGAAACGACCAGCCAAACGGATCTCACGCTTTCTTCTCCTTTCGGCATCAGAGCCAAAAACAGTCATAGCCTCCGGCGATGAGACGATGCTTGGGAGAAAGTTAATGACTTGCAGTTGCGGGGAGCAAAATGGACGCGGACGTATTATAAAAGGTGTGGTACGGCACGAAAATAGATGAAAAAAGAGCAAAAAGCCGTAATTACCGATCTGGCAAAGAATAGTCATCAGTTTACGGAATCCCAAGTCGGCAAAGACAACATCGGCCGCACACAAAGGGTTGAAAGCGGAATGAGATGTTCGACAAAATGGCAAGGCGAGAGTGATCGACTGGCAGGAGGAGAACGCAAAATGATGACGGTGCCCCTCTCGCTTTGTCCAAGTCCATGGGACGATCCTCTCTCTCGCTCGCTCTGGTCGGGCCGTCAAACACCACAGCCGAGAGTGGCGCGAGTCAAGTTGCCCTGACCGGCGTCGCTCGCTCGATCCGTGTTTGTCCGTTCAGTCTGTTTTTTGGGAAAAGTTCGAAGAACATTTTCATGCTTTGTTTTGTTAGCTTCCTATGCTTCTGTCACGCTGTGTTAAGCTTGATCCTCGTGTCTATTGTCTCCAGATCAGTGCTGTGGACAGTGAATCCAGCCATGTTCCAGATGCACTCGACGTGTTGATCAACGCTGTTTTCACCCCCAATAGTTGTCATCAACGATGCAGTGGATGAATTCAGATCTATTTTGGTCAGTTTTATCTTTGCGTTTTCTGTTGCTTGATGTTAATGTTAATAACTTTCGAGTTAGTACTGTCTATATTTGTAATCAGTACTACTTCGAGGGCAATTAACAGTCTCATCAAAGCCTTGAATTACAAAAAAATGATGATTTTGATCATCACGTTCGTCAACAAAAGTTCTGTTTATTCGGGATCTCAGATTTAGTCTTAGACGTCTGTACAGCCACATCTACAGCAGTTCCTGAAAACGTCGCAAATTCACGCCTTTCACAAACATTTTCATAGCAACGAATGATAAAACATTAAAATGCAAAGTAAAAAACAGATCAAAGACAAATTAGAAATCATTACAACTGGTTTCAACAAAGAATTAACAGTAATAGTTCATCTTCTTTTCGTTAGCCACCCAAAGCAGCAACAGTACCGTTTCTTTTGTTGCTGAACACTCACAGCTCCAGATTCCGTTTCTGTCTCAAGGCTTCTTTCGTTACGCTTTCTAGCTTCGGCGACCACCTTCCCAGCGCTGGCAATAACCTTCACATAACCCAATGGCGCTGTCATTTCCACTGCAGACACTTCAAAAATGTCGGGGTGAACCATATTATTTTCTGAGAAAAACGTCAATCGATCCTTCTTTGCATTGATCCTCTTCGGCAAATCAGTTTTGTTTCCAAAAATAAATAGTTTACAGTCGCTAGGTCCATACCGATTCAGGTTAATTAGCCAATTGTGAAGATTATTGAACGATTCGGCACATGATACATCATAGACAAGCAGTGCTATGTGGGCGTCTTTGTAGATGCGAGGTAGGCTTTGTCGGAAGTTGTTTTGACCGGCAACGTCCCAAAACTTAAATCTAATGTTAAATTGAGAATAATTCAATCAAGGAACATACAGAAAGTTGCACACTCGTTTTTCCGACTGTAGTAAAAACGGAATGAATATCGATTCCAAGTGTCGGAGATGGCGGAGTTTCGTTTGGTAAGCCACCAGTCAGACGATTTAACAACGAAGTTTTGCCAACATTTGTATCTCCAAGCAGAATAACCTTAACTTGAAGGATAGAACTCATAATGTGTGCACTAGATCATGCTTTTTTACCCTTTTATGAGCGAAAGTGAGTGATAACAAGTTAAACAGTGATTCATGGCGGTGTTTTTCCGGATCCTTTTTGCGAGTACAGTTTGTTTGTATGGTGATGAGTCGGCCAAGAGATCATAACGTTGAATTCTTAGAATAACTATGCTAAAAATAGATCAATAAGTAGAAGGATGTATCACAAGTGTCGTCGGCAGGTTCAACTAGTTTCAATGGACGTTGTTTGACGGTTTTACGTGTCTGATCCGTGACACACAATGTATGGGCTAATAAATACGTACGGCAAGCACGACAGTTTTGGCGCGCCGTTGCAGAACCGTTGAAAGTCCCGCCGCACACGTAGGTAGATTAGCGACACCCTATCACTTCGCTTGTGAAGCAATGTCGTCGGCGGGTTAGGCTCGTTTCAATGGCCGTTTGTAGACGGTTTTACGTGTCTGATCAGTAACACACAGACTATAGACAGCTACAGGTGTACGGCGGGCACGACAGTTTTGATGCGCCATTGTGCAGCGGTTGAAAATTGGGTCGCTCACATGGGTTGTTAAGCGACATCTTATCACTTCAAGCGAAAAAACAAGCCGGACAAAGAGATAGGTGCGCGCTTCATCCCGAATCGAAACAAACGCTTCAACGGACAATCTCGGCTCCGATCCAAAAGCCGAAGAGGGACATGCGGCCCTACAATACGAGAGATTTGTTCACGTTGTCGAAGACCGTGCGTACGTTTTGAACGCATGTTGTGCCATCAATTGTCTATTGAAAGTTCTTTTGAAATCAGCGACACAAGGCGGATCGACCGAAAAGTCATCCTATAACGAAACAAACGCTTCAATGGCCATGTCCGGCTCGAAACACAAGTCCAAAGAGGTTTACACGGCCCTACAATACGAGGGATTTGTTCACATTTTCGAAGAGCGTGCGTGCTTTGCGAGCTCATGCCGCGCCATCAATCGGCCAGATTCGCTGCATTGATAAGTCATCCAAAGCCGAACGTTCGCTTCATCGGACAATCTCGGCTCTAAACCGAACGCTATAAAGGCCAACACGGCCGTACAATACGAGGGATTTGTTCGTAATTTCAAAGATCGTGCGTACATTTCTCGCACGTTTCGCGCCATCAATCGCCCGTCGAAATGCGCAAGTTCAAGCGAAACAACACGGCCGGACAAGGGGATAGGTGCGTGCTTTATCCCAAACCGAATGAAGCGCGTCAATGGACACGACTGGCTCCAAACCAAACGCTAAAGGGGTCGACACGGTCGTACAGAACGATGGATTTGTTCATGTTTTCAAAGAACGTGCGTACTTTGCGAGCCCATGTCGCGCCATTGATCAGCCAGGTTCGCTGCATTGATAAGTCATCCAACGCCAAACGATCGCTTCATCGGACAATCTCGGCTCTAAACCGAACGCTAAAAGGCCAACACGGCCGAACAATACGAAGGGTTTCTTCATGATTTCACAGAGTGTGCGTATGTTTTTTACACCTGCCGCGCTATCAATTGTCCAACGAAAAGCGCGACATCGTTCGAAACTACACGACCGGACAAGGGGATAGGTGCCCGCTTCATCCCGAATCGAAACAAACTCTTCAATGAACAATCTCGGCTCAAAACACAATTCGAAAGAGAGTAAAGCGGCCGTACACAACGAAGGATTTGTTCATGGTTTTGAAAAACGTGCGTGCTTCATAAAACATCTTTTTGGGATGAATTAGTCAATTTGTAAAAAGTAATTGCTAGACATGGCCACATGCTTGCATAGCCTGAGGTCATTCAGTATCTTTTTTTAACTGTGATTCACCACGATGTCATTATGAACGTCTCATTGAGCAGAAGACCTCGCGCCAGCTGACTGCCGTTGAGGCTGCTACTTCCTAGAGGGGAAGGGGGTAGAGACTGATCCCGAGCGCCCATGGCCATGGGGCCAAGGACATTCCAGGGACGACCGCGGGAAATGAGCAGCTTCTTGGGATAGGCACAACACAGGAAATGAGACGGAATCGCCCTTGGACCCTGTTTCATGCCATCAGTCGTGGTGTGCCGAAACTACCCTGCATTTGCAACATTGGTTTTATGTGAATTGGATTTTAAGTTTTATGTCCGACTTTATGCACTCCATCTCGTTGATATTCAGGCGCAGGTAGATGACCTTTCAAGCGCGCGTGTCACTCTCCCAGCTGTAAAGGCGTAATAGTTCGTTTTAATAGCATTGTAATCGAGTGTTTATGGTATGGAATCATCGTTAAGTAACTGCTTGCATAACCTCCGGGAAGATAGGTTGTCAACATTACCCATCCTTGACATGGTGGGTGATTTATTACAGTATGTCGCCCGTCACTATTCGACGACTCTCAAAACAAATCCGGAGAGAAACAGTGCTATTAGCCCATCATGCGTTTTCCATGATGAGCTTGTCAAGTTCACCGAGACTTGGTTCAAAGCTACACGAACACTCCAAGCGAAGTCGCGCGTCAAAGTTGTGCGATCTTGGGAACAAGTTAATAACCAGAATCCCTGGTAGCTTAAACCCACGCGCAGCGATCGGCAACCTATATAGAGGAGCTAAACGGCAGTCAAGCATTTCCTGCCGTCCGTTACAGTAGCTTAGAAGCGTTCACCACCGGGAATCTGCTGTCACCTACGGTACTTCGTTTAAGAGAAGCGAACCAAAGCAAAACATGGTCTGTCAAAGTCAAACGTCGGCTTCGGTCTTTTTGGTGGCCATGAACGGCGGTGATGTCGGTCATTATTTGAAGGATCCTTTGATCCTCCGAAAGAAAGCCCTTCTTTCGGAGGGGTGGCAGCCACACATCGAAATACAGTGCGTCCACCACGCCCCTGCGGACTCAACGAGCCAGTTGGAATGCACCGCCCCCCGATGCCGCTTTTTTGGGGTCGTCTTCGTGAAGGAGGCTGTGCTCGTTTTCGGCTGTAGACGATGATCAACACATTGTTGATGCAATCTTGCCACGGCCAGTGGTGCATTTCGATGCTTTCGATCGGTCTCCGGAAACCCCAATGGGGCAAAGGTATCCTCGAACCCGTATCGCCATAGGCAATCTTGTCGCAGTCTTTTTTATGAGACCGGTCAAAGTTAAATTGAAACTGATCGATGTTGCCATCTGATAGGGTGACGATAACTCGATTGTCGCTGATTATCAAAAGATTATCGCGACCACAGACCAGGGTCCACTAGGGTGGTCTGAGGGCATGATCACAAGAGTGTGTCATGCTTTTCAGTGCCAAGTCCTTAAGAGGATATGTGCCGAAAAGCATGTCATTAGATCTGTTATGCCTTTCCTTTTGTCTTAGAAAGCCATAGCCGCGTGTTAATGCCCGGAAGGTGGAGGTGAATAAGCTCTCTGAGACTTCGGAAGCTAGTGTTGAATCCTTTGTTGTCATGGCACACTTCGCCTTTGAGCTTGCGCGGCGCGCTTTGAAGTCGTCTGTGGCGTGCGTCACCATGCCTGGAAGGTGATCTCCGCCCCATGGTCTTGGCCATCCCATCTGTGTCGTACAGTTCACTCCCATCTTTACTTCAGTCTCGCATACCGTGTCGTTTATTTTTGATTGCCTTTCAATTCCAAATACAACTCACTTTTACAGCTCCATCGCTTGTTCAGCTACAGACGTGATAAAAATTCAAAAAATGGAGTCTAATTTTGATCTTAATGAAGTCGATACCACTACTGCACCGGAGGCATCAGTGCAAAAGACGCTTGTTACTCATTTGAGCAGCCTCTCTATCGAACTTAAATGTAAAGAACTGCAATCTAATTCTGGAAGTGCTAAAGTTGATAACCGTCAATGCACCAACTGTGGAGTGACTCAGACTCCATTATGGCGTCGTGATGGTCACGGTAATTACCTGTGTAATACATGTGGCTTGTACTACAAAATGAACAAACAAAGCAGACCACTTGTGAAACCGAAGAAACGTCAGGTAAGGCACTGCTGTCAAAACTTTTTTCGCGCACTAATTCCATTTTCTTCAACTGCTATTTGGACAAAAAGTCGTTAACTTTTTATTCGCTCAGCGCGTATTTTACCTCCGCATTGAGGAGTCAGGGTCGTGCCTTTGCCCTTCCGCTGCGTGGTTTGCAATTATCGAATCTCCGCTCTCGCCATCCGCCTTATTAAGCCAAAACAAAGCGGCACAGGCGCCGGTACTGATCAGTGATGCCCCCGACAGGCAGGTATTTCGTCTGTCGGTCTCGACGGCGACGGTCTTGATTGCGCCTTCGGCGAAACCGATGCACATTGTGGATTTTTTATATTTTTACAAAGTGCTATGTTTTGCCAAGCACATCTCGGAAAATGCGATTGTTTTGGTCGACGCTCCAATGTTCTCGTAACATAAGATACCATAAGCAATACAAGTTGCCAACTTTTGCCTATGTTTTCATTTGGCTTCGCACGGGGCTACCGTACATCAAGTTTCGCATAACGACCCAGTTCAAGTGCAATTAGTCAGACTAGGCTTGCTGTTGCACAGTGTAACACATTCTTATGACTCGCTTAATCCGTCAGTTATACGAGTGCGCCCTTGACAGGATTAGGTAACTTGATCGTTTGACACTTAACCTCGTCGTGCGTATCTATTGTCATTGTGTGGCACGCGCTTGCCTTTCAAATGCACATATTTACAATCTCCTTCCTTCGCGGAAACAAAATTTGCGATTTCTCTGTAGAAGCTTTCTATAACCGTTTACATTAATACAGATGATGCAAAACAGACCAGGTGTCAGGTGCGTCAACTGCCGGACAAATAACACAACTCTTTGGCGCCGAAATGGGAATGGAGACACAGTATGCAATGCTTGTGGACTCTACTATAAGCTTCATAGTGTAAGTTGTTTGATTCATAACTCCATAGCCAACTGCTCTCTTCGAGTTCTTACATCAAACAGACAATAAGTCGCTGGGGTGACTTTACTCGCAAAGGTTCATACTTTTTGTCGGTTACTTTGTTTTTTGTCCTTCTCTTTCACTACGGTAGGTCACATGAACACAAGTTTAGAAGAAAGTTTCGGTGACCACGTACGTAGCCTTGAGGAGGAGGAACAACGCAAAACCGATTAATGATGCGTGTGACGGCCTTTTATAATTCACGCAGTTCACTAAAACTGTAAACCTTACCCCAAAACACTAAACTGATTTTTATCGACTTGGTCAAAGAAAATTTGGAGAATAGAAAAAGCGTGACTAGCGTATTTGTGGCAACAGTTTCCAGCAAAATTAACTTGAACTTAAGATTGTTGTTTGTTTTCAGATTGACCGTCCCGTCCGGCGACGTTAAGTCGTACAGAAACAACAAAACGACTCTAAACATTTAAAATAAATCTTCTCATAAACCTTTACGTTCTTTACACAGCTTTCTACCTCGTTTTAGTTGTAATGCCTACAGTAGTCTTCGACAGGGCTTTGGTTTTTAACAGCAGATAATAAGACAACATTTTGAGTAACTTTATTTATTGACAAGTGACACGTTTAAATAAACAATTGAAGAAAAAGTCGATTGAAATGCGCAGTATTACTAACAACCGGGTGTAAACCTGCAGATAACCATCGAACCAGAGAAGCCCGCTTTCATCAACCGTCATGCATCCTTCGGTCATCTTTTATACAATTCTGCAAACTTTCTTTAATAAAAATTAAGCAATGGCAACCCTTAACTCAATAATATTGATTTTCTTACACTGCGATACAAGTTTTACATTGACTATGAAAACTGTATATTTTAATAATCGTACTGAAATACTTCAAAGTAATAATACAGGATGGACATAGCATTTATAAAAGCTGTTTAAATGCATTTTACTACCTTTCTTAACTCTCGGTATTCATACGTTTTTGTTGTACACATTACAAGTATGAGCGATTATCCCGTTATTCAAGCATGATTGATCGGCCATTGAAAAGTCATGCAAAGCCGAACGATCGCTTCATTGGACATCCTCGGCTCCAATCCAAACACCAAAGCGGGACATGCGACCCTACAAAACGAGGGATTTGTTAGTGATTTGAAAGAGCGTGCGTCCCTTTTGAACGCATGCCGCGCCATCAATCAACTATTGAAAGCGCTTCTTCAATCAGGCCATGACCAAGTCATCCCATAACGAAACAAACGCTTCAATGGCCATGTCCGGCCCGGAACACAAGTCCAAAAAGGTTTACACGGCCCTACAATACGAGGGATTTGTTCACATTTTCGAAGAGCGTGCGTGCTTTGCGAGCTCATGCCGCGCCATCAATCGGCCAGGTTCGCTGCATTGATAAGTCATCCAAAGCCGAACGATCGCTTCATCGGACAATCTCGGCTCTAAACCGAACGCTATAAAGGCCAACACGGCCGTACAATACGAGGGATTTGTTCGTAATTTCAAAGATCGTGCGTACGTTTCTCGCACGTTTCGCGCCATCAATCACCCGTCGAAATGCGCAAGTTCAAACGAAACAACACGGCCGGACAAGGGGATAGATGCGCGCTTTATCCCAACCCGAAAAAAACGCGTCAATGGACACGACTGGCTCCAATCTAAACGCCAAAGAAGGACATGCGGTCCTACAATACGTGAGATTTGTTCACGTTTTCGAAGCTCGTGCGTACGTTTTGAACGCATGCCGCGCTATCAATCGTCCATTGAAGGTTCTTTTGTAATCAACGACGCAAGGCTGATCGCCCGAAAAGTCATCCCATAGCGAAACAAACGCTTCAATAGCCATTTTCGGCCCGGAACACAACTCCGAACAGGTTTACACGGCCCTACAACACGATGGATTTGTTCGTGATTTGAAAGAGCGTGCGTGCTTTTCTAGCCCACGCCGTGCCATCAATCGTCCGTTGAAAAGTGCACCGAGAAGTCATCCCAAACGAAACGAGCACTTCATCGAACAAGTCTGACTCGAAACACAACTCAAAAGAAGGATACACTGCCTTACAAAACGAAGGATTTCGTCATAACTTCACAATCTTGTACAAGGGTCTTTCATAAAGTAAATCTTTCCATTTTTGTCGAAAAAAACACCAAAATTTCGCAACTTTTGATAGTATCAGAACTCTCACACGTACACCGTCACACACTTTCCTTTCCCCACAACGAAAATTGTACGGTTGTCTACGTCTATTTGCTCATATTGTGTCTTATTTAGTTTATTAAAAATATAATTTTTTAACGACCATGACAAAAGTTAAGTTTATTGAAGCGTAAATGTCGACTTCAAAATAGCTTTTTGCAATGTTGTCCGGATTGCTGTTAAGTTTTCTGCCTTCAAAAGGCCGTCGTGATCGCCTGGGGTCAACGTTGTCGTTACTGAAGCGCTGTATTGGGTCCAACCGTTGTCGATAAAAGAGCGTGCAATGGCAGGCGTTAATGTTGGCCTGAAAAGGAAACTTTTATCAATCGCTAACTAGGTTGACACAAACTGACATAATAGCTCTTCTTAATGGCGATGCCGTCAGTATTGATGCTTTGAAGAGGGACACACTGACCCGAGGATCAAATTCAAACTCGTGACTTTGCATGAAGCCGGCAAGCCGCATCGACTGGGACACAAACTTGTCTGCGTTGCCGATATGTTTGAACTGAGATTCCAAGTATTCTTTGACGAGGGACAAGTTCAATTCGCCGATTCCAAGGCACCACGCATCGAACATGACCACATTGACAGTATTTTCAAAGTCGGCAACCTTTATTCTTTCCAACAGAATGTGTGCAATGATATGGGCCAAGGCGCCGCCAAGGGAATGTCCGACAAGTGCCAGCGGCAACCCGGCTACGTGGGATGATATCTGTAATCCTGTGATTAGTGTGTTTATGAGAACTAAAAAGAAACTTACAGTGTCAGCATAAAACGTTGCCAGCTCAAACAAACTTTCAGCCGGATAACTGATATCAAATGGCACTCCGTAAATGTTGTAGCCTTCCTGGATGACAGTATCCAACGTATAGAAAGGATAGACAGTTCCGCCAATTGCGTGTAAACAGTAAACCGATGCAATGGGATTCGTTGATGGACGGATTTCGACGACATGGGCAAGCTGTAAATTTTTTGGAAAAGGCTTTTCGGATGTTACCAATGCCATTTGACTGGAAAACTTGGGCGATTTATACAGTTTATCAATATCCAGTCGACGGTTATACTCAGATTCAATACGTTGTTGCAGTTGAAACAAGTCGATTGACGAGCCACCAAGGGCAAAAAAGTCTGAATCCATCGTAATAGTGTTGTGATTGTGAATTTTGAGAATGGTTGACCATATTGACGCAAGTTTTGTCGTATTTTCTGATTTTAAAGCGTTGTCTGTAATTCTGGATGACATCGTTGATGAGCTTATCCACGTCCTTGCAAGTTCTGTTAGCTGGCGAGTATCTCGCTTACCAGCGTTTGTGACTGGAAGCTCTTGCAGCTCAAGCAACACCTCGGGCGTGAAATCCAAAGGCAAATTCAGCGTCGGCACCTCTTTCCACTGTCGCAGATCAGTCGCGTTTTCTGTGGTTACAAAACCAACAAGCTTACCGTCAACTAGCATAACAGAGGCATTAATGGCGTTTAAGCAATTACGTTTGAGAGCATTTTCGATCAGTTTCAAGTCAATACGCATGCCGTTTCGTTTCACAAAGCCATTGTTGCCCCTTCCAATAAACTTCAACCCCCCATCGGGCATCCATCGACCAAGATCGCCTGTCGCAAACATTTTGATTTCTTTTCCATTGATTTTTAACGTTTTGAATCCATCACTACATTTGCTATAATACCCTTTGGCCAGCTGATCACCGACAATGCAAATTTCACCAACGGCACCGCTGCTTTTTGGGATCATGACGGTATTGCTCAGGGCCGTCAAGAAGATATCAACGTTGTCGTTTGCGGTGCCAATGATACTTCCATCACTGTTTTTTATTTCTTCCATAGTTACCCACACTGTTGCTTCCGTTGGGCCGTAGATTTGAATTAACTTCGGCAGAAGATGGCATCTGAATTGCAGAAACTTTTCGAGAGACAGAGAATCAGGCGTTTCTCCGCCGACGATCAAGTATTCCAGACTCTGGTGGCGGGCCAGCCGTTCCAAACAACTTTCCCCCAGGGCATTGAACACAGCTGATGTCAGAAACAGATGGCTCACCCCAGCATCTAAGTCGGTGGCAGTTTTTCGGATTGATGGAAACTGTCGCAATGTGGCTCCAGTTGTCCAAGCTGCAAAAATGTTGAAAACACTGACATCAAAGACGGTGTTGACGCTGTGAGCAATGACTGATAATGGCGAAACGGAGAGTTGCCCAGTGGCTGATTTTAAAAAAGTTAGCACGTTGTGATGTGTAATTTGAACGGCCTTTGGGGTTCCTGTTGATCCGCTTGTGAAAAGTACGTAAACTAGAGCATGTGAGTTTGTTGACGGATTCCAGCGTAGTTGACTGTTTGGAACAGTCGCATCGATGGCAGTTGTTGTGATGGAGTGTGCACTTTGGAATACAGATTCTTTTGAAACTATGGAGAAGTCGGCACCAATAGTTTTAATTAGCTTTTCAATGTAGCCATTTGGATAACTCGCATCAATGGGGGCGTAACAAGCTCCGGCAAACATGACAGCCAGGAACCATTCCGGATGAATATTGAAATTCATGATCAGCGGAATGATGTCGTCTTCTGATAAGTTATGACCAATCTTTTGAGCAAACAACGTTTTGATTGCGCCTGCACGTATTTGTGCCGTCTCTACCAATTTTGCATAAGTGATTGTAGTCCCATCTGGTTTCACCAATGCAATGCGATGCGGATAAGCTTCAGCAGTGTTGGCAATTACTGTAGCAACAGTTTCATTATAATGCTTGTTGGTTTCCAAATATTCAGCCTTTGACGATGAAGACACTGTACAAATGTTGCCAGCTTTGTTATCAGCTAATTCTTCAATTTGTTTAACAAAATCATTTAAAAATCCATGAATTATGTCATCATTGTAAATTCGTTTGTCGTAATCTGCCGTTATCTGCAGCTTCTCATCGCCAACTTCATCCATGGTCACGGCCAAGTCAAAAACGCAGTTGCTCGTTTCCTGAATCACCTTCGCATCGACGCCTGGTATTTCAACGGTCGGAAAATCCAATGAATGCCTATAGTTAAAGTATATTTTGAACAGATCGGCTGTATTTGACTGATGGGATTGCTTTCGGACTTCTGCCACAAGGCGGTGGTACGGAACAGCTTCATAGTGTTGTGCTTCAGTGAGTGTAGCTTTGACCAAGGCAATTGCGTCGGAAATGCTGGTGAACAGTTTTGATTTTTTTGAAACAGCAAAGATCAGGTTGTTTAAAAAGTAGCCAATCAGGTTTCGGGCTTCTGGAATGATTCGACCAGAAGAAGCTACGCCGAACAGAAGATTCTCCATTTGTTGATGCTCCGTCCAAATTGCCAGAGTTTGAGAAAACGCCGTTAAAGCTATTATCGACGGCGTCGTTGAATACACGGATGCTCTTTTTGAAAGCAGTTTCAAATCGATGATACGAGAAACTGCCGCATGGCCGTGGTCTTCTTGATTGTAACTTGTTGGAAGCTCACTCGCTTCAAACTGGGTCAACGTCTCGGCAAACTTTGAAATGTCGACGTCGTTTGACAAGTTTTCAAGTCTCGACGAAAGTTGGCAGTATTGCAAAGTTTCAGGATGTGTCAACTTGCCTTGTTCGGATGCGAAATGTGAGTACAGCTCCGAAAATTCTTTTGCGAAGATGGTCATTGACCAGCCGTCGGTGATAATGTGATGTTGACTGGTCACAAGTGCATATTGGTTATCAGGAAGTTGGAACCCTTTAATGGAAAAACCCTGCTTAGTGAGATCAAACTTTCGATTCTTTTCGGTTTCAATGGCTTTTTTCAGGCCGTCGGAATCAACTCGTGTGAACGTCAATCTGGGTACCTTGTTCATTGACAGTACTTTCTGGCATGTAATGCCGTCGGAGTTTCGGTAGAACACTGATCGCAGACTTGTTTGACGTTCAATCAGTGTTTCGATTGTTTTCGCTGCAACATTCGGTTGGAAATCTTTACCAGGGAGAGGCTGCAGTCGGATTCTAAAGACTATATTGTACTCGGTACCACGCTCAAGGTGGTATAACATGAACATTTGCTCCTGTGCTGGTGACAATGGATATTCGGTGTTTTCATTGAATGGCGGAAGGGGAATTGGAGCTGCAAGCAGTGTAGATGGTACATCTAACTTGGAAACGGCAGTGCAGAAAGTGCCAAAGGTAGGGTTATCAATGAGAACGGTCACCGGAACTGACAAGTTCATTTCTTCTTCGATTCTCCAACAAAGCTGAACAGCATTGAGTGAGTTTCCGCCAAGAGCGAAGAAGTCCGTGCTCGGTGAAACCGAATCTGCTTCGATAGTACCAAGGGCATCTGACCAGAACGCGGCAATTTTTGGGGTCAATGACGCGCTTTGGTTGGGTGCAACAGTGCTATCAAGTGGCTTTTCTATGAGTTGACCAACATCAGTTGTAGTAATAACATTCAAAATCTTTAATTCTTCGATAACTTTAAATACGATCGGTGTTTTCCTCGGATGCAACTTTTCGGCCTCACCTTTCGTCGGCAACGTCCGAACCACCCGGATGTCCTTCCGTCCACGCTGAAGCAGCAAATTCGCTAGCATACCTGGTGGTCCAATGTCGACAAAAGCTTTAACTTGCGGAAACTGCGTCAACAGCGTGTCCAAGCTTTTATCGATTCTGACGGGGTCACGTAGATGGTTTCCCAAATACGACGACATTGTGGTCATCTTTTCATTATCAAATACAGCTCCGTCGCGATTGGAAATGACTGGAATCCTTGTCGGTGCAAAATGGTTGTCAAACTTAGCAGCTTCTTTTTGAAACTTTGGCACAACAGGGTCCATCATGCTGGAATGGAACCCCCGAGAAGTTCGAAGCCAACGGAACTCGACTTTTTCTGCTGTCAAGTAATCGGCGAATGCGTCCATTGCTGGAGGCGATCCGACGGCAACTTTGACGGTTGGGCTCAAGTAGGCGGAGATTTCGACGTTTTTTGGTATTTGGATGCTTTTCGATGGTTTAAGCTTGAAGGAGAGCATTTTGGCAGGCGCAGTCGATGCCATCAATTTGGATCTGATGGCTAACAGTCTGATAGTATCGGCCGGCGGAATGGCTCCGGAGAAGCAGAGAGCAGCGTATTCACCAAGAGAATGGCCCAAGGCAACGGATGCATGGATGCCAGCGGCGGTGAGTGCATGGGATATGGTTACGAGCACAATGAATAAGGCTACTTGGGCAAATTCCGGCTGTTCAATGAGGTCAGAAGACGCCATGACTTTGGCAAAATCAAAGCTGAATGTATGCGACGCTGCATTTACCAGATGATCATAGACAAGTTTTGCCGATGGCATTGCAGCGAGATCAATCGGGGTCAGCATGTTTGCGTATTGAATCCCTTGCGGCGCAAAAAAGAATGCAATTTCGGCCGATGATGGCTTCAATGATGGGACCATTGGCTTACTAATGTTAGACTCAATGACGAGACAGCCGTCAGTGCCGCCGATCCCAAATGCATGGATTGCTGCTCTTACAACGGTGCCGTGTTTCATTTTCTGGCGTTTCTTGACAATAACAAACTTTGTCGATTCTTTGACTTCATCGATAACATCCACCAGATTCATCTGTCTCGGCAGTTCTGCCTTTTCGAAGATACCCAAAATTTTGAAAATACTTGTCATTCCAGCTGCAGCAAAACAATGCCCAACATTTGCTTTCACAGAACCAATGGCAATTTTGTCATTCTGCTGATCGTAAGCTGCTTCCATCGCGGCAAGTTCAAGCTTATCACCGACAGCCGTTCCAGTCGCGTGACATTCGACAAAATCCACCGGTCCAAAGCGCTGTGCAATGTTCATTGCAGCAATTTGACCCTCCATTCCTGGGGCCATGAAATTAGCTTTTGCGAAACCGTCATTTGACATTTGAACACCTTTGATGACAGCATGTACGACGTCACCATCTTTAGCTGCTGTTGTGGCACGTTTGAGCAGAATGGCGCCGACAGCCGCGCCTGGAACAAGCCCATCGGCATGTTTATCAAAGGGACGGCAACAATTCTCTGATGCGACGGCGATACCAGAAGTTTCGGAGAAATTAGCTGCCGGCGGTGGCACGCTTGCAGCTACAATTAAACAAGCGTTGACATCTGTGCTTTGAAGAGTTTGGATACCGACTTGAATGGCTGCCAATGTTGACGAACAAGCTGAATACACCGTTGCGGATGGGCCACGAAGATCCAACAAATGGCTAACCCATACTGGGAGGAAACTGTGAGCATTCTTGGCGTACATTGAAGTCAACAAATCGTTTGTTTTTGAATTTGATATTGTTGTTTTTGAAGCAATGGGTTCAGCGGCGCCGAAGCAGGCTATTTTCACGTCGGCCTTCGAAACATTCAGATATCCAGCATTTTCGAGGCATATGTAAGCATGTTTTAACGCCAGTTTTGTTTGAATGTCTAGCTCGCCGGCAAGCTGTGGTGGCATATTGAACATTTTGTGGTCAAACTTGCATGCTTCCTCGGTCAGGTGAAAGCCTGTCGGTGTTGAAAGACTAGATTCATTGAAGATTGCTTCCCAGAAGTCGGCTACGGTGTCGCAGCCTGAGACCGTGCCACTGTAGGAGATTATCGAAATGTCGTCAGATTGTGAAACTTGCTGATTGTCAGGTGATACGACTGAAACCGAATTTACTGGTGCCATTTTGGAAATGAGTTCAGCCAACTTTTCAACAGTCGGATTGCCGTAAATATCGGGCAGGCTTATTTTCACACCAAAGGCATCTTCCGCATGAACTCGAAAGTCTTCGATCATCAGTGAATCCAGTCCGAGTGTCATAAGCCCAATGTTAGGGTCGACCTTTTGGATACCGGACACATGTGAGATCAGTTGACTGATGTTATCAATAGTTGGCGATCGTCGAACCGTGACTTGACTTGAATCTTTCACTTCGGCATGCTGTTTTACTTTCGGTGTCGGTGTCACCTCAACTTCAACTTCGCGCACCACAAACTTTCCATTGTATGGTAACAACCGCATGAAGGCACCAACGGCATCATTTGGTTTCATAAACTTTAATCCAGATGCCTCAACCTGCGCTCGAATCAATTCCTTCTCTGCTCCCGCCAACATTCCAACAACGGCCCATGGACCCCAGGCAATGACCAACTTTTCTACACTTTCCGGCAACTTGTATTCTGTGACGAAGTTTTCCATAACACCATTAGCCCAAGCATAATTGGCTTGCCCGAATGATCCTTGAATCGAAGCAATGGAGCCCATGACAACAAACTTTTTAAGTGCACCCGACTCACAATATTGTAAAAGGTTCCGAGTGCCGTCGATCTTCGGTGATGCAACTTTTTCAAATTGGTTCAATGTTAATTGGGTTGAAAGTGCATTGTCAATGGCACCGGCACAATGAATTATACAATCGATTCCACGGTGTGTATTGAAAAAACGTCGAACAGCTCGAGAGTCGGTGACATCTAATGTTATTAAGGTTGCATTTATCGGTAAACTGGCTTCGATAGATTTAGCTGATCGGCTGGTCAGTATGATTTCAGCAGCGGGTAAGGCGGAAGCAATGGCCAGAGCAACCCCACCAGTGCCTCCCGTAATCAAAACTTTGTTAAAAGTAGGACACAGTTTTCTTTTCGGCGCGGGTATGGCTGTTGTATTTGTTATCATCAATTTGCCATTAACTGCTTTGTAAAATCCTGGACAGTGCAACACGGATTTAACAATGCTCTTGAGTTGGATCCAATCAATCAATGCAATGTGCGAAACAGCGTTGTTTGTGTTCCTTTCTGCATTAACCGACTTCAGAAGTGCTGTACAACCAGAATCTTCCCCGCTGCTGATGACAATGCTTTTGGTAGGCGCATCATTTATCATTTGACACAATTTCGATGCAGCTTCGGCTGAATCAATAACCTGGTCTACGGCAAATATCGAAACCGCATCCTGGTGGACAGACTGTGCGACACGAATCGACAACTCATCACCAATTTTCATGGCAAATTTGACTGATTCGCCATCAAATGCCACAAGGGCTACATCAGCAAGCATTCTTTTAATGTTGTCGTTAGTGGATAATGGCACCGTTACATCTGTCAATTTAAAAAGCCCACGTCGGAGAAGATCAGCTTTATACCAACTTGGCGGTCGTGATGGATGCTCTAAACACCAATAACGATTCATATCTTCGTCGGAATCTTTATCCCTTTCTACTGGCAGTGTAATTCTTGGAACTTCCAGATTTGCTCCATCTCGCCAAACTTGGGCCAAAAAATCGTTCAATGCTTCACTTGGTCGATAGATTTCATCATTTTCGGGGCCTTCAAACAATGAACCGAGCGCAAAGACTGGCATTTTGGGCTTTGCCGGAAGCTCCGATGAATAGACAACATCCGTGACACCGGAATGTGCGATTAGTTGTTGTAGTTGCCGCCGACTATTAGTGTTGAATTCAATGGGGTAGACGATCAGCTTTATTTTTAGGTTGATACTCTCAAAATATGAAATCAAAACAGCATTCAGAAACACATTTCCGCTTTCAATGTCAAGTTTGGCGCATTCTGTTTGCAAGTTTGATGCAATATCAGCAATGACAGGCTGATTACGGGTAAGCTCAGCTAGAAACATGGTGGGATAGCTGAAAATACCGGCAAGAACAGTGTTCGCGGTAAAGTTGGATGAAAATAGAACCTTCTGGGAAACAATTATTGGTTTTTGTTCAAGTGGATGCATCATTATTGTTGTTCTGGTAGAATTGAAATTACTAACTTGGGTATCCAGGCGGCCAACGGAAGGAAGGTTTGACGTTTTGAGTTTTTTAATGGAAGACTTGGTATCGAGGGCTCCATTGATCAGAACAAGCTTGCTCGGGGCTGTTGTCACAGTAGTCGAATCTGTTTTCGTCAATACAAAAGAACAGTTAGTACCGCTGAAGCCAAAGCTGTTGACGAGCACTGTCTGCAGTTGTTTTTCAATTCCAAATTGAGGAAATATGACTTTGTCACAGTTTGACATCGTCTGTATGTTGGTATTGACTTTACTGATTTGCGGCTGTGGTGGGACGTAACAATGTTTCAGCATTTCACAAGCTGCCACAAACGCGATGCCACTTGCAGCACCCTCTGCATGTCCAATGTGGGCCTTTGTTGCTGTCAGAATGAGTTGATCATCTTTATCAGCAAAGACTTTCAAAACTGATGCAACTTCAATGGGGTCACCAAGACTGGTGCCAGTGCCATGACACTCGACAACGTCTACATTATTTGGTTCTATTCTCGCCTTTGCCAATGCCGCCTTCATAACTGTAACCTGCGCCTCGCTGTTTGGTACTGTCAATGCCGCTCCACCACCATTATGATTTACCGCCCAGCCAGTCAAACTGATTCCATTAACAGTATCACGGCCAAGAACTGCCACAACAACACCCTCACTGCGTGCATACCCATCGGCTTCTTCGGAGAAGGTGGCACAACGTCCACTTTGGCTCAACATTTTGGCAGCTTCCAAAACGTCAGACGTGTTATCAGTCAATATCAAGTTGGCACTGCCGACCACGGCATAATCAATGCCACCACGAGAAAGTGCATCAGCAGCGAGGGATAAAGCGACGGCAAAACTAGAGCAGCCTGTATCAACAGTCACTGCTGGTCCCGATGTTTTGAGCCAATGGGCGAGTCTTCCGGCCATGCAACTTGAGTTTGTGCCACTGGCGAGGTAGCCCTTCACATTTTGGGACATGTTGGCAACTTCAGTGGCACACAAGTAAGCAAAGTCGGAAGAACTCGTTCCAATGAAGATGCCGGTTGACTTTGGAATGGTTGAAACGGGAAGTCCAGCTGTTTGAAGAGCATCTTTAGCACATTTCATAAGCAGGCGTTGCTGTGGATCAATGAAAGGGGCTTCTTTTGGTGTGATGCCAAAATTCGCCGGATCGAAAAAACCGGGATCAGCAGATAGCAAAAAAGGGCCTTTTGACGAGATCGATGTATCGTTGAGGTATTCCCAGAAAGCTGAAACATCTTCAGCTGGTCCAGGAAGTTGGCATGCGTACCCGAGAATGGTTATTGGAGCCGGTTTCTTGGACATTTTGTTTATTTGCGTCGCTTCAACCATGTCTTCCGTACTGGCAGCCGTCGAGCTACTTTCCAAACTCTGACAATCGCTTTGAATCAGCTCTGGACTTACCGGCGAAGGACGTCTCCGATTTAACGGCTCTTGTTTAACGGCAATTACATCCAACATTTCAATCAACGGCTTGTTTCTGCTACAAATCCACACATCGCCTTCGACAAAGCGCTCGTTATCGGCATTCACAACTCCATAAATTTCAACAGTTTTACACAGTTCATGATCAATCGAGATCATTTTCATGTAGTCCGACGACACATTGACGGTCAAAATCCGTGCCGGCAACAAAACCGACCCATCGCTATTCCGTCTCTCCGCTGCAGCGATCAGTGCTTGCATGCCGGATTCAATCAGTACCCATGGCGGAAGGGAGTCACACTTTTTATCCATTTGGATTCCAGTAATGACGATATCGCCATCGGTTTCAATGTTGGACAGCAAAGCCAGTTCTTTTCCATAGGCCACACCGCGGAATTCTAACGATTTGTAAAACACAATGCGACTGATTGAAATGACGTTTTTGTTAAAAGGGCAGATTTTGGGCAGTTTTAGTTCCTTGGAGTGGAAACCTGCTTCAGCATTGGAGATAACATCGTTTTTGGCATTCTGTAGTTCAAGGTTGCCTCCTGAATTCAACAATTTGAGTTCATTGAATTCGCTAGATTCCGTTTTCCGTTGCAAAATAACATTTTTCAGATTTGAGTAGCTTCCGGATCGCATCATTGCATCGATCTCAAAAGCGCCGGGAAGGATGATTTCATCTTTGATCACATGGGCATTGATAGTGGTAGAATCAAGCGTGGTGTACAACACAGGCTTCGTAATGGCTACTGTTTTTGACGATGATGAACGTCTCGTATTCTGCGGTGTTATTTGTTGAAGTCGTGGTGCCTTCTGTATTTTCGGAGGTTCATCATGTGGTAGTTTAGATTCTAAAAAAGAAATCAGCTTCCTGGGTGTCGGGTGTTCAAACAAGTTGATAACATTGATTTGACCAATGCTTGGATGATCTTTTGACAGTCTCTGAGTCAACCCTTGTGAAAACGCGTACATCGTTATTGAATCGAGGCCTGATTCCATGAATCCCATATCCGGCGGAACAGGCACATTCGACGGCTGTTTTGTAATCTTTCGAATTTCATCATGCACAATTTCCATGATCCCCTCACTAATTGGTTTTTCCGGTGATGTTTCCGATGTCGAAGGAGCAGATGGCGTCGGCATTGTTGTCTCAATAGTGGCGCGTCTGATGAGAGTTGCTTTTAAGTTTCCGTCGGTATTGCTTTCGCCGAGGGTTATGGTATCTGCCAAGTCACGACGTGCTTTTATCAGCTTATTTCGGTCCAGTTTCGCAATGACAACACGGTCAACCTTCGTCCCAATCACAAAGTCAAGTCCGGCCACACCTTCAGATGGGCTCAATCCAATGAAACCATAGCTGTGAAGCAGTGACTTCAAGCGTGCATCCGATGCCATTCCAACGTCGTTCCAATTGCCCCAATGAACGATGCTTCCGACGCCGGTGTGGGCACGATATTGAGCCAGCAGCTTTTCGGCTGCACAATTTGCAGCTGCGTAGTTGGTTTGACCAAAGTTTCCGAAGACACTGCTGACAGATGAATTCAAAATGACGAACCGTGGCCGATGACCAAGTTCTTCCATGGCTCTTAGGACATTGTTCATGCCAATGACTTTTGGCGCGATGACTTTTTCGAATGATTCGAGATTCTGCCGTTCGATAATAGAATCAGCGACGGTGCCAGCAGAGTGAATGATGCCGTCAATTTTGCCTCGGATGAACTTGATGGCATCGAAGAATTCATCATAATATGAAACATCAGCGGCGATGGGTACAAGTTTTCTGGATTCTGTGTGCATGCTATCAATGATTCCACGACGTGAAATGGCATACACTTTTTCGACGAGGGGAAATTCTGCCAAATGCCGTGCCATGACCAGACCGATGCCAGCAGTTCCGCCGGTTATGACCCAAGTGCCTCGAGGTTCGTTTGCATTCTCCAACAACGGCAAAAGTGTCTTTGTCGGACGAATTCGTTCGATAAACTCAAACTCGCAGTTCTGCTTTTCAACAGCAAAACTCTTCCAAAAGCCGGCAAAGAAGCCGCTTACTGGGTTGTCATTTTGGATGACAGTGATACGCAACGGTGTTCTAAGTTTCCCCAATGCAGTGGCCATTGAAAGCAGGAATTGGACAGTTCCGGAAAGAAGACTTTCATCCGTTGGTTCGATGAGGCGACCGGGATTGAACAAGAAAACCATTCTAACTTCGGATAGCATCAACTTTGAAAGCTTATTCACAAAAACATCGAAAGAGTCACCGATGCCGACGTCAAAGCTAAACTCACTGCAATGGGCTTCGGCGGAGGCTTGGTTTTCGTTGTAGCGAAGCGAAATGTCAGTTGAAGACGGGGCTTGATGCGTCAAGGATACAACATCCCAGGCATTGGAGGCACTGGGACGATAAGGTGATGTTTCGGGGGACGGTGGGGGTGAGCTGCTGCAATTTGATTAGTTATAGAAATAATATGTTTTTAAACAAACTGTCACTTTTAAAAGAAACATACACAACGTCAGTAGTCCGCAGATTTGCGTCAATTCGCTCGGCAATAACATTAGCCAAGTCTCTGATGTTTGTATAAGTAAACAAATCTGTAGTCGTCAACTTTGCCGTTGGGAAGTGCCGTTGATTCAATTCTGTCATGAATCCCATCATTGAAAGAGAATCCATTCCGAGGTCCATAAATCCTCTGGTCACAAAATCCTCATTCGATAAATCAATGTCACCGCCGATTGCGTCCAAAACGGTGCCCTTCAGAACATCTGTTATTGCTTGTCTGGCAGTAGCCGACATGCGTTCGCAAAGTTCAGCTTCCTTTAAGGTTTCTATTTCGACTTCCTTGATGAAATGGATCTTTGCAGAACCGCCTCGAAGGACAGGCACTTTGAACGTTGTTAGTTTTTCTGTTGTACTTTCAGGCAGATCAATGCTTGATTCTCTTTCATTGTACTCAATCTGGAAGCACTGCGACTCTGCCAACAAAGGCGATGCGATCAGAAGAAAGTTGAAATCAAGGAAGAACTCTTGAAACAAGTCGAGATTCATCGAACTTCGCGGTTGGACTTCTTTCAGGGTTGCCGTGAAAGTAGCAAACTGGGTCTCCTTGGCGCGGCGTGAATCCGTCGTCACGATGCGCACATTTATTTGGCCTTTTTCAATGAAGACCACGGTTTTGATCCAAATGTTGTCATCGAGTAGAGCCACTTCCGGTAGTTGAGTAAACAAAACTTCAGTCAGCTTGAAAGAACCTCCGTTTCCGACTAGTCTGCCAATTGATGACGCTATTTCGACTGCTAGTGCCACTTTCAAGGTATCAGTGTCGGTTTGAATGAATAAAACTTCCAACCTTCGTTTTAGAATAAGATTTTCCAGAACCCAACTAGCATCTTTTGTTTCAATAACGTTTCCAATGAAAGCATTGTCAAAGTCATTCGCTAGAATCTTGTTCCAGTGCCGTCGGCGGTCAAAGCAATAGGTTGGCAACATCCATGTCGGAAGGTAGTTTCGCAGTTCATCTGGGATGCCGTAGATGAAGTTCCAGTCAATGTCTGTACTACAGAGGTAAACCGATGCCAAAACTCGATTCAGATGCCATGGTTCAACGAGGGGGTACGCCTTTGAATTGACGGCCAAGCACCCAGGAGCCAATTCGTGGATATCAACAACTTTGGCAAAGATGAAAGCAGATGCGAGATCGGCTGCGACGATCGCTTCAGCTTCAGTGCTTACTGCAATCTGTGTGCATTTGACGCCGATTGCGTGTAGCCATTGCCACTTTGCTCGAACATCGGCTATTCGGATGACTTCATCAGTGACACGCTCGCCATTGTTTGTCATCAGATGGATTTTGTGAAGGAAGAACTCACGCAAGCCTGAGTTACGGTAGTACAGCTTCCACGATACTGGTTGGCTGAAATCGACACAAAAAGCAAATTCCTGGGCTTGAGCCATCGAAATTTGAGCAATATCGCCGCTAGCCGTTTTGATGAAAACGCTGCGAAGTCGGAATGACGGTCGTGTCAGAGCGGCGGCAGCGGACAAAAGTTGGAAGTCGATTCGGGAGGCAGTCGCAGCAATATTTTCAAAGGCTTCGGAAAGTGCGTCTAGTGAGTTTTGAGTGTTGGCAGAAAACGGCAAAACTTCAATGCCCAGTTGGCTCAGATGGGTGGACAGTGCCAATTTCGGCTTCTTACGGCTCTCTGATAATGGCACAGTTGCAACGACAGCTGCATTAGTTCCACTGACTCCGAACGAGCTGACACCGATAGTTATTTCGCCGGCGTCTGAGGCGATGTCTTCGCCGATAATTGGAATGCCGAGAATGCCATCGTCGATAGAAATGTTTCTGTTCAACAGTTTGAATCGCGGCAATGGTGGCGCGTAACACTCATTAGCGACGACGATAGCCTTCATGAGACCGGCGAGCCCGGCAGCACCCTCACAATGGCCAATGTTTGCTTTCAAGCTTCCAATAAGAACAATTTTATCCATGTTTAACCGCCCCAAGGCTTTCTGCAAAGAAGATACTTCGATTGGGTCACCGAGGGCTGTTCCAGTGCCGTGGCACTCCCAGTAGTCGATTTTTCGTTGCCCAGAAGACCGAACTGCCTTTGTAACTAGTCGGCATTGAGCACTGCTCGAGGGCGCTGTCAAAGCTGCAGCTCTTCCGCCATGATTCACTTCAATGGCATCGATTCTTGCCAAGAATGGGCCGTCGTTCTGTCTTCCGTCAATTAGCACGGCAACAATACCATCGGCGCGACCATAGCCATCGGCATCAATGTCAAAGCTTCGACAAGTGCCATCGACGGATAGCAGGTTCCCGGTGCTTCGGGCAATCAGGCCAGCAGACGATAGAATAATGCTCGAACCTGCGACGATAGCACGTTCACACCGGCCGAGTCGGATGGCATCAACTGCGTTTTTCAAGGCCACAAGCGACGAACTGCACGCGGTATCGATGGCTTCAGATGGCCCTTGTGAGTCAAAAAAGAAGTTCAACCTTCCAGCGAGAACTGAATTTGAGCCACCGATGAGACCCAGCGCATTTGGGGGCTCTGCCGCAGGCAATTCACAGTATTCGGAACCCATTTGACCCACAAAGAAACCGCAGTCTGTGTAATCCGTCACACCAGCGTGTTGGAAGCATTCATAGGTCACTTCAAGAAGCAGACGATGTTGGGGGTCCATGGCCTTTGCTTCCAGGGCCGAGATTCCAAAGAAAGCCGCATCGAAAGCAGCGACATCGTCAGCGAGAAAGTTTCCGCCTTCCAGAGTCTTGTTCGTCATTGTAGCAGCGTGAGCATTACGCTCCGGCACGCGTTGAGCCGGAATTTTGGTGTCGGTTGTTCGGGCTGACATGACCAGCTCTGCGAGATCGGCTGAAATGAGATTTTTAAAACTAATTTGCAGTAACTTTGTAATTTCACCCACCCAAAGATCGTACACCCCCAGGCAATCGGCATGCAGTTGCTCGAACGAACACCGGTGATGGCAACTTTGGCACAAATGCAGGCATAGGGCGATGAATTTTCTTGAAAATCAGTCCTTTGCCGTGAATAAGTGGCTCCGTCGATGTCGAAAACAACCAAAAATCGGTTTCATTGAAGCTTCCGACGGCTTTTTCTGGGACATGAACGCCCGGTGTCAAGATGACTTCCTTGATTGCAAACGGTACACTTATTTCATTCTCATCCTTGTGAGTGGCAAGAAGCTTTTTCAGAACGAACGCCTGCATGACGCCATCGGCAGCGGCATCGGCCATCCCAGGCGGCGCGTTAACTTCGACGATCGACTCGCTTTCGCGGAACGTGACACTTTCCACAGTTTGGAATGCGCCTTTATGACCGTATCCAAAACTTGCAAATTTTGCATAAAACTCATCATGACCCAGACACATTGCCGGATCCTTCGACCGTTGATGCGGATGGAGCATGGCGTTGTCGTAGGATGCCGGTGGCAGGAAGTACTTGGCCACCAGAATGACCGTGGCATCCTCATCGGAACCGACAAGACGCAGGCTTCGGGCGCGAGCATCGACAATCAGGGCAAACAGAGGGTGGGCTTCATCGGAGACAAAGTTCAAGACAAGGGGTTCCAGGAAGAACACGTCGGAAAGACCTACACGTTTGCAGGAAAGGAGCGTCGACAGTCGACGCCCGATTTCGAGGAGCAGTGTTGTCGCAGGGACAACAGCACGATCAAGCAGGATGTGATCCTGGAGGTGGGACGTCGGGGAAAACGAAATTACGATTCTAAAGTTAAAGTTTAACAGGGGTATCAAAGGATTTAAAGCAACTAACCGCTCCATGATGCACAGTATTCTCAAAAACAGACAGTTATTTCGGCTCGACGCAAGTCAGAGTGACCAAGTCTGTCGGAAACGAGGCCCGAAGACGAGAAGGGTATTTCGACGCATGCAATGAGGGGCACTTACGATTTCGCAAACATGATTATAGCTAATTTCGATTGCTGAAGGCGACTGGGAGGTGTTGAATTTCTATCTTTGCCGATGGATAATAGGTTTTTTTTTCAAATTGAATTGAAATAAAAATGGAATTTTGTTGGTTTCGAGTTTTCTACTGTAACAAACACGTTGTTGCAACGATGGCTTTGGATTTCGGGCACAACAACGTGGTTTATGTGGACACGCCCAGAATCATACGATGTCCAACCCAAAGTCTCCCACCTATTTATCCGTACCAACTGTATTCAAAACATTAAAACACTGTCATTTTGCACAACTTTATTAATATACAGTATGAGAAATTAAACGATCAACTGGAAACACTTCACCACGAGTTATCAAAATGTGTCATACAAATGCAAAAACATACTTTAAATGTGTATTTCATACTGTTTTCCTATAATCTACGCCTATGAATTCGCACAACAACCGCACCACACGGGAATGAATACTATTAGGTTGTTGATTGTCATCAGTACTTTTAACTGGACAACATGTTAATGCTTGTTAGCAAAGTGTACACCCCTCGTTAAACATTTTGATCAAATATTTCCGTTTTAGGATGATGCTTCAACAGACAGATGGAGCGACATGCATTAAAAACGCATGCACGCTCTTTACAGTTACAAACAAATGCATTGCAAGTCCGTGTTGACCTCTTCGCGAATGGTTTAGAGCCGCGAATGTTTATTGAAGGGTTTGTTTCGATTTGGGATGAAACACGCACCCTATGTCCCTGTCCGGTCGTGTAGTTTCGCTTAATGTCGCTCTTTTTGTTGGACGATTGATAGCGCGGCAGGTGTAAAAAACATACGCACACTCTGTGAAATTATGAAGAAATCCCCCGTATTGTAAAGCAGTGTATCCCTCTTTTGAGTCGTGTTTCGAGCCAGATTTTTTTGTCCGGCCGGGTGGTTTGGTTTGAAGTCGCGCTTTTCAACGGACGATTGATGGCACGGCATGAGCTAAAAGCGAACGCACACTCTTCAAAATTGTAAACAACTCCCTCGTATTGTAAGTCCGTGTTGTCCTCTTTGGAGATCGGTTTCAAGCCAGATTTGTCCGATGAACTGTTCGTCGTTCCATTTGAGATTTGGAATGACTTTTCGTTGCGCTCCTCGATAGACGAGTGATGGCATGGCATGCGCGAAAAAAGGACGCACGTTCCTTCAAATAATGAACAAATCCATCGTTTTGTCGGGCCGTGTTGGCCTCTTTGGAAGTTGGTTTAGAGCCAGCAATGTCCATTGACACGTCTCGTTCCGTTTGGGATGACCGTTCGAGAGTCGCGCATCGTTGATTACAAAAGCACGAAGTTATCCTTTTGTCCGGCCGGGTGGTTTGGTTTGAAGTCGCGCTATTCAACGGACGGCTGATAGCACGGCGTGAACTAAAAAGGCACGCACACTCTTCAAAATTGTGAACAATTCCCTCGTATTGTTAGTCCGTGTAGTCCTCTTTGGAGATCGGTTTCAAGCCAGATTTGTCCGATGAACTGTTCGTCGTTCCATTTGAGATTTGGAATGACTTTTCGTTGCGCTCCTCGATAGACGAGTGATGGCATGGCATGCGCGAAAAAAGGACGCACGTTCCTTCAAATAATGAACAAATCCATCGTAAAGTAGGTCCGTGTTGTAATCGTTGGCGTTTGGTTTTGAGCCAACAATGTCTAATGAGGCGATCGTTTCGATTTGGATGACTCTTCGATGGTCGATCAATCACGCTCGAACAAAGTGCAATTTTAATTGATTACAACGACTTTGGCGCGTCTAGCTTACACAGTTAGCTGTTTTTTTTGCTCGAATTACGATAATGTCATTTTTGGTAGATTTTTAACAAAAGTTTCTTTATTTCTGATGTTTCTGCATTGCGATTTTACTGAAATCAGGCATATAAGATGTTAAAATGCATTATCGATGAACCAATGTCAACATTGCCGTCATTGCGTGCATTATAAAAAGGTAAAAAACGTCAATGGTAATCCAAAATTGGGTCATATCACGACGAGACCGCGCTTGGAATAGGAATTGGAAAAATGTCTGTGTTAAAATGCAAATAACTCGTACCAAAGACGTCCAATTGACTTCAAATTTTTTTTAAAGATGTCAAATATACAGGACAACAAATTGTCACAAAAAAGCGCGGCATTTGGAGTGCGGTTTTGGCGCAATTTCAAAAAAGACACAGAGGGCGTGGCCTATTTTAGTCTGCGCGCAAGGTGAAAGTGGTCCCGTCGTGATATGTCACGTCATCGAGGTTTAAAGCAGGTATACGTTACGTTTCTACCCTCTGTTCGCTCTCGACTATATCACCCGGGTCGTAGGCAAGCGAGACAACCTGCGCGAGAGGGACTCAAACTGACCTTTTTCGGTCTCGCTCTGCAATAGACGGCAGACACGTAAAGACGTGAACCGGCGCGCCGTGGCTTGCCGTTGATCACGTCCGTCTCTCGCAACTGAGATTTTGAACGCGGTCGAGACTGTTGGCAAAGTGCCCCAAAACGGCGCAGCGGCTGTCAGCTTTTTTTCGCGTTCTCGAGCAATCTTCAGCCCACTTCCATCTTTATCAATTACTAATCAGCCAGTTTATACATAATTTATCAGTTTTACATTCTTAAAATTACTCTCCAAACCTAATGCCAGCCACCCGACACCTTTTTTGACCATTTTTTTTCACTTATTGATAGGCTTAATGAGGGCAGAAACCGCTCCGACCAAAAGTCATGAATTTATATATATTTTTCCAAGCTCATCTTTCCAGAACGTTTGAAATGAGATTCAGAGGTATCAATCGTCATTGTGATGCTTGTCATTGTGTTGACAATAGTTAGCTATACAATTATCATCGCCTACCCTCTGATTTTGATCGAAATTGACGTCTGCCTCTGGGCTTGATCCCAATTGATGGTTCTTGCAACCTTACAAATGCACTTCAGTGGTGGAATCTGATTGAATTTATGCTCCGTATGACCGTATGAGAAGAATGAGATTCTTGAACTCGTTTTTATATATAAAAAAGTGCGGCTAAAACTTCCAACAAACTCGAAACATCCTAAAACCCGTAAAACCACCTGCCAATGTCTATTGCAAAACATAATTTTGTAATTTTACCACGCGTCAAGTGCCATAGGGTCATATGCCCCCGGAGGAAATGTATCCGCCAAATGATCGGCACCGGCAACATTTATCACAGTCCAACGTTGTAGGCTGTTAGAATGCTCAAAACATGCCAAGGGTCAATGAAACCGTTAAAAAAACAACACGAGAAGCATTACAACTCTGTCCGGCATGATATGCGTTTGTTTTGTTAACGTTGACATAAACCGTTGCATTTAAGAAAACATCACCAAAGAAGGTCACACATTGCTTGATGAAATAGTCTACAGGTACATCAGGACGGGTAAAAGTGCTGTTTGAAGCATAGAAGTTTGTCGACTCGAAATATCTAAATTCATTGCAGCTTTGCCAGTACCGAACTTCGACAAAAAACTGCCGTTTGAAAAGTATAAATGTGAAAAGGTATGAAAAAACTTACAGTTTCCACCAAAAAAACCAGCCTAATGAAACTAATACACTGTACTGGACAAAATGCCACCACAGCCATTGACAGCGCCCTCCAGCCATATCAGAATCGTCATTTTCTCCCGAAAACCAATCCTCCCCGTGTCCCGACTCCTCTATACCACGCAAGACTGTACCCCGACAGGTCTGTACCAATTAAAAAAAACAGCAGCTAATTTTGGTACAGACATGTCAGATACAGACTAGCGTGGTACAGACTTGAGGTAGTTCCAGGCAAACTTGGGGTAGGAACTTTGAAAAAGTGATGGCCGTTTGTGAAGTTTGGGGATTCAGAGCCCCTCCACAGATCCGTGCAATGTTGTTGGCGGTCTTGGAGGGATGGGGAATGGCTAAATGAGAGCTATTTGGATGAAACTGACAACGTTTATGTATAAATGAATGGTAAAACTGAGGAAATTTGACCATTTGAGATGAATTCCGACCGGCCGATCTATCGAAATCGGGATTCATTCTGTGAGAAGAGCGCAGATGAGGCAATCTATGCATAATTGGAGGATTAGAAGGTGTTAGAAAGTCAATTTTGGACAAATCCCGACTGACAGACCCGTCGAAATCGGCATTGATTCCGTCAGAAAAGTATAAAATGTGTGTTTCTTGCTAACAAAGTGTACTGTATAGGCCTTGCTGGGCAGCAATCTCGCGCAGGCATACCATCTCTAGTTGTTTGCCGGTCTCTGCTCAGCACAATGCTTCTAGAAAAGGGGGCTAATTGCGCCGGAACACAGCCAAAAGCATGCTTTTCCTGGGCATTAGCTTGACCGATGCAGCTTGTTTCGTTGGTGTAAAAACCCATACATAAGGTTTGTATGAGTTCTGCTCATGAATTGCTTCATGTGGCGGTAATAAAAGTAAATTTTGGAACGCATTGCCTTTGACAATGCTAATAACACAATTAAGTGGTGATGCCAAGATCAGAGGCTCTTTGACGCACGACGTGAAGTTGTCGCTTGCGGTCATACCACGTTGAATGAACGCCATCCCGTCCGATCTGGCATGTTAAGCAACGTAGGGATTGGTTAGTACCTGGATCGGAGACGTCCTGGGAATCCCAATTGCTGCAAGCTTTTTGCCATTTTCGGACGGGATTTTGTGTCGAGAAGTATGCCATAGGGTCTTCAGAAGCTTTTTATGGTAATATTTAACTTGTCTTTGCGATTTCTGATGCCTATTTTGCGTTTTTAGCCGTCGAAATACACACATCAGCGTGTGCGATTTCCAAGTTTCGGAGGAAACTTCGGCGTTTTTGATGTAAAAAACATGGATTCTGAATCCATAACGCCTTGCCAAAAGGTCTGGCATGTGCCATTGGATGATCAGAAATAATAAAATAAATCGCACGAGCAAAAAGTAGCCACTTTGAGGCAAACAAAAAAGTGGAAAAAACGGGCTTGCAAGAGCTACCAGAACCAATTTCGTGAAACTTTCATCGTTTTTGGCTTCTGGTGGGTGCAAAAATTTTTGATTTCCGGAGTTTTTCCGTCAGAATCGGCATGCACACGGGACCAGAAGGCTTAAAAACGTGCATAAGCCGCGTCTCATCCCAGAACTTCTACCGTAATTTCGAAAAAAAGTGAAATCAAACGGTAAAAAACCCCATCTTTGACCTGCGCGATGTTGATGGCGGTCATCGATGAGGTCGGGGAAGTTTCAAAAGGGTCACAGAGGTACGGCCGAATTGTAATGAATGAGATTCACTGATGAATCTAGTCAAAAATTGTTAAATGCTAGTCGGAAACGGGGTTTTGATCCCCGATTCCACTGGCAGACTGTCAAGCGCGCGCCGATCAGTTCGATCTCCGCAGGAAAAGTTTGCCAAATTAGATTTGTCAATGTAAACAAACTTAATTGATATGTATTGACAGCAAATTTCAACTCTAATCCACAAGAACCCACCATTCAACTGTAAAAATCAAAAAGATTGCTAATTAGAAGACCGCTAGGCATCGTTTGTGATCACTATCTTCTTCAATACCTTCAAATTTAGTAGCATTATCACGACTTTAACGGATACATTTTGCACATGATCCATTGAACTGTGCCCGCTTATGTAACTTTTGCAAAAAAAGAGAAAATTTCATTATACATGGAGGCCAGCAGCGTGGAGGCCAGCAGCGTGGAGGCCAGCAGCGTGGAGGCCAGCAGCGTGGAGGCCAGCAGCGTGGAGGCCAGCAGCGTGGAGGCCAGCAGCGTGGAGGCCAGCAGCGTGGAGGCCAGCAGCGTGGAGGCCAGCAGCGTGGAACAGCGTGGAGGCCAGCAGCGTGGAGGCCAGCAGCGTGGAGGCCAGCGGCGTGGAGGCCAGCGGCGTGGAGGCCAGCAGCGTGGAGGCCAGCAGCGTGGAGGCCAGCAGCGTGGAGGCCAGCAGCGTGGAGGCCAGCAGCGTGGAGGCCAGCAGCGTGGAGGCCAGCAGCGAGGAAGACGATGTTGAGAGTTCAACGGTGAGTGTGTTTGTGACCAGTTTTATATAAAAATGTCGATCTTAACTTTCACAAGGGAAGTGTCTGAACGGGTTGAAACGGATTTGGATGGGACAAAAAACTTAGATGGTACTCCCATATCTAAGACTTTTCCCAAAATATTAGCTGCTGACGGGCCCTGAGGGCCGAGAAATGTGCCGTCAAAGTTCGAAAATTTCCGTTTTTGGAGGGGCATAACTTTTTTTTAAACGGGCCAATTGTCACGCCGTTTAGAGGCAAGTTAGACCCTACTAGGGGCTACAAATGCTGAAAAATTCAAATCGATCGAGACATACAAATTTGAGTTATGATCGTTCAAAAATTCATGAATTTCAGAGTATTATAACTTCAAATTGTATGTCTCGATCGATTTGAATTTTTCAGCATTTGTAGCCCCTAGTAGGGTCTAACTTGCCTCCAAACGGCGTGACAATTGGCCCGTTTAAAAAAAAGTTATGCCTCTCCAAAAACGCAAATTTTCGAACTTTGACGGCACATTTCTCGGCCCTCAGGGCCCGTCAGCAGCTAATATTTTGGGAAAAGTCTTAGATATGGGAGTACTATCTAAGTTTTTTGTCCCATCCAAATCCGTTTCAACCCGTTCAGACACTTCCCTTGTCAGACTGAGACCGATACTGATGTGAGTAGCGTGGACGAAAGAGGCGATGGCCCGTATTTGGAAGACGTCTACGAAGACATTGATGATATGGCATCCACGCTTTCTGATTTCGGCACTTCTTTGATCGGAATCGCCTTCCAATACAAAGAATGTGTCATGTTCACAAAGCAAAAAGAAGCCCTTTACAACTACATCAGGACCTTTTTCGACGACACAACATGGGTATCGCAGCACCACGCAAAGCTTGAGCTGGTTGGTTCCAGCGTCCAGATGACCGCCGTGCAGCGTAACCGTGAGTCCGACCTCGATTTTAACGTCTCGCTCCCCAAGTCATCGATGAGGTCCTTTATGAATTACATGGAAAGACGCATCACTCGGAAAACGGAAGGTCAATTCGCTACGGGTAAATGCCATTGGAATTATGAGCGGGTAAGTCGCACGGCAGGATGGTCTCCCCTTTTTTTGCAAGGGGGAAGCAAGGCAGAAAAGACAGTGGCGGATCGTGTCTCTCGCTTGTTTCGCGCGTCGAAAGATAACCAGTGCGTCGTTTAGGCGAAAAACTCTTAACTATTTTTGACACCGCGGGTAAAATAAGATGAAAAGTGCAAATTTTATTATGAAAAATGATAGCTATGAATCTTCCGAACAGTTTAAGCCTAATTTGGTCGGATTTAATTGCTTACTTTTGGAGTTATTTGCAAACGATCGAGGGCAACTGCCGATCGGTGCATATCCCGCTGGTCAGTGATTTCGTGCGTCGGTTCACGCCATGTACGTCCTAGCGTCGCACTCCTGGTTGACCAAAATCCTGCCGTGGTCGCACTTTCATCTCACTTTTTTATGATGGTACTTTATACTGACAGCTTTCAGGGCGTGGTCAGCTTTGAAATCAAAACTCTCAAACTCGTCACGCCGTTCGCCCTCCACGCTGACTTCTCGTTCGTTCCGGATGACTTCGATGACTCATTTTCTATCCAGTTTGGTCGAATCATCCGTCGCTTGTGCCACCACCGCCCAGACTTCCATGCTATGATCCTCGTCCTGAAGCGAGTTTTCCAAGGCCACTGGTTGTACGGACGGCGCGATAACCAGCAAGGGTTGAATGGGTATGTTTCATCACTACTACTGTGACAAGTTGAATAGTTGAACATTGCAGGTGCGCATGGACCACTGTGGCCTTGTTCGCTGCCAAGTCGATTGGCATGTTCCAATTGTTGACTCCGGACTCAATCCTGCAACTTCCCTGCCCATCCGAGGACTTCACGCTCAACGACGATGAGTTCAAGGAAAACTTTGTCAAGCTGCTCGACACCATCATCGACATCAACTTCCGCCACGACTTTAACGTCATTGATCCACCCATCAGCAATGTCGGCACCGAACACTCCATCGTCATCAGATTTGGCCGATTCTTGATTGATACCCGTCTGAAGTCGCCACACATGGTCCCGATCATTCGCCGTCTCGTCAGTTTCAAGGATGCTTTCAAGAGTGACCCCTCTTACTGTCTGGTAAAGTACTCGCCTTAGTAAGGAGCGTGGACACCAGCGAAGACGATGTTGAGGCTTTTGTTTTGTGTTGTATAACTTGTCGTTTTTGTTGTATTTTCCTGGTAAATTGTATCACTTCAAGGGAACTACTTGTGTTATTCAGGTTCTAATTGTAATACATGTTTTGTGCTTCAGATGGTCAAGTTGAAGGAGACCGAACGCTCGGATTCGGAGTCATCAAGCTTGTCATCTGGGAATGATGACGACGAAATGGCCTCAATTAGAAAGGTAAGAATGTTCCGAGTAGTGCTGACTAATAAAAACCTGTTTCAGAATTCACCGTCTTCTCTCGCTTTTCCATCCACATCAGAATCCCTTATATCCGAAGCAACTTCTTCCAACACATCTGTTAGCAGGATCGTGGATGAAAGCAGCAACAACTCTGGCTCAAGTGTCAAAAAGTCAAGAGTGACGGCGAGCAAAAGTGAAACTGCTCTGGTAGACGATTGGATCGTTTCCCAGCAAACGAGTATCAACGATGCTAAGCTGAACACCAACCCTTCACCACCAAAGGACATCCTGATCGATTCACTGATACTTGGCAACTTCTACCGCGGCGTTTGCACAGAGCATGTTCAGAAATTGAAGCAACTAATGATTGTGAAGCGATTCATGTTCCCACTTGCTGTCTTTTACGTGATGAAAACGACAAAGAAGAACACGCGAGGCTCCCTTTACGAAATTTTGGATGGAGCTCACCGCTTTACAGCTATTCGAGAATACAACGACATCCTGCGTGAAAAAAACCGACACACTGAAATCATCACTCAGGTCAAATGCGTAATCTTCAAGCGTTTGGGGTTTGTTGATCGCTTTGCTGCTATGGGTCGATTTACACCGTCCATGACGCACTTGCAAATGTCTTTCAAAGAGCGGGTAAGTATTTTAGGAGATCATTATACTGCAATTAATGTAGTTTCTTTCAGATGCAACTAATGCGTTCGTACGTCTATGAAGCCGGTCAAACCGTACAAAACAAACGCCTATGGCGAAGCGCAGCCGCCGTCGGCTTTTTCCACGAGATTTTGCGTGAAGGACATCAAAACGTACCGTTGAGCACTGTCAAGAATGAACTCCAACTTGCCCTTTTGCCCGAGGATTCGTGGAAGATAGTGGTTAACTACTTGCGTTTGATCGAAACAAAGCAGATCCAGGTTTAACGGTTTTCGGTGTTGAATAACTGATAACCTTTACTTTACAGATCAAACCAAAATGGAGCACAAAAACGTATGCTGTTCCGGAACTTTCATCCACGAGCTTTTGGTCCGCCTTTCTTACGGCGTATGAAAACAAGAGTCCCAGACTGACGTTGAAGTTGTTGTCGGCACAGCCAAATGGAACATTCTTGACGCCGGAGCAAGTTCTGGCGGTAAGCTTTCATTGTCGCAGCTTATGAATAACGTAAATATTACAGCAATTGCTATCGATGTCAACCTTCTGCGCCCATCTGGAGAAGATGAATCAACCTGATCTTGTTTTTGATACTGCGAAGGAAGCGTCACAAGCTCTGCTTGGTACTGTCCGTGACGATGCAGATTTGATGTTGGCGCTGCGAAGTCGAGTGTATGTTTAAAGACATAACATTCCAATCTAATGGTTTCATTTTAGGTTTCTTGCACGTTTCGCGCCACCAATCGCCCGTCGAAATGCGCAACTTCGAGCAGAACAATACAGCCGGACAAAGGGATAGGTGCGTGCTCTAACCCAACCCGAAAGAAGCACGTCAATGGACACGTCTGGCTCCAATCCAAACGCCAAAGATGGACATGCGGTCGTACAAAACGATGGATTTGTTCATGATTTGGACAAGCGTGCACACGTTTTGAACGCATGCGATGTCATCAATTGGCCATTGAAGCTGCTTTTGCAATCAATGACAGAAGACGGATCGGCCGGTGAAAAGTCATCCCATAGCGAAACAAATGCTTCAATGGTCATGTCCGGCTCAAAACCAAACTACAAAGAGGGAACACGCCCACACAAAACGAGGGATTTGTTCATAACTTTGGATAGCGTGCGTGCCTTTCGAGCCAGCGCTGGGCCATCAATCAGCCGGGATCGCCCATTGAATAGTCATCCCAGACCAAAAAGGGCTCTTCCATGGACGTACGAATCCGGACTGACAGACCCGTCGAAATCGGGATGGATTCTGTCAGAAGGGCGCAGATAATAAGTATCTGGGCGTTGCTAACACTGTGTGATGAATAGTAAAGAGCTTTGCTGTGCTGCAATCTCGCGCAAGCACACTATCTAACACAGTTTACTGTATAGTAAAGGGCTTTGCTGTGCTGCAATCTCGCGCAAGCACACTATCTCTAGTTGTTTGGCGGTCGCTGCCCAGGGCGATGCTTCTCGCAAAGGGGGCTAATTGCGCCGAAACACAGCTAAAAGCATGCTTTTCCTGGGCATTAGCTTGGCCGATGGAGCGTGCTCCGTTGGTGTAAAAACCCATACATAAGGTTTGTATGAGTTCCGCTCATGAATTGCTTCATGTGGCGACGAAAAGAGTAAATTTTGGAATGCAATGCCTTTGACAATGCTAATAACACAATTAAGTGGTGATGCCAAGATCAGAGGCTCTTTGACGCACGACGTGAAGTTGTCGCTTGCGTTCATACCACGTTGAATGAACGCCATCCCGTCCGATCTGGCATGTTAAGCAACGTAGGGATTGGTTAGTACCTGGATCGGAGACGTCCTGGGAATCCCAATTGCTGCAAGCTTTTTGCCATTTTCGGACGGGATTTTGTGTCGAGAAGTATGCCATTAGGCTTGCAGAAGCTTTTTATGGTAACATTTGCGGTTTCTGATACCAAATTGCGTTTTGCAGCCGGCGAAATCCATATATCAGCGTGTGCGATTTCCAAGTTTCGGATGAAACTTCGGCGTTTTTGATGTAAAAAACATGGATTCTGAATCCATAACGCCTTGCCAGAAGGTCTGGCATGTGCCATTTGATGCGCAGAATTGATAAAATGAATCCCACGAGCAAAAAGTAGCCACTTTGAGGCAAACGAAAAAGTGAAAGAAACGGGCTTGCAAGAGCTACCAGAACCAATTTCGTGCAACTTTCACCGTTTTTGGCTTCTGGTAGGTGCAAAAATTTTCGATTTTGGGGGTTTTTTCGTTGGATTCAGATGCCACACGAGGCCAGAAGGCTTAAAAGCGTGCATTGGCCGCTTCCGATTCCATAATTTCTACCGTAATTTCGAAAAAGGTGAAGTTAAACGGTAAAAAACCCCATCTCTGACCTGCGCATTGTTGATGGCGGTCATTGATGGGGTCGGGAAGCTTCAAAGTGACCATAAGGGTACGATTGAATCATAATTAAGAAGATTCAGTCAAGAATCGATCCAAAAATTGTAGAATGCTAGTCGGAATCGGGGGTTTTGACCCCCGTTTCCACCGGCAAGCCCGCCAGAATCGGGATTCTGGCTGGCATGAACGCGCCAATCAGTTTAATTATCAGAAGCAAGTGTGAAACATAGTCCAAATGATGTGAATCCGCGTTTGCAATGATCCAATATCGACGTTGGCCTCATCGCATCCGTCCAAAAAGCATCTGGTAGATGCAAAAAGTGTTCGATTTCGGAGTTGTTTTTGTCAAAATGACCCGCAAAATCGCCCTTTTGAAACTCTTTTACCCCTCCAGAAGCCAAAAACGATGACTTAACAGTTCCCCAATGCTTGCTGGTGAAGTTGCGGGGAAGGAAAATGCGGGCAAAGTGTCCGAAAGTGCAACTTTCGCAATAGGAAAAGAAGAGGGGTCGATGCTTACAAATGTGCAACTTTCGTTGCGGGGGAGGTAAAGTGAGTAGGCGTGGGCGAGGGTGCAACTTTCGCTGTGGGGCAGCAAAAGTGTGTAAGGGTGTACACGTGCAACCGTCGAGAGAATGACTCTCTCGTTGTCTCGACAGTTCGTGGACTCTCGCGCCATGAACCAATCCATGGATAGGCACAGCATATAGGCGCTCGCGCTTTCATCAGTTTCCACATTGGAATACATGGAGAGGCCCAGCATGAAAGCCCAACCGCTTCCACCTGCTTCTAGTTGGCTTCTGGTAGAATTCTGGTGCAAATTTGGCCCAAACAGTATTTTTTTGCTTTTTCTACTCAAATTTCATTCACATTTTGATTAAATTAATGAAATTTTGATTTCTATTAGTTTGATTTCCATGTTTTTTGAGACTGATGTGATCCAAAGTCAACTTGTCTTCACATCATAGCGTCTATGAAATTGTTTACTGTGATTCTAAACCCCAAACTGGGTAAACTTTTGACTGTTTTTCGATCAAAATCAGCCATTTGTAATTGGTTTTTGTAGTGTTAAACTTAAAAATGAGACTTAAAAGTTGTAAAAAGCTGTTTGATAAGTAAAGAAATGCAAACTTGGGGTAGGAACTTTGAAAAAGTGATGGCCGTTTGTGAAGTTTGGGGATTCAGAGCCCCTCCACAGATCCGTGCAATGTTGTTGGCGGTCTTGGAGGGATGGGGAATGGCTAAATGAGCTAAATGAATACAGTCAGGGGAGAATTTGTGACATCTGAGTGGTAAAAAGTTGTTTCGTGTGGGCGTGTTCCTTCATTGTAGTTTGGTTTGGAGCCGGGTGTGTCCATCGAAAAGTTCTTTTCGGTCTGGGATAACTTTTCAATGAGCGATCACGGCCGATTCATGGCTCAGCAAAGGCTCGAAGGGGACGCACGCTTTCCAAAATCATGAAGAAATCCCTTGTTTTGTGTGGGCGTAGTTCCTCATTGTAGTTTGGTTTGAAGCCAGTGATGTCCATTGTAGAGTTCTTTTCGGTCTGGGATGACTTTCCAAGGGGTGATCCTGGCCGATTGATGGCCCAGCGCGGGCTCAAAATGCACGCACGCTCTTTGAAATCATGAAGAAATCCCTCATTTTGTGTGGGCGTAGTTCCTCATTGTAGTTTGGTTTGAAGCCGGGTATGTCCATTGAAGAGTTCTTTTCGGTCTGGGATGACTTTTCAAGGGGCGATCCCGGCCGATTGATGGCTCAGCAAAGGCTCGAAAGGGACGCACGCTTTCCAAAATCATAAAGAAATCCCTCGTTTTGTGTGGGCGTAGTCCGTCTTTGTAGTTTGGTTTGAAGCCAGTGATGTCCATTGTAGAGTTCTTTTCGGTCTGGGATGACTTTCCAAGGGGCGATCCCGGCCGATTGATGGCCCAGCGCTGGCTCAAATGGCACGCACGCTTTCCAAAATCATGAACAAATCCTTCATTTTGTGTGGGCGTAGTTCCTCATTGTAGTTTGGTTTGAAGCCAGTGATGTCCATTGTAGAGTTCTTTTCGGTCTGGGATGACTTTCCAAGGGGCGATCCCGGCCGATTGATGGCCCAGCGCTGGCTCAAATGGCACGCACGCTTTCCAAAATCATGAACAAATCCTTCATTTTGTGTGGGCGTAGTTCCTCATTGTAGTTTGGTTTGAAGCCAGTGATGTCCATTGTAGAGTTCTTTTCGGTCTGGGATGACTTTCCAAGGGGCGATCCCGGCCGATTGATGGCCCAGCGCTGGCTCAAATGGCACGCACGCTTTCCAAAATCATAAACAAATCCTTCATTTTGTGTGGGCGTAGTTCCTCATTGTAGTTTGGTTTGAAGCCAGTGATGTCCATTGAAGAGTTCTTTTCGGTCTGGGATGACTTTTCAAGGGGCGATCCCGGCCGATTGATGGCTCAGCAAAGGCTCGAAAGGGTCGCACGCTTTCCAAAATCATGAAGAAATCCCTCGTTTTGTGTGGGCGTGTTCCCTCTTTGTAGTTTGGTTTTGAGCCGGATACGTCCATGGAAGAGTTCTTTTTGGTCTGCGATGACTTTTCAAGGGGCGATCCCGGCCGATTGATGGCCCAGCGCTGGCTTGAAATGGACACACGATCTTCGAAATCACGAACAAATCTCTCGTCTTGTGTGGGCGTACTTCGTCTTTGTAATTTGGTTTAGAGCCGGATGTGTCCATCGTGTGCGATTTTCAAATTTCGGATGCAACTTCGGCGTTTTGTGGGGCAAATGCAAAGATTCTGGAAGCTTGACGCCTTGCCAGAAGGTGCGTGACGTGCCATTTGATACACAGGATCCATTGAAACGATCGCACATGCACAAGTCACTTCTCATCCCATAAGTTCTACCGTAATATACAAAGGTAAAAACCCCATCTTTGACCTGCGCATTGTTGATGGCGGTCATCGATGGGGTCAAAAAAATGTCAAAGAGGTCATGGGGATACGATGAAACATTAACCAATAAGATTCACGTAAGAATCAGTGAAAAGCTAGTCGGAGAAGTGGTTTCGACCCCCGTTTTCACCGGCAGACCGTCAGACAGACACCAATCAGTACAATCCCCGCTAGGAAGTACGTAAATGTGATTTCATTTATGCTTGGGAATTTAAGTTACACGTTTTATGTTTAAGTTCACTTCCCAACCGCACGTTGTAACCGCTGAATCCACGTGAATCCACCGTTCGAACGGTGAGATTCTCGGGTTTTTCATGCGAAACACGGATTCTGCCCGTCATAATCTGGTCAGAATTCTTTGCTTTGGGTTAAAATGAAGCTACACTTAAATTTAACTAATCACATGGGGCAAATGTGGCACAAAAAGGGCAAATTAGACCTGAAAACGAATGTTACAGATTTTGATTTGAATTAGTTTCATTTGTATGGTTTCTGAGACTGATGTGATCCAAAGTCAACTTGGCATCACATCATAGCGTTTATGAAACGGTATACAATACTTGTAAACCCCAAACTGGGTAAGCTTTTGTTTGAAATCCGCCGTTTGTAGTTCGTTTTTATTGGTGTTTAACTTAAAATTGGTATTTAAAAGTTTTTTTTTTCAATGATCCAATATCAACGTTGGAATCATCGCATTCACTCAAAATGTTGGATTTCAAAGCTATTTTTGTCAAAATAAGCCGCAAAATTTCACTTTTGGAGCATTTTGACTCACCCATTATCCCACGGTAATGGCCAAATAGTTCCTTGTGTTTGCTGATGTAAGGAAAAGGAGGTAGAAGTGTACGAATGTGCAAGTTTCGCTATGAGAAGGGAAAGGGGGGCAGATGATGACAAATGTGCAACTTTCGTTGCGGGGGAGGTAAAGTGAGTAGGCGTGGGCGAGGGTGCAACTTTCGCTGTGGGGCAGGAAAAGTGTGTTAGGGTGTACACGTGCAACCGTCGAGAGAATGGCTCTCTCGTTGTCTCGACCGTTCGTGGACCCTCGCGCCATGAACCAATCCATGGATAGGCCCAGCATATAGGCGCTTTCGCGTGTGTATGAGACTGATGTGTTCCAAAGTCAACTTGGCATCACATCATGGCGTCTATGAAACTGTTTACAATACTTGTAAACCCCGATTTTAGCGAAGCTTGTGTTTTTGTTCTAAATCCGCCATTTGTGATTAGTTTTTGTAATGTTTAACTTAAAAATAAGATTAAAAAATTGAAGTAAGCTATCTGATAAGTCAAAGAATGCAACTTTCTAGCTGATACTATAAAAAAGTAATGGCGGTTTGTAAAGTTTGGGTTTTCAGAATCCTTCCACAAACCTGCGCAATGTTGTTGGCGGTTTTCTTAGAACGTGATCTTAATCTTAACACAAAGTGCTTGACGGCATTGAATAGCTCATCCAGAAACACAGCGGTCTCGTCAATAAAAAACAGTTCCGGCGCGCCATTGTGTTGCCGTTGAAAACAGCGTCACTCACGTTTCTAAATTAGCGACATCACTTTGCGAAGCAATGTCGTCGGCGGGTTAGGTTCGTTTCAATGGACGTGTTTTGACAGTTTTACTTGTCCGATTCGTGACCCACGGTCTATAGATCGCTTCAGATGTACGGCCGACATGACAGTTTTGGCACGCCATTTTGCAGCCGATAAAAATTGCGTCGCACAAGGGGTCGCCTGACGCGACATTTTCCACATTGTTTCGGATTGGCATTTTTTCTGATTTAGTAAAGCAATTAACAATTTTCTTGCACCAACCCCATAAAAATCGCAAGACATAAATTAATGCAACTCCATAGTTTATCAAAAACAAAAACTTTTACAATAGAGGGTATTGTCCATTGTTCTTGGAGTTAAAAGTTTTTTATCGACCACACAATTAACAAAACTCTATTTTCTTTATTTAAAAAAAGTATAAAAGCACTCCTAAAATCAGACAAACTATCAAATTAATACTGAAATTTATATTGTGTCATGCGATCGTCTGTAATCTTTGCTGCCCTAATCGTCGTTTTGATGACCATGTCGACTATCACTTCCGCTACCCATGGTGGATGTGCTTACATTAATGCACGCTGCGATGAGCACGATTACTGTCAAGCGCTCTGTCCTCATTGTTCTGCAAGCCATTGTGCATACGGATTTTGTGCTTTCCGAGGTTGTAAAATGTAATTGAAATATTCCGAGAACATATCTGTTGTGTTAGTAAAATTCTTATACTTTAAATATCAGTCAAAATGGAAAAAAATATTTTTGCTCGATGCAACAAAATGAAAATCGGTTACCTTCAAAATGTTGAATAAAGTTGTTGAAATCATTTTGCCAGACGAAAAGAAACAAAGTTGACAAATTGAAATGAAAATTCAGTTTTGCGCAAAATTTGGAAGTTTTCAAAGGGTGATCCGCCAAAATTACAATGGCGATCAAAATAAATTGACAAGGTATAAAATTTGAACGACTTCTTGCAAAATTTGTTTATGAAGTGCCGTAGAATTTCATTCTTTCGTAGTGTTGTTACCAAAGATGCTTTATTACATATTTTCTTCATCAGACTATTGCATAGGAACATGAGTTATGTTCTGTTTTCAGTTACTCTTATGTTTTGATATTTTTTGATATCTTTATGCAAGTTTAAAGCCTATTATAAAACGTTTTCTTCAAACCGAATTTGTTTCAATCTTGACACCGTGACATGACCAGTCTAAACTTTCAAAGTAAAAGATAGTTCAAGGGGTTCACAAACAACGAAATACAATAGTTAAACAATTTACTGTTTTAATTGTTACACATACTGATCATACCTGAATTGCTTTGGCAAACAAAAGATTGATGTCCTTGGTTGAGTGAGTAACCCTCAGGCACCAAGATGACCTTCTACGCTTCTCGGGGTATGTCTGTTAACTGTCGTCGAGTAAATTGTGGAACATTTAAGGAGGCTGCATTTTTTGTGCGTCACCTCACCGTTCCTAGTGGGTGAAAGTTAGTGTTTCTTCACTAAACTTGCGGTCCGTTTTTTTTCACGGAAGACCTTGACATTTGATTGCCGTCGGTCAAACAACTTCATCACAATGCAGGTAGCACCAACCGTGCTTTCGCTTTTGGTGATCAAGGTTTCGCACAAGGCAGTGGCAGCTCCCGGGTTGGGCGTTGTTTTCAGCTTGGATACAGGGCCGTAGGCAAGTTGAGGCGTCCTGTGGGGGTTGCGCGTGTTCCTAGACCGACTGCCCATTTGACCTGTCTTCGGGCAAGTGGCGATCACTTTCCCTTTTTGAGCGACTCAATGTCACAAAGTTTTGGTTGTGCCTATTTGAACCCATGTTTCAAGCACAATTAACTTGGAACGGGCAGACGACCCTCAAGGTTCATGTGAAGATTGCCGCCCTCGATTGATAGCCATCGTCTCGTCGAAGTGCGCGATTTCACTTTTGACGAGTTTTGTGTATACCGTTGAAGTCCTCCTTTCTCTTTCACTTCCATCCATGTTTGGAAATTTCATATTTTTGAAAAACTAGAATTAATCCAGACGTTTTTTTCTCCATAAAGTTTTTAGATGAAACAGTTACTTGTAACCAACTTCTTAAATCATGCCACTTACATTCCATTGAGACCTTGACGAACGTTTTTTTATTTGCTACTCGTTTAATTCACTGAGCAGTTGTACGGAATGAAGCCCTTAGAAGTGGCCTCTTACCAGAAGCCGTCCCTCCCTCTTTTTTCTTGGTGTCAAAAAAGGTGACTCGTTCAAAGTCGTCTAAATATTGCGCAGGTTTGGGCAACTCAAAGACAACAACTTTGCCACAATTGAACATTCACATACCTTGAAGCGCAACAATGGGTTGTGTCAAGCGCTTTTCAAGTTTTTATATATTTCCGAGGAAGTGGGACGTAAATGCGCGAGGTAAGGCCCCAAGTCAATTCGGAAATGCGCCAAAGGCTGGACTTACGGAGGTTATGATGAGTAGAGCACGGTTCCTCTTCAAACGAACACCCCGATTGTCACCTTGACATTCTCGTACCCTATCACGGTCTATCCATCTTTGATGCGCCATTGACTCTGATGAAAACCGTTCCACAATCGAATATTAGGAAGAAACTGTTGTTTTTTGTCCTTCCGTGCCAAAAACGGTGTTTGTTATTCTACGTGATTCGCGAAAGGGCTTCGAAGGTCACTTCTTGCTTCAATCTGACGCGCATCTGAACCGAATGAAATTGTAGAACTTCTCATAAAAGGCGGGGGCTGTCTGGACAGTACCTCAGCACGTTGCCGTGTCTCTCGATCACATTTTTGAGAGAGACTTCTCAATTTTGACGGCGATCCCTCCATATTCATAGTCTCTGAAGCGACTTTAAAGTTGTCAAACCGTTTCCTAAGAGGGCCGCGAAGCCTGTGATCCGCCATGGCGACCACACCGCGGTTTCTCATTTTTGCCATATTGGCAATTTGCTGTGCCGCAGGCTACGGTAGCAACACTAGTGGCACATGTATGTTTAAAAACTTCCGTTTTCTTTCCATAAAAAGTATCCATCGCTTCAGCTAGTCGTGATTGTTCCCAAGATGCATCCATTTGCCATCGTCATGGCTTCTGCATCTCTGACCTTAAAATGTGTATTTGTGAAACAGGCTATGCCGGTGATGGTCTTAATTGCACAGGTATGTCTTAAAACCGACCTTTGCGCATTTCGAAAATTGCATACCTTTTAGACGTAAATGAATGCGAAGCTAATGACAACCCTTGTAAAGGTCAAGATGGTGACAAATGTGTCAACATCGAAGGCGGTTACGTCTGTTGCGACCCCCTGTTGAGCGATGATCAATGTATCGCAGGTAAAGTTTGTCCTTTCTTGCAATTTCTACATGCCTTGTTTTTTTCTCCCATTGGTTTTCCCGACAATGACCTAATTGTGACCAACTTTCCCTTGAATGGTCACCTTGGGACGGAAATTGAATCACTTTTTAACCCCACCAAAAACGTTTTAGAAAAAGGCGCCTACTGCTCGGGTGGCTGCGGACCCTATGCATTCTGCTTCAATCAAACTTGCACTTGTATGGACGGGTTTCAAGGCAACCCCAAAGTGCTATGCGAGGGTGAGCACTTTTAAAAAAAAGAAAAAACACCTGACATGAGCAAAAAATTGGTTTTTAAAACTGACTTTTAGACATAAATGAGTGCGAAAATGACGAGTTATGCCCCGGAAGTGCAGAATGGTGTGTTAACCGTATCGGAAGCTACCTCTGCTGCAATGCGAATTCCACAGAACCTGAATGCCAAGGTCTCAGCGTCAGTGACGGCAATAAACTGTTTTACAGCGAAAGTGACGCGATTACCTTTAAAGGCAAGAAATTTACGGGTAAGGGCATAAATTCGGCATCGAAAGGAAACATCAAATAGCAATCGATTTCAGCCATCATCGAAAAAGGTGAATCCCAGCGAAATGAATCTGGTGGCGCCTTTATTCTTGCTCGTGGAAACGAATCAGACTACAGTAGCGAAGAATTACTGGTTGACAGTAACGGCATTGTGTTTAGTCTTGAATTGCCTGCATGCGATGAAAATTCACCAAATAATGCAACTGATTGTCCCAATAACTCCGAATGCACACAGGGACGCTGTCATTGTACCTCCGGATATGAGTATCGCCCTTCAACTGGCACATGTATCGGTGGGTTTTGGATTTTTCTCGCACGTTACTGCACGCAGTGATGTTACGTTACACCCACACAAGTTTTTGCTTTACAGTTTTGCTTTTTCGAGTTCAAAATTAATCACTTCAAAAGCTTGATTGAGTGTGGATAGCACGATTACTTACATTTTGTACCCTTATCATTTTTTAAGATATTGATGAGTGTGCTCAGGATCCTCGACCTTGTTCGGAGGTCAAGGGACAGTGGTGCGTCAACACGAATGGCGGGTATCTATGTTGCGACAGGTTTTCGACCCCATCTGAGTGTCTTGGTCTCGAAATTGTGCCTCTCAATAGCAAATCTGGGGAAGGAGGTCTCCGTTCCGCAAGCTCGGATGAACTTACCCTACATACCGGATCCAAGAGCGGCAAGTGGATCACGGAAACCTTTGGTGAATTCCGCAATACTAGCGGTGGCGAAATTATCATCACGAGGGGTAAAATCGCGCCTGAGGGGATCGAATTCGAAGCCGAAGGCGGGTCAACAACAGCGGAGCCGGAAAGCGGACTTGAAATCGTCGGAAGTGAAATCAATGCTTTCGAGACCGTGCCTGATGACAGTGACGCTTCCGGAGGCGAAAATGAGAGCGAAGAACTGATTCACGGAGAAGAAGACGGTTCTTCGCGTGAACGAGATTCGCACAGTCGGGAACAGAAAATCCGTAAGCACTTCGAAATCTATCTAATGCTTTCTCTGTCGGCCTCTTTCCATTTTCCTTTCCTCTTTGGAATACACCCTGTGGGACTTTCGGGGACCCCCTACTTTCTTTCCTTATTTACGGGGTAACTCTATCGATGGGATATCTTTCAGCATCAACCACTACTGTTAATCCTGATTTCGATCTTTCGAGCACTACTGTTCTTTCTGGGGAATCTTCCACGATCAGTACTCTCAAGGTGGATGGCCACTCCTTTCCTGTCGGTTCTAATGGTATTTCAAAAAGCGGCAGTTTTGAAACGGTTTCCGGAAGTAGCGGTACATCCGAAAATGGCACAAGGGCAACAATTATCAAAGGCACCGGTTTTGTCGATGGCAGTGTTGCTCCTGATGTTCAAGTTCCTGTATCCGGTGAATCGACCACATCACCTGATGGCAAAAATACGATGAAAGTTGACGGCAAAGTTTTCACATTCACTGATGCACCAAAAGTTCTTGTTGATAGCGGTGAAGCTGTGACGGATTCTGATGACGCTGAGAAGTTAAGCACGAGCGAACCAGAGATTACGACAAACAGTGGCACTACGAATGACAAGGAATTGACCCCCAATGAAGTTGCCGAAACTTCAACCGCTAATTCTGGACCGGAATCAACCACCGAGGACACTGTCATGGTTGATGAAAAAGCTTTCAAATTTACCGACGTTGGCAAGGCCAGTACTGTCAGCGGAATATCGGAAACGGAACTTCCTCATGAAAGCACGGACAAGCCGGATACTGATAAAACTGAAGGTGGTAAAGTTTCTACCACTTCTGCCACATCTGCAGCAACACCAAAACCAAATGGTCAATCGCGTGCTACATCTGTGGCACCAAAGACAACTACAGAAAGCAAAGAAACGACGTCTGAAGAACACCCCGAAGCTGAAAGTCCTGACGTTCCTGAAATTGACTTGTACAGTGGTGAAACGGCTGAAGTTAAGGCAGACAAGCCGGCAGCCAAACAGTCCAAAACGACCAAAAAACCTGTCACGTCTAGTACAGTACCGACAAAGGCCGATTCTACAGCCGAAGAAGTGCAAGGTAAACCTGGTTCCAAGATCGACGCTGGCGAAAGCAGTTCAACTGTTAGTCCTAAAGTTTCTGACAAGACTGAATCGCCAAAATCTTCTGGTGGTAAAGCGCCTACGCCTGCTGGCAAACTTCCGTCTGATGTCGACGTCACAGAAACCCCGATTTCTCCTAAAGAACCGTTGTCTCCAACCAATCCGCCAGCAGCAAACAAAAAGTCCAATAGCACCGCTACCAGTCCCGGTATGTCTCCATTAGATGGCAGCGACAATGCCAGTAGTATAACATCAATCAAGCCAAAAACGGAATCTGACTCCGAAGAATCCGCAACTAAACCTGTCTCAGTCACAACGGCAGAGAGTAATGAAAAATCTGCGGAAAAAGCAGATCTTTCAACAACAAACGTGCCGGCGACAGTTGAAGAACCAGAAAAAACTAAATTAAAGACGTCCAAAACGCCATCTGGTTCAGCAGCAAACAGCACTGGTACAGAAGGCTTTGAAGTTGGTATTACCATGCCTTTCCGAAGCACTACGACAGCCGATCCGTTAGCATCAAAGCCGACTGTAAAGCATCTGCCTTCTACCACGCGGCAGCCGGTATCTATGCCAAACATCAGAGTCACAACTGGTTTGGAAATTATTCCTGATAGTGAAACCTCTGAGGAATTCAATCTCGTTGCAGAGATTAAAATGCAGTCGACGACTAACGGTCCAAAAACAGTCGGTGAAAATGAACCTGATGACAGCGAAGAAACATTTGACTTGGTGGCCGGAGTGACAATGGTGAATTCACTGCCTACAAAAACAGGTGACGATCAAACCTTAACGGATCACACTACTTTGGCACCATCACCCGCACAGTCTGGTTCCACCACGGAAAAGCCTAAGATGAAAATTGAGATGAAATTTGTGGATCGTCACACCACCACGACGACAACCACTACTACACCTCAGTCGGTAACGGCAAAATCCAATGGCACAGATATCACTGAAAATGTTTCCACGACACAGCCTGATGACAAAGTCGATCACAGCACAACCGTTTCTAAAGGAGATGCATCCAAAACTTCTACGAGTGCTACTCTTTTGCTTACTAAGTCATCGACGGAGCCTTCTGAAATCGCTTCAACCACTGAGAGCTTGCTTACTTCTCAACCTGTTACTGAAGCTACCTCTGAAGAGTCATCATTCTTAACCACTGTTGCAAACACGATCAAGTCTACTTTTGCCAGCATTGCCGGAAGCACCCCTGATGAAGTGAAAACTGAAAATGCTACTGCAAGTGTTTCCCAAACCACTGCTGCACTTTCGGAATTATCTTCTACGCTTTCTACTTTAGCTGTCAATGAATCGGAAAATGTCTCGAAACTTACCACAGTGACTTCTTCCGGCATTTCTTCTGATCAGAGTACAACAATTGGAGACTTGGAGCCTTCTACAATTGCACCGTCAGGCAATACGTTGGAATTCGGCACAACTGAGGGGCTGAACCTGGGTAATACGAATCAGACGGAACCGGAAGCTTTCACCGGTACACCTCAAGTTGGTGACAAGGCCACAACAGTGGTTATTGATGTCGATGGAACTACCACGACCGTAGAATCATCGGCTTCAAAATCAACTACTACTGATGCATCTGGCGACAAAACGAGTAAACCAGCTTCATCTGAAAGCACCTCCGTTGGCGTCGAAGGTTTGACAAGCCCCGCACCAGTCAATCTTGATAAACAGGTATCGACACCCGCAAGCAATTCTGAAGAAAGTGCCAAGTCTGAGTCTTCCACTAGCGTTACGCCTCAAGTTAAAAATAAGACAACAACGGCGGGTATTGACGTAGACAAAACTACAGCGAACACAGAATCAGCAACTTCAAAGTCGACCACATCTGAGGCTTCTGTGGGCAAAACGAGTGAACCAGCTGGATCTGTAGGCAGTACCACTGAAACCGAAAATTCGGCAAGCACTTTACCGGTGGATCTCGATAAACCATTGTCGACAACAACTGCTCCTGAAGAAAAGGCAACAGTAACTAAATCGACATCTCCTAAAACAGAAACAGCTTCTCCTGACAATGTTAAATCGGTATCACTTAACACGGCTGCTTCTACAACGTCTCCAATTACTCCCGACACCACTTCAACGTTTGATGCCAATGGAAACACAACTGAGACGCCTTTAGAAAAAGCTGCGACAAAAGAACCTGTGAAAACCCATAGCGGTGAAGGCCGTGGTTTGCTCACTGAATTATCAAAAACGACTGTTTCATCGGCCACAGAACCTTTTACAACTTTGGGTAGCTTAGCGGAATCTTCAAAGAACAAAGCAACTGTGGTAACTACAACTGCAGAATCACCGCAAACTGAGTCCACGACTGCTCAAACTTCCAGTGTCAGTGGCAATCCAACCGATAAGTCAAATGAAAAATTGGATTCCACGACAACTGCTGAAGTTGGAAAAGCTGAACCCAAGGCTTCAACCACAACCTCCACGACTGATCTTGAAAAAGCGATGAGTACAACTGAAAAACCTGGTGAAGACAACGCATCACCAACCCCCGATTTGGAAACGAACAACACAATTATCGATGTGACTGGTAAACCTGAAGGAAGTGCTACAACTGAGTTACCCCAGGCTTCTGAATCCACTGTTGTTGTTGACGTGATTACAACAACAGCTGATTTGAATAACGCGGGAGTAACTCCGAATGGTGATGTTGAAAATGGTACGTCAGCTGAAGTCCCAGAAGCCACAACCGTGCCCTCGTTGATTCAATCTGTGATGAACAAAATTAAAGAAACGTTTGCTGGCCCAACTGAAGAAAATGAACCTGTTGAAGGGACAAACGAAACTTCAACCACCGTTGGTGTGAGTGATGTTACTCCAGCCTTAACTCATAATCCTGTTGATAAGAAGTTAGAATCGACAACACTTTCGGCTTCTACCGGAACGACAGAGTCTCCGAAAGTGATAACAGCAAACCATGTTACCACAAATGTTCCTGAAGATAATTTTGGTTCTTCAAGTTCTGCACCTAGTTCTACCGGTCAAGTTAAGCTTTCCACGACTCTTTCGCCAGATTCAAGTGAACTAAATGGTCTCGAAATCTCGGCAGCTGATCTAAATGGGCCGTCAGGTGACACTACCGATGCCAGCGATAATGCAACTGTAACGCGTATTCCCGTTTCGGAAACAACGTCATCTGTGTCTGGCAAGTCAACACCTTTGATCGACAATTCGAAACCAACCGAATCACCGACTGCAGTAACTACGAAATCAGAAGAAGCATCAACCGTTAGCTTAGTTACAGAAGGTGGAACTTACAAACCTGATGTAAGCAGTACTGCCCTGCCAATCGATAAAACAACTCTGGCTAGCGGAACTACGGTTGAAACCGTGACATCGGATGCGACGAAGGCAGTCGACAACGTTTCTCCTGATGGTACTGAGACATCATCAACGACACTTGTGCCGGGTACCTCGGAGAAGCCATTGAAGGCAAGCGGTAATGCAACGGAAGCAATCGAGACATCATTCCCGAATGGAACTGACATCTCTTCAACTACGCCGTTGCCTGATGAATCTGGTAAAACCACTGCAGAAATGAAGGCAGTTTCTCTTACAACGACATCGGATGTTAATGAGAAAGCTACATCAGCTGCGCCTACAACCATTTCAAGTCTGGAAGGTAACCAAGAATTGACTTTGTTGACAACAGCCGCAACTAAAGTTTCTGAAACTTCTGCAAACCCTTCGGATGAAAACGCTTCTGTCCCACTAACAACAACAACAACTTCTGGTAAATCTGGTGCATCAGAAGGTCCTGTTGAGAGTACAACGACATCAGCTAAAGTGTCGTCGGAAACTCCTGTGAAGACTTTGTCGGAAAGTTCTACACTCGATAAAGTCAAAACAGACAATTCCAAATCAACTACTGTTGTATCCGAGACTGCTGCAACAACTGTTACAGAAACCATTCCTACAATTACTTCAAAGGTTACTGAGTCAGCAAATGTACCGACAACAGTGTTGCCCACTGACGATCGTTCCGAACCTCAAACCGCTGTTACCGATGCTTTTGAAACGCACGACAAATCAACTTTAACCGCAGAAACGGAAGTTACAACCACTGACTCACACCTGAATGGTAACGAAAGAACTTCTTTGTTAACAACCTCGAAAACTGGACTTTCTGAAACCACTAGTAGCCCCTCCGAAGAAGGCTTGCTCCTAACAACAGTTGCTAGTTCCAATACTGTTGCATCCAAGACTGATTCGACAGCGTCGTTGTTAACAACAGCAAGAACTGAAGCTTCTGAAACAACTGGTAGCCCTTCTGGAGAAGAATCGTCTGTCCTACCGACAACAGTTGCTGACAAAAGGACTTCTGAAACACCTACCGAAAGCACGCCAGTGTCAGTTGACCCAGCAAAGTCCCCTGTCTCTGGTCCTGTTGTTTCAACCACTGTTGTGTCCGAAACTGGTCCGATGGTTGTGACTGAAGCGACATTTGCAACTGCATCGACAAGTGCTCCAATTGTTGATGGAGCTACTACGTTATTCACTGACAAGAGTAGTCGTGAAAACAACAACACAGTTCCTGACAGCGATGAATCTGAGGAGTTTGAATTAAGTGGAAATGTCAAATTTGAAACAACAACCACGCCAAACAAGTTGACAAGCACTGTTCCAACCGATGCACAAAGTAAAAATACAGATGCAACAAAGTCGCCAACTACACCTGCGTTGCCAGTTTCTCCGGCATCAGAAAGCTCCAACACTCCTGGCAGCGGTGCAACTACTGATGAGCCTAACGGTGTCACTGCAGCTATAACAACGGCGCCGGATGCTACATCAGTGATCCCTGAAGTAACCGATAGTGCTGTTAAAGAAGAAAAACTGGCAACCAAAACTCCAGTAACTGATGACGCAGAAACAACCACCGTTGTAGCAAGCACCGCCGCTGGCAAGACAATCACGGGAAAGCCATCGACTGAAACTGGTGAAGCCGGAATAAACACAACTGAAGGACAAGTAACAAGCTCAACTCCGGCTGTTATTTCGACCACTGATGGTTCGGCTTCAACGATTGGTCAAACCAAGTTGGCATCGCATGAAGTTGTCACTGAAAACGAAAAACCTGAAACAGATGCAACACCTGTTAATTCAGCAAGTACAGTAAGTAGTGTAACTCCTGATAAAACTGATGCGACAACGGCAACAAACGAAGCTGGTCCGAAAAGTACAGTTGGTACAGCAGAATCGACGTCGGCTCAAACGGTTACCCCATCAAACTTGCCTGAAGAACTGAACAAGTTAAACGCTACCGATTCCAATGAACATGACAAAACGACAGTGGAAACGTCAACACCGTCGTTGTCTTTAACAGGTCAGTCGCAACCTACTGTAGCCCCTGAAACTCAAGCGACAAAACCGGCTGAAGTACCAGGAAGTAGCGTTCGCCCAGAGGAGTCTGATTTGACGACGGTTATCGACTTATCGGACAAGACTACTGATGCATCTGCTACGGTAACCATCTTACCTGCACTAACAACGACACCAAACTCGAATGATACTGATACTAACGGCCTCGAAATCCGACCGGATAATAATGCTGAATCTGCGGAATCGGCCCCCAATTTGACATCATCGACGTCAGTACCTGATTCAACGAAGACGCAAACACCACTCACTGAAGCGTCGACGAGTGCGACATTAGTTGACGAAGTGAAATCGTCACCGGCAACTGGAAGAAATCTTGCAACTACTCCTGCCCATGTGTCATCAGAAAAAGTTAGTAGCACTACTGCGCCCTCATCAGAAACCACTGCGAACATTCAAGTTTCTACAGAATCTGCAGGAGGCAATAATACTGATAGTTCCAACTTGATGGGGTCGACTGATAAGCCTGATACGACATTAGGTTCCAGTGAAGTGACAACTGCTGAGACGTTGCAATCGTCGACGAATGCAGGTGTGGACAAAAGTTTGACTGAAGAAACCTTAGAGCCAACTTCCGAGCAACCCGAAGTGACCCTAGGTTCGTCTTTGCCTGATGGGGCTACAACGGCATCTGCAACGACAACTGTTTCCCTTGAAACTGCTAGCAATGCTAGTCCAAAGCCTTCGGTGCAGTCAATATCCCAGTCCACAGACCTGCCACTTGGTTCATCTACCACAGTGCCGGATAGTAATAGTGATAAAACGCCAGCGCCTGAAACCGTGTCAATTGGTAAAGAATCGTCAACAACACCAAGCAGTGTCGGTGTCACGGATGCATCTCCTGTTACTGTTACTAGCACTCTCGGGAATAGTGAATCCAAATCGGAAGCAACGACGCTAAATGCGGTGAAGCCTTTGGAACAACCTTCCACAACTCCGACGAGCTCGCCTGACAATACTGGGTTAGAAATTTCCGCCAAAAACTTGGAAAAAGAACCAGCGGCAAGTGGAACGTCATCTTTTACAACACTGGCGCCTGTAACGGAAGCAAAGACGGAAGGAGTTGAATCAGAAACTGTAAAACTGTCAACGCCATCTGCTGTTGATGTCACTGCGGATAACCTTTCAACCGTTTCTGCAGGAACAGTGAAAACTGAAACCGCTGGATCAACGCTTCAGCCTCAATTTACAGTGTTGCCTGAAGATGAAACCACTGACAAATCGCTTCCGCAAGCAACGACGGTTGTAACAAGTGTTGAACCAGATGATTCTGATTTGCTGCAGCCTGTTGGCACTGCATCGACTGGTTTCCCGCAGACAAGTGTTGAAACTTCTACGTCAGTCGGGTCAACGTTGACAACCACCGCATCTGAATTATCGAAAAATGTCACCGGTACGAAGGGTTCAGTAGAACCTGAAGAACTTGTGCAGAGTAGTACTCCCTCTGTCAGCACGCAATCAATTGCTGGCGAAACTGAAAAACCGACTAGTGCAACGCCGACAAAGTCTGCATCTGCCCAGACCGATTCAACTGATAAGGATTTGCCAAGTGCAACTTCGACAGCTGTGCCATCTACCGCATCCACACTTGTTTCAAGCACAGTGAGTACTAACGAAACTGACGGTCTCGAAAGTGTGCCTGACAGTAAACTTGGTAAACGTCCTGAACTGGAAGCTGATTTGGCTTCATCTGAAAACACTGGCACATCAGAAAGAAGTTTGCTAACTTCGGAATCAACAACAGTTTCAAACAAAGCATCGTCGGAAATCGGTGCTACAACGATATCTGAAACGACAACGTTGCCTAATTTTTCGAATGTGACCACATCTTCCAATGGAAGTACAACTAGTTCAGAAACTGAAAGCGGCTCTGCTGCTGAAACAAGCACAATTCCTGACTTAAAGAGTGGCCTTTTGCCTGAGGACTTGTCAGAATCTGCTGAAACAACAGCGACTATTGAAAAAACATCAACCATCGACACATCATTGAATGAATCCGACTCTGCAGAAACAACGACACCCGGTGCGATCTCTAAACTGACACCATCGAGTGGCGTGGAATCTTCGATTTCGAGCACGGCAAGCCCTGGCGACACTGATGGACTCGAAATCCGTCCCGATGTGAGGGAATCAACCGAAAATATTACTGAAACGGCGAGCACCACTTTAACCGTAAATGTCACTGATGACAAATCGACATCCACTGAATCGGGTGAATTGAATACTACCGAAGCATCAACCACAAGCGCTGATCAGTCTCCAACTGCCACTACGACTTCTGATCTTACTGGTAATTCAAAACAACCCGAAGATGTTGATGAAGTTGAGGGTAAAACGACGATCCCGTTGTCAACACCTGATCTGCCTAAGTCGACCATTTTGACAGATTCAACCATTACTCAACCGTTTGAAACAACTGTAACCCCTCGTGATGACGTAACTGAACATACTGTAACCACACCTGCAACTGTTGCATCCACTGGTAAAGTCGAGTCTACTGACGCAACGACTAGTGGAAGTAGCAGCGTTTCAACCGTAACCAGCGCTACTGAAACACCGACTGAAGGTAAAGAAGCTTCAACTGAACAACCAGGCACTCTACCAAGTTCAGCCGTGTCATCATCGGGCACGACGGTCGGATCTTCGTCAACCCCTAAGGACGTTACCGAGAAGCCAGGATCAGAAAGTAAGATAGTATCAGAATCGACTCCTATGTCAACAGACATTACCGGTTCAACCACTTCGCCAAACGACACAGACGATGAAAAATCCAAGGAAACATCCGGTGCCGTACCATCAACGACTGTACCTGATGGTATTACCGAAGCTGGAAGTACTCATGTTGTACAGTCCACAACTCCGGCAAGTCTAGTCACTGTAGAATCGACAACTTTAAAGACCGATGCTACACCGGCTGGGGTAGATACCACAGCACAGCCAGCAGTTTCGACTACAGCTGATTCTAAAGAGCATGCTTCAAGTGTATCTTCTACAACAACTAAAAGTGCCTTAACAAATACCGGCTCAACTGTTCAAATTAGCACTTCTGCATCCGCTTCACCAACAAATGGCCTCGAAATTCGGTTAGAAAGCAGTGAATCGACGTCATCACCATTGTCGACAACTGATAAAAATGTTGCTACCACCGAAGAAAAAGTGTCAACTTTTGCTCCAACTACCACCGAAGCCGAACTTGAGAAGACAGAAAGTGCATCTTCGAAGTCGACAACAAGCAAGTTCCCTGAACCTTCGACATTTTCAACGGAATCGAATGAAGGTCTTGAAATTCGTGGTGAAAGTGTCGGTGAAACGACTACGCCAAGCTCCAAAGATGGCACATCAGCAACTCCGCTTGCAACGTCAACTGTAGAAACTAGTTTTGAATCACCGTCAACGGTTGATAATGTAAGCAAAACAACATCAGCCGTCGAAACCGCGACGTTGGCAAGCTCTGTGACTTCGGAAGAATCCAATCCCACGACGTCACCTACTGAAGCAAGCACACTGCCGCAGTCGCATGAGTTACGCCACAGTGCAGAAATCAGAAAAGGTTCTGCGGAATTGGAATCACAAGAAGCTGAAACAACTGTTGGTTCAACGTCTACAACGGTTAGAAACCCTGAAATTGATACTTCTGATGAAAGCACTGAAAGTGAAAATGTCACGAGCACCGCCGCTATCGGCAAATCCACAACACCTGTTTTCTCTTCGTCATCGGTTTCCCCTTCTCCTTCTGTTCCTCTATCCACAACGGAAAGTCTGTCAGAATCTTCAGTTCAAACTGCACTCACTACTGAAGCACAAGCACCTGGCGAATCAACAACGTCGTCATCGTCGCTTGGTGAAAGCGAAACTGCTCAAACGACTGTGGCGACCACCGACACGTCTGTTTCAGGTGGCTTCCCGACGATTAAGACGACTCATAAACTCATTGAGGAGCCATGGGGAAAGACGACAACGACGGAAACGGCTAAGTTTACGGGTGTAGAAAGCAGCACAACTGCGAGTGAAACTGCATCTACGCTTGCCTCAAGCACCACAGACTTACATTTTGAAGCATTTTCCACAACGCCGCAGCCTTCGCAATTGTCGACCGGTAAGCGGACAATTGTAACGCCAGCTTTCTTGCTTTCACTTTCAATTAACAAGTTTTTCCACCACCTTTTATTAATAGATCTGTCTTTTCAATAAAGTTTATTGTGCAGGTTTAATCTTATTTTTTCAGATGCAACTGAATGGTTGCTTTCGACGAAATCCGGAGAAATGCTCGGTTCTGGTGAAGCCGGATTAGAGATTTCAGTAGTGCCAGATGGAGGAAGTACAGAAAGTAGTACATCTGCTGAGCGTCATTTAGGTAGCACCGAAGTCGGTCTTGAAATCAGTGGTATTGACGTTATCACTACAAAGGCGCCTAAGACTGCTGCTGCGAACCTGACGTTAGCAACTGAAGTGACCGGCAGTTCCACCTCAGAAGCAACAACTGTGAACCCTGATACCATTATCGAAACTGACGGCAATGAAAACTTGACCTTTGAAGAAATTGAACGTATCAAAGCCGGTAAAGCTCCGGGAGCACCTGTCACAGCTGTTACCGAAACTGGGGGTACAACTTCAACTGTACTTCCAAGTTCAACGGCTACAGCAGTACCAGCTACAACTGAAGATCTGAGCCGTCCAAAGTCTGGAGAACAGGGATTGGAATTGTCTGGTACTGGATTTGGTGAAAATTCCGCTGAAAAGAGTACTACACCGGCCGAGAGCACTGAAACAAGTAGCACGCCAGCAGCAACATCGGAATCAACCACAGCATCGGGTGCAACGACTCCAGAAGGCGAGGGTGACACAAACACTTCGCCAGCAGCAGTGTCGGAAACCTCCCCAGTTTCTGCAGCAACAACCCCAGAAGACAAAGATAACACTAATACATCACCATCTGCAGTGTCTGAAACCACAGCGGAACCTACAGCAACGACCCAAGAAGGCGGTGACAACACGAGCAGCTCACCTTCGGCTGTATCTGAGACTACCCAAGTTCCGTCATCAACCTTGCCTGGTTCGACGAATGGTGAAGCAAATTCTGCCAGTACAGTTTCTTCAACGCCAGTTAGCTCGACAACGCCTGCTGAAGATCTTAGCAAGCCCAAGTCCGGAGAACAAGGACTTGAGTTATCTGGAACTGACCTCGGTGGCAAATCAACTGAATCAACATCGACAACTGACGGAAGCAGCACCACCCAAAGCGCGGTAACACCAAGTACCACTGAAAACCCTGGCACACCGAAATCCGGAGAACAAGGGTTGGAACTTTCAGGAGGTGACCTCGGAGGCAAATCTACTGAGACTACGACTGTTGAAAGTGAAGCAAGCTCGACGCCCAGCCAAGGAACATCCACCCCAAGTACAACCGAGAACCCAGGCACACCGAAACCGGGTGAACAAGGATTGGAACTTACGGGTAATGGATTCGGTAGTCGACCAACTGAACAGACGACAACCGCAGTCGAGTCTGAAAACTCAACTGCCACACCTGAAACATCGACTGAAGCAATTTCGACAACAGAACAGCTTGGTCTTGAGCTATCAGGTCATGGTGTTCCCGGTGAGCCGAAGACAACCGAAACTGGTCTGGAGATTGGCCCGACTGAACCTGGTTCAGCTGAATCCACGACCAGCGCTTCGACTGCTGAAAGTTTGACTCCTGAAACGACTACTACTGATGAATTCAGCAGCACCAGTTCAATTGAAAGTACCAGCGCTTCAACCACAGATTTCGCAGAAACGACACCGGAGGTCGATACAACTTCCGAGTCTACTTCGACTTTGGCTTCCTCAACAGCTGAATCAACCACTGATTCAAGTGAGGGTGTTTCATCCACATTATCATCGACAACAGAGCCAACTGATGCGACTGAGGAATCAACGACTTCAAGCTCCACATCCGGCAGCACTTACTCTGAAAGCAATGCCACATTTGAAACTGATTCAACCACGCCAGAGAGTACGACTTCTTCTACTACTGAAGCTGAGTCATCGACAGTGTCAACATCTGAATCAACTTTGTCAACAAGTACGGAAAGCGGTGAATCAACGCCGTCCAGCACTGAAAATACTGAATCGACAACCGATGCTTCGACAAGTGCAACAGAGTCGTCGACCGCTGAACAATCTACAACTACAGTTGAAGATGTCACGACCGTTAGCTCAACGAGTGAAGCCTCAACTGTGTCATCAACTTCAGAAGCTGCGACTGTTTCTTCGACAGAATCAAGCACATCACCGGTTCCGACAACGGAAACTTCAACCACGATTGCAACAGATTCTAGCAGTGAACCCACAGAGTCTTCAAGCTTGTCGACAGCCTCCCCGGCTGCATCCACAACTGAAGCATCTTCAACACCCAGTTCAACAGCAACTTCGACTGTCGCAGAACCGTCATCATCAGTGCCATCCACAACGGAGTCATCAACGTCCGCATCTGTAACCTCACCTTCAACCACAGAAGCTCCAGTGCAAACATCCGTGGCCCCCAGTGTCATTATTGATGAATCGGAGAAGGAAGAATCCGAAACAGACACCGAAGAACTCACGACAACAACCCTTCAAGAAACACTGGCTTCACTTACCGCAACACTGCCTTCAACGAATGTGTCAAAATGTTTGAGTAGCAATGAATGTGGTAACGACGCCGATTGTGAGCGACGCAGTGGCGCTTGCCGATGCAAGCCAGGCTTCAGAGGCAATCCGCCATATCAACCTTGCAAAGGTAAAGTTTTATCAGCTAAACAGTTTTGTTGGAATTTTACTGTTATTATTAACAACTTATTTCAGACGTCGACGAATGCAAGGAAGAAACAAACGATTGCGATGCTTCAAGTCGCTGCTTGAACTACGTTGGAGGTTACCAATGTGTTTGTGCTATTGGTTATCGTAAAAACGCAGAACATGGTTGTGTGGATATTGATGAATGCAAAGAAAGCAATGGAACACTTTGTGATCCCAATGCCGTCTGTAGAAACCTTCCTGGCGCCTACCTGTGTGAATGCAATGCTGGATATACCGGTGATGGCTACGCATGCATCAACATTGAGAAGCGTCATTGTACTCACGAAGAATGGGCACGCTCGGATTGTGGACGCAATCACCACTGCCTAGTTGATGGCCATGGAGTTGTGGACTGTGATACTTGCAAAGCTGGTTTTACGAAGAAGCATGGCGTTTGCTCAGGTTTGTTTTAAATAGCTTAATTACATTATTTAAATATACTAAATGTTTATTTATAGACATTAATGAGTGCGAAGAACACGCTCAAGCATGCCACGCAGATGCCCTTTGCCGAAATACCATGGGCGGATATTTGTGTCAATGCCAGCCAGGTTATGCCGGTGATGGTCACAACTGTATTGACATCGATGAATGCGCGGGCAGCAATGGCTGTCATCCTCAAGCTTCTTGCATAAACACTCTTGGATCTTACACTTGCCAATGCCCTGAAGGCTGGACTGGCGATGGCTTCACTGCTTGCCTTAATCCTGTCGACCAAACGTGTGCCCAACGTTCCGATTTCTGTCAGACAAAAGGTGGTAACAACTCTGCATGTCTGTCAGTATCCGTCGACAATGCTCTCCAAAGCGTCTGTGAATGCCTCCCCAACTATCGTCTGAATGCTGTTTCCGGCGAATGTGAGGACATCGACGAATGTCTTGAGAGCCGTGACAATTGCGATACTGCAACGACAACCTGCGTTAACACACCCGGTTCTTTCCTCTGTAACTGTGCCTCAGGCTATGAAGGTCTGAATGGCGTCTGTTTCGATATCGATGAGTGTCAACGTGGGACTGCGGGCTGTCACGTAAATGCTCATTGTATCAATCGAATTGGCTCTGTTGAATGCAGATGCGCAGCAGGCTTCACCGGCGACGGAACTGATTGCATCGCAGTCGATGGCCGTCATGCTACTGCCGGTAACAATTGCAATGAAGACTGGGTACATATGTGCAGATCGTTGAACAAGACATGTCACATTGACGATGAGGAGGTGCCGCAGTGCGGCTCTTGCTTGTTTGGGTTCCAGCCTATGGACGGAAAATGTCTACGTAAGTTTTGGATTTTGTAATTTTTCTTTTACTTGATGTAATGTTTAAATTTTAGCCATCAATGCCGTCGGTAACTGCGCTGATCCCAACAAAAACGACTGCGATGTAAACGCCGAATGCATTGACGTCCGTCCTGGTCGGCACTTCTGCTCCTGCAAAGTTGGATACATTGGCGATGGCATGCATTGTGACGATGTTGATGAATGCTCCATTCCGAGACTGTGTGACGTCCACGCTAACTGCCAAAACACCAATGGAAGTTATGAATGTCACTGCAAGGAAGGATTTGCCGGAAATGGATTTAAATGCGTCTTGGCTACTCATTCACAAAATTGCCGAATCAACCCGCAAATTTGCCACGAAAATGCTGGATGCCAGCCTGATGGTACCTGCAAGTGCCTACGTAATTTCGAAGGCGACGGTGTATCATCTTGTGATGCCGTGTCAGAATCCAATACCACGAAACACGCATTGGAGACCACAACTGCTGGCCGTTCAACTTATTCGACGGAATCACCATTCCTTACAACGACCACTGATAGCACACGTTGCTCTGAACATGACCGCACTGCTTGCCATGTTCTAGCCACTTGTGATGTCGATGCTGGTGAATGTGTTTGTCGACAAGGCTTCATGGGCGATGGCTACATTGCTTGCACACGTATGTGGGAAGACTGTACTGTCGATGAAACTATGTGCCATGCTAACGCTACTTGCGATCGTGCAAGCCGACAATGCATCTGCAACCTTGGACACATTGGCGATGGTATCAGTTGCGTTCCTGACAAAATGGATTGTGTCGTTCGTGAGAATCTCTGCAGCGATTTGGCTCAATGTGTTGCTCGCCGTTGTGTCTGTGGACCTGGCTACACAGGTGACGGTAGCATCTGTATGCCACTTGAACCTCCATCCGAAGCATTTGGTAACTGCAGTGCTTGCCACTCCCACGCTACATGTGTTAACAGTAACCTGTGCTCTTGCAACCAAGGCTGTTTTGGCAACGGTGTCATGTGTGTACCCGATCCGCAAGATTGTGTGAACTACCCAGGCGTTTGCCACATGAACGGTTTCTGTGATACCGCTGCTCGTCGTTGTAGCTGCAAGAAAGGATTCCTCGGAAACGGACTCGATTGTTCAAGACGTATTTCGTGTACCGCTGATGCATCAATTTGCCATGCTGAAGCGAAATGTCTTTCCGACGGTCGATGTGAATGTAACGAAGGATTATTGGGTGACGGTGTCGAATGCCACAAGGCGATCACAGCTTCTGAAATCTTCGGTACTTCTGCTCCGCAACTTGTGCATTTCGAATGTGAATCTGATTGTGGAATCAATGCCGAATGTATCAATGGCGCTTGCAAATGTCAGACTGGCTTCCTCGCGAACCACGACGCACACTGCGACGGTAAGTCCCTTTCGCTCGTTGACTTGCAAAACAAAATGCACGCACATGCGCATACTTTGCGTAATGGGCGCAGTGTCCGCCGGGACACGGGATCCTGCGGGCTTTCCCCTCTCTCGCTCTTTCCGCCACTGACTCGCGTTTCCGCATGTGGAGAAGAAAAATGACACATTATTCGCACTCGTCGTGTGTGGTACCAAAAACAACTTTAAAATAATGAAAAATTTATAAGAAGACATCATTTTTATAACGGTTTTTAGATATCGATGAGTGCAAAATGAAAACAGCTAGTTGTCATGCTAATGCTAAGTGCATCAACACCGAAGGAAGCTATGAATGTCGGTGCAATGACGGGTTCCTTGGCGATGGTCATGATTGTTATCAGCCTCAACAAAACGCACCTGTTGGCACTGACGGGTTGGAACTTGAATGCAGAGATGATGGAGTGAATCTACTTCTTACTGAGGAAGTTCAACCCTTCACTGGACGAGTTTTTGTTCGTGGCCAGAGTGAGAATCCTCACTGCACCAAAACCTTCTCAGCTGCGACGGCCAATGAAACAATTTTGTCGTTCTTCATTCCTCTTGCCCACTGTGACATGACACTTGAAGCTAATGTAAGTTTTCCTGACGCCTGAAGCAGCATTTTACGTTGAACTTTGAATTACAGGAAACCTTAGCCGTCACTGTTGTTATTCAAAAACACTCAACATTCATTACTGAAAAAGCATATGCATACCGACTACGATGCACCTATCCAACTGCCACGAGAATGATTATGGCACATTACAACGTGTCCGACATCACAACAGCGGAAACAATCCGGGAACAAGGATCAGCACCTCAATGTCAACTGACAGTCACCAACGAAGAAGACATTACTGTGGACAATGCAATTGTTGGCCAACTTTTGAAGTTGACCTTGTTTATTGTTCCTAATGACACCTTCACTGTCGTCCCCCGAAACTGTTACGCCATCAATCTCGAAACTAGCGAACGCTATGCTTTAACTGATGAAGCAGGATGTGCCGTTGATGAACAACTTTTCCCCGAATGGACTCGTGTGCGCCCAGCACTAACAACGGCTGCATTCTCAACATTCAAGTGGCCTGATAGCTCCATGATCCGCTTTGAATGTGATTGTGCTGCATGCCTTGATGAATGCCCTCAAATCAACTGTGAACGTCGTCGTCAAGCTATCCAACGCCGTGCTAAGATGCGTTTCGCTCGTGACCATGATTCAGTTTTCTTCGATGCCACTGAAATTGATGCTGAACTCGAGCGTGAACTCCAATTGATTAAGAACTTACGTTTATCTGAATCTCCGACCGCCTTTTCGACTGTCGTTGCAGTCGCTGACAACGTCGAAGAACGCATGGCGCAAAAACAGATGGAACAGTGGTTAGCAAAAGGTCAGTCATACCATAACAAAACTGTCAAAGCTAAAATCTACTTTTCAGGCAATGCAAATGAAGAAACGTCTTTCTTCGCGAACCTTGATGAAGAGCGCGTCTGTATTGGTACCCCATGGGCAGCTATTTGTCTTCTTTCCGTGTTATTCTCCCTCTCACTTCTCGTTACAATGACCCGTATCTACCATAAGCGTGTGAAAGCCACTGCCATCCCCGATGCCACCACATTAGCTGCCGACGCTAACAGCGATGCCTCCTCCGCCTATATCAAATTCTAAATCTTGTTTACTTTTTCTTTTGTTAACTTCTTTTAAACTACCCAACTTGCTTGACACAAGTATCTGCTCATGAACCGCCTTCGTTCGCATTCCATGTTGTACGTATTGCAAAATTCCCGATTCAGTCCCCTTTGCCCCCTCAGTGATTCGTTTTCTCCAATATCTCAGCCTTTTATCGATAGTCTCTCGGGTTTTCTGCTAAATTTTGCTTTCTTTGTTGATGTTTTTTAGAACAGTGTTTTTTCTTTTTTATGTTTCGAAAAATAAAGTATGATGATTTATTGTCGTTTTCCACTTTGCATTTCCTCGTAATTTATAACAAACATAGTAATTACTGAAATTGCAATTTTACGCTAAGCAAAGGCGGAACATAATACACAAACACTTTTAATTAAATTGAAGACGACACAATGAGGAAAGTAGGTATTTACGACCGTTCAGTAAAAATGAAACCAAGGAATAATATTACTTATTTAAACGCGCCAAGTGTTGTTGAACTTAAACGAGCGGTTGATGTGCTCGATCGCACTGGCACGGTCTTCTGGCTCGGCGGCAGAAAGGCGGATGGTGACGATTTGATCATGGGCGTCATACAGCTGCATACTGAAGTCATATTGGAATCCGAGGGTAGTCTGGGAAGAATAGGAGGCGGGACCGTACATGTCACGGATGTTGAGGGAGAGAAGAGGTGGCTGAAAAAAACAATAAGAAACGAACTAGAGACAAAAGAAAGAAAGAAACAAACCTTCTTCTGAACGTCTTCCGGATACACCCACAGCTTGACGTAACCATCGGCGACGACAACAAAGTGCAAATCCCAAACACCGTTGCCATCAGCAGGAACGTGATAAAAGCTGAGAAATCCTTCCCACTTGGTGTCATCAGCATCAGTCGGAACTCCGCCAATACGCATGGTGCAGCACTCACCGAGCGGATGCTTACGGCTAACGAAAAAGATGGTCTTCGATCGCATGTCCTTGTTGGTGAGGATGACTTGACCAACGCGAGTGAAGGCATCGGGTACGGTGGATTTGGCGGGACGTTCAGGAGCAGGGCTCTGCATGATGCGCTTCAGCGAGAAGCTCTTCTTGTCGTTGTATTCGACACGGCGGTAGCGGATGCAGTATACCTCGAAGGAGATGTTGAAGTCAGGCGATACGTTGGGGATGTCCAGATGTTCGTTGATATTGATGTGACGTTCACCGTGGTACAACTCGCGAGTGATGTTGACGCAACGGGAAACGATAACTTCCTCTTGATAGCGCAGAACGATGAAAATGTCGTAATCGTCGCCTAAAACGCCTGGATAAAACATCTTTGTATTCATTAAGCTATAAACACTTACGAATTTCTTCAATTGGATTGAGCACCAACGAAATATCGCGGAATTGCAGATTGGCACGGGGATAGTGGTAGGCCAGTGGCGAATAATCACGGATGCGAGCAATTTCCATGGCACACGCTCGCTGACGTTCCTGATGAACGGTAATCATGCGGATGCATTCGATCTCCTCGGGGCTGCCAGAAACATTCTTCGACAGTCGAGCGTGCTCCAAAGCACGACGCGATTGGACAACGGCGGCTTCGCAGGAATTGATGCGCATTTCAAGAGTGTGGATCTTGTTTTCGATCTCTTCTGGCGTGTATTCCCGGATCATTTCCGTCGCCAAATTACGACGCTGCAGCCGCTTCATGACATCGGCGTCCTTATTCATCGTGCGAGCCGTAGTGGGCGTATTTTCGGTACGACGGTAGACGGACAAGGTGTGGGCCAATGCCGGTTTCAACGTGCCAGAGCTGCTGCAGTTGTTGTCGCTGTCGTTGACGGGATGGGTCTCTTTGTAACGGGTGAAATCGCTGTTGATGTCGTCAAGGAGAGAGGAAACAGCAGACGCAGCAGAAACCGATGTGGTGGCCTTCACAGGAGTAGACGGCTTGTAGTCAAACGAATCCGAAGGGATGGTGCCAGAGGTGGACTCGGAGTGACTCGATACGGGAAGGGCTTCAAACGACTCGGTGATAACAAGCGACTGGGTATGCTTCTTCTCGGAGAGACGCGAGCTATTAAGGACACTCCCATCATCGGAATCGCTCTCGTTCTCCTCCTGCGTGCGCTCGTCCTCGAGGTCACGCTCTAAACATTAACAATAATTATCCGCAAAACTAGAAATCAAAGTTTAAACACGAGCACTTACCGTCATTAGGAGCTTCGGAGATGCGGCCAAGTCCTTCAGTAGAGCGGTTGTTGGTCTCTTCGTAATTGGCTAGCATGCACGACCGTTTAGGTTCCGGTGAAATGCGAGGAACTTCAGCGCCTTGGCCAAAGAAAACCTTCTTCGGAGGGTTGTACTCGCGCTTCTTGACATTGCCGAAAATAGAAACAGCCGCGTCAACAATGTCGTCCGAACCGGGATTTTCACGCACACGATTCTTCCAGTAATTGACGGAGTCGTTGAAAGTTGGTCCGTTGACAATCTCACAGCTGGCAGGCTTCTTACTCGGAACATGCACCGTAGGGACGTATCGGCGAACATTGGTGACACCGGTATCACGACGAGCAGTCATGGGTGACTCATAGCGACCCGCGGCGGCTGCCTTACCGGGAGATTCAAACATGGCGCGCGATTTGTGGAAGTTTACGGGAGCGCTGTCGACCGACTTGACAGAGGAAGCCGAATCGTGGGAGTTGTCAAACATCTTGCGCAAGTTGTCGACTTTGCGATTGTACTGATGATGCTCGCCGTTCGAAGCGACAGAGTGATCGGCAACATTGGAATTCTTGGAAAGCGTAGCATTGCTGGCAGCGGATGAATTTAAGCTGTGACCGGATGGTTCCGTCCCTTCGGCAATGACATCAGTTTGGGGCTGTTTGCTGACGATCTGTAAATACAGGTGTGAACATCGAAAACTAGACTCGAAAACACAATAATGCCTACCCTTTGCCCAAACGTGAAGAGAGCCTCGCGCGATTCGTCAAGATTTTCCGTGGTCACAGAAATGAAAGACGTATTCTCAGCATACGTAGTAGTGGTAGTTACGGGTGAGCACGTGAGAGACGAATTCATAGATCCAGCTTCAACACCACGGTTTGGCGTGGACGTTGTAATTTTGCTGGAGGTACCGGCAGTCTTGGGGGCAGGTGAGTTGAGAGGTGAGTCCGTTACCGAGCTGAAGCTACTGGAAGAGCCTTTTGGCGCAGTCGACGTGGACTCCGACTTCACAATGGATGAATTGTTAGAGCCAATGCCAGAGAGCCTCGGAGCAAAGAAAGTCGCAGCTGGGGTTTCACCGCTCATGCTGATGCGTTTCTTGGGGGCAGCCGGAGCCGGGTTCTTCTTCTTCGGCATCTCAACCTCGAACTCTCGGTTGGCCTCGGACAGACGAGACCACTTGTTCTTCTGGGGCGAAACGGATTCAGAAGAGTTCATGTCTTTCATGGGAGAGCGAGGCGGAGACGAACGGATGGAATCGTCAATGGCACGGAAACTATCGCCAGCTGCTGTGGGGTTGAAGCTTGGAGGATCTACAAAATGCGGAAAACTCAACATTTGAACTGTGGAAGTCGGAATAAAACGTACCCGACTGCTTGACTGGGGTAGTGTTAGACGTGTTCTGATTCTCCATGTTTTCTGCATCGCCACTCGTGTCGTTACCGTCAGAAGACATGACTAAAAAGAAAGAATTTATATAAAAATTATGAATAGGAACAAAACATACTGCTGGTGTCCAAGTCGCCGAGTATGCGGGTGCGCTCACCAGCACGTTGGATGAATTGCTGAAAGGTAAACGATTAAGAGTATGTTCGGTGAGAAGCACAACTTACGTTAACAGCATCTGAGTCCATTGTGAGTAAACGGAACTGAAATTTCAAGCCCAATTAGAAACTGCTGAGGAATGTTGAACAATGATCACGTTTCACGCTGTACAAAAACAGGAACGGTTGCAGAAGAGACAACTCGGCGAAGATGCTGTTTGAATTTGTCGCATGCGCAAGCCCGGCGAGCTGGAAATGGCGGGAAAGACGACAATGCGGCTGTGCCTGCGCGGACACGGACGACGACGATAGTGTGTCGGCCTCGCCAACGGCAAGAGGGAAGCTTTCGATCGACATTAACCGATCGGAAGAAGCAGCACCGCCTTTCAAGGTTATGACTATAGGGAGTAAAGCCGAGAGAACCGGACAACTGCGCAAGTTTGAACGGAGGCAAGCCTGCCACCAGGCTCTCTCGCTGTGGGTCGTTTGCAAGATCTGACTAGCACAAAAGTGGCAAAACCGCAATAAAAAGGTGCCGACTGCAAAGTTTATAGCTAGCTGGTCGATGCTGAAGCAAGCAGAGCAAGATTACAGCCAGAAATGATGGTAAAATTAAGGATTTTGTCCAGAAATGAGTGTAAAACCCAGGCGGTCCAGAACCTCCTCGCAGCACCCTCTCGACCACACACTGCCGATAACAATGCTCTCCCCGGGTCGCCAATGTCACCTCCAACCTCGTAACACCCTCTGAGATAAGATAAGATATGCAAATCTTGAAGAAAGGACGATTAAGAATTGAGAGTAATCCTACGATTTCAACCTCACTTTCGAAGTCTCGCGCGAGCATACCCCCCAGGACTCTCACCGCGAATGTTTGACTGCCCCAACACAAGCGATCGTGCAGTTATGCTTTGTCGAGTATCTTCTTGGAAACCGTCTGTCTCCTCGTTTTTATATCTTTACCGCGCTCCTTTACCTTTTTTGACCATCACAATACCTAGCCCCAGCTTCAGGTGCCGTTGAGCCATGCTTCGGGTCCTCAAACCGCAGCAAAAAGTCATTGTTTTCTGTCGGTTTGCGTCCCATGGACACCACGCAGAAGACGCTAACATCGAACGCAAACCAGATAACTACAGGTAAACAATCAGCTTTTAACGTTCAGAAATTAAGCATTACCATCTTCAGACCTGGTTCCGACTCCTACGCCTATGAAAACCCTTGGCCGAAGTTGAACGGCGGTCGTTTGGACTGGCTCTTCCAAGATGGCTGGCGTCGTCCTCTCGCTAAGGATCAGGGTGCCAAAACTGTATGTTTTTATATATTTTTTTATGCTTAAAAGCTTCACTGATGATTGTTTTAGCGTCGCGAATGGATTTGGTTCGGTCAAGTCGCCCATGACGAGCACAAGGATTGGTATCGCTTCCACGCCATGTCCTTCTTGTTGTTCACCGTGCTGACATCGTGGTTTACCTGCTACGTGTTCTTCCTCCGCCCGGACTGGTAAGATTTTAATTGCGTATTATTCAGGGGCTTTATAGTTGTAAAGTTTAAGATTTTTATAATTTTTATAATGTCAGTCAGTTGGTATTTTTTGTAATATATATTTTTTTATTTTTTATTTTATTGGTCTGAAACATTCAGTCTGATGTTTTCTATTGCGACGTTTTAACTCATATCTAGTTTTTAGTAGTTATTTTCCGGTTAATAATAGTTCGCGATTTTGGTTAGGCAATTTTTTGGGTTCTTGACTTTGTCGTTTTTCATTGCAAGGGTTTCTAATTCAATCAGGGGTCTTGATGTCTGTTAGTTTTACTTTATTAAACGAATACGCTTTGCTTTCGCGCTACCCCTTTTATTGACATATTTAATCCCACACTTTACACTCTATTTTTGCTCTTAAGATACGATAACTAGTCCCGTCTTACGAGGCTAATGCCAAAAGAGGCCTTCAAGAGAGAAAGTGCTTTTCACGTGCCTTTTGCACGTTCTGAGCGTCAACTGGGCTATGGTTTTTTGCCGAATTGGACTTTACGCTGCGACAGCGCCATTAAATTGTGTTAACTTGAATACATAATTGGGTTTATTGAATCAAAAGAACCAACGGTTTTTGACATTCCAACAGATGAATAGGAAGCTTAAATGAGTACTTGTTTACCTTCAGTTGACATTGATTTGTTTTTCAGGCCGCAAGGCAGGGAATGGGCTCTCCGTGAGGCTCACCTTGAGATTGCCCGTCGTCAGAAAGCCGGCCTCCCGCTCATCAGCAAGGACTTGGTCGACCCCAAGCAAGTCGTTCTCCAACTGCCGAGCGAGGAAGAACTTAGGGACTTCGAGATCCTTATTTAGATTTGTTTCAATTATGTAGATCGAGGCCGTCAATAATGACCATTTTTAACTGAGATGCGTTGTATAAACGAATTTTTAATGTTGTTCTGTGGCATTTTGGAATTGATTGTCGTTTTCATTCGACACGCTGAGTATTTTCACTTCAGCCCCCGGGCGCTTTTCCTCTGAGTCTCTTCCCTTGTCACTTTCTCCCGTACGGCGTTTTTTCCGCCTTATTTTGCACGTACTCCGCATTTGCCTGAGGGTCTGTGGCGATGTCGAACAAAGTTGTCCTCTCTGCCCATGTTTTAGCATGTCGCGGGGAACCGCCTCCTTAGAGTGCCGTGCCTCTGCCCCGTTTTGGCCTTTCCTAGTCGATAACATGCGTAGGGACACGTCGCAGACAGTTGGGAATGGCAAGTCTGCACTGCTTTCGTTTTTTACCTCTTTCGAATGTTTCATTTTTGCTGATGCGCTCGCTGCTCAGCGATCACTGTTGGGACGCCAATCGGTAATGACAGGCGCTGAGTTTCCCGTGGCTCGCTCCGTCTTTTGATCAGAACCATTGGTTGATCCCAACAGCCTCGGGGCGTGGTCAGTACACTTCATTTGACTTGCCTTGAGCGTGTACTAAGCAATCAACAACGCTTTTTATTTCGCATTTCGCACGAAATACACTGCCTTTGTGAGTTAGTTCGTTACCGGCAGTGGTTTTTCACGGGGTTAAACCGAGGTCGAACGTTTAAGCGTGTCGCCCAGGTTCTCATAACTCCGAATTTTGCCAGTAGTTCCAGTGTCACCCTGTTCCTCTCGAGCAATGTGCGTCTGCGACCCCTGTTGCCACTTCATCCTGCGTTATCGACTAATTTCATGGCCCAGACAACCTCGCTGAGCTATTCATTCTCATGCAAAAACTTTCCAGATTAATGCGCTCTCGAGCTGTCAGCTCATTTTACTTGCCATTTGTTGTTGTTGTTTTTCTTGCCGGGAGCCAAATGCAGGGTTCAATAACAGATATTGACAGGGACAAGGAAAAATACATCATAGATTACTTTGTTCACTCGGTCGATGGCCGTTTGTTCACAGGGAGTTCGCTCGGAATCGACGTAAACAGTCGAAAAGAGTGTTTGTCCGGGGTACGTGTGCAACTTTGCAACCTTCCGTCTCTGCTTGTCGGGACACTCACTCCCCTCTGCGCATTGAGCTTCCCATGTATTGTTCTTGACGTGTGCGTGTGTACCTGATGATTTTTTCGTGTTTCTCAATGACTGGTTTCACTTAATTAGGACTGATTGAACTTAATTTGTTTTTTCTCCAGGGCAGTACCAACTTCATCATGATTGCGGGCCAGAGCAAGCTCTTCGCGACCCCTGCTTTGCTTCAGAAGCTTGTTCGCTTCAACAGCACTGGTGGCGCCCAGGTTGTCAAGATCCGTGATGCCATCCAACAGGCTCTTGACGAGGAAATGGCCCGTGACCAGCGTGTCTTCCTCATCGGTGAAGAAGTCGCCCATTTCGAGGGTGCTTACAAGGTACGTTTTATTCACATGTTTTTGGCGTGCAACAGGTATTAACTCGACTTTTTCGGATTTCAGTGCAGTAAGGGTCTCTGGAAGAAGTATGGCGAGGAACGCGTCATCGATACCCCCATCTCCGAAATGGGTTTCACCGGTATGGCCGTCGGCGCCGCTTTCCAGGGTCTTCGCCCCATCTGCGAGTTCATGACCATGAACTTCGCCATGCAGTCTATCGATCACATCCTCAACAGCGCTGGTAAGACCTACTACATGTCTGCTGGCCGCGTAAGTTGATCACACAGCTTTCGATTCAGAAGTCTAATTCTTGTCTGTCTTACAGGTGCCCGTCCCAATCGTCTTCCGTGGCCCCAACGGTGCCGCCGCTGGTGTCGCTGCCCAGCACTCCCAGGATTACTCTGCGTGGTACGCTCACTGCCCCGGCATCAAGGTTCTTTCCCCCTATGACGCTGAAGATGCCAAGGGTCTCCTGAAGGCCGCCATCCGTGACGACAACCCGGTTGTCGTTCTCGAACACGAAATCCTCTACGGCCAAAGCTTCCCCATGTCTGAGGAAGCTCTCAGGGACGACTTCGTTCTTCCCATTGGCAAGGCCAAGATCCTCCGTGAGGGTACCGACATCACCCTTGTCTCTTTCTCCAAGGCTCTTGATGACGTCCTTAAGGCCGCCGAACAATTGAAGCACGAGGGCATCAGCGCTGAGGTATGTTTTCCACGCTTGCCATCATCAACAACATTCTAATTTTGTTATTTGTAGGTTATCAACCTCCGCACTCTCCGTCCCCTCGACACTGAAACCATCAAGAAGTCCGTCAAGAAGACCAACCACTTGGTCGTCATCGAGCACGGCTGGCCTTTCTGCGGCATTGGTGCCGAAATCAGCGCCCAGATCACCGAGTCCGACGTTTTCGACTACCTTGATGCCCCCGTGTACCGTGTCACCGGTGTCGATATCCCCATGCCGTACACCCCCTCCCTAGAAGCCGCCGCTCTTCCCAACGTTGGCCACATCATCAAGACCGCCAAGAAGTCTCTTAACATTCAGTAAACCACTTTGGTATCTTTCTCTCTGTGTAGGCAACCCCGATGAATTTAGGGCGTCTTGATACGTTTTTCCTCAAAATTGATTTCTTTTCCGCAGTACTGTTAGTTGGTATTTCGTTACAAAGTCATTGTGTCTCTCTAAACTGATTAATAATTATTCGACTTGCTTGTTTAAATTAGTAGTAGTGCGACTATGAACTTGAAGTTTAAAAGGTAAAAAACGTCGAGGAGGTATTCGATTGAGTGAGAACAAAGATGGGTGATGTGCACGTAGAAAATCGTCAGTTGTTATCAAGGTCGCCAGCCTAGGACCTGGGATTCACGTGCGTTAAATGTGCGCCTGCCGGCGACAAGACCAACGTTTGTTTGCAATTTTTTCATGGGCCGATCGTTGCGTCCGACGAGGTCGGAGTGACAGGCAACCTGTGTCTATGGGGCCTGCCCCAGGCAACAAGGCAGAACTTTGGTTTCCCCCGGGTCAATGCTGTCGCTGTTGATTATCAGCGATGAACAAGAATGCGATGCACTCTAAATTTCGATTCAAAAAGATCAAAAGTTCACTTTTTTCAGAGAGGTGACGACACGTAAAATATTTATTGTTAATACCTTTTCAACAACAAAAACAACGACGTTACGACTCTTTAATATCACTAGACATGTCATTAGCCGACGGAGACATAATATCGAATGGGCAGGTACCGAAAGACGGGTGCATCTATTGCAAAAGAACGGCACAATTTGGCAAGCAACAGGGTTAAATGCGTGTGACAAATGTAGACTTTCTAATGACGTTTTTTAATACGATGTCAAGAAAGTTAAGGACAGCTTGGTGAAAGAAGTGAGGATCAGAAATATGACATAGATGCTTGCCGCGCGGAACTACGAGGAGTCGCGCATTGGCAAGATGCTTGAGATTGTTATCAGCGTTGAGGCCGAGACTGGTGTCCAATTCGCCGCGCACGACAAGACAAGGAGTGGCAATGTCCTTCGCGGCATCCGAATCCAGTTTGTTGGTGCCGGAAAGTGCTACTGCGATAACACAAGTTATGTAAAACTTGTCAGGGCGTTTCGTTAGTAATGGGATGATGTACTGGCCAGCTTGACTCGTTCCAACTACGATAACCTCATGGAGGGCAAGGGTTTCGACGAACTCACAGAAAAAGTCGGGTCTGTCTTCTTCTTCGACAGAATCACCGCCTGTTCGGCCCATGCCGGGAAGATCAAGGGCCAAGCAGTTGTAACCGAAGGCGGCGAAGGTCTGTAAAGTTTGAGAATGTGAACCAGTTTTCAAGAAATAGGCTTTTAAGTACCTGTAACGTGTATCCTTCTTTCCATATTGAAGCAGAGTTGGTTTGGTCGTGAAGAAACACTACATTAGCTTTGATCCCGTTACCATTAGGTGGTTTGGCGTGGAAATAAAATACTCGATGCGTCTAAAGTTGGAACAAAGAATATAAAAACAGTTCAAATTGCATCGAAAAACAGTAAAACTCACACTCAAATCCACATAATTCTTCGTAACTTCAACATCCTCAATCAAATTCAACACATTCTCCGACAATGGTTCGTCCAATTTCGCGCTCTGGATTATATGCCGGACTTGTGGATCCCTTTCCAACATGACACTATTGAGTCAGCCAGAATAGACTGGCACAGCCGTCGGCAATGAACACCGCTCGCGCTTAATTACAAACACTGAGTCAGCGTGAAGTGAGCTCACTTGTCAAGAGACCCGTGATCCCCCCCGATATTTGTGAGGTTTGGAGTCGGTCAAAAAACTAAAGCACTACAAACACCCGCTTTTAGCACTTGTCTTCGATCGGGAAAAAGTACGACGAACAATTATAGTAAAGCCCGCCGAAGGGGATGTTGGATGTAGTGGTCAGCTGGCGGAGACTATCTTTAGGGCATCCATGCGCATGCGAAGACAGTCGACGCGGTCGCGGTTGTCGTCGTGGCGGTTGGTGGCGGGGGAAATTCGAGATTGACCGACCCCAAAGTGCATAGCGAACGGTCCAAATCGGCGGACGCAGGGAACACCCCGCAGGC